>OZ007497.1:17291959-17891959 GCA_963931805.1 Microdon myrmicae
CCTCCGGGTCCTCAAAATAGGCGTTCGTTTCTGTGATGACCTCTACATTCGACCGAAAGTTCTTACCGCCCAGCTATTTCATCAGATTTGGAAGCAGGAAATAGTCGCAGGGACCAAATCTGGAGAATATGTTTGATTATGCCTAATCACCACATGATAATCACTTTTTTCCATTTTCTATGGCTGGCAAACACAAACTAAATGACGCAGCTTGCTCATACTTTGACAGTAGTCTATGCATTTTAATCTTTGCATTTAAGGTTACTGCGCGGGAAATTCACAAAGTCACTGACTGATCAACGTGTAACAATTTTTAAAGTTCATTATACGAGGGCATTTACTATGCTGGTCAACTTACAGGGATACTCTTCCAAATTATATTATTTTGCCCGATACAGTTATACATATTGTTGCGAGCTTAGGGTTCGTTGGATTAATTATTTTAATAAATAAGAGCCGTGTAGTGATCCTAAATCACTACTCTCACCCACTTACCCATAATCCCAATCCAATTGAATCATATGAGCGACAACTTAAACCAAAAGTTGGTTTGCCGCACATTGATTCAAATTCCTAATTACCTCACCCATAATCCAATTGAATCATATGCACGACCAAATTAAACCAAAATCCATTTGTCGTACATTGATTCAATTCCTAATAATCCTAACATTATGAAATGCGTAATAATAAATGCATTCCATGATTTCTCCTTCCGGGAATTTGTTCAAATAAAATTCGTATACACTTCCGGGAATCCTATTCCAATTGAAGCACACAAAATTTTGTTTGGGCTTCTTGGAATTTTTAAATAATATCTTTAACAAATCTCTGTTGCCACAGAGTATAAAAGGGGAGTGCATTTTGGATTCGAAATCAACCAAAGCGCAGATTATCAGACGCCAAAGACGTGATCTGCGTTCACTACCGCACCCAAGATCTACCGGTCTTGTACGATTTCTTTCCCACCATCCCTCTATAAAAGTAGTTAGAGAACACTCGGACTAACACTGTCCACACTATCCTTGGATACCCCCCCTTTTTCTCTTTTCTTTTCAGAGATCGCGAGACCGAGCCCAACATCCTCACGGATGTGGGTGATTCTGGTTATCGCAAGATGACCAGAAGTCAGAGACAAGATGAAGGACACATATGTCCTGTCTCGCTAAATTCGGCCTTCTCGCCACAATTTTTTTTTTTTTTTTTTTTTTTTTGGATTCGAAATCAGTTGGGATCCGGAGGTCGAGGCAACGGCCGAAAATTCAAATAAATAAATTAAATAAAACATTAATAAATAAATAATAAATAAAAGAACCCAATAGTAGCTTTTTAATATTGGACCCTTGAAAACAAGGAGGACACCCCAAAGGTGGTAAGTAAATCTAAATAAAAATTTAACCCTACAGCCGTTAAATCGATTCTCTTTACAAACACTTTATTAGTCTGTTAATAACACCCGTTACTTGACTTTTCGCCAACAACTCAAGAGTTATCGTTAAATTCCTCGCGCGTCTTTACTTATCGCTTCCTTATTCTCGCTTTCTAACTTCTCGATCTGCGTGTGACGTATTTATACCGTTTCCTCATTCTGATTCGGTGTTTCGTTTCCGTCCGTTCCATAGCCTCGAATTTTCTACTGCTTCTAGTCTCCAGTTTTCCACTACTTTCTAGAATAATCTAGTACTTTGTTTTGGACTTTCTAGAATATTCTAGTACTGATTGTCATATGCGTCACAATATATTTTTCCGTAAAACTGAATAGAAAGAACATTTTAAATCAATTTCCACCTCTGTTGGAAACTCGTTAGCCAACACATCACGAACTCCTTATGAAAATTTCCAACTGAGATTTATGTTTAATTGACGTAAATACCGAAGCTCTTTACTGCTCTTTTAATACATCAATCCAATATTGCACGTTTTTCTCATAAGAAGAGCTCTCCGTGCACCGGATTGTATAACACTTAAATTTTATCCTTAAAATCCGGTCCTCAGAACCAATAGGCATTCTCCTTCACCCAACCGCACATACTTCAGCATTGTACAGATTGTGTCAGGCAATAAAATTTGCGAACGCACATCACTACAGGTTACTGAAGTGAAGCGCAAATGTTCATTCGTGTGTGCCTTACACTTTATCCTTGGCTGTCCTGTTGGTTGCGGAATCCATCATCGCAAAGAAATAGAGAAGGGAAGATATTCGTATGAGTAGTTTCAGCATAGTCGAACCTTTAACGTAGATAGTGGGTTAAGAATTATCCTTTTCTTAACCGGTTGCCATATCGTCCTTAATCTGTTCAAGGTTTTTGCGAAAAACTGTTAGAGGTGGCGTGGATGCAATGGAGAAATTTTACTTTATTTATTGCGTTCGGTATACGTTCCACGTGAATTATTTCTGATTTACCTGAAAAACGGAATATGTAAAAGTTTCAATGGTATAGTCGGGCTGAGGTGTAGCACCATAGAATCCGATGCTGCTGGCAGTGCCTGAATGTTTACTCACTTGCCTTGCCCGATTCATATGTGTTGGTCTTTTTTTTTCTTTTTTTAAGTTTTGTTTTAAGGATTGTATATTCATCGGAGGTTTTTAGATATCTCAGTACAATAAAATCGCCATGTAAGCAAAAGTTTTCGACAGGTAAGCAAGTAATTCCTTCGAGAATCTACTTTTATCCTTTTCAGCATTTTTTTAAAAGTAAAACAACAACAAAAAAAAGAATGGGAAAATGGCATTTTTCCTCCTACCTGTTCGCATTTCAAATATCCTTTTCCGGTTTCCTGGTGCATGCAGATAGTTTAACAGTTTCGGTTGGGGTACTTTCGTTACGTCTTATAGTGACGATGGTGTTACTGAGGTGGTGTGTACCATGTGCAGAAAATTTAATATGAGACTAACGGAAAAGAATTTTTTCTTGTCCTACATCCTGAGGGCGGTAAACATTTTGGCATAATAACTGAATGGTGCAATTTGTCGAAACACATCCGGAACTGCGTGCTGGTTAGGTGACGAAGGCAGTTGGGTATGTTTAGGTGGAAAACAAGAAAAGTCTACATATTTAAATTCCTCCTTGTGCATTTTACGACACATGCTGGAAAGTTTATATCCTTATGAGCTGCTCAGGAGTTTCCTTCAGTGATTGTTTGCGTTGAATATTAGGTATGTGGGAATATTCTCGAGGTTCATGCGGAATTTATATTTTGTCGAGGATGTTTGTTTCAGTCTGGTGAGCACCTGTGATAACTCCAAGAGAGAATTTTATTTCATATTTCCGAGAGGTGGTTTTTTTTTGACAGTTTTGTCACAGAATGAAATTGTTTTTAATACAAAAGTTCAAGTAAAAGTCTTACATAAAACTTTTTTCACGGAGATCTTACCAGATTAGAAACGGAATTAAGCCTGAGTGGAACTTAACTAAATGCTACTAAACAAGTCGTCCCATTTATTTAGGTTTCTCGATATATGCGGATTTGTAACAACTTTTATATTAAAATATGATTAGTTAGCAGAATGCTGGAAACGAAGACCGAACGACTTTGAATTGGGGAAGACAAGATACCAAGAAGAAAGGTTATTGCGGTCTGATATGTGAGTGTGGACCAGTAAGTGCACCCTTCTAAGTGGGGATGTGTGTGCAAATGCTCACGGAATATTTCAAAATCTAAGAATTAAACAAACACTTGTATATGGATATACGAGGGTAGGCTGAAAAGCGACGCACACGTGCTTGTAGAGCTATTTACTATTACTATTACTATTTATTGGCCTGTAGAAACCCGGAAGTTCATGACATCACCGATTCGATCTCGCCATTGTTCCCTGTCCCGTACGTTCTCCTTCCACGTTCGACCATCCGATACGATCTCCTCTAGATCCAACCTAACATTGTCCTCCCATCTCTGTCGCGGTTGTCCTGTCGGTCTCTTTCCCGTTGGCTTACCGCCAATGATTCTATGCACGGTCCTATCGTTGCCCATTCGCGCCACATGGCCAGCCCATCTTATTCTTCGCGAATTGATTACTCTCACTATTGTAGGTTTGCAGTTGTGGAGTTTCCTCCATTGTCCTGACTCCTCGTCATATTTACCTCCAAACATACCCCTTAAAACTTTATTCTCGCATACGCGTAATTTGTTTTCTTCCTGTTTTGTGACAGCCCATATTTCGCATCCATATAGAACAATCGGCATGATTATAGTTCTATACACCCGGAGTTTTATACTACGTGATAGCAGTTTGGATTTTAATTGTTTACTGGCTGCATGCCAACTAGCGTTGCCGGAATGCAGTCTTTTGTTAATTTCCTTCGACATTTCGTTATTGGCCGTCTGTGTCGTTCCCAGATATTTAAATTCTTTAACTTTTTCAAATATCTTGCCTCTGACGTTTATATGTGTTCCGTGAGGTCCACCCGCTCTCGCCGTAATCATGTATTTTGTTTTGTCTTCGTTTATTTCTAGGCCCACCTCTTCTGCTGCTTGCATGATTATTTCACAGTTTTTACTAACAGTTTCTAGATTATCGCCCAGAACGGCGATGTCATCCGCATACGCGAGCACTTGTGTGTGACCCCGTTCAGGGATGATCCGGCCATGTTGTCGTCTTGTACCTTTCTGATAACATACTCGAGGACAAGGTTAAAAAGACATGGTGATAGACCATCTCCCTGCTTTAGTCCGTCCCGGATATCAAATGGTTCTGAGAGGTGGTTTTCTATTCTAACTCGCCCTTTGTTTTCGTCATCCAAATTTGAATGAGGGCTGCATATTTTTTCGGGATTCCCAGCTCAACTACAATATGGTAGAGTCTTCGACTTGCGACTGAGTCGTAGGCTTTTTTGAAATCACCGAACAGTTGGTGAACCGTCTCTCCGTATTCCCACTTCTTTTCCAGCAGTTGTCTTATTGTGAATATTTGGTCGCTTGTTGACCGGTTCCTACGGAATCCACATTGGTAGTCTCCCAGTATCTCTTCTGCGTACGGTGTGATTCTCGCTAGAATGACATTTGTTAATATTTTGTATGAGGTTGGGAGCAATGATATTCCTCTGTAGTTTTCGCAGTCAGATCTGTCGCCTTTTTTGTAAATGGGAACGACTATTGAGGTTTTTCATTCTTCCGGAGTGACTTCCTTATCCCATATTGTTTGAATGAGCTGGTGGATCTTTCGAGCGGTTGCCTCTCCTCCATGCTTCACTAGCTCTGCCGGTATGTAGTCGACTCCGGGAGCCTTGTTGTTTTTCAATCGATTTATTGCGTTTACAACTTCGTTGAGAGACGGCTCTGGGATCTGAGGCTCGGTTGTATGTACGCTTGGTGCGTTTATTTGTGTTTGATGGGTGCGTATATTGAGCAGGTTTTAAAAATACTGCTTCCACCTTGTCACGATATTGTTTGTTTCTGTGACCAGACAGCCGTTTGCGTCTCGAATTATTTTGACTCTCCCTAGGTAGCCATTTTTAATTGAATTTATGCCGGCATACATACCTCTGATGTTCTTTGCTCCAGAATTTTCTAGGATTTTTTCGATCCGAGTCTTCTCCCATTCGCGTTTTTTGCGTTTGAAGAGTCTCATCGTCTCTCTCCGAATCGTCGCGTATCTTTCTGCATTGACTTCATCATATCTTTCTAAATGGTTCACTCTGAGGCGTTTGCGTTCTTCGATCTTCGCCCTACACTCATCGTCAAACCAAGGTTTGGACTTAATTGTTTTCTTAAATCCTAATACCTTTTGAGCTGTTAGTTTGATGTGTCTCTGATCGATGTCCATTTAGTGTCCACACTATTAGCTTCCTCTTCCTCACTGCTTCCATTCTCTAGAATGCTAAATCTATTCGTTAGTTCGTCTTGATATTTAGTCCTTTTGCGCAGGTCTTTCACTTTATCAGTGTCGAACATTTTGCTCGTCTCCCGTGATTGCCCATGTGGGATTGCTGCGAGGCAACTCCTAATTTTGCGCATCACTAGAAGATGATCGGAGGCGCAATCTACTCCTCTATATGATCTTACGTCAAGGATATTGGAGTGGTGTCTTTTGTCTATGAGGAAGTGGTCTATTTGGTTACGCGTTACGCCGTCGGGTGATATCCATGCGGCTTTATGAATTTGCTTGTGCTTGAACATCGTGCTTTCCACTAACAGATATTTGGACGCTGCGAACGTGATAATTCGAATTCCATTATCATTTGAAACGTCGTTTAGGCTCTCTTTACCTATAATTGGTTGGAAGATGTCTTCCTTTCCAATTTTCCCATTAAGGTCACCGAGGAGGATTTTAACATCGAATGATGAGATCCCATCGAATACTTCCTGTAGGGTCTCGTAGAATATGTCCTTCGTTTATTCGACCGTAGATTCTGTTGGGGCGTGTACGTTTATTAATACATAATTGTATAATGGTCACTGTATTTTTAGCACCAAAATTCGGTCATTAATAAATTGCACATCTGTTCCATGGGGCGTAATCTTCTTGCTTATGATGAAGGCAGTCCCGAGGTTATGTGTATCGGTACCTCCACACGCCAGTGTTAACCCGTTGGTTTCGACTACTTGATGTGGGAGTCGCACTTCCTGAAGCACGACGATGTCCATTTTTTATTCTTTCGCGTTTTCTACTACCGTCTGTATCGCGTATGGTTTATATAACGTTCGAACATTCCACGTTCCGACGCGTATATCCTGCTTTTCTGTCTTCTTTTTGCCGAATCGGTGTTTTCTAGATGATTTGTACGCCTACCGGGTTTTTCGTGAGATTGTTTTTTGTGTATTGATTATTCATTTTTGTTCCCACGAGTCTTGGGGTTTCAAATAGTCCGCCACATCAGAGCCCCACTTTGATATGGTAAGGTCTGCTTACTGCTCTGATTCGACCCGGTGTCAGAGAGGCGCCGGTATAATACAGCCGGTATACCCCTGGCTGCAAACCATCCAATGGGCACGGTCACGCGTAACACCCTGGATTAGGGCTGGTAGATCTTTGTGTGTTACTCCTCGCTAGCATGTCTGACATGTGTGGCCCTACTGGAAGCGTTTGCTTCCGTCAGCATAGCCTGAGTGATTCATTGCAGTTTAAGCCCCCGCACCACGGCGAGGTTTCTACCAAGCGGGACCACATGCTTGTAGAGCGCGAACAAAAACAAAATAGTAAGATCGGATAAGAAGTATATTAAAATACTAGTACACTGAGCTCCTTGTCGCATAGGACGCTCAGGTCGCGAATCGGTTCAACCGATGTTATCGGTTGGTTCAGTAAGAGATAGGAGCGTGGCTAGGTGGGGGAGCGCTTCCGAGAGAAGGCGATTGTGTGACATTTGGCGATATTCATAAAGCTAATGTATTCGCGAATTTATTTTCCGCAAATTCAACCTCGATCCCGGCCTTTTGGAGCCACCTGTGATCTCGCCGGTACAGTCTTCGATACGGGATGTGAGATTTCGTCCGCGCACTATTCAACGCATTCTACGTGAAGTGGATTGTAGGAAGGCAACCAGCCCGGACGGAATACCACCAATAGTCCTTAAGAACTGCGCTCCAGAATTTGTCTCCCACAAAATTACCGTCCGATAGCGTTACTCTCTATTTTATCTAAGGTAATGGAAAAAGTCATCAATACAAAATTGGTTAAGTATTTGGAGTGCAACGGACTTCTGAATGATCGTCAATACGAATTCCGTGGCAGGCGGTCCACAGGAGACCTTTTGACACTTATAACCGATATATGGATATCTGCGATTGAACGGCATGGTGGGTCAAGGGCAGTCGCATTGGATATCTCCAAGGCTTTTAACCGCGTCTGGCACGGGTCATTGCTGAGCAAACTTTCGTTCATATGGACTTTCCCAACAGCTTTGCGACTGGACGAAAAGCTTCCTTGAGAATCGATCGATCCGGGTTGTTGTGGACGGCGAGTGTTCGGATCTGTATCCTGTTAATTCGGGCGTGCCCCAAGGTTCTATTTTGCCTCCACCCTTGTTCTTGCTTCACATAAATGATTTGTTGGAGACAACGGATAACAAAGTGTTCAGTTTTGCGGATGATAGTACACTTGTTTCCTCATTTTCGAGTGTTCGGTCGATTGGTGCATCTGCGTCGCATCAGCTGAGATGCAGACAGATTGGCTCTCTGAATCAGGATCTGGATAAAGTCCTGCAGTGGGGAAAGGCCAATCTGGTCGACTTCAACGCGACGAAGACACAATAGACAACATTCACAAAGAAAAGTGGATCATCGATTCCACAGCTGATGATGAATGGCCGGGCCCTCGAAGCTGGGGAAAGTTTGAAATTGCTCGGCGTCACGGTCTGTGGGAATGTATCATGGCATAAACACGTGTCGAGTATCGCCAGGGCAGCCTCAGGAAAACTGAGTTATCTTTTTAGAACCAAGAAATATTTTACTCCGACCCAAGTTCTTCTCCTATATAAATCCCAAATTAGACCCGCGCGCGAATATTGCTCTCATGTTTGGAGCTGGGCTCCTAAAGATACCCTCGCCCTACTTGAGAGCGTACAGAGACGAGCGATCCGCCTGATCGGGGACTCGGCGCTGACGTCGGGACTACAGTCGCTATCACATCGAAGTCGCGTAGCCGACCTCTGTCTGTTTTACAGATATTATCACGGGTACTGTTCATCGGAAATTCTTGGTATTGTTCCACTCAATTCGGTTTATATGCGCTCCACTAGACAATCCGACGGATCGCACCCGTTTGCGGTTCATCTCCCGACAGCGCGAACATCCCTGTATCAGAACTCGTTCCGTCACCGAGCGGGGAAGCTGTGGAACTCCCTTCCCATGCGAGTGTTCCCGGAGCGTTACAACCTGCAACTGTTCAAAAAGAACTGCAACAGTTAATTGATGGCATCTCGGGGCGCCCACTCGACGCTATAGGTTCGCCTCTCCCGAGAGAATAATAAAAAAAAAAAAAAAAAAAAAAATCAGAGGATTTTACCAATTTAATCCCTGGAGGGCTTAACGCAAAAAAATGACGTTGCACGCTTGCGATCCTGCGGATGTGTAACGAACAGTATGGAAACTATTCCCGACTGGTATATTCAAAATGAGGACGGACAAAGGCTATATAGAGCGATCGGGTAATGTAGGGATTAGAGAATTATTTCGACCAGCGTTTCACAAAACCATGGGCAGAGTTGGCCTTGAGGATAATGTCATCAATATGTGGGATGAAGTTAGGCTCCCTATCACTTAAGAATCGATTGTACAGGCGATATTTGTTGGTTGAGTTTCCGTATTTCATTCGAGTGCGGAACAGTATGGTTTCACATTTTGTATAGTTGATGCTAAGTTTCCAATCGGCATAAAATTCTTGGAACCTGTCGAATTTACTCTGGAGCTTTCTTTAAATTTCCTCGATTTTTGCACCGCTTGCGTACAGCGTAACGTCGTCAGCTAATGTTATTGAATTTTCCAATTCGCACATCAGATGTGTGTATATTAAAAAGGTACGGTGCAGTTACTGTGCCCTGCACGAGACCATTTTTGACATTAAAAACACTTGTCGTTGTAGATTTCGTATCTGTTACGACGAATTTTGTGTCGTAGATCATTGACGTGATCATCTTTATTAGATGTGGGGGAAATTTATTTCGCATGCGCTTATATACTACTCCGTCGATCTAAACTGTGTCGTAAGCTTTCTCGATATCCACTAGACAGGTGGTTGTACTTCTTTTTACCTTTAAATTCCAATTGATAAAGGGCCCGAGATGATGCAAATGGATCATGTTAAAGGGTATGGGCACCCTCTTCGCACAGTGCAGCTCTCCCTCCGTCGCTTCACCCCTTTTCATTGTATACATACACTCCATACATGCCTCGACATAGCCTTCGACAACACTTCGCATCCTTGGGAAAAAGTACGCATTTCTCAGCCTTTAAAAAGGTTTTGTAGAAGCCCATGTGCGACGCCTCATCGCGGCATAGCTAGAGAACTCACCATCGAACTCGTTTCGGTATAACCCACTTTCTTTGGTTGCCGTTGTGCCTTAATAGTCTTCCTCCGTCTAGCTGGTATTCCTTAGGTTACTTCTATTCTTAAGTATATTGGCGGATGCCTCCCCCAAGTCCTGTTCTTCTTCTTCATGGCATCCACATATCCTGCTTTCCTCCGAGCTTGACAGATCGTTTTAAATCAAAATTCGTGGAGTTTGAGCCACCACCTTGCGACACGTGATATCATCCTTGGTTTGTTCTGAGTTGCTACTATGGCTTCACAATCTGTGAGAATATTGAATGGTTTTCCCAATAGATATATTCGGAACCTGTCCAAGCTTTCCACTATCGCTAAGACCTCCAATTCGTAGCTGTGGTATTTTTCTTCCGGCTCCGTTACCATTCTGCTAAAGTATGCCACCGGTCTCAGTCTGTCATCGCTCTTCCCACGCTGCATCAATATACCGACATATCCTAGTGCTGACGCATCCATGTGGACCCCGTGTTTCCAATTATTGAACAGGCAGGGTGAACAATAAAATCAAAACGGGATTGTTGTTTAAATTGAGGATATATAATTTATGAGGATACACGTCCGAACGGCACGAAAGCTGGATGCTAAGAAGAAAGAAGTGAAAGCTGAAAAAAGTGAGTTTGGCGTTTCTTGGTGTGGGTGACAGTTGTGTGCCTTAAGGGCCCGAATGCAATGAGAAGAGTGAGTGTTTTCATGAGTGTGATAGTTTAGCTTTGAGTGCGTACAATTTGAATTCAATTTTTTTTAATTTGTTTAACACTCCCACTAAAAAGTTAACTTCAAATTGATTTCACAGTTACGATGTTTTCTGACTGTGTTGTGAATTGCGTGATAAAATATTGTTTGAGTTGTTGTATGTGGTGACGTTTTAGTTCCTCTAGTGGAGTTTTTGTAGACCCTTGGCATCTTGTATGTTGAGCATCCTTCTTTGTTCGTCGAAAAATGCTCTCGTCAGGGGCTTGGTCATCAAATCTGCTTGCTGGTTTTTGGAGGCGACATGCTCTAAAGCAAAGATTTTGTTATCGAAACTGTCGCGTATAAAGTGATATTTCACGTCAATATGTTTTGTGGAACTCGGGGTTTTTGATGAGCTTGATGGCGCTCATGTTGTCGATGAGGAGGGTGCTCTCCAGATTTTGGCACAGGTTGAGGTCCTCGATGAGTCTCCTCATCCAGGTGACGTCCTTTACAGCTTGAGTTGCATGGACATATTCTGCCTCAGTGGTAGAAAGTGCCACCGTCTTCTGCTTGCTTGAACTCCATGACACGGTTGACTCTCCAAACCTCAGAACAACGCCAGACGTTGATTTTCGGGTCTCGACATCACCTGCATAGTCTGCGTCACTGTAGGCCTGGAGTTTGTTTGTCTGCTCGGCTGAAAAATAAAGACCATACCCACGTGTACCTTTCAGGTACTTGAGTATCCTCTTTACCGCACTCCAGTGGATTTTCTTCGGGTTCTCAAGATGCTGGCTGGCACTGTTTACTGCAAAGGTGATGTCTGGTCGGCTACCTACGGAGATATACATAAGGTTTCCCACGGCTTGTCGATATGGAAATTCTGGCGCCTCCCTGTCACCATTTTTGTGCATTTCTACACTCATTTGATGATGATGGTCTACCGGAATTGCAACAGCATTTGCGTGCTTCATGTTGAAGCGCTGCAGAATTCTCTTGCAGTAGGTCTCCTGGTGGAGAAGAATTGAACCATCTGTCATCCGTTCAACCTGCAGTCCAAGGTAAGTGCCCAAACTTCCAAAGGTAATATCGAAGTCCTGGCGAAGTTGGTTTATTAGTTCCTCAATCATTTTCTCATCTTTTGCAGCAATCAATCCGTCGTCGATGTGAATTGCCAGCATCAACTGATTCTCAGGATCTCCGTTGGTGAAAACACAGTAATCAGCTCTGGTTGGATGTAGTCCAGCTTTGGCCAGGAAGTTCGTGAGGTGTTTATACCAGCATCTCGACGCCTGCTTGAGTCCATACAAACTTCGGATGAGTTTGCATACTCGGCTGGTACCATATTCATAACCGTTTGGCTGCTTCATGTAGATGACTTTGTGGGGGTAAATGTATGTTGCCGACGTACGGCAAGTATTCCATTAACTTCCTCCAAACACTTGTCCACAGCAAAGGGAAGAAAGAATGAAAGCACTGGAGGTTTTATTGTTAGTGTTTTCTTTATTTAACTAATTCGGTTTAACTTATTGTCTTTTTTTTTTACAAAAAAAACTGATTTTAAATTAATAAATTTTCGTTTTATTTCATTAGTTGTTTTATTGAAAGTATACTCGACGCGACCTTTCACTTAAACTCTTGAGATGTGACTCTTGCGACCGGTAGCGAATTAAATTAAAAATTAGCACAGCGCGTCCAACACCAATGATGAATGAATAGCGACTGAACTAATTAGGGATGGAAATTGTAATTTCTGCTTTTTTACACATTGATCTGCCAATGGTAATCATGCTCTCTTGTGTGTTCCCCAACTCACCACACTCATCCAGGTCGAAACGTACTTGTGTATTCGTTCGACGTTGATGGGCGTAGCCAGAATGGAGAAATCAAAAGGGAAAGCACAATAACCCAGGGTGGATCTGGCTAGGTGTGTGTGCGTCAATACCGTGTATACGGCTGGTCTACTGACCCAGTGACAATATCTTAGGTCAACGCACTATAGCAAGACAGAAATACGAGAGAGAGAGCAAACATAGCTAAGGTTATTCACCAGCAAAAAGAGATCATTAGTCCCAAGCGAATGGGTGATCTGGGAAAAGTCGATAGGACGCCGCATCGGCTGGGGATATAATTCCATTCTGTGGAATGTTCAATAATACCCAAGCCTATGGACTATGACGTAACCGCGTCGCTTGGTTTGGCTTGGTTGTTGCTAACCAATACGAATGGAATTTCCGGTGGAAATCCCATGGTTAGCGCAATAGTGTTGCCGTATGTTGTTGATTGTAGCTAAACTCAATTATGCATTATCTGCATAGAAAAATGAGTTTAGCTATGCGTCCCTTTGACATGTCCCGCTGGTAAATACCTAAAAAGGGAAATGGGTAGGTATTGGTTGGAATTGTGGGCTGTTTCTCCTATAGGATAGAGAAACCCCTACAGTACTCCCCCGCCAGTGACATAGTCACGAAATCATGGTAGGTCGGAAGGAGTAGTTTGATGGTTGTCGGAAGGAAGTTAGATTGGAGGTGGATTGGAAGGATTTTTTGATTGCTCGAGGAGACGTGCTCGGCTTCGGGTGAATGGAGGTTGAGGTGGTTGGCGAATGTTGGCAGAGTCGGTTGTTGACTGAGGATCTGGAGCTGACGCCTCGAAGAAACAAGGTTTGAGTCTCTCAACACTGACCGTGGATCGTTTTCCTCGAATATCAATCTCGAAGACACGATCGCTGATGCGATTGGAGACTCTGAAGGGACCGTCATACGGAGGGTCCAAAGGTTTTTTAACCTTATCCACCCTGACAAAGACGTGCGTGCAGCTGTGCAGTTCAGGGTGAACGAAAAGTTTTTTAGAACCATGCCTGGTCACGGGCGATGCTCTAACCTTACGAAGAAGGTCGCGGAGGTGGCCCACATCCTGCAACTGGTTGTGTGGCGTATCACCATCCACGAACAGTTCGCCTGGTAGTAGGAGGTTGGTGCCATAGGTGAGTTCCGCAACGGAAGCACCTAGGTCCTCCTTAAAACTAGTCCTCAGACCGAGGAGTACGGTAGGTAGAGCGTCAAACCATTTAGTGTCGTTATGACACATGAGGGAAGCCTTGAGAGACCGATGCCAGCGTTCGATCATCCCGTTGGATTCGGGGTGATAGGCGGTCGTGCGACTTCGTTGGCAGCCGAGGAGATCCGTCAGCTGCCCGAAGATCGTTGCCTCGAATTGCGGCCCTCGATCTGTAGTAATGGTGGCAGGTACGCCGAAACGTGTGACCCAGGTCGAATAGAAGGCCTTGGCGACTGATTCAGCAGTTACTGCTCTGAGAGGAATCGCCTCTGGCCATCGCGTGTAGCGATCCATCATAGTGAGGATGTACGAAAATCCTCTTGATGGAGTAAGCGGTCCCACTATGTCAATATGGACATGGGCGAAGCGTGCCGTGGGTAGCTTAAATTGTGCAGGTTCTAATACATTATGCCGCGCTACTTTGCAGCGCTGGCATTGGAGGCAAGCGCGGGCCCAGGTGGTGAGGTCTTTGCTCATTCGGGGCCAAATGAATTTCTTACGGACGGCAGCAGCGGTTGCGCGGCCGCTGGGGTGGGCTGGATCATGGTAGACCTGGAACACGCCCCTACGAAGCTTCTCGGGAATATAGGGCCTGGCGGTTCCAGTTGAAACATCGCACCAGATTTCGCCCAAAGGATCGCGGAGGGTGATTTTGCGTAGCTCGAGTGCTGTATCAGCAGTTAGAAGAGATTCGAGCTGGCTGTCCTCCTGTTGGGCCAGGGCTAGGTCGACGTTGTTCAGAGTGGCGCGCAAGTGAATCGTATCGATTCGAGAAAAAGCGTCCGCCGAGATGTTTTGTGGACCAGAGATATGTTTAATCTCGGTAGTGTATTGGCCGATGAGGTCGAGTTGACGTTCTTGTCGGGGGGAAGCATTTCCCGACTTTTTCCGGAACGCAAAGACCAGAGGTTTGTGGTCTGTATACACGGAGAGCGAGCGACCCTCTACCATATGACGGAAATATTTAATGGCGCTATAGATCGCCAGTAATTCCCGGTCATAGGCGCTGTATCGCCGCTCTGTGGGACTCAGTTTCCTAGAAAAGAAACCGAGCGGTTCCGGTTGGCCTTCAAAATCTTGTTGTAGAACTGCTCCGATTGCGGAATCCGATGCATCGCATTGGATAGACAAAACCGCTCCCTCTAAGGGATATCGGAGTAGTGTGGCGTTAGCCAGTTGCTCCTTGGACAGTTGGAACGCACGGTCCGAAGCTTCTGTCCATGGAATTGGGCGCTTGTCGTTGCGCTTCGCTCCTTTTAGAAAATCAGTCAGAGGAGCCTGGGTTTGGGCGGCGTCTTTAAGGGTGGGTCTGTAAAAATTGAGCATGCCGAGGAAACGTCGGAGCTCGCTTATGTTGGTTGGGCGTGGATATTGGATGAGGGCCTCCACACGGTCTGGAAGTGGGCGAATGCCCTGATCGTCAACAATGTAGCCCAGATATGTGATTTGCTCTTTGGCATATTGACACTTATCTGGGTTGATGACAAGACCAAATTCGCGGAGGCGCTCGAGGACCTGTCGTAAATGGCGCTTGTGTTCAACGTGGTCTCGTGAGGCGATGAGAATGTCATCGAGATACGCATGACAGCAATTGAGACCACGTAAAGCCGAGTCGATGTATCTCTGGAATGTCTGCGCGGCATTCCTGAGACCGAAAGTCATTACTTTGAACTCGAAGAGTCCGAAAGGAGTAATGACTGCCGTTTTTGGGATGTCTTCAGGTGCCACCGGGATTTGGTGGTAAGCCCTGGTGAGATCCAGGGTGGTGAAGACTTTGCACCCTCGTAATTTATATGAATAATCATATAGGTGTGCAATGGGGTATCTGTCGGGGACTGTTGCTGCATTCAGCAGTCTGTAATCCCCGCATGGGCGCCACTCCCCGGAACGTTTCTTAACTAAATGGAGTGGGCTTGCCCAAGGACTGTCTGATGGTTGACAGATACCTTGTGCTATCATTTCATCAAACTCGGCGCGTGCCGCGCGTAGTTTTTCTGGAGCCAGGCGACGTGCGCGTTGGCTTACTGGAGGGCCCCGTGTCTCGATGTGATGAAACACATTCGCCTTATGTCGTCGCTGGTTAGGTAGAGGAATTGTCGTATTGACAAATTCCTGTACCATAGCTTGGATAGGGTCTGTACACGGTGTGGCCCTGGGTATTACCGCTGGAGATGCCGACAAGGGCAAGGAAGGTGCGGTGTGGGCTACTAGCCTGTTGTGTGTCGAATCGACCAACAGATTGTGTTTTCCTAATAGGTCGGAACCTATTAGGGGTTCATTAACATCAGCAATCACAAACTGGTGTGTGATTGGATGTCGGAGACCCAGATGGAGTGTCAGCTTTTTCCTTCCGTACGTGCGTATCGGAGAATTATTTGCTGCTGACAACTGTAAGGCGGTGGGCACGCGGTTGCGTGGGGCGAACGATCGCGGAAGGACCGAAATATCGGCGCCGGTATCGACGGTAAAATTGATATTCAGTCTCGAGTCCCTGATCGTAAGGCGTCTTATGGATGCGGTGCCGGCCGGTTGCGCAGGGGTGTCGGTCGGCAAAATTAGTTTAAGATGAGGGTGAGGAGGGTAGCTGAGTCGAAGCTACCAGAGCGGTTCGAGGTGCAGTTTGAGACGACTGAGGGTGCCGTGTAGGCAGTGCGGCGTGTTGACTAACCGCCGCGACTTGATATGGTGGTAGCTCAGACTGTGGGTCCAAGGTTTCCATAATCGAATCAGCCACCTTTGATAAATAGCCCAAACTTTGATTAGGTTGGGCCATTAATGCCGAGCGGGCATGTTGAGGTAAACTCCTCAGAAAATGTGGCCTAATTAGATCATCCGAGATCCTGGTCCCCGCTATCGAGCGTAAATGAGTCAGGAAAAGGGATGGTCTAATACCTGAAAAATTTGCCTCGCTCGCCAATCGCTGTAGTCTGATGCTGGTGGGTTGGTCCAAAGCGTTAAGGAGACTCTCCCGCATGCTGCTGTAGGGATCAGGGCCCGGTGACCTGATCGCCTGCGCAACATGCATTCGCTGTGTCCCATCCAGAACCCGCAACAATTCTACAGCACGATGTTCTTCATCGTGGATGTTAGCGAAACGGAAAAAACGGTCGGCTATGGCGAACCAAAGCTCTGGATCCTCCTCGTCGAACGGAGGGAGTTTTACACTTTGTGTGTGGGATGGCAAATCGTCGCTAGAAGCGTCATGAAAAGCGGGGGATTGCGGTCGCACTTGCGCCTGCTGGGATGTACCGGCTCGCGTGGTGGGCATTGTGGTGCCGAAGGTGAAACGAGAAGCCGGAAATTTGAAAGGTTAAGAGGAGAAGAGGTGTGTCCGTTGATGAAGCCGAGAGGCTTAAAGCGGATTCGTGAGTCGAAAGGAAGCGAAAGGGTTCGCTAGTGGACGCGAGGAGTCGAGAGGAGTCAAACGTGGGAGTCGCGTCGAGTCGAATAATGTCGTGAAAAGTTCGGTGAAGACGTGAATATTGCCGTGTTGGACACTAATTATGCCCAGGAGGGGCTTACAATTCTTTAATTTAAATTAATTAAAACCTACCGAAATTATTTATATATTATGACTTCGTCTCCGTTTTCGGGGGAAGAATTATTTAGGATTAATTAGTGTTAAAGGATAAATGCTTATTTGCTAATTGATTTCGTGGTTACAGTAGTTTTTGTTGTACTTTTTCCTATTACTATTATTACCTAAACAATTCGACTATTAAATGAATATTTACTAGAATTGTACTGGACCACCTAATACAATCTTTATTTATTTGTTTGTTTTTGTTTATGAATCGGAACACCTTTGTATGATTTGTAATAAATTGAATTTAATAATTTACCTTTTTTTTTGTTTATGTTACTATAAATGTATTGCTCGTAAAATATTTGGTACAACGGGACATGAAATGACCAACAATGCTTGAACTTTTGAGCTTAATTAACTATGACACTGTTTCTAAATTAGGATCTTAAAGCTAACATTTAATCAAATAATTTATACGATTTAAATTTAACTTTTATGTTTGGTGGCTCAGACGGAGCTCACCCAAAGAAGAAATAACACTTGAAAAATAAATTAAAACGGAGAGAAAAAACCTGAGATCCAGCGCTGAGTTTTAAAGGTGGGCGGTATTTGGTTGGCGTCGCCGTTGTGCTTGCTGAAAAGATGGTGTCAGTCCGGGACTTCTGATGATGTTGCGGTAATGCTAAAGCTGCGTTGGGGCTCTACTTGCCCTTTCAGCGTCTTTTAATTTATTTTCCGTTTTAGTTTTTTGAAAATTTTTAAATTGTCTTTGATTTATGTTGAATTTTTTGTTTAATTTATCAGGTTTACTTTATTTTTGAAATTTTTGGATCACTGTCCTTTTGTTTTAGTTGAATGTTTTTGATTGATTTTTTGTTTGAATTTTGTTTAATTGTTTCTCTTTTTTGGACTTTTCTTTAGATTTTTCGTTTGTCCGAAGATTTTTTTAAAATTTTCTTTTAAAACTGTTCACTTTTATTTCGTGTTGAAGTTAAATTGTCTACTGAATTTATGTTTTGGCACTAGTTTTTTAAAATTTTAAATTTAAAAGTTTTGTCACTGCACTCCGCTCGAAATTTTTGGCACTTTGATTTTTTGTTGAAAAAATTTATTGTCTTTTTTTACAATTATTTTCCACTTTAATTTTTGATTACTTTTGATTAATTTTGTTGAATTCATCAGAAGGTTTTTGTTAAATTCATTAAAATTTTATTGTTTTTTGATTTTTTGTTGAAAGTTTTTGTTGAAGGTTGCGTGTTGTTTTTTTTTGTCGCGTCACCAATGTGGGGGTAAATGTATGTTGCCGACGTACGGCAAGTATTCCATTAACTTCCCCCAAACACTTGTCCACAGCAAAGGGAAGAAAGAATGAAAGCACTGGAGGTTTTATTGTTAGTGTTTTCTTTATTTAACTAATTCGGTTTAACTTATTGTCTTTTTTTTTACAAAAAAAACTGATTTTAAATTAATAAATTTTCGTTTTATTTCATTAGTTGTTTTATTGAAAGTATACTCGACGCGACCTTTCACTTAAACTCTTGAGATGTGACTCTTGCGACCGGTAGCGAATTAAATTAAAAATTAGCACAGCGCGTCCAACACCAATGATGAATGAATACCGACTGAACTAATTAGGGATGGAAATTGTAATTTCTGCTTTTTTACACATTGATCTGCCAATGGTAATCATGCTCTCTTGTGTGTTCCCCAACTCACCACACTCATCCAGGTCGAAACGTACTTGTGTATTCGTTCGACGTTGATGGGCGTAGCCAGAATGGAGAAATCAAAAGGGAAAGCACAATAACCCAGGGTGGATCTGGCTAGGTGTGTGTGCGTCAATGCCGTGTATACGGCTGGTCTACTGACCCAGTGACAATATCTTAGGTCAACGCACTATAGCAAGACAGAAATACGAGAGAGAGAGCAAACATAGCTAAGGTTATTCACCAGCAAAAAGAGATCATTGGTCCCAAGCGAATGGGTGATCTGGGAAAAGTCGATAGGACGCCGCATCGGCTGGGGATATAATTCCATTCTGTGGAATGCTCAATAATACCCAAGCCTATGGACTATGACGTAACCGCGTCGCTTGGTTTGGCTTGGTTGTTGCTAACCAATACGAATGGAATTTCCGGTGGAAATCCCATGGTTAGCGCAATAGTGTTGCCGTATGTTGTTGATTGTAGCTAAACTCAATTATGCATTATCTGCATAGAAAAATGAGTTTAGCTATGCGTCCCTTTGACATGTCCCGCTGGTAAATACCTAAAAAGGGAAATGGGTAGGTATTGGTTGGAATTGTGGGCAGTTTCTCCTATAGGATAGAGAAACCCCTACAACTTCTTCAAGCTTTCCATAGAGAAAGCTGTTTTACCGTCGAACTGTTTGAGGGAAACATTTTGGAGGCTGCGAAGGATAGAATGAGGCGAATGGAATCAAATCGGGATACGGGACTAAAGGCCTCATTATAATCGACACCAGGAGTTTGACTGAAACCTCTGGCAACAAGCCTGGCCTTGTATCGTTGAATTGTTACCATCAGGGAATTGTTTCACTTTGTAACACCATCGATTGTCGATCACCTTCTGATCTGGTGGTTGTTCCACCAGAAACCAAGTGTGATTCTTCTGCAGCGAATTGATCTCCTCATCCATGGCTGCTTTCCATTTTTCAGAGTCCTCGGATTTGATGGCGTCATCGTAGCTTTCAGGATCAAGTTGGCCAGTCACTGAAATCAAACCAGAAGGATACCGAACCGGTTGGCGAATTAGGTTCCTGTTTCTCAGGTTGTAGTTTTGCAGTGGTACAGGTTCTTCGAGTGGCTCTTCATCATCCGTTAGCGCATACAAGGGTTCTTCAGCTTCGCCTCCAGAATGTTCAGCACCGTTCACCAAGTACACGAACTCTGGCTCCTCGTCAATTTCAGCAACTTGAGGAACACTCAAGGTGATTGTTGCTGGCTCATTGCTTGACTTGTCTGCTGAAAATCTTTGTCCAGTGAATTTCACATCTCGAAAGGTGTTTACCTTGTTTTCAGTAGATACCCTTTCGTCGTTTCGTCGTAACCTACAAATATGCCCTTTTTGGCTTTCACATCCCATTTCTTTCTCTTTTCCTTGGGGATGTGAACGAAAACTTCCTCACCAAAAGAGGTACTTTTTGGAAAAGGGACCCGGTGCATCTTGCCGAGGGTACAGTCGTTACATTTGACCTTGTCGTCCGTAAAGGATAAGTTCATCCTCTTCACAATCTTTCTAACCTGCTTGAAATTCTGATGAGCTAACCTTTTGTGCCAGGTGAGGAGTGTTTCTTGTTTGACGGCGACGTCTGCCTGGTGCTCATTTGCCACGATTCTAAATTTCATCTCGAAAAGTTGATCAAATCTTTCTCCCACTGCAACGATATTTCCATCTTTCAATAGATGGCAAGTCCTGCTGTCTGATTTTTGAGACATGCCTTTGTCAAGGGCTGCTCCTAGGGTGAATAGATTGAAGCCTAGATCTGGAACATGGAGGACGTTACTCTGGTATTTCAGCTTCCAGATTTTTCCGTCGAAAACTTCAACCTCGATGTCTCCAGATCCCACAGCTGCTCTCGTTTTGCCATCACCAACTCGAACAAATATTGGCTGCTGAAAATGGACGAAATTTGAAAAGCATTCGCGCCGATGAGACATGTGGTGCGTAGCACCAGAGTCGAGGTACCAGATGCTGGAACAATCCAGGTTGTCCGCACCGAGAGTCAAAGCACTGATCAGCGCATCGTTTTTCCTGTTTGAGTGGCCCTCCTTTTCTGCCTTTCTCTAATTGGCTGCTTTTCTCTTGAAACAGTCTTGCTTCCAGTGGCCCGGCTTCTTGCAGTAATGACAGGATTTTGAGGATTTCTGCTCGAAGTTCTTTTGTCGTGACTTCCCACGCTTGCATTTGCAGGCTCTAGCCTGGATTCTTCGACTGAGAGTCTAGAAATAAGGTTGGTAAGATTTCTCTCATCGGGCCGTGTTGATTCCCATGCACTGATGAAGTGTTTGAGGGTGGAGGGAAGAGTCATTAAAATTTTTGTGATTATCTGCTGATCAGAAATTTTCTTACCCATAACCTTCAATCGATGTGCAAGGTTTTCCAACTTGGCAACGTGTGTAGCAATGTTGTGAGCTGGGTCTTTCTGAACACTGTACCATTGTTGAAGCAGCATGTGAATGCTGGTCTCCGACTTTTGTTCATAAACAGATGAAAGTTTGGCCCACATTTCCTTGGATGTCGTGCAGTTGATGATGTGAAGAGAGGCAATCTGTCTGCATCTCAGCTGATGCGACGCAGATGCACCAATCGACCGAACACTCGAAAATGAGAAAACAAGCGTACTATCATCCGCAAAACTGAACAGTTTGTTATCCGTTGTCTCCAACAAATCATTTATGTGAAGCAAAAACAAGGTTGGAGCCATAATAGAACCTTGGGGCACCCCCGAATTAACAGGATACAGATCCGAACACTCGCCGTCCACAACAACCCGGATCGATCGATTCTCAAGGAAGCTTTTCGTCCAGTCGCAAAGCTGTTGGGAAAATCCATATGAACGAAGTTTGCTCAGCAATGCCCCGTGCCAGACGCGGTTAAAAGCCTTGGAGATATCCAATGCGCCTGCCCTTGACTCACTATGCTGTTCAATCGCAGATGTCCATATATCGGTTCTAAGTGTCAAAAGGTCTCCCGTGAACCGCCTGCCACGGAATCCATATTGACGGTGATTCAGAAGTCCGTTGCACTCCACAAATATTATACGAACCTCTTAAAGTTTCGTTATTTATCATGATGTCTGCGTGATGCTCCCCCTGACATAGTCCCCCTGGAGATCCGAATGGGAGACTAGTTTACCTCCGGAATTCTTTATATCAGAAGGCACCGTCGTGACTTATCGCCGTGTCAGTCCGGGCCATCAGCCGCACATCCGAAAGACCGTCGATGATTTCTCTCGGCGATATCGCGAAATGCACAGCTAACGGGGTGGTCCGACTACCACCTAACCAACCTTTTCTCGAACCGGTCCATCAGCCAAACCCCGATAGATGGCCAGGGATTTCCCCCAACCTTTTCGCGGAGCCTAAAGCTTGATGGAGTGGTATTTCACCGGGCGCACACGGCCTTGCGACCCCGGCTACCACGCGACCTTTAGTCGCTTCTTACGATAAGCCGGCCTAGCTGTGAGTATATTCTAACGCCCTACTCACAATCCGGCGGATGCACCACTTTGCGGCTCACATGCCGACGGCGCGAACATCTCTGCATTAGAACTCGTTCCGAGCGGGAAATCTACGGAATCAACACAGTGGAGTGTTAAAGGCAAACGGTCTCCAAAGAAGGCAAAGACGGTGAAATTGCCTGAAAAGGTTATGGCTAATGTGTTTTAGGGTGCACGTTATCTTCATTGATTAGTTGGAAAGTGGGCAGACGATAACTCGACAGTATTGGATATTCCACTACACTCCCGAGACGAAAGAACAGTCAAAACAGTGGAGGGTTAAAGGCAACCGGTCTCCAAAGAAGGCAAAGACGGTGAAATTGCCTGGAAAGGTTATGGCTAGTGTGTTTTAGGGTGCACGTTATCTTCATTGATTAATTGGAAAGTGGGCAGGCGATAACCCGACAGTATTATGCGTCATTATTAGCTCAGCGAAAACAAGATTTCCTCATTTCCTAAAGACTTATTGATTTTCCCTGGTAACAGCAATAAATATATTAATGCTTCCATATACCTATTTATACTATAACATTATACTATACGACTCTACCCCCAAATAATTATACTATACGACTCTACCTCAAATAAGTATTTAATACGTCAAAACCACGATTTTAAGATCCAAAAATTGGGCGACTATAAATGGCAAATAGATGTAATATACAAGTACATATATAAATGCCAAAACATGTTATATCAATGATTAAGAAAATGAGCACACACGCAGTAATCAAACAAATTTATAATAAATAAAACCTATGCACATTTATAGCTACAAACAAAACACACTTTTGTAAACGCACACATCCACGCAAAGAAAATATCAAAATACTATAACCTATAATCCAAATAAATGCAAAAAGCTATATATAAACTATATATCAACATTATATAACATCATAAAGTTGCTTAGCACACTTACACTTCACACTCACCGCCATACTCCCACCCAAAATACAACCCACGAGTATCATTCCTCTCCCAAGAATAATATTCAGCTTGTGAATGAAGACATTTATTATACCAGAAACTTAAATATTTAGCCCGTGGGGCCATCCCCCGGTAAACTTGGAATCATTCAATGTGAATTTCCACATGCTGACCAATTTTATATGATTTTATATGGATCAGCACAACCAATTATATAAAATAGAATACAATACAATCCGGTAAAATTTATTTACAAGCCTTACTTTTTGAATCGCTCGTTCCGTATAAAAAAAAAAGGAGGAAATGCAATTTAAGCTTTCGTCAGAAGAACGTATGCGCACGAGAGTGAACGTAGAGATTTTGAACCGTGGATTATGGATACACAACTTGTATGGTAAAAAAAATCATGATCAAATTTACGCATTTTGCAGGGGAACGAAATATAACTCGCAATGCAATTGCGAAAAAATCTTCCGAAGCGTACGCAGTCAGGCTAATAGTAGAAGAAATGTCATCGGAGGTAAATATCAAAGGAAGTAAAAAAAAGGCTACATTTCGGCACGCTGGTTGGTCCACAGTTAGCAGCCTGCTAAAATCGAGACTCCTGTCATGTTATATAAAGCGCAGTTTTATAAAACTATAATTGTGATGCGAGACATGGGCGCTTACAAAATGAGAAGAGAACGGATTTCGCGTATTCGATAATAAAGATCTAAGGAGTACTAAATATGAGAGCACGGGACAATGGAAGAAACTCCACAATCGTGAATTGGAAGAACTGTACCTCAAACCACAAATACTGATAATCATCAGGTCACGAAGGTGGACTGAGTCGGGCATGTAGCGAAAATAGACAATAATAGAAGCCTCCATAGAATCCTGAACGAAAGGCCAACGAGAAGAACCGATCCGAAGGCCGCGACGGAGATGGGTGGACAGTGTAGGGCGTGATCTTGTGGAAATCGGAGCAGCTCGCGAAGCGTGGAGAGGAAGTGCACACTTCAGGCAGCGGTAGCCGATTTAAGGGGACATTCCGGTTTGTTTGCTTAATCGATAGTTTTATCCTTCAAAAATAATATGTTAAAATTTGGAAACGAAATCTTAGGCGGTTCCAAAGTTATAGGTCATTAAAGGGTCGGGTCTCCCGCGGATACAAATTCGTATCATTGGTGGCAACTACCGTGTATTTAGAAAGGTGCAGACTATCCATTTATAGGCATTAATTTGCTTCGCTTTTGCCTTGGCCAACTGCCACTTCTTTGAATATGTCGTAATCTTGTGCGACTGAACAACATGTTCATTAGCGGTAAAAATCACTTTTATCTTTTGTTTAATTCATCTCCAAACTTTGAATGCGTTTTTCTCGAAACGACTTTTTTGAGTGCGGTGTAAGCGATAATATGAAAACCGTGCATGCGATTCTTATGAAAGTTCGCACACATATTTTTAACAAGCACACGCAAATTGTGAGCGAATTACTTTTTTATTTATTTTTTTAGTTATAACTAAAAAAAAGAGTAAAAAAGGGCCGAAAAATCAATTTTTTTCAATAGTCCGCCATTTTGTGGTTTTTTATCAATTTTAAAATTTTGTTCACTCACATTGGGCTAAATGCATTTAAGTTCAATAAACTTTTTGCATTTTTCGTATTTTTTCACCCTTACACGAGCAGAATGGATGGCTAACTTTGAACACCTGCAGGTGGAGGGGGGTTCCGGTTCCGGAGTGACTCGACAAAATTTACAAACGTAGTCGAAAGATGAATAAAATGTTTAAAAAAAATTTTTGTTATATCTTTAATACTTTCTCTTTAAAAAAATCATGAAAATAACCTATTTTTTGACCCGAAAAACCGGAATGTCCCCTTAATGTGATAATGCACTTTAGGGTTACTACAGACCAATAGATTGTAGAAGTAGAAATAGTATTTGCGGACAAGTTAATTCAATACTAGTTCACTAGTTCTCGCCATCATCAAATCTAAACAGATGATGGAACACAATTGGTTTGAAAAATAATTCTCGAAAAAGCAGATTAGAATGCCTAATTGGAACGGGTTTTCATTGTGAGTATTGTGATTAATATATTCAAAACTCATTTACAATCACTTACATAAAGGATGCATCTCGTATTGACATGGTTTTACGTACAATCCGTTAAATACCTGATATTACAACAAGTAAAATACCGAACAAAGACATGCGTTTCAATAATCGGGCCCTGCTGTATAATTCCGGGATGCCGGAACTGAATAGACTTCATCTACAGTCTATTGCATGCATACTCACACACAGCGTGGTGGGTATTGGAAATGTATTTCGCAAGCATGCAATGCAGCTTGGTTTCATCTGCCAAAATACTCTGCTTAATTACAAAGCTCATTTCACTTCTATGGCCATTTTTGTGCCTGGGCTTCTTTTTCACTACCGCTAATACTTATTGAAGACTATTCATCCTTTTGTCGATTCATTATACCGAACAGATACTAATGCATCCAAACAAATTAACATAAGGCATTCAAAATCATTTAAAATCCCAATCTAATGGAGAACACCAGACTTCCAGCATCCCAACGTCCACACATAAAATTCAGCTCAATCAAATGTGTAATTCATTCCTTCAATGTGTTTCATCTCATTTAAATCTGATTACCAGCCGTTGGAACAATCCCGAATCAAGCTCTGCAACACCTAATTACGAGGGTGGCGCGAATTTAATTGCACCGACTTTTTGATTTAGTTCTGCTGGCTGGATGAGTAACCCAAATCAAAATTAAATTTTGTTTTCAAAGTAAATATTTCGAATTGGTCGCGCGCAAACAGCACGAGAATCATTTTAATGTTTGTGGTATTCTTATTGTTTTGTTTGCTTTTGCGGAAACTACAAAACTACCGGCGACGAGATGTTTTTAAAAGCAAATAATATTAAAAGAGTCCAACCACACAACAGTGACCATCCAGCTATGCTTTGTGCAGAATGAGTTCTTTGTATCATATTTATTTTTGCTTGTTGTTTGTATTGCATTGCTGTACTCATCATAAGTGGTGAAGTGATGCGATAGCCGCATTGAGATTACAGATTTAAGCGGAAGCCAACAAATTATATTTTGCCTGTGTTTATTAAAAGATGTGAATATAATCTTCAACTGTTTCAAAGTTTTATTTATAGGTCTGAAGAAAACCTTCAAACAAATGTCGTATGATAATTGTCACGATATCAAGCAAATCCACTGTCCAAGATTGATGCGCAGATCAAACTTCGCTGGAGCGTCAGCTTCGTTGGCCACTCAAACCAGAAAACACCAATCTACCGCATATGGCATCGCACGTCTTACACAAAGTCCCAACTTATATGTATATATATAAAAGAAAAAAAATTTGTTGACGTTAATAACGTTACATTAATAACGTTTACCCAGGCCTTAGAGAAAACAGACTCATCTCTTCGATAGTGACGTGCTTTGTTGTATTCCAGAATACTACCCTTATTCGCTTTAACCCTAATCTCATGTCCTTTCTAACACAACCTTTAAAACTACATCCTCACATATCTTACATTCTCATTTAATACAATTCATAAATAAACAAACACAATATTCTATATCCAGTCACTTACAGCACATTTAAAAACATGCCCCTTTTCATAACAAGCAGATTTTTCATTTCAAAACATAGCCACTTTGATTTTCGTTCAAAGTTTATTCAAAATTTTAAGTCACAGAGACTTCTAGATTGTTTTGTTCATTTTATACGGCACAGTTAGTTGGAACAAAATGTTCTATAAAGACAGGAAAATTTATATTGTAAAAGTAGTTCAGAAGAGAGCTCAGCTTGAGATAGCTGAGTTCAATAAAATATAAAAATAAATAAAACTTATAATTAATTTAATAACTAAGAACTATAATTGTTTCAAATAACAAAAGATATTATAACCCCCACGCTCTTCCCTCGAAAGAGGAAGCACGGCGCTGGAGACGTAACACTTTTTTTTTTAACATACTGTATTTATTTGACCAATAATTAATGTTTACATTAAGTACTACAGCTAACTTATAATTCTAGTGATACAACTGTTTACATGCATACATTACACAGTTTTCAAACATAACTGAATGTGTGAATAACTATTCGAGTATTATAGGTTTTAATATTAACAGTTTTCCTGGAAAAGGCCAGAAAACCAGGATTTTTATTTTTTTAATTTAATCTAATCTAATACTTAACTTAACTCTAACTTATTCTAGCTTAACCTAATTTATTTTATAATAAGTTAAATATGTAATGTGAATTGGGGAATATAGGGACTGATGGTTAAGGAAGTAAGTTGGCGTGGGATATGGTCAGTTGGTGGCCTCAGGTGCGGTAGGACTTTCCGATTGTTCGTTAAAACGCAGAATGTTGGAGAATGGTGGTATGTTACAGTATTTGAACTGATTGGGTGCCAGCTCGGTGTTATGGTACAGTACCACATTGGAGTCATTAACCAATCTTCCAGAGGTGAAGAGAATTCTAGTATGCAGACAATTCAGATAGTGAGCCCTGTTATCTAGAGGAGTTGGTAGTAGTGAAGTTATTATGGGGTTTGGATTAATTGGGAGGTTTTCAATAAATTTGATAGACAGCTCTAGGAAGCGTCTATCGAGACGGTCAATATTAGCGGCATTGTATAGCAAACTGTTATTGTAATACTTGTAAGAGTTGGGTTGTCGGTTGAGGCCAGTGACCAGCCTGAATCATTTCCTTTCGAAAGTGCGCAGCTTCTCCATTTGGGCTGGTGTTACATGATACCACAGTGGACACGCATATGTCAGTGTAGGTCTGATTATTTGTTTATAGATGAGCACTTTGACTTTGTGAGAGAGACCGTTGGGTTTCCACATCACTCTTCTACAGAGATTCAGTTGTATTGTGGCTTTACGTAAAGTATTTTTAATGTGGGTGGAGTATGAAAGGTCATTGGAAAATGTTATTCCCAGATATTTTAAAGTTTTAGAAGGTTTTATCTGGGTGTTATTTAGTTTGAGTCTAATTTTGTTGTGGGTGCGCCTTGTGTTGTTTGTGCAGTGCTCATTTTTACCCTTAAACACTATACGCTGGTTTTTATCAGGATTTAGGCGAATTTTCCATTTATTGAAGTATGTTGATAGATTTGGGAGGAAGTTATTAATGCGGTTTCTTGCCTCTTTTACAAACTTGCTGCTGGAGTAGACTATGGTGTCAACAGCGTAATTTAACATTACGGTATTGGGTAATTGAGGCTGCGGTATGTCTGAAGTATAAAGGAGGTATAATAGTGGTCCAAGAATTGAACCCTGCGGAACCCCTGCGGTTATATTATACGATTGGGAGATAGAAGAATTTATTTTGACCATGAATTTTCTACCAGAGAGGTAGGAAATAAGAAATTTGGTAGTATGGGTGTTTAATCCAAATATGTAGTGCAGCTTGTAAAGCATTGCTGAGATCCAAACACAGTCGAATGCTTTAGACATGTCGAGAGAGATACAGACCGTCGGGCTTTGGTTTTGAAGATTAGTTGTGACATCGTGCGTTAGTTTTAACAGGGCATGACAGGTGGAGTGTTGTGAGCGAAAGCCAAATTGGTAATATTTAATAACGATATCGGACGATAGTTGCTGGGGTTGTTGGAAGGACTGGACTTACTGATAGGGACTATAACCGTGGTTTTCCAGTTATCTGGGAAATGTGATCCGTTAATTATGTGGTTGATAAGAACGAGAATAGGGACTAGATTTGACGGGAGAAGTCTTTTGTAAAGAAGGTTTGGAATTCCATCTAAGCCTGTCGACTTCTTGTTGTTGCGTGATGTTATAAATTCAGATAATTCGCCTGCTGTTAGGAAGGTCGCATTATCCAGAGGATGAAACGCTGTGTTTGTTTCGTTGAATTCCGCGATGAAAGGGGTGAAGGATGGGATCATTGTGCGTGAGATGTAGTCGTTTACAGTATCTTGAAAATTGGAGACTGAGAGGGAGTCGTTTTGTTGATGGATTTGATAAAAGTGATTAACTAGACAGTTTGCTATGTCAATATCTGATTGGACTGGGTGATTGTTAGTAGGGTTGATAATATAATCGATACGAGGTTTGTATTTTCGACCCGTTAGTCTGTTGATATTCGTATTTTTGAATAAATCACGATTGGGTTTAATATTTTTAAGTATAGACGTGTAAGCCTGGTCGGCAAATTGTTTTAGTTGTCCATTTATCACGGTAGTCAAGAGTTGGATTTGATTTTTAATAAAAGGGGAGTAACTGCTATGTAGTTTTCGTCTAAGCTTTTTTTTTTCGCGTAACAGTTTTGTAAGGATGTTGGGTAAAGGTTTTCCTAGATGATTATGAGGAATGGATGTAGGTGTGTGGCTGAAGAGGGCATTTTTTAGTATTTGCTCTATTCTTAAGGCAGCTTGATCAATTTCAGCAGGGAGTAGATTTGAAGTCTCTGGCAAAGTATAGTCTGTAAAACTGGCAGCAATGTCCCTATTGACTCTTTTCCAGTTTGTCCTGGAGAAATTCGGGATCGGATTGAATGAGTAACATGGTTCGAGGGCTGGGATTTGGACAGTGGTGTGGACGGACCCATGATCGGAAGGAAATTCGAAGGATACTGTAGGGAGGTTAGGTGAGTAGACGTCTACGGATTTTAGGAAAAAATCTATTGTTGATTTAGTAGTATTGGAGATACGTGTTGGCTGTAATGGACAGTCCGCATAGATATATGGATGGAGTTAAAGGAGTACTAGAAGTTGGCAACCGTATTTATTGCACTTAGTGTCGTTAAATGAAGTATGCCGAGCATTCCAGTCTCCTCCTATTATGAAAGGTGCAGGTAGAGACTGTTGGATTATCTCCGTGATGTCAGAACTAGGGAAGTTTGGTTCCCGAGAAGGGTGAGTGTATACGGACGACAATACAAAAACTTTGTTGCTTTTGCAAAAGATTTTAATTGCCGTGTACTCAATATTATTTATATTGGTGAAACTAATTTCGGAAAATTGGAATTTCTTGTGTATTAGAATTCCAGTACCTCCACGAGGTCCAGTGGTTCGTGGATTAGAAACAAGTGTATAATTCGGGATAGATATTTGGGAGTTTGGTTTAAGCCAAGTTTCTGAGAGGAGGAAGATATCTGGAGAAAACTTTTCAACGAACAATCGGAGGTGTTGTCTGCGAATATTGGAATATATGGACTCTGCGTTGAGGGAAATTATGAATAAATTAGCCATTAAGGAAGAGGATATGTGAAGTTATAAGAGATAAAATCTGACCTTTTTTTTCTATTTCCGAGCTGTGCTTCAACGTGGGCAGCATCTTCTGTAAGCTACTTATGTATCCTGTGATGTCCAGATTCAGATCGTTACTGTTGGATTGGTGATTTGTTGTCATGTTATGGGAATCCTTGACAACCTTAGCGTATGACATTCCTGGACTTGTAGGATTTATTGATTGATGTGATGTTGTTTTGGTTGGTGAAAGTTTGCTCGTTGCCATGGGTGTTGTTCGCCTTTCTGGAATCCTCAGCTTATAAGGACATTGCGAGAAGTTGGCAGGGTGGGGTCCTCCACAGTTAGAGCATGTCACTGTGATTTTCTTCGTTGTAATGGATCCATCGGGGTGTGTTGTTTGGATTGTTCCTGGTTCCATGCCAGGTGGGCTGACCTTACATTCTCCAGGTTGATGTTGCTCTGCACACTTTACGCATCGTACGCTTAGATGACATGCGGCTGCCAAGTGTCCTGAACCTTGGCATCTTTTGCAATGAAGGACGTTTTGTTTATGTGGCTCCTCAATCGCAATTTTATGCGTGAACAGATATTTTATTTGTTTGAGCCGGGTGACATCAGTTGGAGGAATTTGTATGATACGTAAATGCAGAGTCTTGTTAGTCCGCATATATGGTGTTTGGAAGTAGTCCAACCTGTTTATTTTCAGTTCCGGTCAGATCCTGACTATTTCTTTCGCCTTGTTGTGATCCGTTAAAGTTGTTGTTGTGATGGAAGTCGAAGCTCCTCTTGTGTTTGTGGTGAAATTGCGGTGGCCTAAGGTACTTTCATGCATTCTAATTAGTTCTTTGATGCTTGTTATATTTTTAATATAGATGGGTGGTGGTCTTGTATTTCCGGCTGTCTTCTTTTATTGGGGCGATGGTGTTTCGGGGGACAACAATTGTTGGTTTGGAGATGATGGGGCTAGTCTGGGGTGTTGAACAGGCGTTTCTTCCATGCAGACGTCATCTCTGATTTTATTGGTTGTTTTTAGGGAGCGAATTTCCTCGTGGAGTTGTTTCATCTGGAGTCGAAGTGTATTGATATAATCCACGGCTTCCAGATACTTTTTTTGATAGTCCATAGCTTGTGTCTCCATGGTTGTTGGTTTCTTTGTTGCGCTCAGTAAATCGTCGGTGGCTCTTCTTTTACGCTCTATCGTGAATTGCTGGTCATCACTGGGACCGTCGCCCAGCATGCGTTATTGTTAGTTTTCACTGTTTTCACTGTTTTATTACTAAAAGTATTACTAAAAGTATTTTTACACGTGCACTTCACCCACATGTGCTACAGACTTTCACAAACACGTGTTTCACAAACACGAGTTTCAGCTATGCTATGAGCGAACGTCCGTTCGCTCTGAAGTACTCCATAAGAAATATATAGTGACGTGCAGCGGACAGACATGCAACAATGTCACATACATATCCTTTTTACATAAAACCCATAATTTGAAACCTTAAATATCGCAGTACAGTGCGTATAGAGAAAGAGCGATGCAGCCAAAGAGTTTGGGCGGGGGGTGTGAGAGAAATGACAGAGAGAGTGAGAGAAAAAAAGAGAGAGGGAGGAGAATATGGAGCGGGCTGGGAAGGAAATGGGTTAGTTGGGGGGGTGGGGGGGGGGGGCGACTGAAAGGGTGTAGGAAAAGGGAGATAAGTAGATAAATAAAGAGACTGAAAGGGTGTAGGAAAAGGGAGATAAGTAGATAAATAAAGAGAGAGCAGAGAAATCTGGGACAGATGTATGACGAATCCGACAGATTGCAGACCCGCAACCCATTGGGAAGAAAACAGCATTGCCAGATAGAAACGGAAAAATCATAAAAACCATTGTTGCGGATTTACAATTATATGCTCGGGGAGAATCTATTACTCAAACATATTCACCACAACTCGATGACAGTACACAAACAACGGTCAATCAACAATCACTTTTCACTAGCTGTAATTGCATACTGTTTGGTGCGGTTCAACGATCAACTGTCAAGCTGGAATCAATGTATTTTGGTTTTCTTAAATTCGATTTGTCTAACATGACTTTAATTTTCGCACGCCACCATGTGGTTTTGTAAAAGTTAATGCTTTAAGCTGTTGTGATAGTTAGGATTAAGATGATAGTTAATTAAGTTTATAATTAACTAAAACAAGGAACGTTCTACTTATTTTTCTCAACTATTTTGAAAGTCCATAAACTATTTCATCACTGCATCAAATTACACAAATTATCGATACATTCAGTGTGAGAAGATGAACTGATAAAAATCAACCTCGTGATCATCTTCACACGGAGGGACAAGCAAGTTCATCATACATCGAGTTAGCGCGGGAACTTCAAGCTGAAAGATTATCAACAGGTATTGCTGTTCCTTACAATTTATAAACCCATTTGGTTTCAGGCATCGTTGGTTTCGGACGCCATTGCGTCATTCCTCGCACCGTGTTCATCGTGCGCTATTCCCCGACGACATTCCTCGTTCGGCGGAAGACAAACGATCTTGACGGACGACATTCCTCGTCCGACACCGAGATAACGCACATTTTTCTTTGTCCTTCGAGCCAGATCCAGTGCTTATTGGATCTACATCATTGCCGCCCAGTTCGTGGCACATCAAAAACAATCAACGGAACGTGCAAAGGAATACAAATAATACAGTTTATGTACCTGACCTAACAACAAAAAACCAAGGGCAGCTCAACATTAGCAACAAGCTGAACATACACAGCAGCAAAAATATCAACCACAGGCCTAGTCGAGATAAGGTATTTCGAAGCGCATATACTACTCTGAATTTAAAACGTATACACGTAATTGAATACTGCAGAAGCTTAGTTTATCAGAGAAACTATTTCAACCAATCGAATGGTCTAACATGACGGCCAAAGTGTAGTGTGCAGTGAACTTCAAACCGATAAGGGTTCAGCAACGCAGACAGAGCAGATTCATCAATAAATCGAAAACGTTCCGCGTAGTCGTGCCCTCTGCGCCGTAATTGCAACAAAGGAAACATATTTTCAATTGCTTGTGTACTAATCATTCAGTACACGTATTTATATATATCTTGTCCAAGATCATTAAGTTTCACATTTTCGATTTGCAGTGTTGAAAATTGTACACCAGTGCAATGATGTTCAAGCGTGTTGATATGTCCAAGGTGAAATTGGATGTACTTCGACCATGGATTAGTAAGAAAATCACTGATATACTTCATATCGAAGACGATGTCGTTGTTAAATTTGTTTACAACCAACTGGAGGAGGAAAAATTCCCATGCCCAAAGAAGTTGCGAATCAACATGACCGGCTTTTTTAATGGACGCAATGCCAGACAATTTATGGACGAACTGTTATTATTATTATTATTTATTGGCCTGTAGGAACCCGGAAGTTCATGACCTCACCGACTCGACTCCGCCATAGTTCCCTGTCCTGTGCGCTCTCCTTCCACGCTTGACCATTAGATCCGACCTCCTCTAGGTCAAACCTAACATTGTTCTCCTATCACCGTCGCGGCCGTCCTACCGGTCTCTTTCCCGTTGGTCTACCGTCAAGAATTCTATGCACGGTCCTATCGTTACCCATTCGCGCCACGTGTCCGGCCCATCTTAATCTTCGCGACTTGATTACTCTCAGTATTGTAGGTTTGCGGTATAGCTCTTCCAATTCGTGGTTGTGGAGTTTCCACCATTGTCCTGACTCCTCGTCATATTTACCGCCAAATATACTCCTTAAAACTTTATTCTCGAATACGCGGAATTTGTTTTCTTCCCGTTTTGTGAGAGCCCATGTTTCGCATCCATATAGAACAATCGGCATGATTATGGTGCTATAGACACGGAGCTTTATGTTACGTGATAGCAGTTTGGATTTCAGCAGTTTACTGACTGCGTGCCAACTCGCGTTGCCGGAATGCAGTCTCTTGTTAATTTCCTTCGACATTTCGTTACTGGCCATCAGTATCGTTCCCACATATTTAAATTCTTTAACTTTTTGAAATATCTTACCTCTGGCGTTTATGTGTGTTCTCTGATGTCCACCTGCTCTCGCCGTAATCATGTATTTTGTTTTGTCTTCATTTATTCCTAGGCCCACCTCTTCTGCCGCTTGCATGATGATTTCACAGTTTTTACTAACAGTTTCCAGATTATCGCCCAGAACGGCGATGTCATCCGCATATCCGAGCACTTGTGTTCAGGGATGATCCGCCCATGTTGTCGTCTTGTGCCTTTCTTATGACATACTCGAGGACAAGGTTAAAAAGACATGGTGATAGACCATCTCCCTGCTTTAGTCCCTCCCGGATTTCAAAGGGTTCTGAGAGGTGGTTTTCTATTCTAACTCGCCCTTTGTTTTCGTTCATACAAATTTAAATGAGGGCGGCATATTTTTTCGAGACTCCCAGCTCAACTACAATATGGTATAATTTTTGCCTTGCGACGCAGTCGTAGGCTTTTTTGAAGTCAACGAACAGTTGGTGAACCGTCTCTCCGTATTCCCACTTCTTTTCCAGCAGTTGCCTTATTGTGAACATTTGGTCGCTTGTTGACCGGTTCCTACGGAATCCACATTGGTAGTCTCCCAGTATCTCTTCTACGTACGGTGTGATTATCGCCAGAATGACATTTGTTAATATTTTGTATGCGGTTGGGAGCAATGATATTCCTCTGTAGTTTCCGCAGTCAGATCTGTCGCCTTTTTTGAAAATGGGGTTGGCTATTAAGGTTTCCCCGGTTGTAGTGCCGATGATGATGATGATGATGATGGATGGCTATTGAGGTTTTCCATTCTTCCGGAGTGACTTCCGTATCCCATATTGTTTGAATGAGCTGGTGGATCTTTCGAGCGGTTGCCTCTCCTCCATGCTTCACAAGCTCTGCTGCTATGCAGTCGTCTCCGAAAGCCTTGGTGTTTTTCACTCGCTTTATTGCGTCTACAACTTCGTTGAGAGACGGCTCTGGGATCTGATGCTCGGCTGTATGTACGCTTGGTGCATTTATCTGTGGTTGATGGGTACGTACATTGAGCAGGTTTTCAAAGTACTGCTTCCATCTTGTCACATTGTTTATTTCTGTGACCAGACAGCCGTTTGCGTCCCGTATTAGTTTGACTCTCCCTCGGTAGCCATTTCTAATTGATTTTATGTCGACATACATACCTCTGATGTTCTTTGCCCTATAATTTTCTATGATTTTTTCGATCCGAGTCTTCTCCCATTCGCGTTTTATGCGTTTGAAGAGCCTCATTGTCTCTCTCCGAATTGTCGCGTATCTTTCTGCGTTGACTTCATCATATCTTTCTAAGTGGATCACTCTGAGGCGTTTACGTTCTTCGAGCTTCGCCCTGTATTCATCGTCAAACCAAGGTTTGGCCTTCGTGATGTTGTAATCCAGCACCGTGCTTCCTCGTTAGAGGGAAGAGCGTGGACCTTTTATTTTTAATCTTAATTAAAACGCAGGATTTAAATCTTCTATCCGAATTTTTCTGTTTATTTAACTTCTGACTGTATCTTTTTCTGAACTCTTAACTTCTGACTTCTACTCCACTCAACTTCCTCTGAACTGAACTGTCTTTCTAATCTCAACTGTCTGGACTCAACTGAACTGAACTCAACTCTATCTTTTTCTCAACTGAACTCTTTTCTCAACTGTCTTTACAATGAATTTTTCTCTCTTCTTATACAACTTAGTGTTCTAATCTACTGTAAATTATTACTTGAACAAAATCAATTTTATCAAAGTATTACTTAATCTACTGTGACTTTTAATTTTGAACAAACTATGAACGAAAATCAAAGAGCTATGTTTCGAATGAAAAAAAGGGGCATGTTATGAAAAAAGGGGCATGTATGAAGTGTATTGAAACTGACTTGATATAGAATATTGTGGATGTTTATTTAGGATACATATTAAATGAGAATGTTAGATATGTTAAGAGAATGTTTTAAGGATGTGTTAGATAAGTAATGAGATTCAGTGTTAAAGTTGATAATTATAAGAACAGTAGTATTCTGGAATATGTACTACCCTTCTTCGAGAAAGAAAATTATCTTTGAAGAGAATAATTTTCTTTGTAACTATTGTTTAATTAAGGACTTGGATTTTCGTTCAATTACAATTGGTTTTCAAAATTAATTTTCCATCAAAGGTTTATACATTGTTACAATAATTAAATTTCAATAGTTTTTAACACTATAAAAATTGTCTATTTACATTATATATATTAAGTAAAATTAAATATTTCTCCTTGGAACCTTTTCTTTTCTCATCCAAAAAAAATTTTAATATTTTAAAAAGTATGTTTCAAAATTCTCGTTTTCGTTCGAATATATATTTCAGATTTCAAATATATATACATCTTTGTTAAACATTCCAAAATTTCCAATATATATATTAACTCTATGGATTTTCTTTCTTTCTTCCCCCTCTTTAACTTTTTTTTTCTTTTTTTTTTTCCTACAATTGTTTGATTTTTCCATATATATTGAATAAAAAAAACAAAGGCCATTTGTTAGGTGTGTACCTTTTCTTTAAATTTATGGAAAATTTTCCAAAACCGTTTTGGGCCTATGACTAATATGATTGAATAAAAATGAATATTACCAAAAATCTTCTTAAGAAATGATCTCAAATATCTTAAATGACTGTAACTTTTTATTTTTTCGTATTTTGTGTTCAAATAAATGTTTATTGTTGTTAAAAAAAATGTGTAATGTATTTATATGGTTTTTCTTTTCAATACTTATTTTAGTTGAATTATTATTTTCATTTTTTATTATTTTGTGTTTGAGGGTTTGTGTTTATTATCGTTGTTTAAAATATTTAATGTTTTTCGCTTAATGTCTTTATTTTCCATAGCCTTAACTGCTGTCAGAACGTTTACATTTCCAGTCTTACCCATTGCTGTTGGACCATTTAGTTTCTCACTCTTATTTTCTGTTTCGCATAGTTCTTCAGACTTATTAGCTGTTAGAACATCTTGGTTCCCAGTCTTATTTGCTGTTTGAACTATTTCTTCAGTTTTATCTGCTGTAGAAACATTCAGTCCTTCAGTCTTTGCCGCTGAAAAGTTTTGTTCTTCAGTGTTAACTGCTGAACTGACTTGGGTTTCAATTTTAATTGCTGACACTTTTGGATTTTCAGTCTTTAATACTGCTGAATTTTCAGTCGTGCTTGCTGAAGTGTCTGGGCTGTCAATTAGGATAGCCGAAATATTGGGGATTTCAGTTTGTATTACTACTGAAAATTTCGAATTTTTAGTCTGTGTTGCTGAATTATTTTCCAGAATTGTATTTTATATCTATAACTTTATTAGAATTAGTCACATGGTTAGGATAATCATATGCTGGCTCAAGGTAAATTTGGCTAGGAGCTTCATTCCTAGAGTTATATGAATTAAAATTGTCGTTATCTATTGCCAAAGACCGAATGCTATAAATTGAAAAATGCTGTTTGTCTTCTATAAAATTTGGTTGGCGTCAGGCCTCGTTTTCCGACTCTTGCACCCGAGAAAAGTGAACATTTTGCCTATCATTTTGTCTATTTGTGGTCCTAGAAATTTCACCAAAATGATTTTCGGTGTTTGCGGGATTTTTTCGGAATGGGTTACGCGTTGTACCGCGATGGTAATTTGGTAATGACGATCCATTCCTAGATAACCTGTATCTACACTCGTTATCTGTGTGATTATTCTGTCCACAGAAATTGCATGTAATGTTGTATTCCCTTTTTATGGGTTGTCTATTCGGAAAAGTGTTGGACGGCATGTTCCGGTAACATGTGTCCTGTGAATGGCCTGGCTTACCACAGGTTTGGCAGACTATTCGATTAAATCTATGGGGATTTTCATTATAATGGTACGACCTGGGAGAGTTATCCATTCTATTGGATATCATTGTGCTAAATTGTTTCCCCCATGGACTTTAGCTATTATCTTTAGTTGTTCGTTCTTTAGGCCATCCACAAATATTTGTACGGCCAATTTCGTGTTTTCTTCCATCAAGAATTCCCTAACTAGCTCGTCTGCTGTTATTTCGCAATTGGCACAGTTCAGAGTCCTCAGTGCATTTGCAATTCTATCTACATGTTCCCGAACGGTTTCTCTGAAGAGTTGTTTCAGAGAAATCCACTCATTGTGTGCCGTCGACCGAGATTGCTCTTCTTTATATTCAGATTCCAGATTTTCCTTAATATCTTCCCACTTAGCGATTTTGCTATACCTAATTAGATCACATGCAGAACCCTCTAGTCTATTTTTGACTAGTTCTAAAAATGTGTTATAAATATCAGGGTCTGCCTTTTTTTATGGATCTAAACAAAACTTCTCCCCCGGAAATAAATTTGTTTAGGTCGCAGGGTTTCCCGTCAAAGGTAGGGACGATTCTGAAAACATCATAAATACCGACAGAGAGAGCCATTTCAGGGGGGTTATAGTGTATCGGTTGAGAGTGGATTTGTTCTTCCCCCTGCCTAGCCGCCTGTCTCGTGTAATACGGACTCGAAATTGTTAAAATTAGAGAAGAAAGTATGGCAGAAAATTTGCTATCACTTCTTAATAATATTGGTTATGAAAAGCTTTTATTTTATTATTCAATATATATGGCGTGGAAAAGATAAATTGCTGTCCCAAAAGCTGCAAAGAAAGAAAATCTTCGAAGAGAAAGCAAAAAAAAAGGAAAAGTCGTCGGAAACTGAAAAGAAAATTTTCAAAGGAAAATTGTCTATCGAGAAAAAAAAATTTTCTTTTTTTAAAAGGAAAATTTCCAAGTCGAGATATTCCAAAAAAAAAAGGAAGAGAGAAAAATAAATATTTTGAAAAAATTTCTTACTACTCTAGAAGTTGATAGAAGTCTTTGGTTTTGCTTTCCTTTTTTTTCTCCCAAATTTTTTTTTTCCAGTCTTGTTGAGTTTTGCTTTTCACTTTTTTATTTTATTTTTTTTTTTTTTCTCTGAGCCAGGCACGCCCTATAAGTTAGTTATCCTGGTCTTGGCTGCTTTTTTTCCTATTGTTGTGTTTTCGATTTTAAATTCTCTTTACTTAGTTTTTCTTTCTTCAATCTTAATAGCATTATTTTATTTTATTCACTTGATCTCTCTTCGTAATTTTATGAAATTCTTTACTTTAATTAATCACTCATTTTTCTTGTTCCGGATTGTTTACAATTAAATTCTCGTTTATTAAACCTTTTATTTTTAAAGGATTGTTCATTTATTTGTCTTTTCCTTTTGTGTTATTTTTTTTTTCATTGATACTTTTATATTTATTTAAATATTTTATTTTTATTTTTGTCCTTTCTTTGTTATTCTTTGTTACTTCTATCGTTTAAGTTCTCACGGTTAAGCTTTTTCCGCTCGTTTTTTCTTTTTGACTTCTTGTTTTTTGATTTTTCTTCCCTTTCTTTTATTTATTTACTTATGGGATTCACCGGTTGAATCATCCCACCGCTGCCACCAGTGTTGTAATCCAGCGCCGTACTTCCTCGTTAGAAGGAAGAGCGTGGACCTTTTATTTTTAATCTTAATTAAAAACGCAGGATTTAAATCTTCTACGAGTATCAGAATTTTTCTTTTTATTTAACTTCTGACTGTATCTTTTTCTGAACTCTTAACTTCTGACTTCTACTCCACTCAACTTCCTCTGAACCGAACTGCCTCTCAACTAACTTTTCTCAACTCTTTAATCTCAACTCCAATAACTTCTCTGAACTGTATCTTCTTCTCAACTGACTCTACAATGAAATTTTCCCTCTTCTTATATAACATTGTGTTCTAATCTGCTGTAAATTATTACTTGAACAAAATCAATTTTATCAAAGTATTACTTAATCTACTGTGACTTTTAATTTTGAACAAACTATGAACGAAAATCAAAGAGCTATGTTTCGAATGAAAAAAGGGGCATGTATGAAGTGTACTGAAACTGACTTGATATAGAATATTGTAGATGTTTATTTAGGATATATATTAAATGATAATGTTAGATATGTTAAGAGAGTGTTTTAAGGATATGTTAGATAAGTAATGAGATTCAGTGTTAAAGTTGATAATTATAAGGACAGTAGTATTCTGGAGTACTACAATGATTTTCTCAAATCCTAATACCTTTTGGGCTGTTTGTTTGATTGTGTCACTGATCGATGTCCATTTAGTGCCCAGATTATTGGTTTTCTCTTCCTCACTACTCCCATTCTCTAGGATGCCTAATCTATTCGTTAGTTCCTCTTGATATTCAGCCCTTTTGCGTAGGTCTTTCAGTTTATCAGTGTCGAACTTTTTGCTTGTCTCCCGTGACTGTCCATGTGGGATTGCTGCGAGGCGACTCCTGATTTTGCCCATCACTAGCAGATGATCGGAGTCGCAATCTGCTCCTCTATATGATCTTACGTCAAGGATATTCGAGTGGTGTCTTTTGTCTATGAGGAAGTGGTCTATTTGGTTACGCGTTAAGCCGTCTGGTGATATCCATGTGGCTTTATGAATTTGGTTGTGCTTGAACATTGTGCTTTGCACTACCAGATCTTTTGACTCTGCGAACGTAATAATTCGAATTCCATTATCATTTGTAATGTCGTATGGGCTTTCTTTACCTATAGTTGGTTGGAAGATATCTTCCTTTCCAATTTTCGCATTGAGGTCCCCGAGGAGGATTTTAACGTCGAATGATGAGATCCCATGAAATACATCCTCTAGGGTCTCGTAGAACGTGTTCTTCGTTTCTTCGTCCGCAGATTCTGTTGGGGCGTGTACGTTTATAAATACAAAATTGTACCATCGGCCCTGTATTTTTAGCACAGACATTCGGCCCTTAATAAATTTCACATCTTTTACATGGGGCGTAATCTTCTTGCTTATGATGAAGCCGGTTCCGAGGTTATGTGTAACGGTACCTCCACATACCAGTGTAAATCCGTTGGTTTCGATTACTTGATGTTGGAGTCGGACTTTCTGAAGCGCGACGATGTCCATTTTATATTGTTTCGTGTTTTCTACTACCGTCTGTATCGCGCCTGGTTTATATAACGTTCGAACATTCCACGTGCCGACGCGTATATCCCGCTTTTTCAGTTTTTCCCCACGTCTTCTTTTTGCCGAGTCGGTGTTTTCCTGATGATTTGTTCCTTTATGGTAGTGTCGGCTCATCACACCTACACCTACCGGGTTAGGACGAACTGTGGACTTTATTATTATCGGCCCAAGAAAGCGAGAGCGGCATACCAGCAGAATTCATCAGCAAAAAAGAAGAAAAAAGGTCTAAAAGGAAAAAGGAATAAACAGCAATCTTATGAACGCACACACAACGCTTCCCCGACGACATTCCTCGGTCCAGCCCAACCGCAACATACACAAAGTTCACCTATAAAGCTGGCAAATATATCGGAAAAACAACACAACGGTTCCCCGACATTCCTCGGTCAGCGGAACACCAAAAATCTCGACCGACGACATTCCTCGATCGAGAGAGATCATACATGTTTTCACCACCTACCTGTGTCAAGTGAAAATACAAGTACATGCATTATTGAAGATGGCAGTTCCAAGGATTTTTTAAGTCGTGGATCGGAGGATAGCGGCCGCCAGATAATAATTGCAAACCAAATGCTTGGTGATTTGTTGGATAAAAAATCACCGGAAACTCCTGTTGCTACAAAACGAAAGCATGTATCCGATTCGGAAAAGATGCTTTACGTGTCGGAACCAAAAGTAACAGCGTCAAAAAACTCTGCCAATTTCTACGCAAAACCGGCGGCTTCCAACCTCCAACAATAGGTCAAAGCAAAGTGCCTTTGACATCTGCTCCAATACAACAACCAACGACGATTGAGGAACTCATCGCCGCACAGGACACCATAGCTCGCTCCTTGCTCAACATGCAGGACAAGGGACAACCAACCCTGACCAGGATTGAAACAACCAAACGCGCACTCCGCACCGAATGGGAGGCCATCTCCAGGCGGCACCGCGACATTTTCGTCACGGCGGCACCCGAGGATCAACAACATGCGTACTTCGCGGAGGATTTTTTCGGCGAGACCGAAGAAATATACCTCGAGGAACAGACGAAGCTCCTCGAGGCCTAGTACGCGTTCGAATCGGCCACCCCAACCATGGCCAATAGCGCCAATCGCCTCCACCCTAGCGATCTGCCCCCAGTGCAGCTGCCAACCTCCGCCACCAAGCCAGCGAAAAAGGAACCGCACGCCAGAACAGTGGGTAAGAGTCAGCAGGCCGCCGACCAGAGTGCCGCCTGCCCAAAGCCCAACCTACCCCAGGTCCCGATGATCGACCCAATGCCGAAGCCCCCACAGAAGCCGATGCCAAGCACGCATTGTGGGGCACAACATGACGTGGCCGTTCCATGTGGGTTGCGAACTTACAACTCCGACCCAGAGGAACTGGTTCCCTTCACCCGGATTCCAGAGCAAGCAGTGGGCACGGCGCACATAGGACCCGTGTCAGATCCAATGCCAGTGCCTTCCACGAATGCGCCTTCAACTCTTCCAGCAACAGCAGCCGGTCCAATGACCAACCAGCCCCGTGTCCCGATACACATAACACCGCCGGCGCCCCTAAAGCAACAGGTCCCTTGCACATTCTGCAAGGCCTCACACACCATCTACGCTTGCGAGGACTTCCGATCACTCACACCTGGCAGTCGGAAGTCCTTCGCACACCAATGGAACTTATGCATCAACTGTTTGGGTCGCTACCGCCTACGCGACTGCCACTCCAGCAGGGCGTGCCGTCGATGCCAGCGGAGACATCACACCTTGTTGCATGTCCGGACAACCGGCATGGACGGGACAATCTCATCGCCGCGCCGCCCCGAGCCAAGGGATCCGCCCCCCGGATCGACCGTCATGAAGGGGCCTGTTAAATGTCCTTTTAACAACGTAACGATTTCGTTACGCTATTAATATAACAATTTAAATTGGATGATTTTGTTCCACAAAACTTACCCCGGATTGGTCTCCTGGTTATAAAGCCATTTGTAACAAATTTGCGAACGAACCGCCTCGCGCCACGTTTGAATTTCAAGCCACCGAGCTAATTTAAATATTGCTTTCCGCGACAACCACACTCGTTCACTGCTCGATTAACAAGGGAAGAAACAATCTCGTGTCTTTCGCCACATATCCTTTTTCGTTCCGCTTCCACGATAGTTATATCGAGGAAGCAGCCGAATTGTCTAATAGAGGGCGACTATGGCTAATAGAAGGCAATTGACTATTGTAATGTGAGTGGGGTTTTAAATGGGGGTTTAGTTTTATTTAAATTATATTCTATTGTAAGGGGGATATTCTATTGTAAAGGGAAAGGGACATTAGTGATTTGGGGGGAAGGGAAGGATATGTTCGTGAAGACACGAGATGTTAATAATTCAAAGGGGGAGGGATAATTAATTGAACTTTAATTATATAACAGGCCTGCGTACACATAGTCAGCACCCCTTCACAGCATCCCGCGTTGCTGCCAACAGCCAAAGTCATCGTGACGTCCAACGGAGGATTGAAGTCCTTGCTCTGTTGGAGCCCTGCTCCAGCTGCACCTTCATTTCATCATCACTCGCCCGAAGATTGTACCTCCGATGCCAAGCATCATCCGTCCCCACCTACGGTATTGGGGTCACTCGTGGCCTTGCCACCAGGACTCAAACCACCATCAGCATCACTCCTCGCCTCCACGGCTCGAGACAATGGACACTGAGGCCCTTCTCATGTCAGGGCTATCAGTGTATGCGGCGACGAGGGATCTCTGGTTCATGGGGGATCTGCAGCTTACCGATCCAAACATCGCCTCCGCCAACAAGGTGGACATCATCCTTGGGGCAGACATGTACCCCAACATCATCCTCGAAGGTCTAAGGAAGGACCAAGGTTCCGGCCTCGTCGCGCAGGCCACTGAACTGGGATGGGTTCTAACAGCTTCGATGTGACAAGGCCTGTCACCAGGCATCATATGGCCATTCCTCGTGGGTTGCGAATTTACAACTCCGACCCAGAGGAACTGGTCGACCTTCCGACTGACGATCGCAGTTCCCATCAGAGAACGCAAAGGAAGGAACGAGGCCCATGAAACTACCAGCCACCGACCATTTGCGTAGCCCAGCTACCAGACATGGCCCTCACCCGCTGAACTACCGCAAGGGCGACAGGCCACCGAAGAACCAGCACGCCTCTCAGTGCATCAACAGAGGCTGCACTCCAACACCCGGAGGAACGTGGCGCGTGACTGTCATTCCGCCAGGACACGCGGACAGTGCCAGGGACGACACCGCACCCGACTCCACGCGACAGCGTCACACAGCAACGGCCGCATCCCGCCAGCCGCTCACTCCAGACGGTCACCAACGTGCGCAGTACATGTCACCACCACCGGTCTCGATGCAGCGAAATGCATCACCAGCCATCATGTGGTCATTGATCGTGGGTTGCGACCTTACAACTCCAACCCAGATCAACTGGCCGATCCCGCGACCACAAAAGGCAACGGACATCAGCGATGGAAAAGAGGTTCCTGTCGCCATCGACCATACAGGCCATTCCAGACCCTCAAGCCTCCAGCGTCCCTCGGGGCGGGCGGCCCCCTCTCAACCGATCATCCACGTGAAAGTGGACAGCAGACCACGACCACCAGCGGACTGCACACCCCCGCCTCTGGGCCACCATCCCATGGAGCCAGATGGTTCGCCAATGATTGGCGAAGGCGGGCGGAATGTTGTGGATTCACAATTATATGCTCGGGGAAAATTTAGTACATCGTCTAGTACTCTTCCCGACAAATATTCACCACACCTGCCGGCAACACGATGACAGTGCATGAGAAACTGTCAATTCTAACGTTCATTGTTTACTGCTTTAGGTGCTCGATTGTGTAACATTATCAACATTTATAAGAACTTTTAATTGGTTTGTCGCACGCCACCATGTGGCTTTTTGGTTTTTAATAAATAAAGTTGTGTTCAGCGATAAGTCAATCAAGAATTGTGTATGCATACAATGTCCACTACCCGTGCCGCAAAGTCTATTCGCTGGTGAAGCCCAACGCAAGTCATCACTGCATAAGGAGGCACAACTTTGCCAGGGTCAGGCGCAGCGAATCACCCGCATAACAACACATACCGTGCGTTCTCAGGATTTCTACAAAACAGGTATTACTGTGCCTTCCATCTTAAAACACATTTGGTTTCAGGCAACGTTGGTTTCGGACGCCATTGCGTCAATTCATCATCAACGTGCTCTCCATATTCCCCGACGACATTCCTCGGTCGGAGGAACTCAAAAGGATCTTGACCGACGACATTCCTCGTTCGGTGTCGAGATACATTCAACAAAGACATTGTATGACAAATCAGGCTTGAATAGGACAGACAATTTCATTATCAAAATTATTCGTGGTCACACTGCAAGGGCAATGTGCAGCGAAAATAATCTTATCTCGGGAGCATACTACCCCAATGACATGTACCTGGAGAATAAACTACAAAGTGGGTTTATCCCACCTGAATCGTTCTCTCTCTTGGATAGATAAGGTCTAATCTAAAACAAGCACGGAGTCCCTATTATTTACCACGCTTTTCGTGGTGTCAGGGACAAACGGATTCTTTATAACAGTGATATATCAAATGCTGCAGTTCACTTGCGATTTAGCATGGCAAGAGGCGATCGAGATAAATCCATAAATGGCCGATCCCATCCCAACTGGTGGTGGATTGACAATGAAGAAAGGATTTAATATCCCCAAATAAAAGGGCAATTGAAAAGTCCCCGGCCTTCCATCGTAAAACACATTTTTTTCGGCGAGTTCGTCCTTCAAACGGCCCAATAACGCTGTGTAATAGTCGCTGTTGATGGTCCTTCCTTTTTCAAGATAGTCAATGAAAATTATTCCGCGCGCATCCCAAAATACAGACGCCATAACCTTGCCAGCCGACTGTTGCGTTTTTCCACGCTTTGGGGCGGTTCATCGTGTGCAGTCCACTCGGATGACTGTCGATTGGACTTCGGAGTGAAATGATGGAGCCATGTTTCATCCATTGTCACATATCGACGCAAAAACTCGGGTTTATTACGCTTGATCATCTCCAAACACTGCTCCGAATCATCAACTCGTCGTTGTTTTTGGTCAAAAGTAGGCTCGCGCGGCACCCACTTTGCACAGAGCTTTCTCATACCCAAATATTCGTGAATATCATATCATTCACGAATATTTGTACACGTCCAGTTGATATCTTTAGAGTGCCTGCTATTTCATTCAATTTCAATTTACGGTCATTCAAAATCATTTTGTGGATTTTTCTAATGTTTTCGTCGGTAACAACCTCTTTTCGGCGTCCACTGCGTTCACCGCCTTCGGTGCTCATTTCACCACGTCTAAACTTAGCATACCAATTCTTGATGGTTGATTTTCCTGGGGCGGCGTCTGGAAACTCGTCATCACGCCAAGTTTTTGCGTCAACGGTATTTTTTCCCTTCAAAAAGCAATATTTTATCAACACGTGAAATTCCTTTTTATCCATTTTTTTCACAATAACAGAAGTTGCTTCAATCAAAATACTACAATTCACAAACTAATGATCCGACATCTGTAAAATTTATACACGCGTCTTTTGAAGGTTAGGGCTAATTAAAAATCATATGGATTTAATTCTAGTGCCGCCATCTATGTATCAGGCCGTGGACTTTTCAATTGACCTGTTATAGTAAGATCTTCAGACGCTGCGCCTTTTCTTCCCATTCCTCATTTCATATTTATTAATTCTTCCTTTTCATTTCCATTTTTCATTTACATTCCTTTGCGTTTTAAAATTTCTTTATGTTAACATTTTTGTTAATATGTTTGTTATTACTTTTTTTTTTTGTAAACTTTTTACCTTATATTATTTTAAAAAAAAAAATACGGAGAGAGAACGTCTTCTTCTAAAATATTCGGGTAATAGGTAATATCTAAAAATATAAAAATGTTATTGTACGCCGAAAGGCATTACACAAAATTGTATCGTATAATTTTCATTCATAAACCACTACTGGATATACTATACAACATGTTGAATGAAAGGAAATTCATCGTCAAAAGTGGCAATGTGACCACCAACATTACTTACAAAATAAAAAACGGTCTGCAACAGGGAGCGGTGTTATCTTCGATCCTTTTTAATATTTACACTAGCGACCTGGCAAGGTCTCTTCATCAGGCTATTGCGTATCCAGACGATCTGACAATATATACAACAACACGAAAAATTGAAATCGTGAACATACTTTTGGGATTTCAAATACGTTTAGCGATACTGCCACAATTGGAAACTCAAAATCAATATCCAGAAGTGTGAAACCATCCTATTTAGAACACCACCGGCTAAAGCTACCAGAGACACTAGAAAACAATGGCGAAAGCTAGCTATTATGGGACCACACCAACAAACATTGAAAACCAAAAATGTAATCAAATACTTAGGCATCTGGCTGGATTAGTATCTATATTTTAACAAACATGTGGAGGCTGCGCTGGCCAGGGCAAAGAAAGCTAACGCTATGGCAAGAAGACTGTTTCATAGTAGTCAACTTAACAGCAGAGTTAAAGTTTTTTGCTAGATGGCTCTCATCAGACCGATGAATATATTTGGATGTCCAGTGTGGTTTAATGTGGGACCTAGCTTAATGGAAAAGATTCGGATTTTTGAGAAACAATGCCTCAGGACGTGTCTCAACTTACACCGGACTCCTGAATTCGATCACAAAAAATACTATCCCAATGAAGCGTTGTACAGTGGGGCCAATATAAACAGAGTGCTGGATAACTTTATGGTCAAGTTGTTCCGAGGGCATCTTGCGAGATCAATGAGCTCACCGAACGATTTCATTTTTGGTGTATATTATCCAAACAGTATGTATTGTGAGGGGGTACGTCGCAATGGCTTTATTCCACCAGAAGCATTCCTTAGTCTTGACATTAACGGCCTGATACAAAATGAATCCGCTATACCGTTGATTTAGCACGTGCGTCGGTCGGGTATAGATAAACGAATATGTTATAATCGAGAGGTCGTGCAGAGGGATGAAGAGAGCCTGCAGTTCGGAAGGGCAGTAACACAGAAAGACCGAAAAGACACGAATAAGCAACACCAAAAATTTTGGTGGCTGTGGCAATTAAAAACCTGTTTCCTTATAAAACTGGAAAAAAAGGGCAGTAATAATAATAATAATAATAATAAAGCCCAACAAACAGCGGAAAGCTTACCTAGATTTAGCATTTCAAAGATTTATTTTAGATGTTAGGTTAAAAAAAAAGGGTAAAAACAATAACAAAAACCAAGTTTTTTCTGTTCTTCACTTTCTCTATATATAATTAAGTTCTTCAAAATTAAAAAAATGTAAACAAAATAATCATAATGTTGAAAAACAAATGTTCATGCTTTAAGCGTATGCATGTAACTTAGAGGGTCCTCCAGGAACTAGTAAGTTAGGAAATGAGATAACATAAGCTAGAGTTTAGTCATTTTTGTCTAGCGAGTAAGTAAATTATAATAAGAGGAAGAAATAAAAAATGATATAAAAATGAACGAATGAATGAAAAGGTCATATTACTAAGTACCACGCACAACAATTAAATAGTTGACACTCGAATTTTAGGCTACAGTAAAACGAACGGAGCTGTAAATAATATAGATAAAATGGTAAGATACAGCGTAAAACGCGTGACACAATGGTTACCCATGATCGTTTTTTATAACATGTGTTGCAGCGCAAGCAACAACCAAGGATGAATCGATTTCTCAACAATACCACAAAAGGAGAATCGATTCATCACAATATTCAAATAACCAATTCACCGGTCATTGGACAACAGAAACTAACCGCTTCGGATATATTACCACCTAAAGGTATGCATCAGAGATCGGACCATAGGTTGCCGTTTTTTTGCTGGAACTAACATTCCAGTGCACTCGACATGGCATAATCAACCAAGCAACGGCAACTGGCAATAGCACTTGTTCATAGAACAGTTTTGACTGTAATTACTGTTCGGTGGTATGGGCTTTGGATCGCCTGGCTGTAACGGAGGAGAAAAAGAGGAAAACCAGTCGAGACTACCTATGAAAAGGCGCATTAAAAATACAGTTTTTGTTGGAATTTATATTCAATCAGACCAGCAGCAGAGTCAGTTTTGTAATGTTCAGTTTTTTTGTTTTGTGAACCACCAGAGTTAACGTTAAATTTAAATTATTATTATAAAAATACACATTTTGAAAGAGTCCAAAGTTATTCACTTGTGGTTTTTCTTGAAATTCTGTCGCTGATATTCGCGAAGGTGGGATGATTACGACAACCAACAACTGTGACCCACCATCAATATCTCCAGTCGCTGCAGAAAAATCGAAAACTTGGATTTGCTGCTTCCAAAGAAAGGACTAAGGCTGTCTCATCACACCAACCATTGGAGTTGGTGTTCAAGTTGCTTATTGAACAAAATTGGCTTTTCCCAGTTGGCGACCCAGATCCAACTAATGGAGTTGGATCCAATGGTCCCAGCTGGCGAAACAACATGATTGATATTAATGCCATGAATGCATACATATATAGTGTGATTATTAAATTCTCATTGGAAATGTCTATAGTGCGAAAAATTTATTTGTCGAGAATATTCTCTTCTTACTTGTACTTCATAAGCAATATAATAGTAATAAAACGATATGTTTAATTTCCAATAGAATATTAATATATTCCATTACTATATTCTGTTATCCGTTTTTATATATTAAAAATATGTTACATAAATTTATTTAGTAAAAAAGAATCAGTTTATTTATATATGAATTTGTATATTTAACGCATGGATCCAATGGACCCGCATGAAAATTCTTTTCCGATAGACGGACGGTTAATAAAATTCCCATAAATATCTACGGTCATTAGCAACGTCGTTGTTATAACCAAAAAACACAAAGACGTCACTGTCGGACATATGAATCCCTGAAGCAAACATAAACTTATTCTGCCCTGCTATACTAATAGAACAATATTGACCGTGACTTTGAATGGTAAATTCCTGGGACAGCGATGGGTAAATTGGTGTTACTTGGTATGGTGGTTTCCGGCGGTGGTATTCATAATCATAATCGAGACTTGGTTCTGTGGTGGGCGATTTAACAGTACACTTTCGTAGATAAGTAATCTTAAAGTCTGAATGAGTCGAATCCAGACAGAGCTCCTGAGACGTAAATTCCACGTGCATATTCGTCATTTCCACGTCCCAAGTAGCAGATGAATGTTTTCTCAGGCCTATAGCATCGTTATTATGATAACCATCATCCAGAATCTCTTTGGTGGCAACATTTCGTATGCGAACTCTTTTTTTATGCACAAGGTTTCGCAAACACGTAGGAATACTATCTAAAACTTTTTGTAATTCGTCCGCAGTAAATTGATCGGTTTCATGTTCAACTGGATCCAATTTTTTTTTTTTTTTTACATTTCTGTATTTATTGACCATAAATAATTTTTACAATAAGCAATACAGATAACTTATGATACCTTAGTTATAATTGTTTACATATACTTACTAGTACATTTTTCAAACAATATGATAAAAGTTATATATTGGTTATGGATTAAGATTTTAGTGGGTAGAGCTTCCTGGAAAAGGTCAGAAAACCAGGATATAGTTATTTACTTAACCTATGCTAAATTGCTTAACTTAACTTAACTTATCTTAACTTAGTCTAGTTACCTAATTATTATTGAAATAAGTTAGTGTGGTGTGGAAGGGGGTAGCATAGTGATCAATGGGTTAGTGAGGATATTGTCAGTCAGGGGTGGGTTGGGGAACTACTTTCCGTTTGTTCGTTGAAACGCAAAATATTGGAGAAGGGTTGAATATTACTATATTTAAATTGGTGAGGTGAAAGCTCTGTATTGTGGTATACAATCTCATTAGAGCTATTAACCAATCTGCCAGAGGTGAAGAACGTTCTGATGTGGAGACAGTTCGGGTAGGCAGTTCGGTTATCTGACGGAGTCGATGTGAGCGCATTTATTATCGGGTTGGGATTATTGGGAAGATTTTCGATAAATTTGATGGACAGCTCGAGGAAGCGTCGATCTATACGTTCAATATTAGCGGCATAGTAGAGCGAACTACTGTTGTAATATTTGTGGGAGTTGGGATGTCTGTTGAGGCCAGTGATCAGTCTGAAGCATTTCCTTTCGAAGATGCGTAGCTTCTCCATTTGGGCGGGTGTGATATGGTACCATATCGGGCATGCATATGTGAGAGTGGGTCTGATTATCTGTTTGTAGATAAGTGATTTAACTTTGTTAGAGAGACCATTCGGCTTGTACATCACTTTTCTGCAGAGATTAAGTTGAATTGCGGCTTTGCGAATCGAGTTTTTGGTGTGGGCGGAGAAGGACAGATTGTTGGTGAAGGTTATTCCCAGGTACTTTAAGGTTTTGGAGGGTTTAATTATATTGTTATTTAACTTGATTCTGATTTTGTTATGGCAGCGTATGGTGTTGTTAGTACAATCGCATTTCTGCCTTTAAACACTATGAGTTGAGTTTTAACTGCATCCAAGATTTTCAAAATTTCTACAGTTAATTGATCGGTCAGCTGATTATTTTCCTTAGTCTTCCAGAACAGGGCACTGACCGCGGCTGTGACCAAAATTTTATCAGATATCGAATGATTCGACAGTTTTTTAATTTGTTTAAGGATATCTGCCGCATCAGTAGTATTGCCGGCTGCGTTGACAGCGTTTGTCATGATCTGGTGAAATTCCTTTTCAAAATTATGATTCTGAAAACTTTCACACAGGGACGAGATCTCCTCTGATGGAGTAGAGGCCTGATTCATGAGATATTTTGAAATCATATTATGTGTTTGGACATTTAACATATTTTTCATGTCATCACTTATTGCAGATCGGTTATCGCGATGGGTATCACTTAGTTCTGGTGGGAGGGCTTCAAATTGCACCAGTAAGCCAATGAGATTACTTGGATGTATTTGTCCAGTTATTCTTATTTCTTTCCACAGTGACTTGAGGAGGACATAACTCAGATTGGCATTGGATAAACACTTTTCGAATTGTAGTACGTGAGCTGACGCGTTGTCGTTTTTCTCACTTAACACAAGTTGATAGATGATCTCCGAAATTTGCGATGTGTCTGCATTTTTTTCTAGTAGTTCTTTCGTCACATTGAACTGACCATTGGCAAGCGATCGTACAATGTTCCTCAATATCATGGGTTGAGTCTCATTGCGTGGCTGTTTTTGACATAAGACTTCTGATCGGTTATTATGAAGTTCCAATTGGTTGCTAAGTGTTTCCAGAACAGTTTCGATGTGCACTAACTTGTATTCTAATATTCGAAGACGTGTTGATGTGTTGCCATCTGAGCTATCAACACTAGACTTGTCCCTACTAATCATTTCAGTACTGACTTCGAGGGGCGCAGCTGCAGATATGCGTACATTTGAAAATACGAAATAAACAAATACAAAATATAAGGATCGCGGAAACCGATACAACTTCATAACGCAATTGAATTTGGATGCTTCGTGTCCACCAATTCAGGAATACTGATTTTGAATTAATGGAAAATCCTCGTTTTATACTGTTTTCAGCGATACCAGATCATATGTGCAGGGTCTTTAGCTCTAAGAGTGAGGGTAATTTTAATTCGCGCGATAAATACGATTCTTACAAATAGAAGTGCTTCACCCGCACAGGGTGTTTATTGTGTTCCCGATCAATATTTTTAATTTTTATTTTCATTTAATTTTTTTTTGTTTTTTTATTTATTAATATTTAAATAGGCCACAATTTTGTTGTTTATATTGCAATAATCGAATCCATGATATTTAACATTATGTATGGAATGTGATGTTGGTCAAGTGGCCGTTTTTCAGAAATTTCGTTTTGGAGGTTGTCTTTAAGCATCAATGCTGTAGTGGGTTTTTTGGTGTATACTTTTTTCAAGTGCTTCGGCCGGGCAATTTTTCTCGGAAAATTGATCTTTGACTATGTGTGGTGCACAGTCTTGTTAAAACAGAATATTTGGCAGGGTTATTTGATTCACTTCGGACGAACATGCACTAGTTTCAGTACGCAGTACCTGTTACAACATTGCCTCTAGCATCCTTAAAGAAATATGGCTCAATAATGCCGCTGGCCGAGGTGACACACCATGCAAATATTCTACGAGAGTGTAATGGTCGTTGGTGTACTGATTGAGGGTTTTTGATGTCTCAATAGTTGATATTTTATTTGTAATCACATCTAGCCAATTCAAAAGGGGCTTCGTCGTTCATAATTCTTTGAAATAAATAAATTACAAATAATTATTTAAATGAAATGATTTACTAATTACAACACTTTGCCACGTTAATTGCTCTTAAATAGTTATCGTCCACATTCTACGGCTATCAAATGCCTGCGCACAAATGTCATCCAATAGGAAATGATTAAACTAAATAGACTTATAACATAAAAAGCACTCTGACTTTAAATATTGAACATAATATACATCTTAGGTAATTGGATTTTATATACAAACCACGGAATCACAAAAAAGATGTTCAGGTGCCCTAGAATCTCGAAACACAATATGAGCAGAAAAATAAGGTGAAAATAAAGGAAGGTGTCTCGCGTCGGAAACAGCAAATAAAAAACTCGGAAGAACCACAATGCTGTTTCATCCTAACATTCGATGTTATGTGAAACCAGCAGTAGAAATAGAAAAAAACAAGGTTGTGATACTGTTTTTACCAGCATTCTCGTGTGTGTGGGGGGGGGGGGGGGGGGGGGGGTTGTGCGGCTTCCGCCATCCCCAATAGTAGATAGTAAGGTAGTGAAAAAACACACGATCCACATGTTGAATGTACGAAAATACTTTTGTTCGATTGTGGATCGTGTGGAAGCTGGATTCCTTTTCGGAGTGGATGGAGATTGAGAGGGAGAAAGGGTTTAGTGTGGTTAGCTGAGCAAAGAACAGCAAGTTTTTGGTTCCGTTTTTGAATGGGAAGGGAAAGAGGAGATGATGAGTGTCGGTTCGTGTTAACAGTTGTAAGAAGAGAAAGAAAGAAAAAAAAACGACAATGTCCCGGTTGGAGTAGTGAAGAAGTAAGAAATTGTAAAGATTGAAAAAAAAAGAAAAGAAAGATTTTTTGATTCGTAACTGGTGATATAATAAAAAACAAAACTTTATAAGGTATTCGTAATTGTTTTTACCACAAAGTATATAGAAAAGTTGAGTTGAAACTTAGTGATTACTTATTAAATGAACGGCTCACTTTTTGGAAGAAGCTGACAAAAAACGGATGGTCCTCCTAAGGGATGAAAGAACACTTATAGGTTTCCTAAGATCTGTAGATCAATTTGCCAACTCAGTTTTACACCGGACCATAGAGAGGATTCATGTCGGGAACGAATATGGAGACATCCCCAGAGGAGTGTTTTTGATTCGTGGAGAGAATGTAGTGCTTCTACGCGAAACTGACCGATAAAAGGAGTCTAAGCTGCCGCTAGAAGAAATCTCTGTAGACGAAATACTAGATACCCAACGCAGAGAGCACGAATAACCGCAGGTAACCCATTTTACATATCAAAATTTCTGTGGCGGAATACGTCACAGTGATACTGTTTTTACGAATAATTATGTTTATTTCTTCGTTGCACTGCGTAATTGAAAAACTGACAAAATTCTACGTTAATGCACCTTCTTATAGGCAATCTCGAACCGGTTTCTCTCATTTTTTACACGTTGGAACATCAGATCTCGCCGAGCAAAATCACCGTCCTATAGAACAGGAAATTACTGTGAAAAATAACCTGTTCTACAAAACCAGGATTTCGTCAATTGCCGTTGCTTAAGAGATCACCTCATGTTGAGTGCACTGGAATGCTGGCACAAACAACTTAGTCAAAGGAGCAATCTGTGCAACAGCTCTCCGTTGCATACCTTTTGGCGGTGAAATCTTCGAATTAGTGAGTCGATGCTGCTTTGCGATTCCTTTTTTGTCACTGAATCGATTCCTCTTTTTAATTGTTGTTGTTGTTGTGCTGCAACATCTTGCCGGGCCGGCAATGAGACTTGGAAACGTGGTTTCTTGCTACGGTTCGGACCAACAGTACGGTAACACCAACAGACGAAACAGAAACTGTTTATGGACAATTGAATACGACAGTGACCACTGTGCATTCACGGCAGTAATAGAGCTTCCGAACGATCTCACAGATCTGGAGGACTTGGTGATCCCGCAACCCTGTATTCAGGGCAATGCGAATGGCGCGGTTCACCAGATCATTAACAAGAGAACTTTGTTCGAATGACTTTAATCTGTCAGTAAACAGAAACCTGAAATCGACAAATATATCCAACAAATGGACGAAACCGTAAAACACACAATGGCTAAACAATCCCCCAAACAACAGTTACAGATCACATAAACATGTACAGAAACACAATAATAAACGCACTCCACAAGAAAAAGAGCAGACTGCTATCGAAACTAAGACAATTACACAGACAGTTTACAGACAGACAAGACCAGGAGATAATATCACTCTAATTCCGATTAAAAAAACCTCCAACTATTACTTAAAGCAGCAAATTTGTATTAGAACAGCAGAATTCGAGATATAAAAACTAATAACCCGAATATGTTCCCACAGATAAATAAGATATTCAGAAAAAATAATCAAAACGAGATTCAGTGTCGCCAAATTCCACGTACTGATGCAAACAAGCAGCTGCTAACCAACATTGGCATAGATACAGGGAACGCGATCCTCAATAGTGAGCTCTTCGTGATCGAAGATCCTTTGGAAAAGGTGAATGCTGTGGGAGCTGTCTTTCAGGAAATGTACAAGATGAATGAAAGCATTCGCCGAAATCACGACTTGGGGGACAGAGTTCTACTGAATCACCCGCACCTCCGAAATGAAATTTCACTTTAGCATTAACATTAACATCGTACTCAAGAACCTGCCCCAATGGCAATAGATATATACATGGTCCTTTTTAACAAAGCGTTGAATAATGCATACGAATGAATATTTTAAGTTACTGTAAACAACACAAATAGCGCTCGTATGTCAAAACGTTCTGAGTGCGTATAACCTCAAAAATGTCCAACTTTACGACAGTGCTGTCAATTGCCGGATTGCAACACTAGGGTTGCCAAATCCCGAAACATAAGAGGCACCCTCGTATTTTCCGGCGCGTTGGAAAACGGCAATTATACAGCCCATACCAAAAAAGGGCAAAGACTGTACAAACCCAATGAAGATACGTTCGATAAGTTTACTCCCAAGCATCAGTTAAGTATTTAAAAAGACTATTAACAAAGCTCTGCTATAATGGTTAGACGACAACATCATTATTCAAAATTGTCATAGCAAATTTGGCTTTACGGCGGGTCATGAAACCACACATGCCGCAGCTCAACTGGTCTCTGACATGCAGTGGAATAAATGTAGGAACCAATGCACAGGTGCCTGTCGGATCAACTTGGAAAAAGCCTTTGATACCGTCTGGATCGAAGGGTTGTATTACAAACTGATCAGACATGGCATACATTAGTCCTTACTATATGTACTTTACGATATGTTAAAGGACAGGACGTTTGTGGTCCAAAATGGTAATGTGACCTCTAATAAAACGTATAATATCAATAATGGCTTGCAGGTGGGAGCGGTACTTTCTCCGATTCTTTTTAACATTTACATTAGCGACTTATTAGATGCACTTCCGCAGGCTATTGCGTACGCAGACGATCTCATAATTTACAGAACAGCTCCGAAAGTTGCGATCATAAATAGTTTAATACAGCGAGACTTCAACAAAGTGCAGCGCTTTTGCGATGACTGGAAACTTAAGATCAACTTCCAGAAATGTGAAGCCATCCTATTTAGAACTCCATTATATACAGCCACGAACGACACAAGGAAAATCTGGCAAAAGATAGTTATCGTGGGACCGCATGGAGATAAACTGAAAACCAAGAGATTAGTTAAATACCTTGGCATCTGGCTAGATCAATATCTGTATTCGAACAGACATGTAGAGGCTGCCTTGGTCAAAGCTAGGACGACGTTTGCTATGACAAGGAGGCTATTTCACAGTAGCGTAAAAGTCATATGCTACATGACGACAGTAGGGTAAAAGTCATATGCTACATGACGCTAATCAGGCCAATGCTCATATATGGTGTTCAGTATGGTTTAACATAGGTCCAAATTTGATGGAAAAGATTCGGGTGTTCAAAAGGAAGTGTCGCAGAACTTGTCTCAGATTATATCGAACACCGGAATCGGACTACAAAAAGTACTACTCAAATGATAATTTATACAATGAAGCCTGCATAAATAGGGTGGATAATTTTATAATCAACATAATCAGAGGACATATTGCGAGAGCAATAAGCTCGTCCAATGATCTAATTTTCGGGGCTTATTATCCAAATACCCTGTACTATGAGAACGTGCGTCGCAACGGTTTTGTTCCACCAGAGGCGTTCCTTGATTTGGACATGAAAGGGCTTATACAGGATAGATCCGGAATTCCGCTTATCTATCATGTAAGTAGATCATCCGTAGACGGGCGATTGTGCTACGAGCGGGAAGTAACGCGCAGAAGAGCTCTTGCGCTTCAGTAGGGCTATCTCCCACAGAGACGGGGACGACAGTATTGGACAGCGTCAACAGATCTGGTGGTTGAATGAAATATAAGGACCTAGAAATAAAAAAATGTTTTAAAAATGAAAAAAATGACACTTTTCACTTTACTTGACACCCCACTAATAACCGACATCCCGAACACTACTGTCTTAAATTCCGAGAATTAACGTCGAAGGGTACGACTCACCAAAGAAAAACGTTGGCAAATCTCACAAGATCAATAAGCGTAACCCCTCAGCGGTCTTACGCACAAACAGCGAGAGGTTCGGGAGACCTAACATAGGCTCCAACACTGATTATTTATTATTATTATTATTTATTGGCCTGTAGGAACCCGGAAGTTCATGACCACACCGACTCGACTCTGCCATCGTTCCCTGTCCTGTGCACTCTCTTTCTATTCTTGACCAATCGATCCGACCTCCTCAAGGTCAAACCTAACATTGTCCTCCTACCTCCGTCGCGGGCGTCCGGCCGGTCTCTTTCCCGTTGGTCTACCGTCAAGAATTCTACACACGGTCCTATCGTTGCCCATTCGCGCCACGTGTCCGGCCCATCTTAATCTTTGCGACCTGATTACTCTCACAATTGTAGGTTTGCGAGATAGCTCTTCCAATTCGTGGTTATAGAGTTTCTTCCATTGTCCTGGCTCGTCGTCATATTTACCTCCAAAGATACCCCTCAAAAGTTTATTTTCGAATACCCGGAATTTGTTCTCTTCCCGTTTTGTGAGAGCCCATGTTTCGCATCCATATAGAACAATCGGCATGATTATGGTTCTATAGACACGGAGCTTTATGTAACGTGATAGCAGTCTGGATTTCAGCAGTTTACTGACTGCGTGCCAACTAGCGTTGCCGAAATGCAGTCTTTTGTTAATTTTCTTCGACATTTCGTTCCTGGCCGTCAGTACCGTTCCCAAATATTTAAATTGTTTAACTTTTTGAAATATCTTACCTCTGGCGTTTATGTGTTCCCCGAGGTCCACCTGCTCTCGTCGTAATCATGTATTTTGCTTTGCCTGGTAATCGTTCCGATCCAGCAAAAGAAAGAAAACGATTAATAAAACGTTATAAATTGCTAATTTATTATGGTGGATGTCTATCTCACCTGAGTGGTTTATACAATAACGAAATTTACAATTCAATTAGTTCCTTTATTATGTTAATATTCCTTTACCTCCGGTTTTCAGTGGAATGTTGTTTTCGGTTCTTTTTTGCGGCAACTTCCCGTCACAACCGTGCCTTTGCTTGAAAAATCAAAATACCAGTTGGCAACGGCCCCTCTTCGCCTCTTTTTGCTGTGTTCCCCGCTGCTTGAGATTGTTCTTGAGTCTCAGAGTAGATAACTGATGTGAAAGCTCGACTCGAATCGCAACTTTATCAGCGAAAGCTTTCCGTTGCATACCCTTAAGCGCGAGATAACATTTGCGCCGTCAACTGATCTATTTAAATTCTATCGTTGACAATGTTATCGATTACTAGGGTTATGTCGTTTCCTGTGTTATGTTTTATTTGACTCTCATGTTGCATTTGCAACATCCTGCCGGGACAGCGATGATGTGTCAACCCAGCGGTGTCTTATCCGCGATTGGTGATTGGATACGAATTAAGTTCCTTGTTTGTTTCGCCCCTGAACGGGAAGCGATGTGAACAATTGAGGGAGGGTGGTGAGTTGGTGATGATTCTTGAATTATTAGTTAATTCGTTATTTGGTTGAGGTGCAGTGGCATTTCATATTGTGTGTGTGTGTGTGTGTGTGTGTGTGTGTGCGTGTGTGTGTGTGTGTGTCTAATTGACCATGGGCAAGAGACAGAGTTTTGTTATTGGGCGCTTCAAAGTTGTAGTAGCAGTTTCCACCGTGACAACACGAATTCTTGCATCGGCTCCTGGATGCGTGGCTACGATTCTACCTAGTCGCCACAGAGTACGTGGTGATCGCTCATCAGGTAAGAGCACCAAGCTACCTATTTTCAGTTCTGGATTTGGTGCAAGCCATTTTGGTCGTTGCTGAAGCCTAGTGAGGTATTCAGCCTTCCATTTTTTCCAGAAATCCTGCTGTATTTTCTGCATCAATTGCCATCTGTTCAAGTGGTTGGGCCCAGTCTGGGTCAAATCACCTTCCGGTGTGGTATTGAGTGCAGTACCAATTAGGAAATGTCCTGGTGTTAAAATGGATAAGTCTTCTGGATCTTCAGAAATTGGGCAGAGTGGACGTGAATTTAGACAGGCCTCAACTTGAGCCAGTACGGTTAGATATTCCTCATATGTTAAAATGTAGTGTCCTATCACTCGTTTGAGATGATGTTTCATGGATTTAACCCCGGCTTCCCATAGTCCACCAAAATGAGGGGCTGCCGGGGGATTGAAGTGCCATGATGTGCCATTGTTTTGAATCTGCCTAACGATGTCATCGGTCCATTGTTTTGAGAGGTGTGCCTGTTCCCTCTTTATCACCTTGGCTGTTCCTTGGAAGTTGGTCCCGCAGTCGCTATAGATGTGCGCACAGATTCCACGGCGCGCCGTGAAGCGTTTTAAAGCCGCCAGAAAGGCGGCTGTACTATAATCGCTGACAAGTTCGAGGTGCACTGCCTTCGTGCAGAAGCATACAAAAATGGCTATGTACGCTTTGGTGATTTTGTTACACCTTCCCTTCCATGCCTTAAGCTGTACTGGGCCGGCATAGTCCACTCCTGAAGTTTGAAAGGTGCGTGATTGGTTGACACGAGGTGGGGGTAGATCACCCATCTTTTGTTGCATTTGTTTTGACTTGTATCGGTAGCACTTCAAACATTTATGAATGCAAGCTTTGACGCTGGACTTGAGATGTACTATCCAGTATTCAGTTCGAAGCGTTGCCATCATCAATTGTTGTCCCCCGTGCAGCGTTTTCAAGTGCGCATTGTTGATGATCAGGGACGTTAAGAACGTGTTGGAAGGCAGTATGATCGGGTGGCGCTGTGAATAAGGTAGATCTGCATTTTCCAATCGCCCCCGACTCGCAGAACCCCCTTCTCATCCAATATAGGGGAGAGTCGTGCTATCTTGCTTCCCTTTATTAATGTTTCCTCCCTTGTGATCCTCTTAATCTCGTCGTCAAAAAATGCCTGTTGCACGATCTTGACTAATCGTGCTTGCGCTGACGAAATCTCTTCCACCGTGAGCGGTCCAGTGGCACCACCCGGCCTCTTAGTGGCCTTCAACCGTAGGTTTGCAATGAATCGAAGCCAGTATGCTGTAGCTCGGAGTAAAAGCGGTAGCGACGAAAATCGGTTGAACAATACGTTGTCTTCGAGAGCGGTGAAATGTAAGCAAAGCTGAAACACATTTCTGACGGGGTATCCGGTTGCGATAAATTCATTTTTCTTCTTATATGGCTCCCTAGCCCTTAACTCAAGTTTCGTGGACTGTATCTCCTGTGTGTGTGCATGATGGCCGTCAAATGTCCGGAGAAAATCGGGCCCATGCCACCATTGCCGCTTCCCGAGAATCTCCATTGGAGAGAGTCCTCTGGACGCTATGTCCGCCGGATTCTCCTTCGATGGTACATATCTCCAGCAGCTAGGGTCTATCATTTCCTGAATCTCTGCTACTCTGTTAGCCACGAAGGTAGTTCGTATGTGTGGTGGACCCTGAATCCATGCAAGCGTGATTTGCGAGTCCGACCAAGCAAATACCTTCGCCGATTGAAGGTCCATCTTCTTTATCGTGTGCGCGATCAGGTGTGTCAATAGATGAGCTCCGCACAACTCCAATCGTGCTAGTGACTTGCTTTTGAGTGGTGCCACCCTCGTCTTTGAAACGAGCAACTCAATTGACGCCCTTTGCTCATCCATTGACCGAAGGTACACTACCGCGTCATATGCCCTTTCCGAAGCGTCGCAGAAGCCATGGATCTCAAGAGTTGCTCGCGCGGTGATGTTGACCCATCTAGGAATCTCTATGCTGTTGAGAGCATTCAGTTCGGTTTTCAACTTGGACCATGCCGCAACAATTGTTGGTGGAAGTTGGCTGTCCCAATCTTGGTCCTGCTTCCAAATGTCTTGCATAATTATTTTGCTAATGATGATGCAGGGTGATATCCAACCTATAGGGTCGTATAAGCGAGCAATGTCTGACAGAATCGATGTCTTCGTTGGAATTTTTGATTCCTGCAGACCTACTCTGAATGAAAAGGTGTCCCTTCCAGGCTGCCATTGGATTCCCAGAGTTTTTATTGTTTTTCCCTTGTCAATCGAGAGTGGCACCTGGACCTCTCTATCTTCCTCTGGAATAGTGAGCATTAATCGTTCACTATTGCTGGCCCATTTTCTAAGTGGGAATTTCCCACGTTGCAACAATGCCACGAGTTGGTCTCGCATTATCATGGCCTCGTCTTCTGAGTCTGCTCCGTGCATGACGTCGTCGACATAAAAATTTTGGGAAACAATCTGTGAGGATATCGGATAGTCAGCTCGTTCGTCCAATGCCAATTGTAGAAGAGTGCGTACTGCCAGGTATGATGCGGCAGCGGTGCCGAACGTGACCGTGTTTAGGTTGTAAGTTTTGTGGTTTCTCCTTCCGTGTCTCTCCACAACACAAGCTGGTAAGAAGCATCCTCCGGTGGCACCCAGATTTGGCGGTACATTTTATGAATGTCTGCTACGAAAGCTACCTTGTGTCTTAGGAATCTCAGAATGTGGTCGAAAATGTCATCCTGGAGTCGTGGTCCGTTTAACAAATGGTCATTAAGCGACGTCCCTACCTCTACAAGAGGCGTCGAAAACGATCCGCAACCTTGTGGTTGAACTGGTTTATCTATTTATCTCTATTTATCTCATTCATGTGCCCCAGGTCCTTGTATTCTTGAAATACCCTTTTGTACTCTTCGTAGAATAAAGTGTTGGCTTGGAACCTTTTTTCCAGTTGTAGGAACCTCACAAGCGCTGCTCGATGTGACAACCCCAACACCGGACACATTCCTTCCTTAAAGGGTAATCGAACGATGTATTTTCCGTCCACATGGCGCTGGTGAGTTCGGCTGTAGTGGGTTTCACACTGTTCTTCTTGTGGTGACAGCGGTTTTCTTCCTGACACCTCTTCTAGTTCCCAGAACCTCTGCATAATTTCGTTCAATTCAGGCTCCCTGGTGAACGTGTGATGAACCCTGATAGTGGAATGCTCATTAGTAATTATGTGGCCAGATAGTACGCATCCAAACTCCGTTTGTTGTGCCATAGGGGTACCTGAGCCACCCTTGACCAAGCCCGCCAGTAAGATTGATGGATAAACATCACTGCCAAGCGAAATGTCGATTTTACTTAGTTTGTAGTATGTCGGATCAGCTAGCTGTAAATGTTTGAAGTGCGGCCAATCAGTACAAGAAAGTTGGTGTGTTGGAAGATTCATTGTTAACTTGGGTAATACCAATGCCGTCAAATCCAATTTGAAGTTCTCATTTGTCAACGAATGAACTGTGAGAGACACCTTGTGTTTAGCAATGCTGGCCTTAGCCGCTCCAATGCCGAAAACGTTCACGTGACTCCGTTCTCTTCTGAGGCCCAATCGTTGTGCTATAGCTTCAGAGGTAAAAGAAGCTTCCGACCCAGGGTCCAACAGAGCTCGAAGCACTACCGGCTGTCCCCTCGCCGTGAATACCTTAATTAGTGCTGTGGCCAACAGAGCAGTCCTTGTGCGGTTAGTTTCGGCCATGTAAGTGTTGCAAGCTTGCGTTGCAGTGCGATTGGTTTTACATCCTGTGGCTAATTGTTGCGAGTCTGCAGAGTCCGATGATGGAGTAATCGCGGTGCTCGTTGTAGAAGCGATCCCCTTCCCTTGGAATACACCCTTCTCTTCGTTCAAATGTAGCAACGAATGGTGTTTCCGTTTGCAGTGCCTACACGTAAATTTGCTTATGCACTCCTGATGTTTATGAGCCCTTGAAAGGCAATTGATGCACAATTGGTGCTTATTCACAATGCCCCATCTCTTGCGAGGACTGAGTGCCTTGAACTTAAAGCAGTTGTGAATTAAATGTGATCCCGAATACATTGAACAATCGGGAATTGCTGAATTGTGGACGCGAACCTCAGATCGTTTACTCCGGGAGACTCCGTGAGAAATGGCTGACGATGTTTGCCCCATGACTTCCTAAGTTCTGATTCTTGTAAGCAGGACCTCCTCCAGTATGCTGTAGGTCGGATAATACACGTATGATGAGATGTGGGATTCCCACAAACCTCGTGTTTTAAGGGGGAGTTTTTGGATTGTCTGATATATCAAGACATCTTCCCATGAGGCGATTGGAACACCGAGGTTCTGTAATGATTGCCTTGCCTCGTTCGTGGTATCCACCAGAGACCTAATGCCATCGGCCGATTCATGACCTAATGATGGTTGGTCAAACAGCAATCCGAACTGGTTATCCTTTAGCAACCTTACGTTCTGGTAACGCTTTACTAAGGTTGCCCATCCCGACCCAAAATTCCCGTCGACGATTGCGGTGTTCCTCAGCAAACGTTCAGCCTCTCCGTTCAAGTTGGCCTTCAGATAGTGAAGCCTTTGCACATCGGACAAAGTTGAGTTCCCAATGATGAGACTCTCGAAAAGGCTCTTGAATTCTGGCCATGTCTTAAAAGAGCCAGAGAAAGACGGAATCTTGATTGGCGGGAGCCTCATCTCAGTAGTTGGATCCTCGCTTCCTCCAACTGAACTATTGAACGAGCAGTGCAACTGTGGTTGACCTCCCGTGTTCAGCATTTGTGCCTTTAATTCCGACGAATAGCCGTAATATAGCTCCTTCAACTTATGGAATGTTAGCTCTTCCATATATTTCGATTTCGCGTCGTCGCTCGGTGCCGCAATTATTTTCTGGTGCAACTCCCTTGCTTCTTCAAAGGAGTGTTCTAAATTCTTTAACCACGCTTCATTCATATGAATGTTTTTAGCTAATTGATCCAAGGCCAGATATGCCTTGTGATCAGCGGTTAATTCTGTGGCGATGGCTGTTATGGAGTCGATCCAGTTGGCCAATCGTGCCTTGCTCATTTCTCCACCCTTTTTCACCTGTTCCTCTTTTCCCTTATCGTTACTCACTCAGTCGGACTCGTCAGCTCACTCTTCACGTTCCCGAAGACCGATGTGGTGACCGCCGAAACTAAACGGATGAATTGATTTCCACAAAAATGTTGTCTTCAAAGCTTGACCGTTAACCGAGCAAATCGGGTGGTTTTCGTAAATCCCTTGCTGTTGTTGAAGGTGCACGCAGCCCCGTTGATCAACTCAAGTGAACAAAACTCAAGAAAGGAGAAAAAAGACAGTCCAACGTTGCGACCTCCTCGACCGAGAACACACATCCAATAATTGGAATCGAGCACAAATAGGAAACTGCTCCGTAATCACGACCGAACAACCACTAAATCCTTCTAGAACTGCGACGATGATTGACACACCACAAGATTCCTCTAGAAATTCCAATAAACTCTATCGTATAATCTCCAAATTGCTGACTGGCCACACACAACCACAGATACTCCTCCTGATCTTCCGACAAAAATAAAATTGCCGCCTGTCACACACAACCACAGATATTCTTTCCGAGCTTCCGATAAAACAAAATTGCCGACTGGCACACACAACCACAGATATTTTTCAATTAAGATCACTAGGATCGTTTATTTAAGATAAATTATTATATCACTTACCCTTGATTTGAGAGTTGCTCCGTCATAGGTAGGAAACGGCTTAGCAATTGACTTGCAATTTGCAGGATGCCACAGAATTGGTTCACTTCCAGGAACAGTTTGCCGCTCAGATGCACTTCTATGTCACCAAATCACTTGTGATAAGGCACTTCTTTTGTAATCCAGGAATTCGTAATAAGGCACTTCTTTGTAATCCAGGAACAGCTTGTTGATTGTAATCCAGGAACTTGTAATAAGGCACTTCTTTGTAATCCAGGAACGGCTTGTTGATTGTAATCCAGGAACTTGTAATAAGGCACTTCTTTGTAATCCAGGAACAGCTTGTTGATTGTAATCCAGGAACTTGTAATAAGGCACTTCTTTGTAATCCAGGAACAGCTTGCTGTTTGTAATCCAGGAACTTGTAATAAGGCACATCTTTGTACTCCAGGAACAGCTTCCGTTGCTTGTAATCCAGGAACTTGCAATAAGGCACTTCTTTTGTAATCCAGGAACTTGTATTAAGGCACTTCTTTGTACTCCAGGAACAGCTTCCGTTGCTTGTAATCCAGGAACTGTATCTATCGCCGACTCGGCTCGATGGACCAAATTTATGATCGTTCCGATCCAGCAAAAGAAAGAAAACGATTAATAAAACGTTATAAATTGCTAATTTATTATGGTGGATGACTATCTCACCTGAGTGGCTTATACAATAACGAAATTTACAATTCAATTAGTTCCTTTTTTATGTTAATATTCCTTTACCTCCGGTTTTCAGTGGAATGTTGTTTTCGGTTCTTTTTTGCGGCAACTTCCCGTCACAACCGTGCCTTTGCTTGAAAAATCAAAATACCAGTTGGCAACGGTCCCTCTTCGCCTCTTTTTGCTGTGTTCCCCGCTGCTTGAGATTGTTCTTGAGTCTCAGAGTAGATAACTGATGTGAAAGCTCGACTCGAATCGCAACTTTATCAGCGCAAGCTTTCCGTTGCATACCCTTAAGCGCGAGATAACATTTGCGCCGTCAACTGATCTATTTAAATTCTATCGTTGACAATGTTATCGATTACTAGGGTTATGTCGTTGCCTGTGTTGTGTTTTATTTGACTCTCATGTTGCATTTGCAACACCTGGTCTTCATTTATCTCTAGGTCCACCTCTTCTGCCGCTTGCATGATGATTTCACAGTTTATACGAACAGTTTCTAGATTATCGTCCAGAACGGCGATGTCATCCGCATATCCGAGCACTTGTGTGACCCCGTTCAGGGATGAGCCGGCCATGTTGTCGTCTTGTACCTTTCTGATAACATGCTCGAGGACAAGGTTAAAAAGATACGGTGATAAACCATCTCCCTGCTTTAGTCCGTCCCGGATTTCAAATGACTCTGAGAGGTGATTTTCTATTCTAACTCGCCCTTTGTTTTCGTTCATACAAATTTAAATGAGGGCGGCATAATTTTTCGGGACTCCCAGCTCAACTACAATATGGTAGAGATTTTGCCTTGCGACGCAGTCGTAGGCTTTTTTGAAGTCAACGAACAGTTGTTGAACCGTCTCTCCGTATTCCCACTTCTTTTCCAACAGTTGTCTTATTGTGAACATTTGGTCGCTTGTTGACCGGTTCCTACGAAATCCACATTGGTAGTCTCCCAGTATCTCTTCTACGTACGGTGTGATTCTCGCCAGAATGACACTTGTTAATATTTTGTATGCGGTTGGGAGCAACGATATTCCTCTGTAGTTTTCGCAATCAGATCTGTCGCCTTTTTTGAAAATGGGAACATGGCTCCAACACTGATACCCAAAAATACTTCGGCGCAGACTGAAACGACATCGCAAGGGAGACGTGTTCACAACCTTGCTCAATCTACAGAGACAGATGCGATTGCTGTAAAGTCAAATAAATTAGATCTACTAGCACTTGCCCAGTCTAAATGAAAACTCGATATAAACCCTCTAACCAAGAGATCTGTGGGGTTCTTTCAGGCGCCCGAAGAACCTCCCATCGGCTTAACCCAACTCCCTTTTCCCCTACCAGCAAATCTCATTACCTACCATAAGCAGCTCACCTCCAGATGAGCAGTCAAGCTCCCCTGCAACAATACTTACATGGAAGACATTATCCGTGGCAAAATCATCTAGAACGATTACCGTTTGTTATTTTGCTATCGCATTAGCATCTATAGAAGTTCACCAGGGGCATGCTTGCATACAAACCATCATGTCCTAAAATCCAATACGGTTCTTCCATCGTGTAACCGACATAAACCTCCGAACATGTCAATACGCATGGCTGAGGAGCATTTTCCCCATATTCGATGGGATGTCATCATTCGATGTTAAAATCCTCCTCGGGGACCTGAATGGGAAAATTGAAAAGGAAGATATCTTCAAACCAACTATAGGTAAAGAGAGCCTACACGACATTTCAAATGATAATGGAATTCGAATTATCACGTTCGCAACTTCGAAAAACCTGGTAGGGAAAAGCACGATGTTGTCAAATTCATAAAGCAACATTGAAATCACCCGACGCCGTAACGCGTAACCAAATAGACCACTTCCTCATAGACAAAAGACACCACTCGAATATCCTTGATATACGATCATATAGAGGAGCAGATTGCGACTCCGCTCACCTTCTAGTGATGGGCAAAATTGGAAGTCGGCTCGCAGCATACCCGCTTGGGCAATCACGGGAGACGAGCAAAAAGTTCGACATAGATAAACTAAACGACCTGCGCAAACGGGCTGAATATCAATACGAACTAACGAATAGATTTAGCATCCTAGAGAATGGGAATAGTGAGGAAGAGGGACCTAATAGTGTGGACACTAAATGGACATCGATCAGAGACACAATCAAACAAACAGCCCAAAAGGTATTAGGATTTAAGAAAACAATTAAGTCCAAACCTTGGTTTGGCGATGAGTGCAGGGCGAAGATCGAAGAACGTAAACGCCTCAAAGCGATCCACTTAGAAAGATATGATGAAGCCAACGCACAAAGATACGGGACAAATCGGAAAGAGACAATGAGACTCTTCAAACGCAAAAAAACGCGAATGGGAGAAGACTCGGATCGAAAAAATCATAGAAAATTCCAGAGCAAAGAACATCAGAGGTGTGTATGTCGGCATAAATTCAATTAGAAATGGCTACCGATGGAGAGCTAAAATAATCAGAGACGCAAACGGCTGCCTGGTCACAGAAATAAACAATATCGTGACAAAATGGAAGCAGTACTTTGAAAACCTGGTCAATGTACGCACCTATCAACTACAAATAAACGCACCAGACATACATACAGCCGAGCCTCAGATCCCAGAGCCATCTTTCAACGAAGTTGTAGACGCAATAAATCGATTGAAAAACAACAAAGCTCCCGGAGTCGACTGCATACCGGCAGAGCTTGTGAAGCATGGAGGAGAGGCAACCGCTCGAAAGACCCACCAGCTCATCAAAACAATATGGGATAAGGAAGTCACTCCGGAAGAATGGAGAACCTTAAGTCATCCCCATTTTCAAAAAGGGTGACAGATCTGACTGCGGAAACTACAGAGTAATATCATTGCTCCCAAACACATAAAAAATATTAACAAATATACTGGCGAGAATCACACCGTACGCGGAGGAAATACTGCGAGACTACCAATGCGGATTCCGTAGGAACCGGTCAACAAGCGATCAAATGTTCACAATAAGGCAACTGTTGGAAAAGAAGTGGGAATACGGAGAGACGGTTCACCAACTGTTCGTTGAGCTCAAAAACGCCTACGACTGCGTCGCAAGGCAAAGATTCTACCATATTGTAGTTGAGATGGGAATTCCGATAAAATATGCCGCCCTCATTTAAATTTGCATGAACAAAAACAAAGGGCGAGTTAGAATAGAAAACCATCTCTCAGAATCATTTGAAATCCGGGACGGACTAAAACAGGGAGATGGTCTGTCACCGTGTTTCTTAACCTTGTGCTCGAGTATGTCATCAGAAAAGTACAAGACGACAACATGGCCGGATCATCTCTGAACGGGGTCACACAAGTGCTCGGATATGAGGATGACATTGCCGTTTTGGGCGATAATGTAGAAACTGTAAGTAAAAACAGTGAAATCATCATGCATGCGGCAGAATAGGTGGGCCTAGAAATAAATGAAGACAAAACAAAATACATGATTACGGCGAGAGCAGGTGGACCTTATGGAACACATACAAACGTCAGAGGCAAGATATTTGAAAAAGTTAAAGAATTTAAATATGTGGGAACGATACTGACGGCCTGTAACGAAATGTCGAAGGAAATTAACAAAAGACTACACTCCGACAACGCTACTTGGCACACAGTCTGTAAACTGCTGAAATCAAAACTGCTATCACGTATCATAAAGCGCCGTGTCTATAGAAACATAATCATGACGATTGTTCTACGAGGGTTGCATTTTATATTTCGGGATTAGAGAACAAAAACAAATATTGATCATCGAAAATCACTTTATTGTTTTTCAAAATATTCCCCATGAAGATCTATACACTTTTGCATGCGTTTGAACCAATTGTCGAAGCACTTTTGCCACTCTGATTGAGGTATCTCCAACACATGCATTCTGAATGCAGCAACCGCTTCTTCAGGTGTCGAAAAACGTTGACCTCTCAGTTTGTTTTTTACGTACGGGAGTAAAAAGAAGTCATTCGGTGCCAAGTCAGGACTATACGGCGGATGACCCATCAAATCGATGTTTTGGGTGCTCAAAAATGCAGTTGTCGCAGCCGATGTGTGAGAGCTCGCATTGTCGTGGTGAAGAGTGATCCGTGTTCGGCGGTTGGTTTTCCTGATTTCTTGGAAGACAACTGGCAAACAAATTGTTGTGTACCACTCAGAATTAACTGTTCTGCGTTGTTCTAGTGGTACGGTTGCGACATGTCCAGTTTTTCCGAAAAAACAGGCGACCATTTGCTTGGAAGTGCTTCGTGCGCGAACAACTTTTGTTGGATTTGGCTCATCTTGAAACACCCAGACAGTCGACTGCTGTTTACTTTCGGGCTCATACTCGTAAATCCACGATTCATCACCTGTCACGATGTCATAGACGTGTTTCGAAGCACCGCGACCGTAATTTTTGAGCATTTCTTTCGACCAATTGACACGAGCCTTTTTTTGGGCGATTGACAAATTGTGTGGGATCCAACGCGAACAAATTTTTTTGACAGTCAAATGTTTATGCAATATTGAATGTATGCTGGTCCCACTAACGCCTAAGGTTGTCTCAATCTCACGATAGGTCACATGACGATCTTCCAATATCAGTTCGCGCACAGCATCAATGGTTTTCGGAACAACAACTGATTTTGGACGACCTTCACGAAATTCATCTTGGAGTGAACTACGACCACGATTGAATTCACCATACCATCGATAAACACTGCTCCTTGATGGAGCTTCATCGCCAAAAATTGAATTAAGTTCATCCATGCATTGTTGCTGAGTTAATCCACGCCGAAAGTTGTAAAAAATAATCGCACGAAAATGTTGACGATTTAATTCCATTTTTGGGCCGAGATGAATCTTTTAAGTTACTGTAAACAACACAAATAGCGCTCGTATGTCAAAACGTTCTGAGTGCGTATAACCTCAAAAATGTCCAACTTTACGACAGAGCTGTCAATTGCCGGATTGCAACACTAGGGTTGCCAAATCCCGAAACATAAGAGGCAACCCTCGTATACGGATGCGAAACATGGGCTCTCACAAAACGGTAAGAATAAGGTTTTAAGGGGTATCTTTGGAGGTAAATATGACGAGGAGGCAGGACAATGGAGGAAGCTCCACAACCATGAATTGGAAGAGCTATACCGCAAACCTACAATGGTGAGAGTAATCAGGTCCCGAAGATTAAGATGGGCCGGACATGTAGCGCGAATGGGCAAGGACAGGACCGTGCGTAGAATTCTTGACGGTAGACCAACGGGAAAGTGACCGGTAGGACGGCCGCGATGAAGATGAGAGGACAATGTTAGGTTTGAACTTGAGGAGATCAGATCGGATGGTCAAGCGTGGTGGGAAAGGGCACAGGACAGGGAACGATGGCGGAGTCGAATCGCTGAGGTCATCAACTTCCGGGTTCCTACAGGCCAATAAATAATAATAATAAACTAAGTTGTGTACTAAATTGAATGCATACAAATTTTCAACATAGGGACTCGGAACAAATTTGTAATAATAATAACCCTACAAAGCATTTCTAATGTAATCAAACATTTTCTGTGATCCAATGAACTTCATTATACTTGTAGTTGTAGTAGCTCACGTTGTGTGTCAAAGTCAGTTTCGACCGAGTATGATGCGATGTGCTTGCTGTTTCCAAGCAATCGCCTTATCATTATTTTCATACCTCAACAGAAACTGCAATATATAGTTTTCCAACTAATAAGCAATTTTGAAATACTATGGAGCGTACTATTTTAATTCCATGTGTACAGATAAGCAAATCCTGAATTGTGCTGATTTTTCTATTAAACAGTGTTTCGTTTCAACTCTACGTAACTCATTTGCTGCGGCATTTGGCGATGTATGGTGCGGTATGAGGCGATGCGGTGTGCTTGCTGTTTCCAACCAATCGCCTTATTATTCTTTTATACATCAACAGAAACTACAATATATAGTTTTCTAACTAATAAGCAATTTGAAAATAGCATGAACCGTATCCATTTAATTCCACATGCGCAGATAAGCAAATTCAGAATTGTGCTGATCTTTCTATCAACCATTATTGCATTTAATTAGATTTGCCTTACTGCCTCTCTACATTGTAAGATTTGTGAATATAAAAAGGAAAACAAATCAGCTCTCGATATGCATTTATTTTTATTCAACTTCTGTGCCATACTCGCTTGTGTCGTTCTAACTCTAAGTAACTCATTTGCTGCGCCATTTGAAGCAAATACAGAATTTATGAGTAAAGATACAGATTATGAATCGAGTAGTGACGCGCCACCATGATTTCGTGTATTGGGAAACCGGCTGGTCCATATCGAAAATGCCCTCGAAACACTCAGTAGCGAATTAAAACGCATTGGGCAAAAATCATTTCAAAATGAGGCGCAACGCATCATATTGAGGAACATTGTACGATCGCTTACAAATGGTCAGTTCAATGTGACCAAAGAACTACTAGAACAAAATCCAGATACATCCCAAATTTCAGAGGTCGTTTATCAAATTGTGTTAAGTGAGAATATCAATACCGCATCTGCTCGCATACTACAATTCGAGAAGGGTTTATCCAATGGCAATTTGAGTTACGTCCTCCTCAAGTCTCTCTGGAATGAAGTACGAATGTCAGGATTAATAACACCTAATAATCTCATTGACCTACTAGCGCAATTTGAAGCCCTCCCACCAGAAGTGAATGACAGCCAGCAGGACAACCGATCTGCAATAATAGATGAAATGCAAAGAATGTTAAATGTCAGAACACATGATGAAATTTTGAGATATCTCACAAATCGAACGTCCACTCCATCAGAAGTGCTCTTGTCTCTGGGTGAAAGTTTTGAGAATCATAACTCTGAGAAGAAGTTTTACCAGGTTGTGGGAAAAGCCGTCAATGCAACTTGCGAGGCTTTCGGTGTGAAAGATATTCTTAATCAAATTGAAAAACTATCGAATCAATCAATGCATGATAAGACGCTGGTCATAGCCGCAGTAAGTGCCTTATTCTGGAAGGCCCAGGAAAAGAAGCTGCTGACTGATCAGTTAAGAGTAGATATTTTGAAGATTTTGAATGCCTATGAAAGTGAAAGCAGTCAATTTACTGCGGACGAATTACAAAAAGTTTTAGATAGTTTTCCGTCTTGTTTGCGAAACCTTGTACATAAGAAAAGAGTTCGCATAGCAAATGTTGCCACCAAAGAGATTCTGGATGATAAAGTTCAATGTCCCGAATCTGTAGGGATCACAAAACGATTAGCTGCTACTTGGCTCATGAGTATAACAAATATGAGCGTGAGGATCACCTCAGTCTCGTACTACCTGGGTTGGAGAGCCATTTCGAATTTTCAAATTAATTACCTATGCAGCTGTGGATCGCAGCATCACCAATTTACCATTCAAACTCACTGTCAATATTGTTCCTTTAGTACAGCATCACAAAAATGTATGTTTGCTTCAGGGATTCATTTGTTGAACGACAACTTCTCCCTTGTATTATTTGTTGGAAACGAGGATCCTTCCAAAGACCTTAGATATTTATGGGATGTTGATTAAAATGGTGTAACTACACGAAGAAAAGTGATAATAAAGTGATTGAATTGATAATTTTGAGTTTAACAATTTATTTATTTAGTTATAAAAAACCCAATCTTCATCTCTGACCCTTGATATCGGTTGAACCGAACGTTTCAGTTAAAGATGTTATATAAATTAAGAAAATAAATAAAACGAATGTTTCCTATCCACATGTTGGTCAGTTATTTGGGGGTAAAATTAATCTTTCAATACATTCGCAATCAAAGAGGAGCTAGGATACACCAATCTCTATTTAGGCTGCTTTGCGATCACCAGACTTTGTTTTATCATTCACTTCAAAACCATTGCGGTAAAAAGACCCGATATGTGTTGGCCGTGTATGACTGTAGACTGTGACAGTGTTATATAAATAGCACAATACAAATGATACAATACAATTTGCTATATATGTATGATTCAATTTGTGGTATATGCCTTTCCGGCAGGGAGTCGACTTCACCAGTTGCTGTATATGCCGGCCTTAGCTTGTACGTTCTGCCTTAATATGATTGCCCGCGGATAGCTTGTAAGGTGTGCTGTAGATGATCGTGTCGTGTGCCGGTGGTCATATGTGTAAGTTTTGTTATTTCGTAGGAATTAATGGTGATTATAAGCTATTGTGGTCCTTTGGCGGTTTATTGTCTCTGTCCGTTGTTGGAGTGTTCCGCCGAACACCGTTCGCAAATAAGAAAGAAACACACTGGGGCGAATACTGTCACTAATTAAACACAGGCAGAACTTGTTTATTATTTCAATTTTTATTTTATTGTTTCTTTTTAGTCTATTAAATCAATTACATCGGATTTAAAATTAATTTAGTCAATGTGGAACTCGATATTCAATAACACCATGGCGGTCCACGGATTTCTACTTTTCGTTTTGCTGTCGTATTAAATTACCCCCGTTTCTAAACTACACACTGTGATTTGCAAAGTGAACACTCGATCGTCACGAAATTATCGGCACCTAACAACGCACGACTTTCTTTTCCCGTACAATTTTCGCGCGAATCTCCCCCTCGTCGAAGTTCTCTGGGACCATTGTCTTTTTAATATAAAAATTAAGCGCGAGTTAACGTATGAATCACCCAACCACGATGGATCCTCATGTTCACCTTGAAATAAGAAATTCATCTAACAACAACTAGCGTCTGCATTTTTACAATCTTCCAGGAATGTGTTTCCTATTCATTCCTTAAAATATTTAACATTAAAATTGTCATCATCATCATCGGCACTACAACCGGGAACCGGTCTTGGCCTTATTTAGCAAGTCCTGAGGCTTGTTAAATTTTCCATAATGATTTATTTTTTCTGGGCAAGGTCATTAGTCTTGCGCCCGACGGGGAATCGAACCCCGGTCTCCCGGGTGACAGGCGGGTATACTAACCACTATACTATCGAGGAGCCTAACATTAAAATTGTGTATAGACATAATTTACCTAGATCCAAATAAACTAAAGAGGCATAGCCTCCAAAAATATTTATATTTTTTCTTTATATAAATTATAACAACAATAACTCGCGCGAGTTAACAGTCATAGTTAAGAAGCATAGTTAACAAGTCATATTAGTCATAACTAACATAGTTAACTATCATAGTAAATAATCATATTAGTCATAACCAACATGGCTATACATATTTCAAATAACTATCATATCATATTATGACTCATATTCAAATACCGCAGCAGAACAACATCATAATCTCCTAGGCAAATTCCCAAGAACATCAACCGATGATCTCATCAGTAGCATTGTGGGGGGTTCCTCTATTCTACATGAGAAACAACCCACAATTCCAACCAACATTTCCACTTAATTTCGACCGCTTTCAGCGCGTCATACTTACCAATTTCCTTTATATGTATTCCCCTGTAAAACATTTCAAACGGACGTATAGCTAAACTCATCATCCTTTGCAGATAATGCATAATTGAGTTTAGCTACATAAATGTCATACGGCAACTCCATTCTTGCTAACCATGAGTTTCCCATCGGAAATCTCATAATGTCGGTTAGCAACAACAAGTCTAAAAGAACGACGCTGTTGCAACATAGCAAAATAGCTGGGGTAATTTCAGCGTCATAGAGTCTGGTTCTCACGCGAATTATTTCCCAAACATCAGCGGCGTCCTATCGACTTTCCCTCAGATCACCTATTCGCTTGGGATCATTGATCTCTCTTTGCAGGGGAGTAACATCCGCTAGGGTTCCCTCTCATTCGTATTTCTTTCCACGGTTCAATGCGCTTTAACTACACCATAGCCGTACCACTGGGTCAGTAGGTCGTGTCAGTAGCTGCATCTGATACCAACACACACAACCAAAGCTACCCCGAGATCACATCATATCATGTTTTCTGTTCTCTCATTCTTCATGTCCGTCAATTACCCTATTAACAAAAGTTACTCATACTTTGACGGGCGTGAGGTTGAGAGAGCAGAGGCGTGGTCTCTTTTGGTTGTCCTGTGTGTAGAAAGAAATATGAATTTCAACCCTAATTCACACTAGTCACATCTCAATCGTTATAGGGAACAGACGCGCTGCCGCTATAAGTCGCTATTCAATATTCAACTCGGTCGGTCCACCAGGTGATTGTTCAACCACCCCAGCGTGTGCATTGCAAGTGCATAAACTTTGTATAGACGAAAAGTGTTTGTAAATTGTTAATGGATTTAAATAAATAAATGTCAATACAGAAACTTTGTATAGACGAAAAGTGTTTGTAAATTGTTAATGGATTTAAATAAATAAATGTCAACACAGAAACTTTGTATAGACGAAAAGTGTTTGTAAATTGTTAATGGATTTAAATAAATAAATGTCAACACAGAAACTTTGTATAGACGAAAAGTGTTTGTAAATTGTTAATGGATTTAAATAAATAAATGTCAACACAAAAACTTTGTATAGCCGAAATTTGTTCGCGTAATATCATGGGGATAGGAGTGAACCGCGTGCCCGTGTTTAGCACATACCTACTTCAACCCCCACAGCATCATATACAAATCCATCCGAACAAAGGAAAACCGTTGCTGATAAGACACACAGATGCTTCATAGGAAAACTACCAGGGACAGCACCCACGAAATAAGAAGATAAGAATATCGATATAAATAGAGAATACTGAACCAGCAGCATCATTCCCGATTATTCCGCATTACGCGAACATACTTTTAAAAAACGTGTTAACTAGTGTGTAAGATTTAAGAAAAATAAAAATATATTTTTTTAGAAATCTTAAGTCGTGGAATCATAATTTGGCGATCCTGCCAGGAGTGTATAATACTTCTAACGTTTTTACACCCTGAGGACAAACTTAAAGTGGAAGTAAGCTGAAGCAAAGGTGAAACCACAAGGTGTTAAAACATAACAGTGGAAACACAATCCAACGGACAAAGGAACATCCCCATTCGAAAGGAACGTGAAGTCAAAACGTATCCAGATTGAGATGACCACCTCTTAATAGATACATCAATCCAAGAGACGATCAATATACATTCAGTGCTTCAAAGACAAATTAATAGATACATCAATCCAAGAGACGACCAATATACATTCAGTGCTTCAAAGACAAATTAATAGATACATCGATCCAAGCGACGTCTAATATATATTCAGTGCTTAATAAATACATCGTAACAAATACATCAAGCCAAGAGAGGATAAAAATATTCTAGTGTAAATAAAAATAGACAATACCAAGAAGAGAACCAGATTACAGAACCCGTACCCAAAGGAGGACAACAGCGAAAGCGGATCCGAAGAAGAACCAGGTTTTAAACACAACGTACCGACAGCAACAGTAGCAGATATGGCAACCACATCCAATATCGCACAACTGGAAGCCAAACTCAACTAGGTAATCAACGAATTCCAAAGGGTAAATATTGATAACAACTTTTTAAAACAAAAATTAGAAAAATTAGAAAATACAGGACCTAGAATAGCAGCCTTTACTATTAAAGAATTAAAACCCGAAACCATAAATCTCCAGAATGCCAATCAAATAGATAAAGATATATTTAAATCTCTACCTACATTCAATGGTTCAGCAGAAGATTATAGAGCATGGAGAAATAACGTTGATATATTCATGAAAGGCATTGAAAAATTCAAGGGTACGGAAATTTACTATAATTGCCTATCTATTGTCAAAACAAAAATAACAGGTGCAGCAGCAAACATGCTAGCAGCCCATAATACAATATTCAATTATGAGGCGATCATAAACAGGTTAGATTATATTTATGGAGATCGAAGACCGCTATATCTTTTAGAAGATAATTTATTAAAATTTAGGCAAGGGAAACTAACATTGAGCCACTACCACGAAGAAGTGAATAGAGCCCTAAATCTTGTATTAAGCAAAATTGAAACAAGTCGAGATATTCATACAGAGACACGCTCTAGAGAAGCGATGGAAAAAGGTGTACGTGCATTCATAAGCGGGTTGAATGATGATTATACGAAAAATACATTATATACGCATTTGCCAAAGGATTCAGAAAGTGCCTTAGCTTTAGCAGACACAGTGGCACACGATAGCGAAGGATATCATTTACGGAGAAGTCTCAACCTACGACCACAAATGACTCAACAGATGATGTACCAACCTCCAAGACAACAGAGTAGATACCAACCTCCGAATTACGAAGCTCCAAGATATCGACCTAACATTCAAATGGGATATCGCCAAGCGGCAGAGCCAATGGACGTAGATCCTTCAACACGTGCAAGATTTAACCCCTTCAGGAATAATCACCATGGAAATCCCTATAGAAATAACAACTATAACCAATATAATAACAGAGATCCTATCAAGAGAGAACACGGCGGTTCCTCCCAAAACCAACGACCACCGAATAAATTTCAACGCATCAACCAAATATCCACTGATGATAACGAATCCATGATAGCACAGCCAGACGAAAGTAACCAATCCAAAGGTAAAACTTATTTAGGTTATGGAAAGGCTTAGCGTGTTTGGAATTAAAAACCGAGGATAAAGGAAAGCCAACTTTAGATATTAAGATCTTAGTAGACACAGGTGCAACAAACAATTATATAAACAAAAGTTATCCCTATGGTAAATCGATAGAAATAAGACCTGAAATAATAAAGACACTTCATGGTAATTGTAAAATTAAAACTAAAAAAATCGTAAATTGTTTAATCAGGACTTAGAATTTTTCGAAATAGATGATATGGAGGATTTTAATATGATTTTAGGTATGTCAGGATTAAAAGAATTAAAGGCAGAATTAAACATAAATACCCTCGAATTAAAATATAAATTTGAAACAGATAATTCAGAACAAAAAGTCCATTTTACAATTGACAGTAACAAATATAGAGACCAAATAGCAAAAATAATGGAAACTAACCAAATTACTAACCCTTCACTCCCCTTCACCACTAATATCGAAGCTACTATCCGCACAAAAAGCGAAGATGCAATTTATACACGTCAATACCCTTATCCCCTATCTGATCGCGATTTTGTAAATAACGAAATAAAAAATCGATTAGAAGAAGGGATTATACAAAAATCCTTTTCACCATATAACTCACCGGTTGGGTAGTTCCAAAAAAGGGAACAAATGAAGATGGCACACCAAAAAGAAGACTTGTAATCGATTATCAGAAACTAAATGCTGAGACGATCACCGATAGATACCCAATCCCTGATATAAATTTAACTTTACAAAATCTAGGTAATGCAAACATTTTTTCAACAATCGATCTAGAAACAGTTTTCCATCAAATTAAAATAAAGGAAGCCGACAGACAAAAAATAAGCTTCAGTATAAATAGCGCTAAATACGAATTTGTCCGTATGCCATCCGATCTGAAGAATGCTCCTTCCATTTTTCAAAGGTGCGTCGACGACATATTACGACCCTACATTGGTAAATTCGCACATGTTTACATAGACGATGTTCTAATTTTTTCAAACTCTGAAGAAGAACATATGAAGCACGTAGAAATAATTATAAACGAATTAAGAAAAGCTAACATGAAAATTTCAGACGAAAAGTCACATTTCTTTAAAAATTCAATTACATATTTAGGACATATTATTAAAGGTGGAACGATTACAGTAGACCCAGAGAAAATTAAGACTATTAAAGACTATCCGGAACCAACAACGCTAAAAGAACTCAGATCATTTCTAGGACTGGCAGGTTACTACCGGAAATTTATCAAAAATTATGCAAAGATCACGAAGCCGATGACTCTGCATTTAACGCAAGAAGAAGGGCAAGTGTCTAGAAATAAAAGTAAACACGTACAGATAAAATTTGATAAAGAAGCTCGAGAATCGTTCGATAAAATAAAGGAAGAATTACAAGCACAAGTAGAGTTTTACCAACCCGATTATAGCAAGCCATTCGAATTGACAACTGATGCCAGCAATTACGCTATTGGAGCAGTACTAAGCCAAGGCAAGCAACCAATAACTTTCATCTCAAGGAACCTAGTCTCAGCTGAAGAGAACTACTCCACAAATGAAAAAGAGTTACTAGCAATCGTATGGGCACTTCAAAAGCTAACAAATCTTCTATATGGTATAACAAACTTAACTATATTTACAGACCATCAGTCCTTGACATTCGCGATTTCGGAAAAAAATCCAAATCCAAAACTAAAAAGATGGAAGAATATAATTGAGGAATACGGCGCAAACCTTACATACAAACCAGGAAATCAAAATGTTGTAGCAGATGCTCTTTCAAGACATCAACAAGCGAATACATCATCCTGTTCTGACCATTCAGCTCTCAGTTCTCCATCAGAACCATTACAAAGGGTAAACCAAGCCATAAACAAATACAAAAATCAGCTTGTAATAGAAAAGGCGAACCTTAACGATATACACTCGTATACAATTTTCAAGAATTCAAGACATAGAATATGTTACAATGATTCCGAAAGTTTAATATCCCAATTAAAAAAGGTACTGAATCCCAACGTAATTAACGCAATAAATATGAGAGAAGAGTTATTTTTCGAAGAACAAGATAAGATAGTGGAAGCATTTAACAACTATAATATGGTACTAGCTCAGCTATTTTTGAAAGAGGTAGTAGAGAAAAATGACCAATTAGAAATCGTAACGAAACTTCATAATCGGGCCCACAGGGGATACCAAAATAATGTAATAGACGCAGGTAAGGAATATTTTTGGCCAACGTTAAAAAAGGATTTTAAGAAATTTTCAATAGAATGTACAATATGCAAAACTACGAAATACGATAGGAAACCAAATTCACAACCTATAGGAAAAACCCGCATTCCTAATGAAGCATCACAGACTTTGCAAATGGATATTTTTTACATTAATAACGAAATGTTTATATCAACAATCGATAGGTACTCAAAATTCTTAAACTTAAGATTAATCCAAGATAAGCTAAATACCCACAGAGTAATTGATGAAATACTTTCCCAAACATTCTCATACCACGGACCAAGAACGCTCATGACAGACAATGAATTCATATTCACGAGCCAATCAGCTAAAAGCAAATATCGAAGACTTAACGTCACACATACTCTAGCCCCAACAAACCATTCAACCTCGGACGCTCAGATAGAACGATCACATAGTACCATAATAGAAATAACGCGGGCCTTAGCAAAACAACACGAGTGCGAACATAAAGACATCATATTCGAGGCAGTTCGACAGTATAACGCCACAATACATTCGGTCACCGGATTAAAACCCGAGGACGTGTTTTTTCGCGAAGTGGGCATACTAACGTTATACATGAACTAGAAACGAATCAAGAAAAAAATCTTCAATACTTTAATAAAAATCGAGAACAAAAAACATACCAACCGGGCGAAAAAATATATGTGAAAAACAAAAGGAGAAATAAAAACAGTGACAAATTTACAAGCCACGTAGTACAAAAAGATAACGGCATTACGGTAGAAACAAACAGAAGTAAAGCAGTTCATAAAGACAACATACGTTAAAAATGATTTTTAAATTTATAATTTTAACCGCGATAACCGCACACTTACAAATTCTTATACTACAATTAACCTAAAGGACAAAAAAATATTTCTTGATAGAAGACGATCCAGTGCACCTATACGCAAAAACGGAATACCTCTTTCACGTGACTAATTTAACTAAAATATTACAACCATATAAACTCGCAGTAAGAGAAATAAAGGAATCAGGTACAACCATAAACATGAACGTTACAATAAGCAGAATCGAAACCCTCATCTCACAATTATTACCCCAAAATACTAACAGAAATAAAAGAGGAATAAATTTTCTCGGAACAGCCCTAAAATGTATCACTGGTACACCAGACTACGATGATATATTAGAAATTAATACCAAACTAAATCAATTAATAAATAATAATAATGAACAAAGGATAATTAATTCTAAACTAGAAAAAATTATTGACGAATCAAATAGTAACAAAATATTTGTAGACCAACTATTAAACGAAGTTTATATAGAACTCAGTATCCTTACTAATACTATTAACATGACAAGAAATGGAAATTTTTATTCTGGATCATTAAATTTAAATGAAATCAAAGAAATCATATCTCACGAAAACATTAACATACCTTTATTAAACATATTAGAATACTCCAATATCACGGTCTGTAACTTTAAGGACACCATTGTAACTATATACAAATATCCTATCTTAGAAAATAAATGTAAACTTTATGACGTATACCCACTAGCTACTAAACATGGTAAATTACAATTAAGAAATAAAATATCAATATGTAACCAATATAAATTTAAACATGTATAGAATTGTAAAAACTATATCGGCAACTACATATGCCAAGAAACAAATATTCTTAACGACAATTGTGCCATTAACATATTAAAAAAATCTACCAGCTCAATGTAATTATATTAAGAAAATAATGAGAAACTTATAGAATTACCACACGGAACAATCTTTGTAAACTGGAAAAATGTAATCGAAGGAAATACCTATAATGGCAAATTCTTAATTCAATTTAATAATTCAATAGTATTTAATAACACAACTTATGTAAATGTAAAAAGTAAGATAAAGAAACTTATATCAGAAAGACATAATGAAGAAATAAAAATATTAAAATTGTTATCATCCCAAGCTGAAACTAAATTCACCAATCACACAATTCACCAATCACCAAGAACTATCAACAATATTATTACCTATTGAAAAGAACCCTATAACAAGTGCCATTGTAATTACTGTTTCAACATTGTTTATATTAATTATAATATATATTATCTTTTTTTATATATTATAATTTTAATTATCTATTAAGAATTTTATGCAAAACCTATATAGAACGTAAGAAAGTAAAACAGCAGAGAGATTACATAGTTGCATACCAGCAAGAAGTAAAAAGACTCCAGCAACTACTTTCAATTTTAAACGAGGACGTTTAATTCCAAGAGGGAGGAGAGTTAACAGTCATAGTTAAGAACCATAGTTAACAAATCATATTAGTCATAATCAACATAGTTAACTATCATAGTAAATAATCATATTAGTCATAACCAACATGGCTATACATATTTCAAATAACTATCATATCATATTATGACTCATATTCAAATACCGCAGCAGAACAATATCATAATCTCCTAGGCAAATTCCCAAGAACATCAACCGATGATCTCATCAGTAGCATCATATACAAATCCATCCGAACAAAGGAAAACCATTGCTGATAAGACACACAGATGCTTCATAGGAAAACTACCAGGGACAGCACCCACGAAATAAGGAGATAAGAATATCGATATAAATAGAGAATACTGAACCAGCAGCATCATTCCCGATTATTCCGCATTAGGCTAACATACTTTAAGAAACGTGTTAACTAGTGTGTAAGATTTAAGAAAAATAAAAATATATTTTTTTAGAAATCTTAAGTCGTGGAATCATAATTCGCGTGACCGACCTTCTCGTAGGGTTTCTCTAACTGCACTGTGATTACTTCTCTGTGGATGATTCCATTCACCCCAGAGTTTTCTTTTCCCTTTTTTCACTTTCCTTGGGTGGTAACTTCCTCTCATCGAGAATCAGTCAAGATCGTGATCACGCATACAGGCGCGGAGGTTATTGCCTGGTTGCTGTGGATCATTCTGTGATCATCAAAATGTTCACACCTCTGATGAATTGCTTACGTAAACAATCGAGCGTGTGGTTTACAGTAGTCGATCATGGGATAATGTAATTATCGTTGTTTCCATATCCCTATGGGAACAGCATTGGTTTATTGCTGGTGCTCGCATTGGCCTTTGCTTAAACGACGTGTATTGCGGCAGAGACAAAGGTTTGGTCGGCGGATTGGATTTCCGACAATTCGCTTATCGCTGGAGATGCGATGCCTGCCGATATCTGGCGCAGCTATGCCAACCGCTTGTGTATATCAAGTTAATGGATTGGTACACAATTCCTATGCTGAGTCCTGTCCTTCGATCGCCGTGCAGGCGTAGGGTAGTTGGTCGGACTTGTGACCTACGTATCCGTGGATACGTGGGGTTGTTGCCTCCCAGAGGCATGTTACCTTTGTTTCAGGTGGAAAGGAGGACTATTGAGGACATGTGTCTGTGGACACGTGTAATTTAGCTATAGGTGAGTGTGTTCCTTGCTGGAACGACGCCATCTCGACCAATAGTGGTTTGTGTGGTTCGTAGAACCACCACAGGCCGTCTACCAATTGTTAGGCTCAAATTGTCTGTTTGTATATGTGCTTATGGCTTGTTCTTTTATTTTTTAATATAAAAGGTTATATTTAACAAGGAGTATGCTCAAAGGGGGTACTCACTATTGTATACCCTGATCCACCTGGTGGTTGTGGCTGTGACGCCGAGGTGGGGTCGTCCTTGCTTCCTCAGAACTACCAGGGGTATCTCTAAATACGAATCACCGGAAACGCCTGAATCATGTGAAGACAACCCTGCAACGTCTCCACTCATCTGAACGCCCAATGTTGGAACTAAGTATGAAGTCGACGTTCAATATTCCACCATACATTCGCCGCTATCTATTCCATCGACACAGTGCACTGCAAGATTTTCTGAGTCATCCGGAGTGGACTTGGCGGTGTCGACTCGACTGAGCTGTGCGTTCTCCACTTTAATGCAGACTAATGAATAGAACGTCATCCTCCAAGAAATAGCCTCCTCCTTTAACAATTCAGACTCCGGACACAGCAGGTCTTACTTAAAATATATGCTCATTATTATCTACCATAGGGTTACCTGTGATTTGCTGATCTTTTAGAGTTGATTATTTTCCATATTCCAAACACAGTTTAATCGGCAATACATTTATTATTCATGTTTTACATGAACCATTTAAAGTCACTTAGCTTGTAACACCAATTTTTCTATAATTTTCTACATTTTGTTATCATAATAAGAGTCTCTATGGATGTCTTCCGCACAAGAGCCGGGCAAAACTCCAACACTAACACGGAAAACGCAACAAGTCTCTCTGGACGGCGACAGCAATTTTTATTCTTGATTACTCAAAACGAACTTCAAAAAATTCTCTTCTTTACTTCGACAAAAGTCAGGGTTTTTCACGCAGCAAGACAAAGAAGAAAATAGTACAAAGAAAAAACCGCAACAACCAAAAAAGAACTTCTGTTCAACGAAAACTGTGTATCCGGACTTTTTTATTTCCTGTTGTCACCGCTGCTTGGGCAGAAACTTGGCCGTGACTGCCTCGAACACTGCTCAAAGACGTCTCGGTCCCATTTCGCTTATACAGGTTTGTGTAGCTGCTGCTTTAGTTTTGGTAGTTATTATTCTTATAACAGATGTGTGGGGGATGGTGTGACTAATACGCCTTCCCGGGTGTGAGTCCAGTAACACTCCCACAACATGTCGCGAAAAAAAACCAAGTTCACCAAAGAAAGCAGAAAATAAAGGAAACGCACTATTCTGTTCGTAGATGATTTTTCTTTATTTTTAAAATAACATAAGATGTCACAAACTTGTTCGTTAATTTAAACGATGCCGAACGAAAATTAAACTGACTGAAATTTTCTATTGTCCACAATTTTCTTAATTTGAATTAACATAAGGTGTCACGAACTTGTTCGTTGTACATTAAATCATTCGAAGGATCTACCATCACTTATCACTCAGCGCACGACTAGGACAATCGAAATGACAAAAATATTTACAATGGAGTTACACGCAGTCCACAACTAGGACAATCCAAAATGCCGCGACTTCAACTAGTCTCCTGGGCCGGTTAAATCTGACTACTCGGCTGTTGCCTAGAACATACAACCAGGCGCGTCGGTGGTGGATTTCCACTGTGGCGGGAGTAAATCGGAACTTTTTCCTTGGTGATGACCAATGAACGATCGATTTGAGTTTTGTTGGAAAAATTTCCATGTGATCGTGCAGATCTAATTGGGGTGTCCATACGCTGGAAGTGCAGACAACGATGACGCATCGGCAGTTACATGTAAGGGATAGCGATCAATTCTGCAGCTGTTCAAATAAATGAACAAGCAGCAGAGACTGCAGGCATCGCCGTCGTAAACGATAGTGATGCAGAAATAGATCTCTGTGTATTATGTTAACAGAAACGCTATTTCGGCGGTCAAGCGCTAAGATGCGCCATTAAATGCCTTGGCCAATGCAACATGGGAACATCGGTTGTTTACATGTTCGGTTAAAATCATGCTATTGTAAGCAATAGAAGATATTGCCGAAGACAGGAATGGATTTTTCTGTGACGTTAAGTCAACTGAAAATTTGTTCGCGATGACAAGGGCTAGGGTGGAGATTGTTTGAATTAGGAAAACGGATCGTGGAACACGTCCGTTGATTTAATTGTTTGAACAACAATTATGATGTTGTCTGACTCGATGATCGGTTATCGGTTTAGGCGATCGATCATCGGAAATTTGGCTTGTAGATGTGCAAGCAAGCAAGTTGCCCGACTTGTCTTTTTGGACCAACGGATTGTTGGAACAAGTAAACACAGGAGGATTGCTGTGTGTTTGATGGACATGTTGCCGCCCGGAGGAACCGATCAGCTTCCTAACTGATTCATGTAAGGTGAACCGAAGTGGTTTGGTTGATATGCTTTCGTATGATGCCATGGCAAGATGATGATCTTGCGAGCCCTAAAGAACCACCACAGATGCAATACACACTATGCATGTTCAAACTGTGAAAGGCACGTCGACCAAATGAATACATTTAACTTATGTTGTAAATGAACGAGAAGCGGTTTTATGATTTATTTACTATACGAGTTATGATTCTTATTTCCACTTAGGTGAAAAGGAAAACACTTTTAAATAACATTTAAATTTTTATTTATTTAATTTCGGTGAGTATAGGAATCGTCTTGCTCTTCGGAGTGTCGTTGCTTAACTGAACTTATTCTAACATAAAATCTTATACCTAGGCTAATCTGTCTACGTTGCAATATAGTATCTTTCTCACGATGGCCATTTTCATTTTCGTGTTTCCACGAATTCTTGTTAATTGTTACCTGGGAGTTTATTCTTAAGGAATTGTATTTCCATCTGGAGGAAATGTGTAATTAGGTTACATATTCCAGTTGATGAGGTTTTTGGTGTCGTCGTAACATATGTTGCAACATAGTATCTTTTTCACGATAGACATTATATTGTAATTTGCTTATTCTATATTTTCATGTTTTTATGAATTCTTGTTATTTGTTACCTGCAATTCTTTTGAGTTTATTCTTAAAGAATTAAATTTCCGTCTGGAGGAAATGTGCAATTAGGTTACACATTCCGGTTGATGGGTTTTTTGGAGGATTCTTTGACGCAACACCTCCCCCTTTTAATTCGAAACTCGCCTGAGTTTTGTTTTTAATTGAATTTAAAAAGGTAAGAACAGATAACAGTAAAAAATGCTTATGATTATTAGGATTAAAAGTATAGTTGTCCAATCATACCAAATATATTGTTTTTTTATTAAATTTTAGTTCTTCTATTGCTTCTATATTTTCTATTTGCTTAATAAGCGTCAACAGTTCTGGTGGTTGAATGACATATAAAGACCTGGATACCAAAGTCGGAATAGAATAACAGTATCATCAGCCAGCTTACATAGACTTAGCTTTTCTAGAATTATGATAGTATAAAATTTAAGTTAAGTTCTTCTAAATAAAATATTTAAAAAAAAAAGTAGGTTAACTTTTAAGAAAAAAAACAAAAAAAAATAGACAAAGTTTTCAAAAATGTTCTTTGTCATTTAAATAATTATAAGTACTGCCACAAACAAAGTTCTGTAGCCGAAAGGCAAATTATACAATAGTTATGTAATGTTTCCCCCGCTTGGTAGAAACCTTGACGCGGTGCGGGGGCTTAAAGTACAATGAATCACGCAGGCTATGCTGACGGAAGCATATGCCTCCTGCAGGGTCACCCATGTTACAGGCTAGCGAGGAGTAACACACAAAAATCTACCACCGCTAATCCAGGGTGTTACGCGTCACCGTGCCCATTGGATGGTTTGCAGCCAGGGGTATACCGGCTGTATTATAACGGCGCTTCACTGACACCGGGTCGAATCAGAGCAGTAAACAGACCTTACCACATCAAAACGGGGCTCTGATGTGGCAGACTATTTGAAACCCCAAGTCTCGTGGGATCAAAAATGAATAACCAATATACAAAAAACAATCCCACGAAAAACCCGGTAGGCGTAGGTGTGATGAGCCGACACTACCATAAGGGAACAAATCATCAAGAAAGCACCGACTCGGCAAAAAGAAGACGTAGGGAAAAACTAAAAACGCGGAATATACGCGTCGGCACTTGTAATGTTCGAACGTTATATAAACCAGGCGCGATACAGACGGTCGTAGAAAACGCGAAACAATATAAAATGGACATCGTCGCGCTTCAGGAAGTTCGACTCCCACATCAAGTAGTCGAAACCAACGGGTTAACACTGGCGTGTGGAGGTACCGATACACATAACCTCGGGACTGGCTTCATCATAAGCAAGAAGATTACGCCCCATGGAAAAGATGTGCAATTTATTAATGACCGAATTTCGTTGCTAAAAATACAGTGACCATTATACAATTATGTATTTATAAACGTACACGCCCCAACAGAATCTACGGACGAATAAACGAAGGACATATTCTACGAGACCCTAGAGGAAGTATTCGATGGGATCTCATCATTCGAGGTTAAAATCCTCCTCAGGGACCTTAATGGGAAAATTGGAAAGGAAGACATCTTCCAACCAATTATAGGGAAAGAGAGCCTACACGACGTTTCAAATGATAATGGAATTCGAATTATCACGTTCGCAGCGTCAAAAGATCTGTTAGTGAAAAGCACGATGTTCAAGCACAAGCAAATGCATAAAGCCACATGGATATCAACCGACGGCATGACGCGTAACCAAATAGACCACGTCCTCATAGACAAAAGACACCACTCGATTATCCTTGATGTAAGATCGTATAGAGGAGCAGATTGCGACTCCGATCACCTTCTAGTGATGGGCGAAATTAGAAGTCGGCTCGCAGCAAACTCACATGGGCAATCACGGGAGACGAGCAAAAAGTTCGACACTGATAAACTAAAAGGCCAACGTAAAAGGGCGGAATATCAATACGAACTAACGAATAGATTTAGCATCCTAGAGAATGACAGTAGTCAGGAAGAGGAAGCCAATAGTGTGGACACTAATTAGGCATCGATCAGAGACACAATCAAACAAACAGCCCAAGAGGTATTAGGATTTAAGAAAACATCTAAGTCCAAACCTTGGTTTGACGATGAGTGCAGGGCAAAGGTCGAGGAGCGTAAACGCCTCAGAATGATCCACTTAGAAGCATATGATGAAGTCAACGCAGTAAGATACGCGACAATTTGGGAAGAAACAACTAGACTTTTCAAACGCAAAAAACGCGAATGGGAGAAGACTCGGATCGAAAAAAATCCAAGAAAATTCCAGAGCAAAGAACATCAGAGGTATGTATGCCGGCATAAATTCAATTAGAAATGGCTACCGAGGGAGGGCCAAAATAATCCGAGACACAAACGGCTGGCTGGTGACAGAAACAAAAAATATCGTGACAAGATGGAAGCAGTACTTTGAAAACCTGCTCAATGTGCGCTCCTATCAACCACAAATAAACGCACCAGACGTACATGCAGCCGAGCCCCAGATCCTAGAGCCCTCTTTCGACGAAGTTGTAGACGCGATAAATCGACTGAAAAACAACAATGCCCCCGGAATTGATTGCATACCGGCAGAGCTTGTGAAGCATAGAGGAGGGGCAACCGCTCGAAAGATCCACCAACTGGTTAAAATAATATGGGACAAGGAAGTCATTCCGGTAGAATGGAAAACCGCAATTGTCATCCCTATTTTCAAAAAAGCCGACAGATCTGACTGCGAAAATTACAGAGTAATATCATTGTTCTCAATCACATACAAAATATTAACAAATGTCATACTGGCAAGAATCACACCGTACGCAGAAGAAATATTGGGAGGCTACCAATGTGGATTCCGTAGGAACCGGTCAACAAGCGACCAGATGTTCACAATAAGGCAGCTGTTGTAAAAGAAGTGGGAATACGGAGATACGGTTCACCAACTGTTCGAGGACTTCAAAAAAGCCTACCACTCAGTCGCAAGGCAAAGACTCTACCATATTGTAGTTGAGCTGGGGATCCCGAAAAAATATGCCGCCCTCATTCAAATTTGCACGAACGAAAACAAAGGGCGAGTTAGAATAGAAAACCACCTCTCAGAACCATTTGAAATCCGGGACGGGCTGATGCAGGGAGATGGTTTATCACCATGCCTTTTTAACCTTGTCCTCGAGTATGTTATCAGAAAGGTACAAGACGACGACACGACCGGATCATCCCTGATCGGGGTCCCACAAGTGCTCGCGTATGCGGATGACATCGCCGTTCTGGGCGATAATCTCGAAACTATAAGTAAAAACTGTGAAATCATCATGCAAGCGGCAGAAGAGGTGGGCCTAAAAATAAACGAAGACAAAACGAAATACATGATTACGACGAGAGCAGGTGGACCTCAGAGAACGCATATAAACGTCAGGGGCAAGATATTTGAAAATGTCAAAGAATTTAAATATCTGGTAACGATACTGAGGACCAAAAACGAAACGTCAAAGGAAATTAACAAAAGATTACATTCCGGCAACGCCAGTTGGCATGCAGCCAGCAAACTATTAAAATCCAAACTGCTATCACGTAACATAAAGCTCCGTGTCTATAGAACCATAATCATGCCGATTGCTCTATACGGATGCGAAACATGGGCTCTCACAAAACGGGAAGAGAACAAATTCCGCGTATTCGAGAACAAATAATGAGAGTAATCAGGTCGCAAAGATTAAGATGGGCCGGACACGTAGCGCGAATGGGCGATGATAGGACCGTGCATAGAATTCTTGACGGTAAACTAACGGGGAAGAGACCGACACGACGGCCGCGACGGAGATAGGAGGACAATGTTAGATTGGACCTCGAAGAGATCGGATCGGATGATCGAACGTGGAAGGAGAGCGCACAGGACAGGGAACAATGGCGGAGCCGATTCGGTGAGGTCATGAACTTCCGGGTTCCTACAGGCCAGTAAATAATTGAAAAAAAAAATTATGTAATGTTTAGCTTAGAGCGTCTGCGTAGGACCAGTAAGTTATAAGATAAGATAATTAAGCTGGAATTTAAGCTTTTTTTTGTGTAGCACATAATTTAGAAACTAAGAATATAAAAAGAAAATAAAAAAATGTTATAAAAATAAAAAAAAAAGCCGATGATCATATATGGATGTCCAGTGTGGTTTAATGTAGGACCTAGCTTAATGGAAAAGATTCGGATTTTTGTGAGACAATGCCTCAGGATGTGTCTTAACTTACATCGGACTCCTGAATCCGATCACAAAAAATACTATCCCAATGAAGCGTTGTACAGTGGGGCCAATATAAACAGAGTGCTAGATGACTTTATGATCAAGTTGATCCGAGGGCATCTTGCGAGATCAATGAGCTCGCCGAACGATTTAATTGTTGGTGCATACTACCCAAACAATATGTAGTATGAGAGGGTACGTCGCAATGGCTTTATTCCACCAGAAGCATTCCTTAGTCTTGACATGAACGGCCTCATCCAAAATGTATCCGCTATAGCGTTGATTTATCACGTGCGTCGGTCGGGTATAGATAAACGAATATGTTATAATCGAGAGGTCGCGCACACAGATGAAGAGCGCCTACATTTCAGTAGGGCAGTAGCACAGAAAGACCGAAAAGACACGAATAAGCAACACCAGACATTTTGATGGCTGAGTGGCATTTAAAAACCTGTTCCCATATAACTGAAAATAAGTAACAATAATAATAATAATGATATTAGAAGAAAAAAGCCCATTAACTAAGGAAAGCTTACATAGATTTAGCATTTCGAAGATTGAGTGTAGATGCTCGGGTTTTTAGTTAGTTTGGTATTTAAGTTATATATAAAGTAAAAACAATAATAAAAACAACGTTTTTTCTGTTCTTCATTTTCTTTGTAACCAATGAAGTTTATTAAAATGCATCTTTATTAAAAACATCGTAATGACGAAATACAAATATTCACACTTTAAGCGTACGCATGTAACTTAGAGAGTCCGCAAGGAATCAGTAAGTTAGAAAATAAAATAACGTAAGCTAGAGTTTAATCATTTTTGTCTAGCGAGTAAGTAAATTATAGTAAGAGGAAGAAATAGAAGATGATATAAAAATGAAATGAAATGATCCGTCAGAGTGTTGGCTTGAATCGTATTATTCACTCAAATCGTAAAACGTTATGCAGTAATTTGTATCTCAAGAGATTAACCAGCCTCAGTACCAAATTGGCCACCATTCGGTGTAGACGTGTCGACAATCGACAAATGACAGTTGATGACCCATGTAATGGAACCACCTAAAAAGTGAAATGTATGTAAAATTATTGTTAAATTATTTTTAAATTAAACTGCATTGCACATCTTCAATGAGTACTTCGCTTGGGATAAAAGGCAAACCTATATCTAAAGGCTAAACGCCTTAAAACCATTAAAAACAAGGATGCAGATACGTTGAGTGTCAACAGCGACGACGAAGACAACGCGCATGATGCCGAGTACTCAGGGGCTGGAACCAATTCCAAGAACTAGCCGTCAACAAAACAAATGCAGACGCCGGCAATTAGATCGAGGTCCTCAACAGACTCGTCCATGAGATTAGTCTTAAAAAAAAAGAACTGGATAAACAAATGGACGAAGCCGTTAAACTAAAAAACAATTTGAGCCAGAATGAGCGGAAAACGAAAATGGCACACCAACAACAGCCAGAACAAAGACAACAGCAACCCGCGAAAACAAAGAAAACACGACAAGCTAAAGAGACTCAATAGCAGGAACCACATCAACAACAACAGCAGGAACCACATCAACAGCAGGGACCAACTCAGCAATTGCCGGTCAAAAAAAAGGAGAATCTACATCAATTACATGGAGACAAAGGATCTCATAAAATGTGGTGAGTTGACATGCAAAACTTCTAAAACAAAACGGATAAATAATTTTAAGATAAGTTAAACATGCGATGATTTACAAGCGTATAACAAAATTAAATCGGCATTGGGAAAATCGAAAAGCGAGTACTACACGTACACCCCTAAATCGAAGAAAACTGTCTCCATGCTCCTCAAAGGAGTTCATCCTTCCTCTACTCCCGAAGAGGTGCTCGAAGAACTAAAAAGCTTCGAAAACGATACCTTGAAATTTACAAATGTGAAACCATTTTCTACAGCAAATTCTAGAAATCGCAACCGTAAGTTGCCTTTCTTCATTGTGTTGCTAGGCAGCAATAGTAAAATTGATGGACTTAGATATATTAAATACATTAATCACGAAACAAAAGGTTGGGAGAGAATAAAGAAGTCCGACCGCGTATTGCAGTGTATGAGCTGTCAACGTTTCGGTTATGTGGCAGCGAATTGCAATATGAATTTCAGATTCCTTCAAATGTATAAATAAGCATATCATTGGAGATTGCCCATTGGGCAAAGAACAGCTCCCGGATAGAAATAATCTACCCTGTGTCTTCTGTAACAACTCGGGTCATCCTGCTAACTTTAGAGGTTGCTCTAAGTATCAACAACTAAAATCAAAGTTGGAAGCCAGAAAGAAGCAACTTGAAGATGAGAAACTCGCTCTTACAACAACTTCGTGGCATGAAGTGCGTCATACGCCCAATTACCAGGTGGAGTCAAAAATACACCAATCTTAGAACAATCACGTAATATCATTAAAATACCTGCACCAGAGGCACAAACTGATATAACAGCTATATTACTGTTTGCTGCGTTAGATAAAAAATTCGAAAAGATCGAAAAAAAAACTGACGGAACAAGTGGCTCGAACGGACATTATCTATTCGACCCTGTTTCCAGACGAACCCACACTCTAATCATAACGATCACTGCGACTGAATTAACCCTAAAAATTATTGCTGTGAATGTTAATTCACTAATCCTCATGGAAAGAAGGGATAATATCTGCAATCTGCTGCAAGCTGAACGCCCAGATGTGCTTTTGGCTAGCGAAACTAAGCTAAATCAAAGGCACAAATTGGGCTACCCAAATTATAAAGTAATTATACGAGATCGTCCAAATTCCACTCAGGGGGCGGGGTCACTGCCTTAGTTAAAAATGGTGTACAACACTAAGTCGTCTACAGTAGAGATGTATACAAGTTCCAGGTACTAGACGCCTGTGTTATAGATATTCCTTTGAAAAGTCAAATGCATCTATATGTGATCTCTGCTTATGCTCCCGAATCTCCACAGTGTATACAGTTTATCAATGAACTTGATACCCTTTTTCGAAGTTAGACTCAGAAAATAATTATTTCGTTATGGCGGGAGATCTCAATTCCAACCACAATGCTTCGGGTAACCTTATCACAAACACAAGAGGCAATGTGTTGTTTAACTGATGGCAAACAAACGCCATCGAATGAAACTAGAATTGTACGCTACAAGTACGCCGTCATATCCAAGACGAAATTCCTTGTTGGATTTACAGTTGCTCGACGAGCGAATACAGTTATTAGATACGGATCTAACTACTTGAAATTGTCTTCGTACAATCGAGTAGGATAGCGATCATTATGGACTACGCGCCGTAATACATATCCCAAACGAACATACACTACTTGAGCAGTATAAACAGATACATTCTTTTAATTTCGGAAAAGCACACTGGTCGCGCTTTGATCGGATAATAAAAAAAGAATTACCCTCCAATGGCGTAGATCCACCAAGTGACAGAAATCTTCATGATGACGAAATTGATCATTATCTTTCGACGATGAACAACACTGTTACTAATACAATGAGTCGTTCCATCCCAAAAGTGTCTCACATGGAGAGCCATACAAACCGATACAGAAACACAACGATCGACGAGCTGTATAGACAATAGAGTATTCTTCTCTCTAAGTTAAAACTGTTCTACAGACAGTTCAGCGATCCACATAGCTAGGAAATAAAAACGATTAAGTCATTAATTAAAAATCTTCAAAAATTGATCCGTGACAACTATAGATCAGTAATTAATGAAGACTGGAACAACAGAATTCAAGCCATTAAAGCTAGTGGACCGAGTATGTTCCCCCAAATAAATAAAGTCTTTCGAAGGAAAGATTATAATGACATTCCATGGCTGCGAGTTCCGCGGACTCCCGAGAACAGTCAAACTCTGCTGAACGCAGGACTTATCCTGGAACATATTAACTCTAATAAAGAGTTCATAATAGTCGAGGATCCGCAAAAAAAGCGAACTCAATTCGTGCTTGTTTTGAAACAGGGTATAGATTGAACGAATCGGGTAATTCCAATCTTGACCTGGAAAATAGGGCTCTCCAAAAACATATTTCGTTACGCAATGAACTTAACAATTGGCGTCTCTTAAGTCGAAGTTTCACTATCTTTAGTGAAAATAATAGAACGGATTCCCCGCTTACAAATTTAAACGCTAGCATATTTGTACACAAGGATGAACTGACGGACATCCTTAGATAGATTAAGAACAAAAAATCTTCTAGAATAGATAGTATACCAAATATTGTTCTAAAGCATTTACCACTTGAGGTTGTGAAGATTTACACTATTTTGCTCAATAACGCTCTAAATAATGCATACTATCCAACCCAGTCTTCGCTCGATTAGTTTGCTTCGGAATATCAGCAAGGTATTCGAGAAAATTATAAATAAAGCATTGACTAACTGGTGTGAGGAAAATTGTATTATTCCGAACAACCAGTTTGATTTCCGATCGCAACATGACACAGTTACTGCTCCGACAAAACTTGTTTCCGAGATACAGTGCAAAAAGACGAAGTGACAATGCACAGGGGTTGACTTTGAAAAGGCTTTCGACACCGTATGGTTAAAAGGGCTTATATATAAGTTATCAAATCTAGGAATGCCCGAATATTTTTTATACATTGTCTACGATATGATAATGGGTACACAATTTGTAGTGAAACGTGGAAATATAATATCTAACAAGACTTTCCACATCACAAACGGCCTACAACAGAAAGCAGTGAATTCTCCCAATTGTTTAGCATTTACACTAGTGATCTAGTGGGTTTTCTCAACCATGCAATTGCGTATGCCATTTCGTCAACAGACTTCTGCAAGATGATTTCAACAAAATCAAACATTTTTGCGACGACTGGAAATTAAAAATAAATTTCCGGAGAACAGAGACTATTCTTTTCAGAACGACCCTGTCCATTGCATCAAGGAATACAAAACGGAATTGGAAAACATTTTGCATTACAGGAAGTAATAATCCTCCCCTACAAGTAAAAACTGTAGTCAGATACCTTGGAATCTAGCTTGATCAGTATCTTTACTTTGATACGCATATAGGAGCCGCTCTTACAGTAGCTAAAAACGCATATGCAATGACACGAAGTCTCTTCCGCAGTAGTCTTCTGGAGACCAAGGTGAAAATAATTTCATACTCAGCATTCATTTGACCAATATTAGTGTATGGCTGCCCGGTATGGTATAATATACCCCCATCCTACATGGAGAAGTTTCGGGTGTTCGAGAGGCAGTGTTTGCTTTCCTGCCTTGAAATGTACAGAACCCCAGAGTCGCAATAGAGAAAATACTATCCCAATAACGTGCTGTGGGGTTTCTCTATATCACATGGGGAACCAGCCCACAGTCCTAACCTAATTTCGACAGCTAACAGCGCGTCACATCAACCCCTATCCCACCGTTCATATTATTCACCTGAAATATCATATTTCCAAATGGACGCATAGCTGAATTCATTCTTCTATGCAGATAATGCATAATTGAATTCAGCTACCTTTTTGCCATACGGCGCATCCATTTTGCTAGCCCATGAGATTTCCATCGGAAATCACATCATGTCGGTTAGCAACAACAAGTCGAAGCAGACGACACTGTTGCATATTCATGCAACCGCTGGGGAATTTATTAAAATATTTAATTGGTTCTCATGATAAATTACCGTAGCCAATTTGGCGTCACTTCGGCTTTTCCGCAGATCATCCATTCGCTTGGGATCAATGATCTCTTTTCGCAGGTGAATAGCGCCGACCACATTTCCTCTTCTCCATAATTCTGTCTCCGTGCGGTTCAACGCACTCTGAGATCACCACAGCCTTAACACTAGGACAGTAGGTCATTCCCAGAAGATGCATTGATTCATACACACACACAAGCACAAACCCACCCCGAGATCATAGTACATCGTGTGTCTGTTCTTTCATTCTCCCATGTTCGTCGACTATCGAATTAACCGATGTACTCACCACACATCGACGGGCGTGGCGATGAGAGAGCAGAAGTATGATCTCTATTGGTTGTCGGTGCAAAAAAATTAAATTACCCATCTTCATCCCTTTTTCAATCAGTCGCTATTCAATCACCATCGCGGGTGCACACGCTCGAGCCACAGATTTTGGAGAAAATCTGATTAACAAAAAAAAACATTATTTACGAACGGAGACGTACCGTGAAATCATTCGTGAGTTAATACTTAATAATCAAGAACTTCGTAGTGCACTAGCTAAATCGAAACGCGAAATTTGCTATTTAAATTCGTTGCTTATAGAGTAACGAGAAAAATATTCTCGGTGGAAGGATCATATTATTGCTGAACTACAGAAAGTTACGAGTGTATAATTAGAGATAAACATAGGCTAAACCAAATTAAATTAATTCAAAACAATAAAAAAAAACAAATTATTTAATTAAACAGCAAACACAGTGCGTTTCTATTTCTCTTGGATACTTGTGTAAAGTGGACTATTCGTCAAAACATCGTTGGGGATTGAAGAAACCGAGCCATACGTTGGCAATCATCCCTCGTACCCCCACAGTCCTATATGACAAACCAGGACTAAACAGAATATATAACTTAATTATCAAGATTATCCGTGGTCACACAACAAGGGCAATGTGCAGTGAAAATGATCTCATGTCGGGAGCATTTTATCCCAATGATACGTATATGGAGAGTACTCTCCAGAATGGGTTTATAGCGTTTGCGATGATAGTGAAGAACGTGTGATTTGAACATACGATTAAACGGGTGAAAAGCGAAGCATTGTAGTATCCGGCTATTGGCCGGGTGTACGAATACGATTTTTAAACTCAAGTACATTCTACTGATGTGGAATTGTTATGTTATCGATATGGTATACGGCTCTCATGCATTTTCTTATTTGATTTTCGTTCGGTATTCTTCAGTATTTGCTTGTGTATTGTGTGTGGATCTGTTAAAAACGCCACAGGTTCATTCCCCCAGAAGCGTTCCCTTTCTTGGATAAAAATGGATTTATTCAAGACAAACATGGTATCCCTATTATTTACCAGGCTTTCCGTGGTGCCAGGGATATACGAATTCTCCATGATAACGAGATATCTAATATTCCAGATCGATTGCGTTTTAGTATGGTGATCGGTGAAAGAGATAAGTCAATAAAAGGTCGATCCCATCTCCCCTGGTGGTGGGTCAATGATGAAGAAAGGACTATACGTCCCCCAAATATAGTATGCCTCTCAGGCGCACCGCTTTCCTTCCATCATCATCATCGGCACTACAACCGGGAACCGGTCTTGGCCTTATTTACCAAGTCCTGAGGCTTGTTAAATTTCCCATGATAATTTGTTTTTTCGGGCAAGGTCATTAGTCTTGCGCCGCTTTCCTCCCCCCTCTCCCCAATTCCCAATTATTTTAATTTTTTTTATTTTTATTCCTTGTTTATGTTTGTACGTTTTGTTGGGTTTTTCTTTTTTTTTTTTTTTTTTTTTTTTTTTTTTTTTTGTTAGTTTAGCTTGTCAACTCTCTGTATATGTGTGTAATTGATTTAAATAAAAAAAAATTATAAAGCACATGATATAGAAAGAATAGAATACATTTTAAGAAGAAAACATATCAATTATTGTGACATGTTATAAAAACCTTAGTTATTGTACGCCGAAAGGCATAAGAAAAATGATAATGTATAATTTAAAGTGCTTGCTAAGAGCGAGTAAAACTGAATGTAAAAATGATATTTGTAAAATAGAACTTAACATTTAGTCTTAAGTAAAATCTGTAGTGGAATTGTTAAATAAATATGGAAATAAAAACAACAAAAGAGATTAACCAGCCTAAACACCTTCGTCAAGTATGAAAACGTGGTGCGATCAACTAGGAAGAACTCGCATTGTTTCTATGACCAGGGGTTTGCTTAAAAAAGTCCCCTGTTAACGGCCTTGTTGAGTCATCCACGGTAAAGATTGTTCTGTGTATGGAATTTCACATTCACGCGTTGTATCAATCAAATTACCTATGATAAAACTTGTTTTTTTTTTTTTAAGTTATGAACAGATTACAGGTTACAATTGAAAATAGGGCTTTTAAACTCTGGTGTTTTATTAGAATAAATCAATAAAACCGATTTTGTTGAAATCGAAAAAGCTTGAACACTACGATTGATATTGCGAAGAAGGTTCCCGACGACAAAGTCGCCAACAAATTCTCCAATTTTTCAAAACTGTCTCTCAACTGAGCCAATCAGTAACTGAACCAGTTAGCAGTAACTTCGGCTTCAGTTTTTCCTCGGATAACTTCAATTCATTAATAATTCATTATTGTTAGTTAGTAGTATAAGTATCGGACAGTGCAACACATGTCAGGCACTCGAAACATAGGAGGCTGAATCAAATATAAACGGTAATTTCTTTTCATGCATTTATTGTATAATGTTACACACTCACTAATCAATATGTTTCAATACAGTCTCCCGTGTGATCTGCACACATTTTCCACAGATTTGGAAGCTTTATATCCTTTGTTCGTAGAAAGATTTAGGACGAGTTGTTAGCCAATTGTCAATTAGGACGAGTTGTTAGCCACGTGCTCCTCGACTTCTTCATTACTTTCGATTTTTTTTCCTCCAAGTGATTCTTTCAAGGGTACGAACAAAAAAATAGTCACAGGGAGACAAGTCTGGGCTATAAGAAGGGTGTTTGAGGGTTTCCCACCCCATTTCTTCCAATGTATCTCTTAGCAAGGACGTGAGGCTTGACGATGTCATGAAGAAGCATGATATCTCGAATGGGCATACCTCGTCTTTTGTTTCGATATGCGGCTTTTGCCGACTGTCGATCAGATTTCTCCAATAGTTAAGCGGCGATCACTTTCAATAAGCTCTCGAACAGGACGGATGTTGCTATCTGTATGACTTGTCCCCCCCCCCCCCCCCCGCCACCCTCACTTTTAAATTCTCTGGTCCATGTATACACACGATTCTGAGACAGTGTATGTGTGACAGTGACAAATTTGCGTAGAAGAGAAATGGACACGCCTTAAGAATACTGTCATTAGTACTGCCAACTCCATATTAGGCAGTAGTCGTAGAGATCGGCACGACTGGTTTGATAATGAGTGCAAACTAGCGACTGAACGTAAGAATGCTGCATACCGGGCAAAGCAGCAGTCTCATAGGACGCGGGTACGCGAGGAGAAATACAGAGAGATCAGAAGATCTGAAAAAAGACTTCACAGACAAAAGAAAAGTGCCTGGGAAAAAAATCTTGTCTGTGAAATAGAGAAAACTAGGGAGCGGGGTCCGCACCAGGCGCGGAAGTTCTACCAAATAATCCGCAGTAGACGCGGTACACACCACGCTGCACTTACTGCAAGGATAAAGAGGGTAATCTGATCACCGATCCTGAAGGCATTCTGGAGCGATGGGAAGTGCACTTCAATGAATTGCTAAATGGTCAGCTCACAGAAGAATTGGAGGCTCCACCAATCCAAGACCAGGACCAAATGCTGCCGCCACCAAGCATTGAGGAAACACTAAAAGCCATTAGACAGCTAAAATCAAATAAAGCCCCAGGAGCTGATGGCATACCAGCTGAGTTGATCAAACAAGGAGGGACAGCGTTACATCACGCAATTCATGAGATCGTGGTGCACGTATGGGAGCAAGAGGAGATGCCGGAAGATTGACGTGGCGGTATAATTTGCCCCATACATAAGAAAGGAGATATCACACTGTGCAGCAACTATGGGGGTATAACATTGCTGAGTACCGCCTGTAAGATACTCTCCAGCATAGCCTGGGTAGAACTATATAATGCCATGAGAGAATTCGGCATTCAAACCAATAAACATCTATAATGGACTCCGACAAGGGGACGGTCTGGCCTGCCTCCTCTTCAACCTGGCGTTGGAGAAAGCAATCCGTGACTCTGGCGTTACAACAAGAGGGACTATTGTCACCAAGTCCAGCCAGATACTTGCCTACGCAGATGACATCGACATCATCGGTAGAACCGAATCGGCGGTACAGGAATCCTTCACCCAGGTCGAGCAGGCGGTACAAAAACTGGGACTGCACATTAATGAGGGAAAAACTAAGTACATGGTGGCAACTTCTGCGAAGAGAAGACCCAACGTTGGTCAAACTATCAGGGTAGTCGAGCACGAATTTGAAGTAGTGCAATCCTTTAACTGTCAATAGTATCAGCCGAGAACAATATGGAAGAAGAAATACGCGAACGGCTGATTAAATCCAATAAAGCCTACTATGGTCTATCAAGGCTCTTTAAATCCCGAAATTTATCCAAAATATCCAAGCTACTGCTTTAAAAGACCATGGTCTTACCAGTACTCATGTATGGATCCGAGACCTGGGTGCTTAATAAAAAGAACTCTGAACTCTTGGCCGCGTTCGAGAGAAAGGTCTTAAGGAGAATTGTTGGCCCCGTATGTGAGTTGTACGCAATCTACCTTGAAGCTAATATTATTAAAAAAATCAAGCTCGGTAGACTCCGGTGGGCGGGACACCTAGCACGAATGAGCGAAAAGGAGTCCTTTGTGGCAGGATGTATGGAAGGAGACAGCGCGGCAGAACTTGTCTGCGATGGAGGGATGGCGTAGACCAGGACGCCCAGAGCCTGGGAGTGCCAAACTGGATGACATCGGCCCGAAATCGGGACCGGTGGAGAGATTTTTTAAATAAGGCCAAGACCGGATCCCAGTTGTAGTGCCGATGATGACGATGATGAGAATACAAATTTTTTTATTTTAAAAATCATCCACATCAACTTCGCATCAGTGGAGTCCATAATCCCAATCTATCCAAAATCATACAATGGGGAAAGGCTAATCTCACTGATTTCAGTACAAAATATATTTCATTATATAAATATATAATGAACGGTCAAGACGTCAAACCAAGGGAAAGCATAGATTTGCTCACCGTCACAGGATTAGTGCGAATGTGAGTGGAATGAGTATGTGTCGAATATCGCTAAGTCTGCCTCAAAGATCCTGAATTATCTTTTCAGAGCTAAAAGTTATTTTACTGTGGTACAACTTTTTATTCTCTACGACTTTGATCCACGCTCGGGTTAAATGGAGTTCTGCTTTTAAGCTGTTGTCCTACTTAATATTTGGAAATGAACAACCTGCAGCAACATTAAAGCCGCAGTCGCCCACACAACGACCGAAATACTGGGGTATTGTTCTTTGAAGATCCGTGATATTGTTTTCTACAGGTCCCTAAAAAGCTCGGAGAAACTCCAAATTCTTTGCCCAGCGAATAGGTTCCATACTTCTGTGTGTTCCATACCATGCGGTATTCAATAAAAACCCGCTTAGCGATCCATTTGATAGGTAAACGAATGGGCCAACTGCGAAAATACCAGGGGCTGGTTGCGTGTGGTCGTTAATAGCTACTACCGAGCTGTAATTGTTAATAACCACTACCGAAGGAACATCAAGCAATAACAAGTTTCACGATCCTTTGTGTGCCGTACTGGATTTTTCCTTCACGAAACTTTGTTCATACAAACTACAATCAAATCCCCTAAAGCAAAATATGGTGTTTCTATACCGTGGCACATAACTCAGGTTTCGTTTTTGCTACATAAATATAAAATAAGCAACCCACAACTAAATTAGACTCAAACTAAATAACACCCAGATAAAACCTTCCAAAACTTTAAAATATCTGGAAATAATCGTTTCCGATCACCCTTCATTCTCCCCCCACATTAAAAATACTGGAAACCCAACGGCCTCTCCCACAAAGTCAGACTGCTCATCTTTAAACAAATAATCAGCCCCACAGTCACATATACGTGCCACTATGGTATCATATAACACCCGCCCAAAAGGAGAAGCTACGTACTTTCAAAAGGAATTGCTTCAGACTGGTCGCTGATCTCAATAGACAACCCAACTCTTTCAAATATTACAATAACAGATTGCTGTACAATGCCGGCGATATTGATCGTCTCGATAAACGCCTCCTGAAGCTTTCTATCAAATTTATTGAAAACCTCCCAAATAATCCCAACCCTATAATAACTTTGTGGGGGTGAGGAAGTATGTGCCCTAAGACACGGGCGCCTGGTTCACTTCCTTCCCACTTCTAAGTCGCTGAAGGTCGTTCACCGGGATTTCACAGAAGAATAGTCGGCCTTTCTGTCGATAACTGTTCGCCAAGAAAGAGCAGAAATGAAACGCTTGCGGCTTGTTTGTTGTAAACCTTTTCTTTTTATTGATAAGTTTTTAAACGAAATTCGTCACTTTGTATATATCGTCTTAAGGTATTTTAGAGTTTTTATTTGATAAAGCTTCGGAGGATCCGAGAACCACACATCCGAATGCCTCGCGTGCAATGGTGATCGTCCCTGTTTATTTTTAATCCAGCGAATCACTATTTTGATCCACGTCCCGTTTCTTTGCAAATACTATTAACATATTTATTCCGTTACAATTTTCCGAAAGCACTCGTTATTTATTTCGTTACATCCTTGCGAAAGCTCTCGTTATTTATTTCGTTGCAACCTCGCGAAAGCACTCGCTCCGTTTTACCTCGCGTAGATTAAAACTTTCACCCGAATTATTTTAGTAGCACTGAGCGGTCGGGACCCGACTGACCGTGTGTGTGCGCCTTAGCGGTTGCGACTCGACTCTGGTGGAGGATAAGAGGGGAGATGCGCGCTTGATGGGGGTTGGATGTTGACTTTTGTGCTGTTGCCCCGGTGGCGGTTTGCTAGCGACTGACTCATGAAATGAAAAAAAATTTCATAGCAGAAATAAACTTACTGTCACTTCCGAGGAATTTCGAGAAGAGTTGCTATGCTCGCATAAGAATTCAGTTCCAGCGAATCCTTGCCGTACAAGCTGAGTGAGATTCATTGGTTGTGAATACCGGGAAATTGAAATTGCTTGGGTGCAAGCAAGGAATATCGTTTGGGTAAGATATTAACCGAAGTAATTTCGGGGAAATGTATGCGGTTTGGTGTCGATGGTTAATGTTCGTTGTAGATTTGAATATGCCTTTTATTGTGGCATATGAATTTCGGGGAAATTGGGATTGCTTGGACGCAAAGAGGGAATATGAATTAAGTAGAGAATTGACCGAAGCAATTTTGGGAAAGATTATATAGGAGGTGGTGTAATTGAGGGAGATGATTTAGAATATATTCTATTGAATTGTATTCTGTTGGTAGTTTGGAATATGCGTTTTATTACGGCTTACGTATTTCCGGGGAAATTGAGATTGCTTGGTCACAAGGAGGGAATGTGAATTTAGTAAAGGATTGGCCGAAGCAATTTTGGGAAAATGAATGCCGAGATGATTAGAATATATTCTGTTGAATTATATTCTGTTGGGAGTTTTGGGAAATGTTTTATTGCAAGGTTTGGGATGTATGCGGATTGGAATTTGTTTTTGTATGTTTTAAGATGGATTGCGGGTTAGAGTGGGGTGACGCGCTGTTAGCGGTCATGGTTGGTCGGCATTGTGGGTTGGTTCTCCATGTTGTGTAGAGAACTCTCACAGTACTCTCCCCTCAGTGACGTAGTCACGAAATAAGGGTAGGAGGAAGGAGTAGGCCGGTGTGTGACGGGAGGTGTATTAGGTAGCTAGGGGTCTGGTGGGTTTGGTTTGCCCGAGGAAGCGCGGTGGTAAGGCTGGGAATTGTCGTGTTGACACGTTGCTGGGTTGTGGCAGAGCTTGAGTCGTCGTTAGGAGTGGACCTGGTTGTTGGTGCCGCGTGTGTTTTGTGGGCAGAGGCAAGGGGGTTGCGGTATGGTCCGGTGGTCTGTTGTGGTCGGCGTTGACCGGTAGGTATGGCGGCAAAGTAGGTGGTGGCCTGTCGGTAGCTCGCTCGCATCCGCCGTGGCGAAGTTACGTGTGTGGGATGGCGGAGTTTGGAGGCCGGAAATGATCCTTCTCCGCAGGGACCGGGTGCCGTGTGCGCGATGGGGGAGATTCGGTTTGGGGGTCGGCATTTTTCATCCATATGGTGGTATGGAGAGTTGTTTGTCGCCCTTGGTACGCGTGCAGCTTGCTGCGCGTTGGCGTCGAAGTGTAGTCTTGGCCTTGTTGGTTGGTGTTGGGGTGGGTGCTGCTGGGGAATTCCTGGTTTTTGATTCCCTTACCGTTTTTCCGCATTGATCCCACGTGTGGTCCATGCGGCCACACACCCCGCATCCGATTGGGCCACTAGTCACTCGGATGGTTGATATAGTGGGGTTTTAGGAGGTAGAGGGTTGGTGTGGTCCCGGGTGTGCTTTACTCTGGGACTGCCTCTGCTGGTGCGGTGACCTATTCTGTGGGAGTGGGGTACGGTGCGCACGGCATTCTACAATGTCGTGGCCATACTGCCAGCACTCCCGGCAGAAAGGCGTGTTTCGCCTTTTTAGGCACTCGTCGTACGGATAGCATTTTTTATGGCAGAAACTGCACGTGATGCGTGCAGTCACCGAGTACAACCGATGAGCGCATTGATCCCTCGTGAGTTGAGTCGCTGGTGTGCTGTTCTGAAGAGGCGAAGATCGACCTACCTACCTGGATTGCAGGTTAGGGTAGGGTGACTGACGCGCTGTTAGGGGTCAAGGTTGGTTGGCATTGTGGGTTGGTTCTCTATGTGGTGTAGAGAACCCCCACAACTTCACTTTTATCAAATCCTATAGATGGCAGGGTCACTAACTGAACTGTCCCCACACCAAAACTCTCTTCACCTCTGGAAGATTGATTGGTGATTCCAAAGAGTTAGTGTACCATAACACTGACCTAGCGCCCAATCAGTTCAAGTACGGTAACATACAACCATTCTGCAAAGTGTTACCCCACCCGAGACCACTAACTGACCATATCCCAAGCCGACCTACCTTCTTAACCATCAATTCCTATATTCCCCAACTCACATTACATATTTAACTTACTATAATATTAAATGGGTTTAGTTAGATTAAGTTAGAGTTCAGTTAAGTTGTTGCGAATTCGCAAGTAAAAATAGCGGAGAGAATCTAGTACGTTCATCGTCTAGTACATTCACCACCCAGCATATTCACCGCCATCCGATTGTCACCTATTTCAAATGTGTGCAACGGTCTTTTAACCAGTGTTTGTCAGCCTTTCAAGACGGACGCATCGCTCACTCACCAGTCATTGTTGGAGGGTCACGGAGCTGCACATTTTGTAAAAGCGCGGAACAGTAGGACCGCACACAGGTTTGCTACCTAATTGAGCAAAAAGAACTAAAAATGTGAAAATAAACCGAACCCAATGAGCGACACATTAAATACCTCGGACCAGTGAAAACCTGAATCTCCATTTTGTGTGATTGTTTGCCGTCCATTAGCCACCCATAAGTATTAGATTAGATTAAATTAAAAAATAAAAATCCCGGTTTTCTGACCTTTTCAGGAAAACTATCAATATCAGAACCTATAATACTCATATAGTTATTCACAAATTCAGTTGTCTGAAAAATGTGTAATGTATACATGTAAACAATTGTATGACTAGAATTATAAGTTAGCTGTAGTAGTTAATGTAAAACTTAATTATTGATCAAATAAACACAGTATGTATAAAAAAAAGGAGATGGAATAAAAATTAGTCTGATATTGGCTATGAAAGAAACCTGTGTTGGCTCTTATTATAGATGACCGTTTGAGTTGCTATTATTATTATTATTTATTGGCCTGTAGGAACCCGGAGGTTCATGACCTCACCAACTCGACTCCGCCTTCGTTCCCTGTCCTATGCACACGATTGACCATCTGATCCGATCTCCTCAAGGTCAAACCTAACATTGTCATCCCATCTCCGCCGCAGCTGTCCTGCCGGTCTCCTTCCCGTTGGTTTACCGTCAAGAATTCTACGCACGGTCCTATCGTTGCCCATTCGCGCTACATGTCCGGCCCATCTTAATCTTCGCGACTTGATTACTCTCACTATTGCTATGGTTTTTTTCTTTTTTTTGAGGGTTGTACTGTTAATAGAATACCAATTGTGATAGTCACGTTAACGTTAACACTGACATTAGCAAAAGGCTTAACTATTATAAAGTGATGTTATAAAAAACAGAAAATTTATAAATAAATATAGGTGAAGAAAACAAATAAAAACGGAATGACTCTTGTTTTTGTGTTCGGTGGTCATTATGCTCATCATCAACATCATCGGCACAACAACCGGGATCCGGCGTTAACCTTATTTTGCAAGTCTCACCACCGGTGTCCGGCCCATATCTTAGACTTGTTAAATTGTCCATAATAATTTGTTTTTCCGGGCAAGATTATTAGCCTTGCGCCAACCTTTACGAGGATGTCGCTGCATGCATTGGTTCACTACTTTGGGGGTGACAAAGTAGATATCCAGGGGTGTCACGTGGAGACTGCATATCAACTTGGATTGAACAGGGACAAGGATCGTCCTGGCCTTCGCCGGGTTGAAAGCAGAGACTTTGCCCTGCACGCCCCCCCCCCCCCCCCCCATCCGGTCATTATTCTTCAAACCTCCAAAATATGGTTCCGAGGAATTCAGTTTGTTTAGATCCCACTTAGTAATTTTACAGATCCCGTCATTTCAAATTCATCTCTTAAGGGCACTTTCTGTATCAAAATTTGTTTTACTACTGAACAGGTGTTTCCAGAGCGGTACAACTTACAAGCGTTTAAAAACAACAACAACAATTTAGTGATGCCCTCCGCCCTGAGAGGTGTAATTTAATAAAAGAATCAATACCTGTTGGTCTTTTCGATTGACTGAAACAGTTGCATTTGAACGTATTTGTTTGGTGGCTAATTTAAATCCCAATAGTCTAACCATGTGATATGTGGTATATTACGTGCAAAGACCATCAACCCATACCAATATAACAACACATTATTTGCTTGACTGTGCCTTTACGTTATGACAACAGAATTTACCAGTGTCGGATAGTGCGATAATTTACGAAGCCACTGCGACCATAAACTCGATTAGTTGCAGTTGCACTTTGTTATCCATGGCCACAGCCACTAGTTAGAAACGGGCGGTATACCAGCCGGCACCAAATCGAGGTGCATTATCGATCGTTTAGCATATGCGATAACTGAAAATATAAACCCTCCAAGGATATGCATATTGCTATGCAAATTAGTAAAACACTCCCTTAACCGAGTGCAGTATCGTAAGATTCGGGTCATAAGCAATCGCAAATCAACCGTAAACTGCATCCATGTGTATCTCATCTGATTTGAGATAATTGGCGACCAAGAGGTTGCTTAATTACCCTCCTCATTTATTCGAATGAGCTATCGATTACACTCCGAGGAACTCAGGCACATAGCTAACTACTATTTATTTGTTCATTTCCATTCAGATTGCAGATGTATTTACGGAAGGCTTCGGGGCCTGATAGTCTTATGAGGACTTCTGAAAATGTTTATTTTAAAGGGTATTGTCCTGTGTCTCTAAAATACAACACTGAATTCCTTAATTGAATAGTTCTACTAAATACCGTGCGGAAATATTGACATTCTTCAAGAACTTTACGGCGTCAGTTGATTAATTGTAGGAATAAATCGGTCGTGGTAGTAACAGATAACATAAATTGTATGATTATTCGCAATATAATAGAAAAACTAAACAAAAGCCGCGAGGTGTGAACATCATCGTAAACCTACCGAAAATCATACAAAAATAAAAACAATTAACTACAATACTTTTCTTCGGCTCTTCAGTCCTGAGTTCGCACTCACCCAACACCTTTTATGACTACGAATAACGAATGTTTGTCGGCAATGCTACATACATCACACACGCGGAGACCTGTACATCAGAACATAAACCGCCAACCTCATTAGGCTTCCAAATTAAAACAATTCCACGCAGGCGGATAATAAATGCACATCCATATATAAGGTGATGCATCGGCGGCTGTGACTAGAAGGTCTTTAAATATTATTCCTGCCATAGACAAGGGTAAAATCATTTAATACCACTCGGGCGGCCATTGGTTGCACACTCTGGTTCCTTAACTTGTCAACTACACTAAAATTAAAGCAGGTAACGTAGATGCCACTTTAATCTTAGTGTAGATAAAGACTATCTTCTGTACATTGACGATTTGTTCTTCGCTTCATATATATACGAGGGTGAACTGAAAAGTTTCCGATCTCAATAAGATGGCAGCACTCGTCATTAAAAGCTAGTGAATATAGTTGTGCATCTTTTGACAGGTACTCACCAAAATTGCAGTCATTTTGGAGGCGTAGTTTTTATTTGACAGTCTTTTGAGTGAGTCGATGTTCTTTGCTTTTTTTTGGAGCCGATTCCCACTTTGCAGTCCACTGTTTTGACTGTATTTTTGTTTCGGGCGTATAATGGTGTATCCAAGTTTCATCGACAGTAATTAATCGGCGCCAAAACTCGGATTTATTGCGCCTAAACTGCGCCAACAGTGCGTTGGAAATGTTTACTCGAACACGTTTTTGGTCTAAGGTGAGCAAACGCAGCACCCATCGCGCGGACAGCTTTCTCAAGCCTAAATCTTGATTTAATATGTGACAAATAGGTTCCTTGTACATTTTCATAGCTTTTGCTATCTCTCTCACTTTAATTCGTTGGTCGTCTATCACCATTTGGTGAACTTTAGCGATGTTATCGTCAGTTGTTGCAGTTTTTGGACGTCCCGAACGTTCATCGTCTCCCAAGCTCTCACGGCCACGTTTAAATTCAGCTGCCCATAATTTCACTGTGGTAAATGCAGAGTCCCCATACACAGAGTCCAAATCGTATTCGATTTGCGTAGGCGTATTGCCTTTCAAAAACAAAAATTTAATGACAGCTCGATACTTAATTTTGTCCATTTTCACAAAAACACACATCCACTCACTCAAACTACTTTTATTGACGAGTGCTGCTATCTTCACGTTGTGGTCGGAAACTTTTTAGGCCACCCATGTATATTACTATACAGATCTCACCTTGATTTATTTATTTAGTTTTTTCTTTTATATATTCCTAGGGTGTTTTATTCCTACAATACATCACAGATGTTGTGCGATAACTACCTGAAGCATCTCCGCTTTAATTAATTTCAAGACTTGTGCCAAAGGTTAGATTACTGCACAAGCACATTTGATAACCAGCGCCAATACCTTCATGATAATGTATGCATAGTTCCTGCACCTATTTAGTCATCCCTGAAATGTAAGTTCATGATAAGATTACCATGTTGCCATGACATTAAGCTGTCACCAGCATCCAACACATCCGACAAATCTGCCAGGGGACGTTGGCATTCTGCCTACATAATTATTGATGCTGATATGATCTGAAACCCAATTTGGTTATCCTTCAGATAACTGACATAAACATGGAACATGTCAATATGCAGAGTCCAGGAGCATTTCCTCACATACTGCATGACATGTTCACCCTTGTCATCGGTCGACCTTTAGATGAACAATTCCAGTGTAGCCATAGCTACCTACCTACTTTCGATCGAGTGTTGTTTTGAGTAAACATGCACCCGACCCACCGACCGACGATATGCTATATGCAGGGATCTGTCAAATGACGCTGTACGCGTCGGTAATGGGATAAACAGAACATTGTCCTCATAAGCATGTCCAGCTGCAGCTAATTTTCACTTATCGGTTACCACCGATCATAGGCCGCAAACAAGCAGCGAATTCGATATGACCGTCAAGTGTTTACTTTAAACAACTGGCAACGGTCACATCCTATATTCGTTTGCTAAACCAAACGTCGCACCCATATCTACCGGATTGTCTACAGTACAACCAATTTCCCTTTATCTGCCATCATCCGATAATCTAATTATAAACGAATATGATTGTTATTTAAACAATCATACCCACGTACCATTGCTTTTGCCTAAGCAATAGCTCCTCTTGCCGCAACAATTTCTGTAAACATAATCCCAAACCCAATTCCTGCCTTCGGCAAGAGTTTTATTGACTTATGTCAATCAAGGGATCTATCCCTAGCGGATGGCGGCAGTATACGCTGCCCACACATGGATCAACGGATTTGACCTACGACATGTGTGTTTTTTTTTGTTTTCTCGCTTTCCCTTCTCCTTACCTTCGCCAGGGCATGTCGTGCACTTGCCTTCCAGGGTGGATCCCTCTAATTCTCTTGGACGATGTCCATGGAAACCGTCCAATGGATTCAAGCGCTAATTGGCTACTCTTGGGTGGGGAATCCATGACGATCGCGGTTAGTGGATGTCGATGAACAGACACCCGGGAAGTCAGATTCCTTCATTCGGAGCGTGCGGAAGTGCCACAGGGTCAATCGAGAGTAAATCAACAGTGTGAGAGTTCGGTCGTTTGCTCAAACTAAATTTTGTGTACTGTTGACAAGTGTCATGAATTGCTAGAGTCGGGCGCTTACTAAGATAATATTCGCCATTTGGAATACTGTGAACAATTGCATTTATTCCGTTAAAGACATCCATTAAACGTGATTTGTATTTTCTGAATACTGTGAACAACTGTATTTATTCCATTAAAGACATCTATTTAAAGCGATTTGTATTTTCCTAATACCGTGAACAGTTGTATTTATCTCATTAAAGATACCAATTAAAAGTGATTTGTATTTCGAACTTATAGCTCCAGTATATTGAGTGATAATAAAGAATAACAATTAAACCGAATTCTACAGTGTAGTGTTTCATTTACGTACGGATATCTTGTCACGAGTGTGCTGCTGCGGAACAACAACATCGGAGATTTAAGTCATCATCATTTCCGCCGGTGTTAATTTTCAGTGAACATTGGCTTACACGTCACCACGAGTTTAAAGTTCCTGGGTGTTAGCTTTCATCTTTTGCTGTTCGTGAACTATCTGTGGTGTTTTTTCAAACTCGCATCCTTGCTGATGCCATCATAAAAACATCCCACAAACCGCTTGGCATCGCAGCCAAATAACCGTTTCTCTGCAGGACACTGATGCACTAGCTTCACAAAAGGATCGCCTGCAAATGTGGGTACAAAAAGAGAATTCCAGCCAAAGAGAATCTCCAAGAAGATTTTTTTTGGAGGCGCTGGATCTGGAGATTTCTACCAACCATAGAGGTCAGGCTGATGACACATACATAAGCGCGAGTGGCCGGTCCAAAATCGACATCACATTTGCCAGCTCCAGGATTCATCAAGAAAACCCAGAAAAATGGGTGGAAAGAGAAGGAGCTCGATGCGGAACTGTTCGACAGTTTGACGGAGAGGCCTATGCGAACAGGCATGCTGGAAAGGTTATAAAGTGGCTAAGTACCGCATGTGATGCTTCTATGCCACGACAAAGACAACCAGCAGTGGCTATCAAACCAGTGTATTGGTGGAACCAATCGCCCATGTGCTATCGGAGTGCAACAGGTTGCGACGCTTGCAACAAAGAACAAGAAACCGCAATACCTAACCACATTTACATGCGGAATTCGTCAACAAACGGAAAGAGTTGAGGAATATAATCCGCAAAAGGAAATATGACGCGTTCTGCTCCGTAAGGGATGAATTAAATAACAACCCATTGGGCAGCGCCTACAGGATAGTCATGAAAAGACGACACAACAGTAGTCAAATGCAAAAAAGTAAAACTGACATGGCAAGAATCGTTGCTGTTCTCTTCCCGCAGTGTAATGAGGTGTTGAGAGTGCAAGAGGAGTGGAGTATCACTGAAGGCGAGAAACCTCCCGTGATCACCGAAGAGGTGCTCTTGGCTGCAATTGTTTTTAAAAAAAAATAAGACCCTGGGACTGGATGATATTCCTAATGCTGTAGTGAAGACAGCTTTAACAAAAAGCCGGAGGTCTTCAGCAGTCTCTTCACAACCTGCCTCCAAACAGGACACTTTTCTCAACGACGAAAAGCGGCTTGTGCTTATATTCTAATTCTAATTCATTTATCAGGCTTAATCTAAGCTTAAGTTAATATAAATATAATACCTTACAGACTAACTTAAATACTAAAGTAGTAATTAAAAAATATATATAATTAAAAAAAATATATAATTAAAAAAAAAATATAATTAAAAAAAATATATAATATAATTAAAAAGATATATAATTAAAAAAAAGAAAGAAAAAAAGAAGGAACGAGAAGAGTACTTGGCGGTACGGGAGGTAGGGGGCTGGAGAAGAGCGAGTGTATGTGGGGGTGGTAAATGTGGCATTTGTGAGACCAAAAAGAGTCAAGAAACCAGAAGCGCTGTCGTCCTATCGCCCGTTGTGCATGCTGGATACAACAGGGAAACTGCCTGAGCGAGTACTCACCACTCGGCTGGAAGAATTAACTGAGGGCACACCGGGACTCTCTGAATGGCGGTTCACAAGGCAATAGCTGGAGCACGATGGCTAGGAGGAAGTAAAAAATATTGCGCGGTGTCGTCGACCAATACACGTCGATCGTCGCCTGTCAACAAAAAATATTATGCCACGTATCCACCAATTAATTGCGGTACACGTGTGGGGGTTCAGTGTTATATGTGCCTGCAGGGGCACTTGATTCACTTATATCCCCAACGTAATTCTACAAAACGATCATCCAAACTCTACAAAACAATCATCTCTCCTCTCGACTCCTCACTTCTCCAAACGGATCTCGCCAGCTTCTCAACTTGGTGCCGTAATAACTGCCTTGATCTCAACGTTGTCAAATGTCACTCCATCACCTTCTCCCGCAAACGTCCCCCTCCTCCGAAAGCGTGCAACGTCGTTTTCTGCGCTTTGCCCTCCGCGGACTAAACTGGGTGAATCCTCGGATTTCCCCCCCATACATAAGCCGCAGAACTCATGCCGATATCCTTTTCATCCACCGTCTCCTCTCAGGCGCAATCAACTGCCCAAGCTTGCTCTCCATCATTGCACTTCACACTAACCCCCGTATCCTGCGAAACCGTCGTCTCTTCCATCTGCCCACCACCACACTTCTGACGGCTCTAACGAACCCATTTCGCGAATGCTGAGGTGGGCAAACTCTTACCCTACCTCCTTCGATTTCCACCTTACATCTACTGCACTCAAACTCCGTCTCCCCTCTTTCCCCTCCTGACCTTGCCCCGCCCACAGTCTATCCCCTCACAACCCGTACTTATTCCAACGCATATGCCATTCAGTGGTCGCTGTCCCACAGATGCCACATTTGCCACCGCCACATACACTCGCTCTTCTCCAGCCTCCTATGTCCCCTACCCCGAAGTCCTCTTCTCCTTCCTTGTTTTTTTTTTCTCTTATTTTTATTTTTTTTAATTATATGTTTTTTGAATTATATATATACCTTACATAATTTTTTTTTTTTTGATTTATTTCTTTTTTTGAATTACCACATTAGTTTTAAGTTAGTTTATAAGAACTATATTTAGTGTAATTAGCTTGTGTTAAGCCGAATAAATAAATAAATAAATAAATAAGTAAAACTGCTGCGGACTGTTCAGGAAACGGCAAAAAGGTAATCAACACCCAGATATGAGTTATAGTTGATCTCCGAAACAGAGTGGATACAGCACCAAAGTAAAACACTGGAGCACAGGTTTTGTTGGAAATTGTTTTTTTATTGTTTGATGTATTTAATTTAATATAATAGTTCAACATATAACAGTCAACACTTTAATCCAATTGATGGTAAACGACACTTTGGAACAACTAAGTCCTATTTAATTTAATAGTTTAACGTATAACAGTCAACAGTTTAATCCAATTGGTGTTAATCGACACTTTGGAGCAACTAAGTCGTATTTAAATTAATGAACGTTAAATTAAATTAAACTGGACTAAGAAACAAAGTGGTTTCGCGAGCGTCCGACTCTGACTCCTTTAAAAGCAAAACGCGTGCGCACTCCCTGAGGTTTGTTAATCGACCAAATGTAGCGGGATCGAACACGGTGGTGGGTAAATCTTGTCTAACTCCAAAAGGGATGAAAAATTGGCTTTAGCCACACGATCAACCAATCGAGATCATACTCTCATCTGTGCTCTCTCATTCTCCCCGCCCATCGAGGGGAATAAACCCGTTTAGTTGACTCAATGTATCGATGGACTAGAGAGAATGCGAGAACGAAACGAAAAGCGAGCTGATTCCGGGGATGATTTTGCTTATTGCATGCTCAATACATAATCAATGGTGACCAAGTGATCTAGTATGGGGATTGGATTGATCTCAGAGTGCAATGTACTTATTGCTATTCACCTGACTAAAAAGATTATTGATCCCCAGCGAATAGCGTGTCTGCGGAAAGTCGAAGGGACGCTGCAACGGCTTGGGAATTATGACCGTGGGAACCGAACTAAATAATTCGATAATTACCCCAGCGGTTTTGCGATGATGAAACAGCATCGCTTGCCCAGACTTTGCCGTTGCTAACCGACATGAAATTGCGATTTCCGGTGGAAATCCCATGGGGTTAGTGAGATGGAGTTGCCGTATGGCAAAAGGGAGCTGAATTCAATTATGCATTATGTGCATAAAATAATGAATTCAGCTATGCGTCCTTTGGGGAAATATGATTTTCAGGAGAATAGATTGTCAATTGGGGTTGGGTGAAGGCGGTGCATGGTTAGCGGGCGAAATACGGTTAAAATTGTGGGTTGGTTTTCCATGTAATGTAGAGATCCCCCGCATACGCAAAACCATCCACTAAAAGGATAAAGCACTCCACAAACCTTAGTATTGCCCCATACATTAAACAGGCTCATATCAAACTCAATATCAAACATATTGAGCTAAACGTTCAATTTGTCCATATCAAATTTAATATCAAACACGTTTAGTTCGATTTGCTCATATTGAACTCAACATAAATACAGGACGTGAGATACAAATCAGATGTTCAATACGCACAGTCCCCTGGATCCATATCTGCGGACCAGATGACCAACTCTCAAGTAAAGTTCGTAAGAATCATAAAATACACGGCGGCAGTCTGCCGGGACCCAAACAACAATTGTTATAAATAAAATTATAACAATAGCACTGTTATGCTCTTCGTTTTTTTCGGCGTGAACGAATAAAATTCCGCGGTGGCTCTTTTTAGCTCTGTAAGCTAGCTTACAGAGATTTACCAATTCTTTACACTCAATATCTATGGTGTTGATGGGTAGCATCTTTATTTTTCTGTTGTTGTTGTTGCTTTGCAGCTGCTGTGCTGCTTGCTGTTTCGGTGGGCGATTTTGTGTTGGAAGTCGCTGTTGGTATTGCTGCTGATGTTGCTGTTGATGCTGACGTTGATCCTGGCGTTGATGTTGATGTTGATGTTGATGTTGATGTTGATGTTGATGTTGATGTTGATGTTGATGTTGATGTTGATGTTGATGTTGATGTTGATGTTGATGTTGATGTTGATGTTGATGTTGATGTTGATGTTGATGTTGATGTTGATGTTGATGTTGATGTTGATGTTGATGTTGATGTTGATGTTGATGTTGATGTTGATGTTGATGTTGATGTTGATGTTGATGTTGATGTTGATGTTGATGTTGATGTTGATGTTGATGTTGATGTTGATGTTGATGTTGATGTTGATGTTGATGTTGATGTTGATGTTGATGCTGATGTTGATGTTGATGTTGATGTTGATGTGGATGTTGATGTTGATGTTGATGTTGATGTTGTTGATATTGTTGATGTTGATGTTGTTGATATTGTTGATGTTGATATTGGAGGGGGCGTTTCACTGTCCTCTTCCATATGCTTCTTTTTTCTTTCCATTGTTAGCTTCGCGGCGTTTTTGCGCATCACAATGGCGTTTTTCGGGGCACATTTTCTTCTGTTTGTTGTTGCGTATTTTTCTTCTTCCATGTCCATGCTGGTACTCTCTGGTTTGTTTTTTTTTTCCATTAAAAAAAAAACAAGTAGTACTTCCTATACGAACCTCAACGCAACTCGGTTTCCACCTAACCTGACTCGAACTCGCCATATTGCCGACTAAGAGTCAGCCACTTTACACTGGCGGTAAACGATGATTTAAAAACTGATTGCTTAATGATCAATATATTCTTCATAATCATCATCTGCATTACAACCGGGAACCGGTCTTGGCCTTATTTAGCAAGTCCTGAGGCTTGTCAAATTTTCCATAATGATTTTTTTTTTTTCGGGCAAGGTTATTAGTCTTGTACCAGAGGCTCCCTGACGGGGAATCGAACCCCTGTATCCCGCCTGATAGGCGGATATACTAACCACTATACTATCGAGGAACCTATATATTAGTTGATTTATTTTTCACGTTTGCGACCGAGGTGATATATTTTATTTCTTTTAGTTGAGAATCATATTACTTGTCGGGCTTCGCTGAATTATATGTTTTGTTTTGTTTGTTTGATTTTGTGTTTCTTTGTTTTGACTGTCTTGTCTTTGGCTTTTTTTATTATTATTTTGTTTTTTATTTTGATCGATTCACTCACTGCTGCACTTCACAACAACTATTTAATACTTTCAATTAGTATACTGTACGATTTTAATTTGCTATAACTCTTAACTTTTTATTTATTTAATTTTATATGTTAAACTCTACGAGTTACGACACTGTAAACTTTGCATAGATTGGATTTGGAAAATGATCAATACACCATAACGTAGAAATTATTCCCAATTGGCTTTTATATTGGATTAAATTCTTTTTTCACAGAGCGAAACACATTGTCCGTGTAAATGTGATGTTCATAATTGAAAAACTCGACACTATCCTCAAAGAACAATGCTACCGATGACATTCAGGGCCAACGATCGACTCAAAAAATTAACGATCTAGACCGAGGAATATGTATATGTGGCTGAAACTAATTCAAGTGACTTATAGAGTCATCATCTGTGTGTGTTGATTAGTAATAAAAATTAGTTTAATCATAAAAAACAAAGTGTGTTTTATTTTCCAAAGTGTCCCAAAGGTGTGTTAAGTGTGTGGTAGTAAAAAATACAACAGATATAACAGCAATTTAAATAGTAATAAGGCGTTAATAAATTGATGAAGGATGATTAAACCCAACGTGGAGAAATTCACGTTAAGTGAATCCGGTTACTATGGAGGAGGGAGCAAATATAGGTCATGGATCTTTCACGATTTCCATCTACTGGCATTTCATGACCAATATGTATCCACACTACCTTTCCCCGTACTGTGCTTTTAAAGGTATTATCACCATCATCATCATCGCCACTACAACCGGGATCTGGTCTTGGCCTTATTTAGCAAGCCGAGGTTTGTTAAATTTTCCATAATAATTTGTTTTTTCGGGAAAGGTTACAAGTCTTGCGCCAATTTTATGTGTAGTAATTTTAAGAATGTGTGTTATAAATAAAGGTAATATTCTCAAAAGTTTTGTCTTGTCACAAAGTTGAAGCGATGTGTTTTGTTGTGCGAGTACTAAAAAAAAAATAAACGGAAGAAATGAAAGAAAAATGGTTTTGAAAAAGTAGAAAGAGTGAAGAACTCTCAAACACAAAATATTCACCGCTCACGACTTTTGTAGTCTTAGTTTGTGAACCAACAATGTGCAATTGATCGAAATGATACGATATATCTGCTTGTAATATATTCTGTAGAGATAGCGACCTTACCGACAAGTAGAACTATCGCGTTTCGTTACCACCAAGCCAATGGCGGGAGACAGAGGAATGAATCAGTTGCATAGCACCATCCATACAGAACAGACGTTTATTATACATACTCTACATTTGTAATAAGACATATATATATATATCCTCGTGTTTTAACCGTTGTTCTTAATTATTGACTTGCCACCCACTTCCAACAATTGTTATGGACCCAGTGATACGCAAGTAAAGTGAACAGTTACACGCGTGGCGATCAATAGACGAATCGTTTTTTTGGTGATAGTGAGTGAAAGGTTCCAGCGCTCCGTAATACAATCGAAAAGGCATCGAGGAGAATATTACGAACAAGATGGGAACGGATCAGAAGTCTTCGATCGATAAATTAAATGGATCGAATTATGCCACCTGGTCATATCAGATGCAGATGACACTGATGGAAGCTGGTTTATGGTCCGTTATAGAACCAGGAAAAGACTCACCAGCGGACAATGCAACCGAAGCTCAAAAGAAGCAATATGTATCCAGACAGAGCAGGGCTTGCGATTTGCGACGAACAGGAAATGTACATTCGCAACAAAGGATCGGCGAAGGAAGTCTGGGACGAACTGCAGAACCTCTACGCACCGAGGGACAGCAAGTTTCGTACAGTGCAACTGAGAAGAGAACTCTACAATCACAAGATGAGCGACAGTGGAAACATGGAAAATTACTTGGGACAGATCAACAAAACTGTAGGCGATTTGTCTAGTGTTGGAGATGTCATAGACGACAGCGACATCGCGATGATAATACTGTGCGGCTTATCCACCGATTACGACAACGTATCGTCGAATTTGTGTAATCTTCCCGCAGATGAGTTCAAGAGTGCAACTTTGAAAAATGAGGCTACTTGCTGAGGAAGCAAGACGCCGAGAAAGCGGTGCAAATAAAGAAACGGCATTAATGGCCTTTAGCAAAAAGAAACATACGAAGGCAGAACCGAAACACGGGGCCAAGCCTGAGAAGAATAAGGAACCGTTTGATAAGAAGAGAGCCAACCCGAAAACTGTATGTTATGTGTGCCAGAAACCTGGACATATTGCTAGATTCTGTCCAGAACGAAAGAAAAAGCAAAACGAGCATGCAAACTCGAACATAGTGGTATTAAGAACGTCATGCGGCCCAATGGGGATAGGGCGAGACAGCTGGATCATTGACTCCGGCGCGACGCACCACATGACACCGAACGAGAATTATTTCTCAAAAGTAAGTAAGAGTGACGATGATGAAATCACAATGGCAGACGGGAGTACAACGCCAACTTTGGGTCGAGGAACTGCGAGCATAAGGATAAAGAATGCTCCTACTGAGATCACTGAGTTCAAAGCTAGAAAAACAATTTTAGCTCCGGGACTGGACTATGGTGTCCTGTCAGTGAAACGTCTAATCGAAAATGAGAAGAAAGTCATCTTCGACGAAGACGGATGTTCCATTCTGAGCAAAGAAGGCAAGTCACTGATCAGGGCACGACTACAGGGAAGGCTGTACACAGTGGACACTGAACCAGGACGAAAAAGCGCATCGTTGAATGCCATATCAAAGGAAGTCAACGTGAAAACCTTAGCACTTGGAAAATGGCACCGGAGAATGATGTACGTGAGCAAAAACAAAATCCTGGCCAAGAAAGAAGTGGTGATCGGTATGAAAGTAAGCAATGAGAATCCGACGCAATGCGATGATTGCTTAGCCGGCAAATCGACCAGACAACCATTCCCGAAACGCAATTTGGCAAGGGACGAAAATGGCAAGACAAACCTCATACTCGACCTGGTACATGCAGATTTGATGGGACCAGTGGATGGGGCAAGTTGGGGAGGAAACAGATACATGATGAGCATCATAGACGATGCAAGCAGATACGCATACGTGATTTTCCTACAATACAAAAGCCAAGCTTTTATGAAATTCAAGAAATGGTTAACTGAAGAGGAAAACCAGACGAACAAGAAGTTAAAGCGACTTAGAACTGACAATGGTCTAGAGTTTTGTTCAAACATTTGGCAACAATATTGTCAGGAAAAGGGTATCATCCATGAGACAACGATGATACATACACCACAGCAAAACGGAGTAGCAGAGAGGCTCAATAGGACGATACTCGACCTATTACGAGCAACGCTACACGACACAGGATTGCCAAAGGCGGCATGGGCTGAACTGGCGGACACAGCTGTACACATAAGAAACAGAGTTACAAATTCTCATTGGTTACCCTACGAGAGGACGTGGACACCGCGTGTGGCTAGAAGACGAACAACGGATCGAGGAATCGAGAGACTGTGTCTTCAAGGAAGCACACTACCACGACGAGTCCAAAGTAGCTAACCCGGACGAGCGAGCAAAAGAAAATTGCCCAGAAACAGTCCAAATCGAGGAGCCAAGGGAAAATGAGAGTGAAGGAGAACTCGACGGAGATGAGGAGGACACAGTCGCACCAATGCTTTGATGTCAAACACTTGGGGAAGTTGATGAACCTATTGGGAGTAGATTTCCACGAAAACCGAGAGGGAAGCCTAACACTTTCGCAGGAAAACTACATTGATAAATTAGTAGAGCGGTTTGGACTACAGAACGCCAACGGATTCCAAACACCTATGGAAGTGAGACCAACATTCCTGGAGGAACAGGATGAGGAAAGTGAAAGCGATCGGCCGTACCGAGAACTCATCGGAGCACTTCTGTACATCTCCCAACGAACACGACCGGACGTAGCATTTCACGTAGCTAAATTGGATCCGTTTTGTACTCGACATAACGAACAACATTGGAGCGCTGCGATGCGAGTACTGAGATACCTGAAAGAAACCAAAAAGTTGGAATTGATTTACAAAACCACAGGAAAGGACTTGATGGCGTACAGTGGACAGGAAGAGTATCAGTGGATACGTGGTGATATTGGCAGGAGCACCAATACTTTGGAGAAGCACGAAACAAACTTCTGTCGTTTTGAGCACGATGGAGGCAGAATATACGGCTTTAGCAGATTGTGCAAGGGAAGTCATATGGATGAGAAATTTGCTGAACTCAGTTGGACTGAACGAACTCGCCAGGGATCAGACGATCATTCTGAGCGATAGTCAATCTGAGATAGCACACGCAGAGAGTTACATCAGCAAGAGCCGAACGAAGCATATTGCAATCAAACACCACTATGTGAGGGAAAATGTTGCAAATGGAAGAATTAAACTGAAATACGTGACTACGGATCAAAATATGGCAGATATTTTGACAAATTCACTCGGAAGGAATTAACATGAGATTCACCGGTCCAAGATGCTTCAAGGGCTATCCATGCGAAAAGATCCAAGCTCGGGAGGAGATCTTTCCGAGGGGGAGATTGTAGAGATAGCGACCTTACCGACAAGTAGAAACGTCGACCTTACCGACAAGTAGAACTATCGCGTTTCGTTACCACCAAGCCAATGGCGGGAGACAGAGGAATGAATCAGTTGCATAGCACCATCCATACAGAACAGACGTTTATTATACATACTCTACATTTGTAATAAGACATATATATATATATATATATATATATATATATATATATATATATATATATATATATATATATCCTCGTGTTTTAACCGTTTTTCTTAATTATTGACTTGCCACCCACTTCCAACATATTCTAACATCATAAGTTTTAGTTGAAGTTATTTGTACATAACTACCCTATAAATTGTCGAGTAAAAGTTCATACAGTTAAATGAAGAAAATCCAATTATAGCGTTTGAAATAATAGTGAAGAAGAACGTGTGATTCGAACTGACTCTATGACAGTTTGAATCACCAAAAATTGTACCTAAGCGTTACCCATCAGGCTACTGGCCGATTTTACAATGTGATTTTTAAACTCGACTATACTCCACTGATGTGAATTGTTATCGCCAAGGTATACGGCTCTGATGTATTTTCTTAATCGATTTTTCGTTCGGTGCCCTTCACTATTTTGCTTGTGAATTGTGTGTGTATCTATTAGAGTCCCCACACCACTCCCTCCGCAGTAACTTCGTTACGATCAGATTCGTATACGAACGACTCGTCGTAGCGAACGAGTGCACGTCGGAGGCTGTGCTCTATACGGAAGTCGTGATCGTGTGTGAAGTTCTGTTTACTATGGGAAAGTGTATGCTGTGTGTACAGATCACGTCGTAGTCACCAATTATCGCGTTTGAAATAATAGTGAAGAAGAACGTGTGATTCGAACTGACGCTATGGCAGTTTGAATCACCAAAAATTGAACCTAAGCGTTACCCATCAGGCTATTGGCCGATTTTAGAATTTGATTTAAAAACTCGACTACACTCCACTGATGTTAATTGTTATGTTATCGCTAAGGTATACGGCTCTGATGTATATTCTTATTCGATTTTTCGTTCGGTGCTCTTCACTATTTTGCTTGCGAATTATGTGTGTATCTGTTAGAGTCGCTACAAACCCATTTCCATTGATTCCTTAATCAACACAAATCAGTAGAGTTCAGGTACTTTAGCGATGAAAAAAAAAACGCCGTCCTTCTTATATGAGTATTCAAAAAGGTGTAAGATAACACTTACTCTACTTCTACACTTCTGCTATTCAAATGCCAGTATTTCAACCTGCAGCATTACAAAGTCGTATCACGCCCCTAAAATTTGGGAGCCCAAGGTTTTCAGAAAGCTCATGTTTGATTTACACGTTACAAATCCTTAATACCTTTCTTACCCCCTGGGTACCGCAATGTAACCTCATCACTCGAATTAAGTTATTTAATTAAAATGCTTAAATTATTATTAAATTTCCCCATTGCTATTGTCCCCGTTGGCCTAACTCAATCAACTTCAGTAAAATTGCATCAGTAAAATCTAATTCGCCGGACCATGATTAGAATCACATTATATGCGGTAATGAGCCCGCGGCAACCGTGCCACACGTTCGACCATACAATTTATGGTACGGAAGTGTCCAGTGGTGGTCGGATTCGGCTACAGGACTTCACACGCACAATGCACTGTTCTTCCTTTATCCTTTGATCTGGTGTTCGTCCCCAACCTGGCAATTCTGAGCCGTCCAATATAATGAGAAACTCTTGGTAGGCCACCCCATTGGCGCCCACTCTCGATGGATGATAAACTCCCTGACCGCCTCTCACGCTGCCCTCGATATTCAAATTTATTCCGCAGCAATTTTCTTTGATGAAATTGTTGCCTATAATTTGATTGAGCGCCACGCCTTCGTATGGGTGACAATAGCGAGCGATATTCAGCAACAGTCCAGTGGTGAATGTAACTACCGAAGGGTGTGGATTGTAAGCTTTGAAATTAATTCCAAGTAATTGGAATATTTATGTCCCTACAGTTGGTCTAAGGGCTTATGTGAAATTTCATGGTATGCATGGCATCGCCGAGTACAGGAAGGGGATTATGGATCGTTAGAGATTATTAGGCCGCGAAGATTCAGTGAGGTTGCGTGTGATTGTGACAGAGGGACAATGGGGGTATAACGGCAAATCGTTGCTAGATTGTAGCTGGTAGACTAATGGGAGCCTTATGGTGTTAATGATGTTCTAATGTACCTTTAATACCAAGATCCACTTTTGCATAATCTCTGTAATGCCAGATGCAATCAAAACGTACACAAAGACGGTTATGGTAATGCCGACAAGAATGTCTACCAGCGACGGAAACATTACTAACGGGCTTATGTTGAAGTATATCTTTCAAATAGATTACAGGGAAAATGATATCTAGATAAAGGTGAATTAAAAAGAATCATCAGGTATGAAAAAATTAATACCAAAGGGAAAAGATGAACAGTATGAAAGGAAACGTGGTACATCCCATTTAAATTAATCTCCTTAAACTAAAATAATTAATTATACCACATCAGATAATTTTTATCACTACAGTTAAATCAAACATTCTTCGAAAAAACCATCGACTACCCTGCACGGGATCCTCTTACAACAAAAGGGGTTGACCTTAAAACCTCGGACAAATATAGCCAGTTCCATGACCTGACAAGGTCTTCGACGTCGTAGAGTTCGATTAAGAGCTATTCCCTGTTTGTAATCGACCTTTAGTACGACTCAGTAAGCAAGTTCTTATTGACGCCTTACACGAGTCACTTTCTGCGTTACTGTCTGTTGTGTCCTGTGTGCTGTCGTGGTGTAAAGTGGAGTGTATTTAACGTCGCCCCGTTGTGTTGTACAGTGATCTCGCTCACCTAGCCAGGATGGAATTAAGCATGATAATAAAAAGCAATTGAATTGTGGTTTACGTTTGTTTATAATATATTTCGATTGTAACGCAATTTGGAGTCGAAATTCAGGTTGCACTTCAAATTAAACGAATTATACCTAAACAGCAAGAACAGCTATATTCAAATAAATTGCACTGTGAGGCTAAAAGCACCAATTATACACCGCCCGGATAAACCGAGAATATTTTCTATGTGAAATGTTTAGATTTCAAATTGTAGTTTTATTTGATTATGGATTCAGGATGTTCAATGTAACGTTTCGATATTTCCCGACCTCCTGTTTGTTTTATGGTATTGTTACTTTAATTTATGAAGAACTGAATATTTGAATGAACTACAGTCGTAATGTGAATCTTGTTAGCGTTACTGTTATACATATCATTAGCATTAAATGTTATCTTCGAGGGCTTAACGATAATGTATTCAAAGCCACATATGTATCTTACGCAATGAAAACTAAGGTCGATTAAACTTATAACTGATACTCCTTCACGTTGCGGTGCTCGTTAATTCTTTCCTTGATACTTCATTCACTTTGTTTGGATGAAGTGTATTCGGTGCGGTGTGTCTGTGGTGATTCTTTAAAGCTTTCCCAAAGATCAATCTGATTTTCTCTCACTCCATAAACCACTACACTTACCTGCATTCGAGCAGCTTAAGCTGTCTTTTAAATAACTTTCACTTGAAAGTTAAACCTCATCAAGGCATGCATCACATTGAATTTTTCCGTTTCATATTATATGAACCATACCATATCTCCATCGGCTCAGCTCGTCAGCAATTATAATAGATAAACACTCGCTGTCCAGCGTAATTGTTGACACAGCTGTAGTCGATGGTTTTGCTACGGTTCATAACAATTTATTGCCCCAATCCCGAGGTTCGCAACACTTGCGACCAATTTCCCTTTATCGGTTATCTTCCGATCATGGGATTTGGACACGAATATGATTGACGTTAGACAATCATACCCTAGATCATGTCTAACGATGCTCCGGCATGTAAAACAAACAAACACACAGTGTTTATGCTACTTACCAACCGCTGTCCATGTTTCCCCTGGGTGAGACGTACGCTTTCACGTCTGCAAGTCAAATTCCTCACCATCATACCCATGTTCCATTTAATTAGAGCAAACAAAAGCCACCATAGCCTTGGCCATAGGCGAGCAAACCTTCGGTTTGCTTATCGCCACGTAAACATATATTGCCTGCAATGGCATAAGTCTGGGGCGATTATGTAAACAGCAGATGTTTCCATATAGCATCGCCTAAATCACAAATAATGTGCATCCCTCGTTTGAATCTTGAAATATCGTTTCTGTTTATTTAGGATACAGGAACCTATTTCTTCCTTCGGCGAACTTCGCTATCGCGTATCTCAATAATGCTTGCAATTCATTACACCAGCCCATGTTTATTCAGGTGCATTTTCGTCGTTGCCGATATGCAGGCTGAAGGGCATCGTACTTGTCCTATACGGACACATATAGAATCCTCCCACACCGATGTAATCCACCACCGTTGAATCTGACGGATATGGATTGCATGGGCGAGTCAGATTTTTGCCACCCAACCGCACACACGTGCCCAGGTCATTGCGTCGTCGGAGTCGTGAGACTATGTCAAGTGATCTATCCTCGAATAGATACAGCTTTTACGAGATATCAGTATTACCATAACCGTGTCTGGAGAAAATCTCGGTTGTTACCTGTTCTCGTGAAATTGGTGTTAAGGCGGTGTCTGGTATATCTTTGTGTGACTATTTGTGTTTGTTTTATTTTTCACTGTACTACGATTTGATATTTTAAAAAATTAATAATTTTTAAAGCCGTAGATCATGTCAAGTTAACAAAAGAGTTCTTATAATTTGGAATAAACAATTAACATATACAGCAACGTGTTACACCATAAACAAAACAATAAAGAGCAAGTTACATCAATAACCAACAACAATAGCGTGTTTTATTTCTTCTTGTGGTGCTCGCTGGCCGCGATTTTTGGTGGGAGTGTTACTGAACTGTTACTGAATTATTATGGCAAATTTAACAAGCCTCGGATATGGACCGGATACACGACGACGACCACGGAAACGAAAATGGCTAAATGATTTAAGGATTTTTTCATGGAACATACGCTCACTATACAGAGCTCGAGCTGCACAGCAGCTAGCCGATGCCCTGTCCGAATATAAGGCTGACATAACAGCATTACAAGAAATAAGATGGACGGGGAGTGGTGTTTTTCAAAGAAAAGAGTATGACATTTATTACAGCTGTCACGCAAAACACCATGTGCTCGGGGTAGACTTTCTAGTCAGCCAAAAACTGAAGCCTGCCATCATCGGCTTTAATGCAATAAATGAAAGGCTATGCACTCTTCGCGTGCGAGGCAAGTTTAAGAACATAAGCCTCATAAACGTTCACGGACCTACAGAAGAGACCCCTAACGACGAAAAAGAAGAATACTATGAGAACGTCGAACGGGCCCTCAATACCTGCCCAAGATACGATGTGAAAATCGTTCTTTGGGATTTGAATGCGAAAATAGGTCGGGAGCCGGTTTTCAGGCACTACACAGGTTCCCATAGTTTGCATGAGAACACTAATGACAATGGACTACGAGTCATCGAATTGGTAGCATCGAAAAATTTGGTCGTTGCGAGTACCAGGTTTCCGCGTAAAGATATCCACAAAGCCACCTGGGTATCACCTGATAGAGCCACTCGCAACCAAATTGACCACGTGCTGATAGATCGCCGCCACTCTTCGAGCCTGATGACGATACGAACGTACCGAGGTGCCAACCTCGACTCGGATCACTATCTTGTTGGTACAGTTTTCCGAGCGCGGATTGCCTTACGGAGACGTATTGCATCCACGGATCAGGTTCGAATCAACGCGTCTGCCTTACGCAATGAGAACACCAGCAACACCTTTGGTCATGCGTTAAGACTCGCCCTCGAAGAGCTCGACGGAGGGAGAGTAAGTCCTGGGGCCAGAATCCCGGGCGTAGACGAGAAATGGACACGCCTTAAGAATACTGTCATTAGTACTGCCAACTCCATCTTAGGCAGAGATCGGAGCGACTGGTTTGATGATGAGTGCAAACTAGCGACTGAACGTAAGAATGCTGCATACGGGGCAATGCAGCAGTCTCATAGGACGCGGGTACGCGAGGATAACTACAAAGAGCTCAGAAGATCTGAAAAAAGACTTCACAGACAAAAGAAAAGTGCCTGGGAAAAAAACCTTGTCTGTGATATAGAGAAAAGTAGAGAGCCAGGTCCGCACCGGGCGCGGAAGATCTACCAAATAATCCACAGTATGACGCGGTACACACCACGCTGCACTTACTGCAAGGATAAAGAGGGTAATCTGATCACCGATCCTGAAGGCATTCTGGAGCGATGGGTCTGGCCTGCCTCCTCTTCAACCTGGCGTTGGAGAAAGCAATCCGTGACTCTGGCGTTACAACAAGAGGGACTATTGTCGCCAAGTCCAGCCAGATACTTGCCTACGCAGATGACATCGACATCATCGGTAGAACCGAATCGGCGGTACAGGAATCCTTCACCCAGATCGAGCAGGCGGCACAAAAACTGGGACTGCACATTAATGAGGGAAAAACCAAGTACATGGTGGCAACTTCTGCGAAGAGAAGACCTAACGTTGGCCAAACTATCAGGGTAGTGGAGCACGAATTTGAAGTAGTGCAATCCTTTAACTACCTTGGGTCAATAGTATCAGCCGATAACAATATGGAAGAAGAAATACGCGAACGGCTGATTAAATCCAACAAAGCCTACTATGGTCTATCAAGGCTCTTTAAATCCCGAAATTTATCCAGAACATCCAAGCTACTACTGTAAAAGAACATGGTCTTACCAGTACTCATGTATGGATCCGAGACCTGGGTGCTTAATAAAAGGCACTCTGAACTCTTGGCCGCGTTCGAGAGAAAGGTCTTAAGAATTGTTGGCCCCGTATGTGAGGGAGGACGATTCCGGAGACGCTACAACCATGAGTTGTACGCAATCTACCTTGAAGCTCATATTGTAAGAAAAATCAAGCTCAGTAGACTCCGGTGGGCGGGACACCTAGCTCGAATCAGCGAAGAGGAGCCTGCCCGAAAAGTCCTTTGTGGCAGGATGTATGGAAGGAGACAGTGCGGCAGACCTTGTCTGCGATGGAGGGATGGCGTAGACCAGGACGCCCAGAGCCTGGGAGTGCTAAACTGGATGACATCGGCTCGAAATCGGGACCGGTGGAGATATTTGTTAAATAAGGCCAAGACCGGATCCCGGTTGTAGTGCCGATGATGATGATGATGATGATGTTACTGAACCCACGCCCATGAAGGTGTACGAGTAATACTAATCCCACATGTCGAATTCACTGAATAATGTCTGATGAAGTATCTATTTCTCCTTGGTTGTTCTGATACACCAATCGAATGAGAGGAAGTGGAAATAGTTTTAATTTTTAACTTTATATTTTATTAAAACTTTAACTTTAATTTAAACACAATTTGGCGCATGCCTTGAATCCCGACACACACACATCGCGCTCCGCTTCTTCGTTTTCGTTTTTAAGCTCTCGAAATCCCGTACTCAATCTTCACTCGCCTTTTCTTCTCGTTCGATCCTCTTATTTACTTTTTGATCAATAATTTGATACCCGATTTAATCGCCGTTTTTCGGTAGACGTGATCGTTCTTTTCGTTTTCTTGCCGATTCTATAATCCATTCGCTAAGTTCTCGTTTTCTTTTGCTGTGTGTTCCTTCTTATCTTATTCTCCCTTCTCGTGATGTCTCCTCTCGATTTCTTTGTGCCTTATCAGCCCATCCGATCTTCGTTCGTTTTTTTTTCTTTGCCCACCTCTTCTCTCGAGGGCTTTTCACGATGTTATTGGTTCAAGAGCAGTGCTGTTGCACTGTTCTCTCGAATTTGCCCTATTGGCTCTTGTGTCACAACTCGATGTGGACAAAACTGAGCTACTTGGTTGTGACACACACTAACACCTCTGGTGTAGAAGGTGGAGAGTTATTTAAATCATATTCGTTACAATGCGTACCCTCATTACTCAGAACCGCGAGTCACTTATCGTTCCTGAAAATGGAGAAAAGCAACCGGTCGTATAGTATCTTCCGTTCAACCGAGGGATTTGTGTTGGGGCAGGGGAGCGCGGGTTGGAGATCATAGATATGAAGGGGTAGCCCCAGGACGAGCCTCTGGAGCATCCAGGATCCGGTCCCAAAGTCAACCCTAGACTGGCAGGTCGATCAACTCCAGCGCTGGGCCGACTGATTCCACAGTGTAGCGCAGCAACGGTGATCGGAATACCTTAGTGACGCGTCGACCACCCCTAGCCGCGAAACGCATAGGAACGGGGCACATGGAAAAGGGTGGTTTTATATAATTAAGTTCATTTAATTATCACCCTCCTATGAATAATTAACATCTCGCGTTTTCACATGCATATCCTTTCCATCCCTCCAAATCACCAATTCCCCATTAAAATAGAATATCCACAAACACAATAGTTGAATAATTTAAATAAAGTTAAACCCCAATTTAAAAACCTCAATCCTATTGCACATAACCATTTTCTCTCTATTAGCCATAGTCTCCCTACAAACCATAGCCCAGCCCCCATATTAGCCAATTCCGTTTCCTAGAAATAACAATCGTGGAAGCGGAACATAAAAGGATATGAAAACGAAGGACGCGAGATTTCCTTCTTGTTAAACGTGCGTTGAGTGATTGTGGTCGGTCGCTCCGCACAAATATTTAAATTAGATTATTTTTGTTCAATTAAGTCGTGTACGTGTGTGGTTCGGTTTCCGGACATAGATAAAATTAGTAAATGAAAATTGTGACCTTAGAACTCTTTCAAATAAAAAGAATATCAAATTAGTAAATGAAAATTGTGAAATTCGATCTCTCTCAAATAAAAAGGAGATAAAATTAAATGACTATTGTGAGTTTTACTCTCGGCGAGTTGTGCAGTATTTTACCAAGGAAAGGAGGTTCGGAAGAAAAACAATTTCAATAAACCCAGAGAGCCGCGTTGGGATCCAGGATAAGAATCAAGAAAAAAAAGGGGGTACGTTTTGTGTACACCAACCCTTGAATTAATTGTTAAACATTTTTAACAATTTGGTGCAGCCGGTGCTCACCATTCAGTAGTGTACCGGTTCATTAAATAAATGAATCTTTAACAATGGGAGTTGACTGTCTTCCCTTCGATCGGGCTCACCCTCCTAGGAAAACCTTAGAGTAACGAGGCACTGATCCACGCCACGGCGTAAGTGGAGCAACATAAATCCTTCATGAAGCGGAATACTTTCCCTTCGATCGGGTTCGTGCTCCTAGGAACAACCTTAGAGTGACGAGTCCGCCGATCCCTACCACGACATGAGAGTGGAATTATTAATGTGCGAATCCAGAGTGAAAAAACTTGCCTTCGGTCGGGCTCGTCCTTCTAGGCACACCTAAGAGTAACGAGGCACCGATCCCTACCACGACGCCGGAGCGTGGGGTTTGGGTGGTTTGTATGCATTGGATGGTAAGGTGTGCAGTGTGTGCGTTACCGTTATATTCTTATTTTATTTTGTTCCTTATGTTAAGTGCCAGCACGGACACGGGTTCACATAAAGCCTCACTACTACTGCTGCGAACTGTCCACGAACGAGATCAAAAAAAAAAAAAAACATCGCCTTTTGCTTGTAATTCATATTTTTATTTCTTTGTTGATGATTTTTTTTTGTCTTACTACAACATATAAATTGTTCAATATACAATTCGGCACATGATTTTACAAAACATAAAAACTGTTCAATATACAATCCGACACACGGTTTTACATATAGCCCATCCACATTACTAAACGTTTGGTTCGTTACTCCACAACGAACGCAATCCACGACTCCATGTTAGAATTCCTCCTTGCCAATTGAATATTATCAGAAGGGACAACCTGCCACTGTGGTGGTTAAAACGCGACTCATTAACTTTTTATGCGTGCGGAGTCTGCCATCCGTTAAGGGTGTGTTTTCGAGAGAAACGTGAAGTTTCTAGTGCAGCGACCAATCAGAGAGAATCTCTCTGAGTTAATCGCAGCAAGGATGCATGGCAGTTCGTGTCGCCAAGTCGTGGCAAACGAAAACGACAAAAAGGAAATCTGAAAAAGGGTCATGATTGCTGTGTGCCCGCAGCTGTGGTGATCGTTTTGCCCGTCATGTGCGAGATGTTCCATCAGCAAATCGGATACTCGCACAACGATGATTGCGCGCAGTATCGATGCTGGTGGCCTACATGGAATTCTTGTGTGCATGATGACATGCTAAAGAATTTGTTTCTCGGCGTCTGGGCGAGATGCGCGAACAAGTTTTGTCGGTTGGACAAATACTTGGGGTGACTTGATATAAGTCATGGAAATACACTGTGCACGTGCCTACCAGGGTAAGCATGTTAATAAGGGGTGCCGATTGGTTTCCCTGGTGTATGTTGCATGTTGATAATTCATTTCCAGGAATTGGTGTTATGCAACACACAAGCGAAAGATTTTTCATTAAGAGGAATTTGGTTGCTGCCCCATAGCCGTCCAGTAAATGCTTGTACAGAGTTTTTGTTTTCAGGATTATTGTGATGATGCCTATGGTATGCAAACTGAATTCGGTGGTGCATTGTCTGCATGAGATGATGAATTCAGACAATGCATCCTTTACCCGTATTATGCCCTTGGGAACGGGTACCTTTTGCGGGCGGTGTAGGGGTTGAGGTTTGCGTTATGCACGGGCTGCGGGCGAAATAGTGGGTGTAATTTTGGGTAGGATCGTGGGTGGCGTACCCGTTTGCGCGAATTGTAGTTATGGTCGAAGGTTGGTTCTCAGTGTAATATAGAGAACCCCCACAAGTACTATGTCCGAAACTAGAGTGGAAAAACTTCCCTTCGATCGGGCTCGCCCTCCTAGGCACGCCTTTGAGTGACGAGGCACCTATCCCTACCACGACGTAGAACCTGAAAAGGCTGGAGTATAGGCGAGCGGCTTCTCCAAAAAAACGAACACTTGGGTTTGAGTTGCCGCCAAGCCATGGTGGAGCCCACTCTGCCAGCCTTTACTGGGTCAACCCACCAAGCCCTCCTAGGAATTGCCTTAAAGTGACTTGCGAAGTTGCCCTGCGTGTGGAGTAGGTGAGACCCAACTTGCCTACCTGGCTACACTCTTCTTTTAGTCATCTTAACAGTATTTTAACAAAATGTATCATCGAGCTTACAGCTAGCCTTTCGAACATATACGTTATTATACTTAAACTACGCTCTCGAATAAGCTTGCGGATTCCGCTTTACTTTGTTTAAGCTTTAAATTAGGTAGCTTTATAAAGGGCTGCACAGATAAACTCAATACTTTCATAATATAATTCAATGACGAAATTAGTGGAAATTGATTTTATACCTTAAAGAATTTAAAGTAACATAACTAAATAAGTAAAACTAAATAGCTTTATTCCCCGTCGGGGAGCCTCTGGCGCAAGGCTAATGACCTTGCCCAGAAAAAATAAATCATTATGGAAAATTTAACAAGCCTCAGGACTTGCTAAATAAGGCCAAGACCGGTTCCCGGTTGTAGTGCCGATAATGATGATGATGAAATAGCTTTATGAATAGCTTTACAAATATACTTCGATACTGTGACTTTCATTATATAATTCAATGAGGAAATAGAGAAGAAATGTTAGGCCGTTTTTCATTTCATTGGCGTCGGCTACACATTACAATTTGTTCCGTCAGTTTTAGTAGCAGTTCATCATTATCCTTAAAATAGCTTTTTTTTCATGTCATCGCTCTTTGAAATAAATTCAACGTTCCTTGTGAATTGTTTTAGAGTCGGCTTAATGTACATTATGTCTTTTTTTTTAGATCAGAGTTCGGTCTGTCGGTCAATTCTTCGCGCTCACAAGCATTCGTGCTTTTAAGCGTGGGAATAACCTGATCACCTACAGCTGGAGATCGAGATCGACAATATTGGCATTTACATGTTTTCTTCTGCACAACACTCATTGCTCTGAATGTACTGGCTGTGATGGTAGTATAAAAAAAATTGAGTTTCCTACTGCATGCAGAGCAGATGACACCATCACCATCGGTTAGAATCTTTTCCTCGCAATTGCCGCACCTTACCATAATTACTGGTCTTTCTTTTCCGGATTTAATTTTTAGTTTTTTTTTTTACTCTCAGTGTTTTTGTCTCGAGGCTTCGTTCTCCTTTATTTGATCATTTTAAGTTTGTCTTGTTATCACTGTTGTGTCCTTTTGTTAAAGTACAATATATTATGATTTTAACTTAACAAAATTCACAACTGTTTTGAATACCGCACACGCGACTTCAACTACCGACTGATACATTATACATACTGTTTGTACTTCTAATCCACCTGATGGAAAACGTAACACTGACATGACTACAGTCACTCTTGTTATATAATTAATGTCGGTTAATTAGCATTGATAGTGTGAGGGTACGAAGTCGCGACGCCACACGGGCGAGAGTTCTACCCAGTCCCCACAAACGCTCCGTTGTTTCGCCATACACAGAAGAAAAAGCACAAACAGGACTTCACGATGCAACATTCACAACAGGAAAAGGAAGTAAAACGCACGCAGTTCTTAATTAATTTTTATTTTATTACACTTCATGATCGAACACCGGACTGGAAATGATAAATTAAATACAAGTTCTGAAATCGTTTGGACAAAACACCGCTCGACTTAATGTATGACGAATAAAATCCACTACGGCAATGACTCCGTATAGCTGCGCCTCTCCGCCGCGCGCGGAGCGGGAGTGATGCGTGACCGTTCTGGTCTGCTGATGTTAAAAGACTCAGCGATATTAAGTCGCTGTCAAACGAATCTTCGGATGCATCTCCTTTATTTGTAGTGATAACCGGATCTCATTAGAGGAGATCGTCATGTCACACATGTATGGGTGTACGTCAGTTCTTTTCAAGGATCAAAACCATTAGACGAACGTGGAACACAAAGAAGAGGCATAATGGGCATCCAAGAGATGTGTGTAAACAAACCGAATCTCGTCGGATGCTAATAGGTTTGCTTAAGCAGCGTCGGGTAATGAAGGTCAACTAAATAAATAGCAGCCGCTCATTAAATGAAAAAAATGTTTTTTTCGGAAACCACAAACGATATGAATTGTTTATGGTATCGCAGGAAACCTATGTAGGAACAGCGGTCTTCTGTTTGCGCATGGTACGAGTTAGAGAGTTTTATTGCTGTGAGAAAAAGGTCGCCGGCCAATGTGTACGTTAAGAGATTTATCATACACATGGCGCGGCTGAAAAATAGACAGGGCAATGTTTATGGCCCCTGGTGAAGGTTACATTGTATGTAATTCAAATCCTTTTGTTTTTAGGAATTCGTCTAGGGAGATTTGCTTGGCACCAAAGATGGCGAATTGGTTTGAGATTCCTGATAAGATAAGAAAGAAATCTTACAGGAATTGTATGCGAAGAGATGCATGAAAGGTAAGTTTTCTTTTCCAGGGACTTTAAGTTTATAGATTTGATCTATATAATGCGTGAAGCATTTTCAGGTTCTTAATGCGATTGCATTAGCAAAACGTATGCGACTTGGGATGAGGTTATTGGGGTTTTAAGGTAAGTGTACCGTGGGGTTTGGGGGCACCGCCACAATAGAATCGCTAGAGGCGAACGGTGGCTCCAAATCCCTTGGCCACCTGTGATTTTAGTGCTACTGTGTATGCAGGTGTGGAGCTCCTTCTGTCCGGATCTAATTGGATTAGATTGGGCATCAGTTTCAAAGCCACGAAAACATACTTCACCCAGGACAAGACCAATCAGGGGTAAGTTCGGTGACAGACAAAGAGTTCTTATAAACAATTGTTATAAAATTAATTATAGCACTCTAACATCGAAGCAGCATGGTGGACCTTGGTCTATTTTACAGAGTTTATCATGAGGACTGTCCCTCAGAGATTCGTAGTATTGTTCCACGAAATTCGGTTATTTGCGACTCACAAGGCAATCCGATGGATTTTGACTTCCGCTTCACGAACATGACAATACCAAAACTCGTTCCGTTACAGATAACTAAGGCGAGCGTGTTTCTGGAGCGCTACAAGATACAATTTGTTAGGGTCAATTTTACTGAAATTTTGGAAGACACAATTCTAGGAAGCACATACAACAGGAGCAGACACAACAGGAGCACATACACGACATCGGTTCCAGCGCTACGGATCTATAAAATAAAGACGTTGTTTATCATTTCAGTAAAGAGAGAGTGGCATTAAAGTGTTTCGGGATAGAATTGATCAAGTTAGAAACACTGGCAAATTTAAAAACAAACTTTAAGACCCTATAAGTCATTCTACTTGACTTTATAGAGGTAAACCCATTGACTTCTTCCCGGTTATTCGAGAGAATTTGTTCTATGACACCGAGACCGTACACCATCGCACTCATCAAACTTAATTACCGAGCAGGTGTTATCTAATCAAGAGTGGTAATCTCATCCTGAATTTATAAACCAAATTTGTAAGGGATATTTGCCATCTTGCCACCTTAGCTCATTGGGTATAATATGTCTTCTGAAAAACCAGATACACAACACAAACGTGCAACATTCATCTCTGAAGTGACCCAACTCAGAATGTGTAATACCTTCAGGTGGCAGATATTGTAAATATCCTCATACATAATGCAATTCGTACTGGACAACCGTTCAGTTGCCAGTCCCCGAGCACCGGTTACAATTTCAGACTTGGCATTAACCAGAAGACAAAACAAACATAAGTTACCGATTCAGTAACCAAAGACATCTATTAGCCATCGTCGTTACCGTCATGTTCATAGCCGCCCCTTTCCACCAGGATGCAATAGTCGGTCTCCATTCCTGTAGGCTTACATCCAGTCCTTGCCCGTTATATTTGTGTAAATCTCCAATTATCGTCAGCCCGGCTGAGGAGAATACTAGCGGCCCAGGAATCCATTACGTGCAGTAATATGCGTGTTATGCTCAAATATGTGTACATCATGACGTACTGCAGCAGGTGATTTGTTGAGTCTTCCAGGCTTACCTAGGGCCCGACGCCATTGTTCTTAGGTTCGGAGTATTCAATCTAGTATGGTTGTTGGTGAGGAGAAAGGCATGTACAGACTGTAGGAGTCTAAAGTGTTGGCCATTTAATGCAAATAAACAAATGGGCATCAATGGGCCTACGTAGAGCTGTGGGAATGAATAACTAACACAAGGAACGCAATTAAGGTCGGTTGTATACTGATGCCAGCTTATTACCATAAGTAGCTGGGGTTGTAATTCAATTTTCTGAGGGATAGTATGTGTTTCTGTGTGAACTTGCACATCAGGTCCTGTGTGAATTGAAAATGTTGTGTTTCGTTTTTAATTCAACTGAGATGGACAGACACGCACTCAGAGTGATGTATATTCTGTTAATGAGCTGCCAAAAGGGGCCACAGATGTCATCATCTTCCCTAGGTAGGGTTTCATTGAAACAATTCCTGGCGGTGTGGCCCGGAAGGCACCCACTTAAAAGCAATGGCAAAATTTCAAAATGCACTTTACATTCGCCCGCAGATGTCATTAACAGGCTCCAAGCGTCACAAATTGATGGCAATTGCATTAGCAGAGCCCCAGCTGCAGAGTAAAGTGCTGCGGATACAATTCAATACGCACACAGAGAGAATTCAGATGCATTTAGCATCCTTATTATTGTTCCATCATATTTGCAATCATTCGGTAAATTTAAATTCCGTGCGTAACTTCAAACAGGCTTAATTACAATGTCAAACGCGTATGGTGCTGTCCAGAGCGGCATGAGTAATTGCAACTTGTCACAGTCAGGACTCTAAGTGCGTCAGGGTTTGAGGATGTGGTTTCATGTGACGCATTAAGAACTGGAACGAATGAATTAACATATGAAAGAATTTTAACTCCATGTTTGCGCAATCACCTCGAAATATCTACGATTCTTTCGGCGGCTTTTATCTGACATCACTCAGCGTGAAAAGAGAAGGAGTGCGTTTGTTGTGCCAATAGCTTTCTATAGCACTATCATTCGAGTAACATAGGTTTGATGTCAGTAACCTCTGGCCACATTTTTCTAGGCAATTTAAAGGAAGAAGTTGCTCAGAATATACATACAACGTGGCAAATTGGGTTGTAATGCCCAACCCCCCGTAATGTAATCACCCGATGGTGCTACAGTCTCCGTGGAGTACGAGAGAGAAATCGTTATCAAGCTTCAGAGGTTTGTTGTTGGTTCGGTCGAAAAATATGTCTAGTTTCGCCTCCCAGCAAAATACTACCACATCACACTAGGTTCTATGATATAACTAGAGTCTATCTTTAACTATGCTTTAGAGCTTGGCGGCTGGCCTGGTCTAAGTTTCGGCAAATGCAGACATTGCCTTCTGACACGAAAAAAAAGACATCTGGTCCTACATTCTGTAGTATTCCAGAATACTACTGTCCTTATAATTATTGAATCTCATTATTTATCTAACACGTCCTTAAAACATTCTCTTAACATATCTAACATTCTCATTTAATATATATCATAAATAAACATCCACTATATTCTATATCAAATCAGTTTCAGTACACTTCATACATGCCCCTTTTTTCATAACATGTCCCTTTTTTCATTCGAAACATAGCTCTTTGATTTTCGTTCAAAGTTTGTTCAAAATTAAAAGTCACAGTAGATTAAGTAATCATCATCATCATCATCATCGGCACTACAACCGGGATCCGGTCTTGGCCTTATTTAGCAAGTCTCGAGGCTTGTTAAATTTTCCATAATAATTTATTTTTACGGGCAAGGTTATTAGCCTTGCGCCGAGAGATTAAGTAATACTTTGATAAAATTGTTTTTGTCAAGTTATAATTTACAGTAGATTAGAACACAATGTTATATAAGAAGAAGGAAAATTTCATTGTAGAGTCAGTTGAGAAGAAGATACAGTTCAGAGAAGTTATTGGAGTTGAGATTAAAGAGTTGAGAAAAGTTAGTTGAGAAGAAGTTGAGAAATACAGTTGAGAAGGAGTTTAGATACAGTTGAGATTAAAGAGTTGAGAAGAAGTCGAGTGAGAATCGAGAAGAAATAGAAACGAAATAAAAAAGAAAAGAAATAAAAAGAAGAAATCAACAGTTTTATTAATGTTCGCGAAAGAAGACGGACAGAAAGACTGAGATTGGAAATTTAAAATAAAAGGTCCACGCTCTTCCCTCTAACGAGGAAGCACGGCGTCTCGGACGTACAACAATTCGTATCCACGGGCGAACTATCTTAAGCGATGTGGTATAAGAATCATCATCATCATCGGCACTGCAACTGGGATCCTGTCTTGGCTATGTTGTGTCTACGTTTGCAACCAATTAATATTATTCATGTATCCCAAAGAGATTGTGGCGATTCCGCCAAACCCCACTGTCTACTTACTCGAAGAAGCCCCATAACTATAACCCAACCTTCATAGTTTTCAACTAATACAATCACATTAGCACCTGTAAATGCTTCACGCATCAAGTATCTTATGTATTTAGCTAAAAGCTCCTGGAAGAGAATTATTACCGTCATTCATTTATTCGAATCCAAAATTCCCTATAAGAATTCTGTTGCAAACATCATAAATCCCAATCACCAGCATACCTGAAACATTTCCCTTCTCAAGGGCAATTAATGCTTTCAACACATTATCTAGGAATTCCTGTAAAGAATTTTTCCCACAAAGGCATTCATGCATGCATCAATGCATCTCTGCATTAGCGACCTAGAACCGAATTCTTGTTTAGTGTAAATACTCACACTAGAATACGACCCTTGAGTTGCCTCAGATGCCATATACAATTGGCATAGATGTTATACAAACCGTCATTGTGTAACCATCTAATTTACTTTACAATGACTTGCAGCTATTGATACAGCTGCAAGCACTTTACCCCGAAATGAAAAATGAATCTCCAAACAATCATCAACTCCGCGCATACCCGCCGAATTGAATTCAATAGCATCAACAAATGCAAATAAAGATTCTGTTCCCTTACAACGACCAAAGATGTGATATACAAATTGTATTATGTATCCCAAATGCATTTCACACCTAATGAGTTGCGGCTTATTTATTTAGCCGACCCTCATTACAGGCCAATGCCTTAGGTTGCTTCTCCCTTTGTTCTTTTTCTCTCGTTTCAGGTTTCGTTTATCCTTTGGTCAAATGTATCGATAAACACTGTGATTTGTACGATCACCCAATACATGCATACACCATGATCTTCATTACAAGATCTGGTTTTCCATTCCACAACGAGAGACTTTACGTTTCTCTTGTGCTAGGTAAACATATCCTTAGCCGATAGGATATTCACCACCACAGAATCAAGGGTGAATCAAGATCCAGATTCCAACCGTCGATTGAATCCTATTACATTCGCCGACCGGGCAGCGCTGATCCACTTCTCGTCCCCATCATCCACTAAAGGTTCCCACCCGTATTGTCCACAAGGATCAGGTCAAAGGAGACACACTGTTTAATGGTTTATTATAAATGTTCTTTTTATTTAGTTAAATTTAAACAAACACGGCACGAACATTGATTTTAATTACAAGAAAAATGTCTTTTTCAATTTTTTTAAATACTCGCCCCGACTTGGAGTAACGACGTCCCGGAATATATTCGCGTCCCCGAGCGCACCGGGGAGCGGGGGTGACACGATCTGCCCGGTCGGCGGATGTAATAGGACTCAATCGAGGGTTGGAATCTGGATCTTGATTCACCCTCGCTTCGGTGGTGGTGAATATCCCCTCGGCTAAGGATATGTTTCCCCCTCGATTCGGTGGTGGTGAATATCCTCTCGGATAAGGATATGTTTACCCACCACAAGAGAAACGTAAAGTCTCTCTTTGTGGAATGGAAAACCAGATCTCGTAATGAAGATCATGGTGTATGCATGTATGGGTGATCGTACAGATCACAGTGTTTATCGCTGCATTTGAGCAAAGGATGAACGAAACCCGAAACGAGGAAAAAAGAACAAAGGGGGAAGCAACCTAAGGCATTGGCCTGTAATGAGGGTCGGCTAAATAAATAAGCTGCAACTCATTAGGTGTGAAATGCATTTGGGATACATCATACAATTTGTATATCTGTAATGATGTCTTTTTCACACACCTTTCAACAACCACACACACACTTTATACGCTTTCGTATAATCACCACACACCCTTTAAGTAAAACACTTTTTATTCTTTATATAATCTAGTCTTTATTAATAAACGATTTTACTTGGTTTTGTATGTTGTGTATTTACAACTTAGTTTAATTCACCACTGTTTGTACAAACTATTAGTTTATATATAGAAATAATACACACACACCGGAACGCTCCTAAAGTTAGTTAAACCCGAAGCAATACTCTTAGTTAGCGCACTCAATACATAACCACTCGAAAACCAAAACTCTGAACGGACCGTTCTCGTCCAGATTCCAAAACCAACTCCCCGAAATCAAACTTACGTCCGTTCTGGACAACTCTCAAAACACAACCCTCATGTCCTTTTTTCGACTTGATCCCAAAACCAGTCTCGTCTTCAACAATGGCCCGAACAACAACTCTCATCCCACTATCGTTGTTCGTTTTCCATTCTACTTTTTCCTAGGTGTGAAACCTGGTTTTTTCACGAGATCAAAGGATCTTTCCTTTTTGCCTGGTCCCCTTTTTTTTGTGTTAAACTCAAAGAAAAATCAATAGCGCGTTTATTTCGCCTATTGTTTTTCTTTTGCCTAATGAAATTTTCCCGTGGGAAACTCATGAAGGAGGATCAATGGTGCCGAGGCGCATGTTTATTTTGCTTTATTGCCTTTTCGTTTGTTCTAACTTAATTTGGTTAGAACGAAAACTGGATGACGGCATCTGGTCCGCACATTTGCCTTTTAGGGGTTTTTGTTGGGTGAATCCTTGGTTCAATGATTATCTTTCAGCTTTTATGTGAGTAAATTTAGCGTTCAGCTCAATTTACTTGGCATTTAATTGATTAGCGCAAATTGCACGTTTTAGCTTGATTTGCTTGCTATCAATTTATGTGGGACGAGGTGTATAGGGTAATGCTTTGATTTAGCTAAATGTCATATCCTTTAAGTGGATGATTTTGGCGTGTATCGCCGTTAGTGGTGGAGACTAGCTCCAAAGGAATAGGTATTATGGGATGGGTGGTTGTGGCCGTAACAATCCTCCCCCCTTTATAAAATGAGTATTATTCTTTGAAGAGGAAATAATACTCCTTGGTCGCCTATAGGAGCGTCAGTGGTGTAGTGTGGCGGTTACAAAATTTTATTGTATCTTTTGTCCCTTTAATTTATTCTGTATATGTTTAGTTTACATTTGTTGGGACTGTAGTTTATAGGGTTACTTATTTTGTATTTGTACATCATTGTTTTGTTTATTATTTTTGTTTTAGGCATACATGGATTTAATCAACTTAAGTTCATTCGTAGGTTTTCATTGTTATATTATAAGGTTCAGCACATTTTGTTTAGGTATTATTATGTATATATTGTGTACGTATAATTATGTATATATATGTAGGTATTACTATATCTTTATATATATGTATATATTTATTACTTTTTTTTTTTTTTTGAATAGTTTATTTATTTTCCTAATTTGTTTTATAGGAATAGTTTTGCTTATTCATTTAAATAGTTTTTATAATAATAGAAATTATTTGTATCTTATTTTGTATCATAATTGAATGTGCAATAATTTTCACTCCTTACAGTATTTAGTTTTAACATTAGTGGCAATAGTAGTTTGGTAATAACAGACATTATTTGCTTATTAGTTCTAACAGTAATATTATTATATGTGCAATTATTTATCTACTGGTTTTATTTTTCTAATTAGTTTAATTGTAATAGACCTTATATGCGTATTAATATTTTTGCTTATATTCTATTTAATTGTAACAGCAGCAGTGACAATAGTCAAAGAAGTTATTTACCTAATCTGTACATCTTAAGTTTTGTTAAATGTTTGTATAATAGTTTTGTTTATTTATTTTCTACTTAGTTTATTTATTTATTAAATGACTTAATACTAGTGGTTACAGTAATGGTAGTCACATAGGAGTGACTTTTATCTATAGTAGTAATTTTGTTTATATATTCTGTAATATATTAATATTTACTAAAAATGTATTTTGTTTATTTTTGTGCAAGCTATGTTAACTTGTGGGTATATTTTCATTTGTGTGTTTATCTTTTTGTTGACAAATTAATATAGTTTTACTTCTATCTTTGTCCATATTGTTTTTCGTTTTAATTCTGGCTACGTACCGTTATTACTTTTATATTTAGTTAATCGACAAACGCATCTTCGATTTGCAGAACACCCTGGGAATAATAATTGTTTCGGATTGGTAGAGGGAAGAAGGTTGGGGCTAGGTTGACGGTGGGGTGTTTAAAAGTACGGTTTAAGCCTATTGTTGTGAACCACAACGGATCTTCGGCCTATTTTGATGGCCGTATTGACTGGGCCCTTTATTGCTATGACTGGGAAGGGTCCCTTCCAAATAGATGTCATTTTGCCTTTACGATTTTCGTTTTTCATTAACACCTTGTTTCCCACATGAAACGATTGTGGTTTCGTTTCACTTCCGGAGCAGGTGCTCGCCTTTAATGAACGACATTCCTCACACTGCTTTTTATGTCTCCTAATATCGGATAGCATAGCTGGCCACCAGTACCTTTGTCGTCTTTTATTATACGATTTGGTTATGCTCTGATGTCCACCGGAAGGGGAATTGTGATAAACCCTGAGTAAAGTTGCAATCTCATTGGGGTTCGTAATTTTTTCGGGTGTTTCGGGCTTCTGCAATAACTTTTTGTTTTGCTTATTTTGCGAGCGGGGGAGCGGGTTTGATGGATTTGCTGACGAAGTGTCAGTTATTTGGTTAATATATTTGTTATTACCACTTGACTCTTTGGTGTTCCTCTTTTTATAGTTACAATTTAACCTGAAAGATTTCCACTTATCTTGGGCTTGCTCTTGTTTTCCTTTATAGTATTTATTTTCAGGTACCCTTTTCTCAACCATTGAGAATTTGATTGGCACACTAAATACTGTTGGATTCATTTCAGTTCGAGGAAATGTGATGCACTGTTTGGGGCCTTCCACATTGCAATTCTTCGACAGAAAGTCGTTTCCAAGTAGTCCGTCTTCCGGTAAATCGGGCATACTGCTCACTACTTGAAACTTGCATGGGAGTTTAGACCTATCATTCAGTTGGAAGTTCACCTTGCAGCTTCCCAAGGTTCGGATACTTCCAAACGACATCTGTAAGGTGCAAGCTTCTCGCCGATTAATCTTAACGTCTGATTCCTTAATACTACTTTTGGTAATCAGACTGATCTCAGCGCCAGTATCCACTACTAGAGTCGTGTTTTTATTTACACCTACATCTATTGGTAGTTGGACAGTTGGAACGCTGATTATTGGCGAGCCTGGAGTTCTAATGTGGTAGCTTCTTTTTGCCACGGGGTGTTTTGGCCTACTCCTTTCTTGTTTTGAAGGGCGAGAATTTTTAAAAAATTGGCATTGAATTTGCGATTCTCTTTTCAGCTTTTGCTGACAGGAACCTATGTTGTGGCCCTGCTGGCCACAGAAGTCGCAAATCTGCCTTATATGAAGAATCCTTTTTCCCTCCTTTATTCGCCAGCAATCACGGATATCGTGATTTATTCGCTGACATTGTGTGCAAAAGGGTGTGTTTTTTCGTTTTACACACTCTTCATAGGTATGTCCCCGTTTCTGACAGTAGCTACAAATTATTTTGATGATAGAGGTATCCTGTGTAATGGCTTGTGTGTAGGGGACTACTTTGGGTTCAGGGGAATTAGGAATTATCTCTATCACTTGAGGACCCACTTCTGTATGTGTACTTGAGTTAAATATCTGTGGAGAAGAATGGTATATCGGTGAAGATTCCGAAGACGAGAGTGAGTTCGACTGAGGTTTTTCGAGTTCTTCCAAATCTAACGTCCTTTGCATTAGAGTGTCAAGTGGTTCCCCGTCCATTAATAATAGAAATTGACGGTGGTATGGATTTAAAAGTCCACTTCTATACACACTCCTGGCAAAGTCGTCTAGCTGTATTTTTATACCCTCGGCGGACGCGGAGCCATATCTCTTCTCCGCTGCCAGTGTGCATCTTTCCAACGTTTGCTTCAAACGTATTTGGAACAAGATGACTGCTTCCGCTGGGTTCTGTTTGGTAGCCAGTAGTTTATTGACCAAATCTTGGTAGCTTTCTACTGGCTGGTAAACTTTCCTCAGTAGATCCTCTGCTTCTTCAAAAGATGAAAACGGAGTGGACGCGAACAATGCAGATGCTTCCCCTCGCAACCTAGTAGGGAATATTTGCAGAAAAACATTGTGCTCTTCCACTGGGAGACAACTCAACACCCTCCTACTACAATCCAAAAAAGATGGGGATTAGTTGTGTTGACAACTTCACCACCTTCGTATAGTCTACAGCCATATTTTAGATATAGCTGGACGTAATTTGGGGTTAAAATGAAAAGAGAAAGGAAAAAGGCACTCTACCGATTCATAAATTAAATTAGTAAAGTTCCTGAAAGAGAAAGTAGGAGACAAGGACAACCAAAACTCCAAAGGTGTTCGCAATATTTATTAATATATAATGAATGTACCTAATTAAATTTCTGGGGACATTTCATGTGCGTTTTATGTTTCTTGTATATGTCCGAGTGGAAATACTTCCCAATTGTTAAAAAATTTCACTAAAACGACCGCGAAGTGTGGAGAAATATGGACACAGATTTTAAAAGCACTTGTAGGTTTTTATTCCTTTTTATATATCTTATTTCTTGAAGTGAAAGTACTTCCCAAAGAATACGATCACACAATATGAACAATTATAGAAGTGACGGATTTTAGAATGATATGGAATTCTCTTGTGTAAAGGTTATAATTAATTTAGCTTAGAGTAATCTTGGCTGTTAAATTTTGGTAAATTATAAGTAGCTTAATGATAAGATAAAGGTATGTTGTATTCAAGTGATTAATTATAAGAGAAAAAAAAGTAAACTATAGTTTTGACTCTATGGTCTTTTCCCTTTTTGGGTTTATTATTTAATATAAAGAGGCACGGTTTTAATTCCGTCTAATTTTGTTTTTACACTTCTTGAGGTAAGGAAAAAATTTTGAAAATTGAAAATTTAAATTACTTATCTTTTTGTTTCTGCTTTGGTTGATGGTGTTGAAACTGCTACTGTTGTCCGCTGCTTCTCCCCGTTGGTATGAGGTGTTGCAATCCTTCTCCGCTGTTGATTTTTATGGCGATTTATTTGTGGAGTCACTGATTTTTGTTTAATTTGTTCTTTTATTTTAATTTCAACTGTTCGTGTGTGTTTTTTATGTTATTATTTATTGATTTTTAAGTTTGATCGTTTTTTTTGTTTCACTGTGTCTTTTCGTGTTTTATATGTTTCTATTAGTGTCTCTTATTATGGTGGTTCCTTTTTGTGGACAGTGTTTTGTTTAGGTGTTGATTTTAGTTAATTTATCTGTGGTTTTAATTAATTTGTTCGGTGAACTTTTTGTTTGGGAGCTTTGTCGACAAGGCTTTTCAAGCTCTTATGAGACGGTAGTCTCGGGCTTCCTTGCGCTCACCGGCTGCGCCATTTGTAATGATGTCTTTTTCACACACCTTTCAACAACCACACACACACTTTATACACTTTCGTATAATCACCACACACCCTTTAAGTAAAACACTTTTTATTCTTTATATAATCTAGTCTTTATTAATAAACGATTTTACTTGGTTTTGTATGTTGTGTATTTATAACTTAGTTTAATTCACCACTGTTTGTACAAACTATTAGTTTATATATAGAAATAATACACACACACCGGAACGCTCCTAAAGTTAGTTAAACCCGAAGCAATACTCTTAGTTAGCGCACTCAATACATAACCACTCGAAAACCAAAACTCTGAACGGACCGTTCTCGTCCAGATTCCAAAACCAACTCCCCGAAATCAAACTTACGTCCGTTCTGGACAACTCTCAAAACACAACCCTCATGTCCTTTTTTCGACTTGATCCCAAAACCAGTCTCGTCTTCAACAATGGCCCGAACAACAACTCTCATCCCACTATCGTTGTTCGTTTTCCATTCTACTTTTTCCTAGGTGTGAAACCTGGTTTTTTCACGAGATCAAAGGATCTTTCCTTTTTGCCTGGTCCCCTTTTTTTTGTGTTAAACTCAAAGAAAAATCAATAGCGCGTTTATTTCGCCTATTGTTTTTCTTTTGCCTAATGAAATTTTCCCGTGGGAAACTCATGAAGGAGGATCAATGGTGCCGAGGCGCATGTTTATTTTGCTTTATTGCCTTTTCGTTTGTTCTAACTTAATTTGGTTAGAACGAAAACTGGATGACGGCATCTGGTCCGCACATTTGCCTTTTAGGGGTTTTTGTTGGGTGAATCCTTGGTTCAATGATTATCTTTCAGCTTTTATGTGAGTAAATTTAGCGTTCAGCTCAATTTACTTGGCATTTAATTGATTAGCGCAAATTGCACGTTTTAGCTTGATTTGCTTGCTATCAATTTATGTGGGACGAGGTGTATAGGGTAATGCTTTGATTTAGCTAAATGTCATATCCTTTAAGTGGATGATTTTGGCGTGTATCGCCGTTAGTGGTGGAGACTAGCTCCAAAGGAATAGGTATTATGGGATGGGTGGTTGTGGCCGTAACATATCGTATCTTTGGTCGTTGTAAGGAACGGATTCTTTATTTGCATTTGTTGATGCTATTGAATTCAATCCGGCGGCTAGGAGCGGAGTTGATGATTGTTTGGAGATTCAAACAAAAGAGCATTTCGGGGTAAAGTGCTTGCAGCTGTATCAATAGCTGCAAGTCATTGCGAAGTAAATTAGATGGTTACACAATGACGGTTTGTATAACATCTATGCCCATTGTATATGGCATCTAAGGCGACTCAAGGGTCGCATTCTAGTGTGAGTATTTACACTAAACAAGAATTCGGTTCTAGGTCGCTAATGCAGAGATGCGTTGATGAATGCATGTATGCCCTTGTGGGAAAAGTTCTTTACAGGAATTCCTAGATAATGCATTGAAAGCATTAATTGCCCTTGAGGAGGGTGTAGTATTCCAGAATACTACCCTTATTAGCTTTAACACTGAATCTCATTACTTATCTAACAAATCCTTAAAACTTCCTGTTAACATATCTTACATTCTCACTTAATACATACCATTCATAAACATTCACAATATTCTATATCAAGCCAGTTACAGCACATTTAATAACATGCCCCTTTTCATAACATGCACCTTTTTTCATTCCAAACATAGCACTTTGATTTTCGTTCAAAGTTTATTCAAAATTTAAAAGTCACAGAGTCTAAAAGGAATACTTTGAGAAAATGTTTTTTGTTCAAATTATAATTTACAACCAATTAGAATAATAAGTAGCATAAGAAGAGAGAAATTTTAATTGTAAAATCAGTATTGAGATTGAGTAGTTTGAGTTTGGAGTCAGTTAGTTCTAATAGAGTTCTAATTGAGTTAAGCAGTTTGAGATAGAGTTAGTTAAGTTACAGATGAGAGACGAGAGAGACGAGAATAAATACGAATTTTAATAAACGATAAAAACGTATAAAAGTGAATAGATTAACCTTCGAATTAATTTGATAAAAAGGGAAGTGATATTTTAACTGCGTTATTTATAAACTATTTATCTGGCGAAATAACGGAGTTTGCGTTAAATAATAAAGAGAGAAATTCAAATTCTCACTAATTGCGATAGACTCCGCAAATAATGAAGTATACTTAAAGAAAATAAAATAAAAGATCCACGCTGTTCCCTCATCAGAGGAAGCACGGCACCGGACACATAACAAGGGTATGCTGCCAACCGGAGGTGCCGAATTGGGCTTGGTATTTAAGATGTTTGGAACAGAATTCTTATAGGGAATTTTGGATACGAATAAATAAATGAAGGTAAGAATTCTCTTCCAGAAATACATAAGATACTTGATGCATGAAGCATTTACAGGTGCTAATGTGATTGCGTTAGCAGAAACTTAGGAAGAGTGGGTTGTAGTTATGGGGGTTCTTCGAGTAAGTAGACAGTGGGGTTTAGCGGAACCGTCACAAAGTGCCCAGGACGACACAATCGCTACAGGAGTTGGAGGAGTTCATACGCCCCAAAATTGCAAGGAAGCCAAACAACATTAGGAAGGAAAACTAAATTGATTTTCGAGGCGTCTGGTAACTCAAAAAACCACCGTGAGTATCCCTTCTCAACTATATATTTACATTTATATATTGTCTGTGCCCCATCAAATAATGCACGCCACAACAGTTCTTTGTTGGCCTTTTTTTATTATTATTATTATTACTTCCCAGTTTTATATGGAAACAGGTTTTTAATTGCCACTCAGCCACCAAAATCTCTGGTGTTGCTTATTCGTGCCTTTTCGGTCTTTCTGTGCTACTGCCCTACTGAACTGCAGGCGCTCTTCATCTATGTGCGTAACCTCTTTATTATAACATATTCGTTTATCTATGCCCGACCGACGCACCTGATAAATCAACGGTATGGCGGATTCATTTTGTATAAGGCCGTTCATGTCAACAATGGCTTTATTCCAATTCTGGTGGAATAAAGCCATTGCGACGCACGCCCTCATAATACATATTTTCATTTTCATTTTGATCTAGCCAGATGCCAAGGTATTTAACTAAACTCTTGGTTTCCGGTTTGCCTCCATGCGGTCCCACGATAACTAACATTCCCCAGTTTTTCCTTGTGTCGTTCGTGCCTTTTGGCTTCACATATCTGGAAATTGATCTTAAGTTTCCAGTTGTCGCAATAGCGCTGCACTTTGGTGAAGTCTCGCTGTAGTAAACTATTTATGATCTCAACTTTCGGAGCTGTTCTGTAAATTATGAGATCGTCTGCGTACGCAATAGCCTACGGAAGTACATCCAACAGGTCGCTAATATAAATGTTAAAAAGAATCGGAGAAAGTACCGTTCCCTCTTGCAAGCCATTCTTGATATTATACGTTTTATTAGATGTCACATTACCACTGTTGACCACGAACCTCATGTCATTTAACATATCGTAAAGTACATATAGTAAAGGCTTATGTATGTCATGTCTGACCAGTTTGTAATACAACCCGCCAATCCAGACGGTATCAAGGGCTCTTTCCAAGTCGATCAGACAGGCACCTGTGCATTGGCTCTTACATTTATTCCTTTGTATGTCGGAGACCAGTTTAGCTGTGGCATGTGTGGGGTCTTGATCCGTCTTAAAGCCAAATTGGTTATTCGGAATAATGTTATTGTCGTCTACCTTTTTTAGCAGAGCTTTGTTAATCGTTTTTTCAAATACTTTACTGATGCTTGGGAGTAAACTTATCGAACGCATGTTCATTGGGTTTTTACAGTCTTTGCCCTTTTTGTGATGGGTTGTATGATTGCCGTTTTCAACACGTTGTTAAACAGGGCCGTGTACATATCTATTGCCATTGGGGGCAGGTTCTTGAGTACGATGTTAGGTACTCCATCTATTCTCACTGACTTTTTGCTTCTTAATGAGTCGAAGATACTTTGGATTCCTTCCCCCGTAATTAAGAGGCTATTAGCCCTACCATTGGCATTAATGTCAATTGACAGATTTTTGTCACTGAATTCGGTAAAACCCGGATTTCCCGATTGCTAAAGTGAAATTTCATTTCGGAGCTGCCGGTGATTCAGTGGAACTCTGTCCTCCAAGTCGTGATTTCGGCGAATGCTTTCATTCACCTTGTACATTTCCTGAAAGACAGCTCCCACAGCGTCCACCTTTTCCAAAGCATCTTCGATCACGAAGAGCTCACTATTGAGGATAACGTTCTCTGTATCTATGCCAATGTTGGTTAGCAGCTGATTGTTTACATCAGTACGTGGATTTCGAGACACTGAATCTCGTTTTGATTATTTCTCCTGAATATTTTATTTATTTGTGGGAACATATTCGGGTTATTAGTTTTTATAGCTCGAATTCTGTTGTTCCAATACAAATTTGTTGCTAATCTATAATTAGCTTTAATAATTGTTGGAGGTTTTTTAATCGGGATTTCAGTAATATTATCTCCTGGTCTTGTCTGTCTGTAAACTGTCTGTGTAATTGGTTTAGTTTCGATAGCAGTCTGCTCTTTTTCTTGTGGAGTGCGTTTATTGTTGTGTTTCTGTACATGTTTATGTGATCTGGAACTGTTGTTTTGGGAATTGTTTTGTCCATTGTTCGTTTTACGGTTTCATCCAATTGTTGGATGTATTTGTCAATTTCGTCATTTTTCAGGTTTCTGTTTATTGGCAGATTAAAGTCATTCGAACGAAATTCTCTTGTTAATGATTTGGTGAACCATGGGTATCGCAGTGCCCCGTGGTTGTAGCGTTGCGGGATCATGAATTCCTCCAGATCTGGGAGATCGTTCGGAAGCTCCATTACTGCTATGAATGCACAGTGATCACAGTCTCTGTTTCGTCTGTTGGTGTTAAGTAGTCTCAATCGTCAGTCAATTAGCAAGATATCAAAGAACGATCTACCTCTAGAAACGATGGATATTTCGTAGCTAGTAGGTCAGTTCTATATTCAATATGACACTGATCTAACTACCCAGCCAACTGATCTCCTCTGGCATTAGATATATAATTTACCCAGTTTCTATGCTTGGCGTTCATATCTCCCCCTAAGATAAAGTAGTTTTTGTCCAGGTGCAGTTGTAAGCATCGAAAGTGTCTCGAGCTCTGCTATAAATAGGTTATGTTGGTCCTCCTCAGGTGCATAGCCGGCAATCGCATACAAACTTCCTTGCTGAAGGGGTATGCGTACGATACAGGCTTCCAGCACCCGGAACCTGCCACTTCCCCACTATATATTACTTTATGATTGATTCCTTTTCTAATAAAGATTGGGGTGTGTTTTCATGACCAGCTTTAAAACCAACCAAACTGGTTATTTGGAATAATGTTATTGTCCTCAACCCAATTAAGTAGAGCCTTGTTTAGAACCTTGTCGAATGCTTTACCGATACTGGGTAGCAAACTGATCAATGGCAGATTTTTTGGGTTTGTTCTGTTTTTCCCTTTTTTTGGTAACGGTTGAATGATGGCCGTTTTCCAACGTACTGGATAGTGTGCGTTGTTCAGAGCGTTGTTAAACAAGACTGCATATATATCAATTGCGATTGGAGGAAGATGTTTGAGTACTATATTGGATACTCCATCGATTCCTACTGATTTTTGGTTTCTTAATGAGGCAACGACGCCATGGATGTCTTCACTAGTGATCAAAAGGCTGTTAGCGCTTTCTACAGTGATCTCGGCGTTTACCGTATTTTCATTACTGAATTCGATAAAAGCATGATTTTCTAATCGCCACTGTGAACTGTCATTTCGAAGATGACGATAATTCAGTAGAACTCTGTCTTCCAAGTCATGGTTGCTGCGAATTACTTCATATGCGTTGTACAGCTCTTCAAACACAAAAACTTTGTCTGTTACGTCTCCAGCGCCGTGCTTCCTCTTTCGAGGGAAGAGCGTGGGGGTTATAATATCTAAATTGATATTTTGCTAACGATTCTTACTACTAATATATGTGGGCTAACTGTTGATTGATGTTTTGTTCTTTTCGAGATTACCACTTCCTGGATTCCAATAGTGTAGTTTCTTCTTTAAAAAAATTTTCTTTCTTGAGTTATTGTCTTCTTTTTATATTATTTCCGCTTTTTTTTCTTATTACTGCCAGGCAGGCTTCACGCCCTAGAGTTGTGTGTTATCCTGGTCTTTTTTTTTTTTCCTTTTTTTCGTCGTTTTATGTCGAATTATTTTTTTTTCAAATCTGCTGCCACTGAGGTTAATTTGGATTTCCTCTGGAACTCATCGGCAAAGGAAATTACGAAGTTACTTGTCTGTTTCAAATGTGAGTCACCAGCAGTTGCGTTGACCGCGTACAAGGAACCTTCATCAATAGTTACACTCGATACATCGAATGTTCCGTTTTTAGGGTTTTATCCCGCCAGTCGTCGTTAATCGCACTAATCTTCCTTCGAGGATTGAGTCGTCCTTCGCGGAGTCCACCAGTCTTCGTGGATCTGTCTTCCTTCGAGGATTAAGTCGTCCTTCGGGGATTGGTCCTCCTTCGAGGATTAAGTTGTCCTTCGGGAAGTCCACCAGTCTTCGTGGATCGGTCTTCCTTCGAGGATTGAGTCGTCCTTCGGGGATTGCTCTTCCTTCGAGGATTAAGTCGTCCTTCGGGGATTGAGTCTTCCTTTGGGGAGTAAGTCGTCCTTCGGGGATTGGTCTTCCTTTGGGGATTAAGTCGTCCTTCGGGGAGTCCACCAGTCGGGAGTCCACCAGTCGGGAGTCCACCAGTCTTCGTGGATCCCATCGCTGCCACCAGTGTTACGTCTCCAGCGCCGTGCTTCCTCTTTCGAGGGAAGAGCGTGGGGGTTATAATATCTTTTCTTTTTTATTAAAACAATTATAGTTCTTAGTTATTAAATTAATTATAGGTTTTATTTATTTTTATATTTTATTGAACTCAGCTATCTCAAGCTGAGCTCTAACTTGAACTACTTTTTCAATATAAATTTTCCTGTTTTTATAGAACATTTTGTTCCAACTAACTGTGTCGTATAAAATGAACAAAACAATCCAGAAATCTCTGTGACTTAAAATTTTGAATAAACTTTGAACGAAAATCAAAGTGGCTATGTTTTGAAATGAAAAATGTGCTTGTTATGAAAAGGGGCATGTTTTTAAATGTGCTGTAAGTGACTGGATATAGAATATTGTGTCTGTTTATTTATGAATTGTATTAAATGAGAATGTAAGATATGTGAGGATGTAGTTTTAAAGGTTGTGTTAGAAAGGACATGAGATTAGTGTTAAAGCGAATAAGGGTAGTATTCTGGAATACAACATCCCACCCTTCTTCGAGAAAGAGAATAATTTTCTGTTAACTATTGCTTAGATTAGGATTAATTACAGACTTGGATTTTCGTTCAATTACAATGGCGTTCAAAGTTAATCTTATATCAAAAGTTACAAAAATCCAAAAGTTCTTAATACTAGAAAAAGTTTACTTATAGTCTACTTACATTATATGTTAACTAACGTTAAATATTTCCAACTAACTTAAAATATTACCACTTGGAACCTTTTCTTTTATTATCCAAAATATTTTTTTTTTCTATATATATGATTAATATTAAATCTCAAAATTCTCGTTTTCGTTCGAATTTCCAATATATTATATCCCAATATATATTTTAACTCTAAAATTTTCTTTCTTTCTTCCCCTTTTTTAACTTTTTTTTTTTTTCTTTCGTTTCCATCATTTCTTCCAATTGTTTTATATATTGAATAAAAACAAAGGCCATTTGTGTCTATCTTTTCCTTAAATTTATGGAAAATTTTCCAAAACTTTTTTGGGCCTATTATTATGATGATATTATAGAATTGCATAATACCAAAAATTTTCTTAAGAAATGTTCTCAGTTGTCCTAAATGACTGTGTACCTTTTTATTTTTTCTTATTTTGTGTTCGAATCCATGTTTATTGTTGTAAAAATTAATTTGTAAGGTATTTATATGGTTTTTCTTTTCAATACCTATTTTAATTGAATTATTATTTTCAGTTTTCATTACTTCGTGGTGGTCTTCAGTATCGTTATTTAAAATCTTTAGTGTTTTCAGCTCAATGTCATCATTTTCTATAGCTTTAACTTCTGTCGGAACGTTTACCTTTTCAGTCTTACTCACTCTAAACACTGTTTGTGTTTATTATCGTTATTTAAAATATTTAATGTTTTTGGCTTAATGTCTTTATTTTCCATAGCCTTAACTGCTGTTAGAACGTTTACATTTCCAGTCTTATCCACTGCTGTTGGACCATTTAGTTTCTCAGTCTCAGTTACTGATTCGTATAGTTCTTCAGACTTATTTGCTGTTAGAACATCTTGGTTCCCAGTCTTATTTGCTGTTTGAACTATTTCTTCAGTTATATCTGCTGTAGAAACCTTCAATCCTTCAGTCTTTGCTGCTGAAACATGGTGTTCTTCAGTGTTAGGTACTGAACTGACTTCGGTTTCGATTTTTATTGCACCTTTTGGATCTTCAGTCTTTACCACTGCTGAATTTTCAGTCTTTGTTGCTGAAGTGTCGGGGTTGTCTATAGGGATAGCCGAAATGTGAGCGATTTTTGTTTGTGTATTTTCTGCAAGTTCTGAATTTTCAGTCTTTAATATTGCTGAGTTTTCAGTCTTGGTTGCTGAAGTGTCTGTGTTGTCAATAGGGATATCCGAAATATTAGGGATTTCAGTCTTTAATACTGCTGAAAATTTCGAATTTTCAGTCTGTGTTGCTGAATTATTTTCCAAAATTGGAGTATGAATCGGAATATTTATATTAGTGCTTGTTTTCTCTTCGTTTATCTGTATCGCTTTAGTTATTTGGTTAGGAGCTTCATTAAAATTGTCGTTATCTATTGCCAAAAATCTAATGTTATAAATAGAAAAATTTTGTCTGTATTCCATAAAATTGGTTGGCGTCATGCCTCGTTTTCCGACTCGTGCACCCGAGAAAAGTGAACATTTTGCCTATCGTTTTGTCTATTGGTGATTCTAGGATTTTCACTAAAACGGTTTTCGGTAGTATTATTTCGGAATGGATTACGCGTTGTTGTACCTTGTTGGTAATTTGTTAAGGACGGTCCATTCCTAGATATCTTGTATCTACACTCGCTCTCTGTGTGATTATTCCGTCCACAGAAATTGCAAGTAATGTTAAATTCTCTTTTTATGGGTTGTCTATTCGGAAAATTGTTGGACTGCATGTTCCGATAACATGTGTCCTGAGAATGACCTGGCTTACCGCAGGTTTGGCAGACTCTACGATTAAATCTAGGATATTCATTATATTGATATGACCTGGGAGAGTTGTCCATTCGAGCAGCATGTGATACTACATGTGCAATAGACTTTTTTAAACTACTTCCCCCATGGACTTTGGCTAGGATTTTCAGTTGTTCATTCTTGAGACCATCTTCAAATATTTGCACGGCCAATTTTGAGTTTTCTTCTATCAAGAATTCCCTAACCACCGCATCTGCTGTTATTTTACACGTAGCAGAGTTCAGCGTCCTCAAAGAATTCGCAACTCTATCACCGTATTCCCGAACGGTTTCTCTGAAGTTTTGTTTCAGGGATATCAACTCATTGTGTGCCGCTGACCGAGATTGCTTCTCTTTATATTCTGATTCAAGTTTATCCTTTAAATCCTCCCATTTAGCGATTGTGCTATACCTAATCAGATCATAGGCAGGACCCTCTAATCTATTTTTGACTAGCTCCAAAAATGTTTCATATATCTCCGGGTCTGCCCTTTTTATAGATCTAAATAAAACGTCTCCCCCGGAAATAAATTTATCTAGGTCGCTGGGTTTCCCGTCAAAGGTAGGGACGATTCTGAAAACATCAGAAATTCCGACAGAAAGAGCCATTTCAAGCGGGTTATGGTGTATTTGTAGAGAGCGGATTGTTCTTCCCCCTGCCTAGCCGTCTGTCTCGTGTAATACGGACTCGTAATATTGAAAACTTTGAAATCAATGTATGGTAAAATCACTTCTTAAAAATACGGTATATAAAATCGGCCTTTCTTTTAGTTATTCAATATATATGGAAAAGAAAGTTAAGTTGGTTCCAAAGCTGTAAAGAAAGAAAATTCGACGAGAAAGAAAAAACGGAAATGTCGTCGCTATAATGAAAAGAGAATATTCGAAGTAATTTCTATCGAAAAAAATTTTTTTGTAAAAAGGAAAAGTTAAAAGTTCCAAGGTGAAAATATTCCTACGGAAAAATGAAGAGAAAAAAATTGATATTTTGCTAACGATTCTTACTACTAATATATGTGGGCTAACTGTTGATTGATGTTTTGTTCTTTTCGAGATTACCACTTCCTGGATTCCAATAGTGTAGTTTCTTCTTAAAAAAAAATTTCTTTCTTGAGTTATTGTCTTCTTTTTATATTATTTCCGCTTTTTTTTCTTATTACTGCCAGGCAGGCTTCACGCCCTAGAGTTGTGTGTTATCCTGGTCTTTTTTTTTTCCTTTTTTTCGTCGTTTTATGTCGAATTATTTTTTTTTCAAATCTGCTGCCACTGAGGTTAATTTGGATTTCCTCTGGAACTCATCGGCAAAGGAAATTACGAAGTTACTTGTCTGTTTCAAATGTGAGTCACCAGCAGTTGCGTTGACCGCGTACCAGGAACCTTCATCAATAGTTACACTCGATACATCGAATGTTCCGTTTTTAGGGTTTTATCCCGCCAGTCGTCGTTAATCGCACTAATCTTCCTTCGAGGATTGAGTCGTCCTTCGGGGAGTCCACCAGTCTTCGTGGATCTGTCTTCCTTCGAGGATTAAGTCGTCCTTCGGGGATTGGTCCTCCTTCGAGGATTAAGTTGTCCTTCGGGGAGTCCACCAGTCTTCGTGGATCGGTCTTCCTTCGAGGATTGAGTCGTCCTTCGGGGATTGCTCTTCTTTCGAGGATTAAGTCGTCCTTCGGGGATTGAGTCTTCCTTTAGGGAGTAAGTCGTCCTTCGGGGATTGGTCTTCCTTCGGGGATTAAGTCGTCCTTCGGGGAGTCCACCAGTCGGGAGTCCACCAGTCTTCGTGGATCCCATCGCTGCCACCAGTGTTACGTCTCCAGCGCCGTGCTTCCTCTTTCGAGGGAAGAGCGTGGGGGTTATAATATCTTTTCTTTTTTATTAAAACAATTATAGTTCTTAGTTATTAAATTAATTATAGGTTTTATTTATTTTTATATTTTATTGAACTCAGCTATCTCAAGCTGAGCTCTAACTTGAACTACTTTTTCAATATAAATTTTCCTGTTTTTATAGAACATTTTGTTCCAACTAACTGTGTCGTATAAAATGAACAAAACAATCCAGAAATCTCTGTGACTTAAAATTTTGAATAAACTTTGAACGAAAATCAAAGTGGCTATGTTTTGAAATGAAAAATGTGCTTGTTATGAAAAGGGGCATGTTTTTAAATGTGCTGTAAGTGACTGGATATAGAATATTGTGTCTGTTTATTTATGAATTGTATTAAATGAGAATGTAAGATATGTGAGGATGTAGTTTTAAAGGTTGTGTTAGAAAGGACATGAGATTAGTGTTAAAGCGAATAAGGGTAGTATTCTGGAATACAACACGTCATTTAGGATGGCGTTGTTTGTGTCTATGCGTATATTTGCCAGCATTCGTTGGTTTTCGGCAGTTCGTTGTATTTGGAGACACTGAATCTCGTTTTCATTACTCCGTCTAAATATTTTATTAATTTGCGGAACATACTAGGGTTGTTGGATTTTACCGCCCGAACTTTGTTATTACAATACAAATTCGCTGATAGCCTATAGTTGGCTTTTATCAGCTGTTGGAGATTTTTTAATCTAGGCCTCAGTGATATTATCTTCTGGTCGTTCGTGTCAGTAAATCGTCTGTACCGCACTTTTAGTTCAGACAGAAGTCTACTTTTTTTCTGTGGAGTGCGTTGATTGCGGTGTTTCAGTACATGTTCATGTTGTCCGTAGGTGTGGTTTTTGGTATTGTTTTGTCCATAGTTTGTTTTATGGTATCGTCCTTTTTTTTTGTGTGTATTTGTCGATGTCATTGTTGGATATGTTTCTGTTGGTAGAAGGGTTAATGTCTTTTAAGCGAATTTCTCTTGTTAAGGTTCTCGTGAAACGCGTCCATCGCATACGTTATAGGGTTGCGGTGTTATACATTCACCGAGTTCCACTACTTCGCTTGGTGCTTTTATCACGATTGATAATGCACAATAATCGCTGTCATACTCAATTGTGCATAATCAGTTTCTATTTGGGTTGTTAGTATGTGTATGTTTTAGTCGTATATTGTAACGTGCTTGGTTACAGAAAGGTGTGTGGTACTGTAACGTTATTGATTGTTTTGTAATGTAATTAAAGGTGCAATGAAAGAATGTGCCAATTGTAAGGAAAAGTGTGGATCACTTGCAAGGCAATTATGTGTTGTAATACAGATATATGCCCGGCAGGCGAATTCGCCCACTCTAAAGCGCTTCTAGGTAACGAACTTGCTCACTCCCACTAGGGTTTCAGGCGGTTGTTATATATATATAACATACGACCGTCTTCTTCCCTACTTTTAACGCACTATTCACCGAGCTCTTGAGCTCCACCACGTCATAAGAACCTCTCCATAGGGGCGCTAATTTCCCCTTTTTATTTTCTTCCAGCATCAAGACTCTATCGTCCACATGAAGCGTGAACGGGGGTAACTGACAGTCGCGGTGCCCTTTGGATCTCTGTTTGGAGATCAACAGGTTTCGCCTAGCTATTTGATACGTTTTTTGAAGTTTGTACTTCAATAGCTTATGGAAGCTCTCATGGTTATAGACCAGTTCGGGGGTTGTTTGATGTTCGAAGGAACCTCCGGAGTAGAACCAAAGAGACAATCCATCGGCGTCAACCGGCTACCCTCGTGTGCGCTGGTGTTGTAAACGAAAGTGGCCGCCCTCAGGTACTGATCCCAGGATTGGGGATTCGTGTCCACTATGCTGCGTAGGTATTCTACGAGCGGTCGATGGGCTCGTTCCAAGGCACCATTCGATTGTGGATGGTACGCTGAAGTTTGCAGTTCTTTGATGCGGAGCAGCCCGCGCACGCTTTTAAACAGTCTGCTCAGGAAATTGCTGCCCTGATCGGTGACTAGTTGCGTCGGTACACCATACTATACAACTATCTGGTCGAAAAAAACCGAAGCCACCGTCTCCGCCTCTGCATTGGGCCGGGCGAAGCTATAGCGTTAAGCAAGGATAGTGAAGAAGGTGAATTGAACACACGATGAAACGATTGAAAAGCGAAGCAGTGAAGCATCAGACTACTGACCGTGTTTAGAATTTGATTTCCAAACTCGAGTATATTCCACTGGTGTGAATTATTTTTATTTATCGCTTGGTATACGGTTCTGATGTATTTTTGTTATTCGATTTTTTTTCGTTCGGTGTTCTTCACTATTTTTGCTTGTGAATTGTGTGTATCTGTTAGAGTTGCCACAAAGCAATCTATATACTTAGACAAATTGTCCTGGAACGTGTGTATATATTGATTACTCTATGGGGTACGGTCCAGGGGGCCCACGATGTCTAAATAGACCTTTGCGAAGGGCCTCTTAAAATGTCGGTGATTACCATAGGCATTCGTAAGTTTAGGGAAGATTTCATGCGCTGACAGATCTTGCATACTTTGATGTAGTGCTTGATGTCGCGCATCATATTCTTCCACCAGTAGTGCCTACGTACCTTCTTATACGTCTTGATCACCCCTTGGTGCCCACCTAAAGGGTGATCGTGGTAATCCCGTAGTAAGTGTTGGATCTCCTCGGGATTAGTTTTCTCCATTCCCTTTTCCGTGCAGGAGGGAATGGTGTCCTCTTCTAGAAGCGAAACGTCGTCGCTAGGACGTCCCGGGGATCCCTCGCTTGCCCGCTGTTTCTTAACCTGGGCGCGAGTCACTACATTGCACCGTGGTGGTGAAGGGGTTTCGTCCACAGATTGGGGAATACGGCTTAGTTCATCCGCATTGATGTTATACTTACCGGGCTTGTACTCGATTGAGTAGTCAAACTCCGATAGCTTATGACGACATCGGGTCAGGCATGGGTTATTTGGTAAAGCGCCGCCCCTGTAAATAGCAGCGGAAATTTGTTGCCGCCCACACAATGGCCAGCAACTCCTTTTAAATGGTGCTATAATTCTTTTCCGCTCTATTCAGGGTGCGACTAGCATAGGCGATAGGTTGATCTCGCCTTGGGACAGCACAGCTCCCAGTGCTTCGTTGCTCGCATACGTGGTCAGGGTAAAGGGTTTGGTGAAGTCTGGGTAAACCAGTAGTGGCGGCGAAATTAACCTCCCCTTTATTTCCTCAAATGCCTGTTGACATTTGGGTGACCACGTGAACTTCACGTCCTTCCTCAACAGGTTAGTTAAAAGGCGCACTATCCGGGAAAAATTTGGCACAAATTTCCGGTAATATTTCGCTAGCCGTAAAAATGACTGGACGTGACGGACCGTCTTGGGAATGGGGAAATCTCTGACACTAACTGTCGTGTCAGGATTTGGCGAAGCCCCTTTTTCCGAACAAACATGTCCCAGGTAGACCACTTCCTTTTTCAGGAATCTACCTTTTTCCGGCTGCAGTTTGAGGTTGTGGTATCTCAATTGGTCGAATACTTTCCGGAGCTTGTCATTATGGTCAACCAGGCTCCTACCATATATGACAATGTCGTCCAGATAAACGAAGCATTCGACTCCTTGCAAACCAGTAAGGACCCGGTTCATAAGTCTGGAACGTAGCCGGGGCACCTTTTAACCCGAACGGCATACGTCGAAATTCGTAATGCCCATAGTTGGTGCTAAAAGCTGTGTTGTTCCAATCTTTTGGATCCACCAAGACTTGGTGATAGCCACTGGCTAAATAGAGCTTGGAAAAGTAACGCGAGCGACCGAGCTGGTCTAGGATGTCCCCGATACGAGGAATATGGTATGCGTGTCCGATGGTTTTTTCATTCAGTTTCCTGAAATCCACCACAACTCTCCATCGGACTTCTCCATCGGGGCCCGGTTTCTTGGGAACCACTAGAAGGGGCGAGTTCCACGGGCTTTTACTGGGCTGGATGATGTCATTCTCCAGCATTTCCCGAATTTGCTCGTTTATCACCTGCCTTTTGCATTCGGGCAAAGGGTACATCCTTTGGTTTATGGGTGCCTGATCCTGTACCAAAGGTATTTCGTGCGAGATTGCACTGGTGCACGTCAGGTAGTCGCCCTGTAAATGGAAAATGTCGTTAAATTCTTAACATATTTCCATTATTGATTGGCAGTCTGGGGGGTTTAGGTTATCCCCCAAACGAAGTTCCCCATAGAGTTGTGCCAATCTCGACTCTAAGTCTGATTCAACAGGCGACTGACCATTCGAGAACAAGTGTCGTATGAAGTGGAGGGGTTGTCCCTCCGAAGTTTGGTTCTCGGGCACGGGCCTGCTTGATTCTTACGCTTTATCAAGGGAATGGTGGTATATTCCCTGGTTGGGTGCACCTTCACCGTAATACGGTCGATCGATTGGGGACAATTCCGGGTATTGTGTGCCATTAACCTGGCACTCCTGGCTCTAGCCGAGACGCAATGCGAGAACAAGACGTCCCCTCGCGCTTCTTGCGGCACCAGAGTTGCTTCCTCCCGGATGTCAATGGGGGAGCCACCTCCATTTGGGAGCGTGCCGGTACTATCACCGGCTTGCTCAGGGCTATTTCGATCGTTAAGGATTCGCATTCGTCAATTCACGGTGATCTTTCTCATTGGAGCGACTTGGCCAAACATTTTCTCGTAGCCCTTCCCCGTGTGGGTAGAGTTTCTGGGTGAGTGTCGTCCGTAGTATCGACCTTGAAAGGTCCCCGCGTCGCATCTCCCCATTTGGCTACCTTATGCTCAGGCTCTCCCGTCCCACAGTTCACAAAATCAACGGAGAAAGGTTCGGGATTTACGGTCGTTCGGAGAAATTCCAAACATCCACCCGGTCCGTCGACCCTGCAATGCCTGGGCAGGAAGTCATTGCCCAACAAGCCGTCTGCTTTCAACCCTGGCAAGGAGTCTACAATTTGAAAACTGCATGGAATCCAACTTGGCATGCAACTTGAGACTCCCATGGCAGCGTCCCCTTGACTCGCCCCTGCCAAACAGGGTTTGCAGTGTTATGGATTTCTGAACGTCCACCACCTGGTTTTGGTGAAGGGCCCTCAGCTTCAAAAGACTGACCTCAGCGCCAGTGTCCACAATGAGGCGCGTAGTGTTTCTGCGGTCAATGTCCAAAGGCTGAAAACAGTTTTGGCCGATTTGCGTTTTTAGTGCGGTCGGGTTGCGATCTCCCGAGCCCACCTCTGGGAGTTTTCCGACCTCTTATCTTTTGCTTTCTGTCGGCACACTGTCGCCGTATGTGTGCGTCGACTGCAAAATTCACCCCGAATCGTGCTCCTCTGTTCAGGATCGTTCTGCTTGGGAGTCTCTATAGACTCCGAGCTAGCAGAAACGGAGAGGTTTTGGCCTACTAAGGGCCTGCGGTTCCAGGGTCGCTTTTTGCGACTCCCAGCATCCCTTGATGCGGCCTTGCTCTACGCACATGTCTTTGTGGGCTCCACGGAGCTGTGGCATTCGTCGCCATGGTGCGGCCCGGGGCGATCCTCGCTCGCCTCCATTGACCTCGTCAGCCAACGCGCCCGCCACGCCTCGGCCGTCGATCCCTTGTGGACCCGTGACAGCAGGTTCAGGTGCCGAGTCCAAAATTATTCCGCGGCCTCCGCTGGGCCTACGGTTTCGTCGTCGTTGTCCTCGGCGCCTACCGCGCCTACTCCTATTGCTCCCCGGCCTTTCGCCTGCGGCTCCTGCCACTCCGCACAGACCGCGCGGGTCTCTGGTTTTCGGTGTCTACGTGCAGTCTCAGTTTCTCCGGTGTGTTTTTTGCTGGGTTTTGTTTGGGAACCCTGTTGTTGTTCCCACCTTAACTTATACTTACACCACGGCCAGTTGTGACCTTGGCAGCCACAAAACTCGCAATAACACTGTACACTAAATGCTCTTGGTTCGGCGTCGCCGGCCCGCCCTTCGCAGCGGGTGGTTGCGGTTCCGGAAGGGCTCTTCTCTGGAACCCACGCCGCTAATGGGGCGATTTATCTCGCGCAAGTCCACCCTATGGTCGTCTATTGTGGTATGAAGGTTCGGGATCGCGCGCTTGTGCCCGGCGGGCACGGCAGTCGTGGCCATATTGCCAGCACTCCTGACAGAAAGGTGTGTTTCTCCTCTTCAAGCGCTTCTCATACAGGTGACCTTTCTTTCTGCAAAAGCTGCAGGACATCTGTGCTTCCAGAGGATGCATCGATTTACCGACCGGAACCCGGGCGGGCTAGTGTCCACCAATCTGGTCACCGCCATCTTGGGGCGGGTAATGTGTCCCTGGTCCCGCGGGCGCATGACCACTCTGTGGTTCAACCCGGGACGGTCCACAGGGGAAAACTCGTGTGGGCTCTCTCAGGACATACTGGGGTTAACCGCCAGCAGTCTGACTTGACTGGCCCCGAGGCACATACGCCCCCTGAGCCGAATTCCGTGGCACTCCATTCCGGTCGGAGGAAGAAATCGTGTTTCTTCATGCTCCCCCACCGGAGGAGGCCGAAACATAAACACCAGCATCAGTTGGTCGGCCCGGCGGATAAGATTCCCGTGGACAAAACGACTGATTCTGAGCAAAAATCCCACTCTCACCCTGGTGGCCATGGTGGTTTTCTGTGGCAGGCAATACAAACGATACAGCCCGCGGGTTTAATCCCGACAAAACCGGCGTCGACGCCGGTGGGTGCTCCATGAACATTGAAGAATGGCCGGGGCCAAAAACCGATGGGTCGGACGACTGATCGCCGACCCCGGCCTGTACCCCCACAAAAGAAGAGTTGCCCTGCTGGAGCATCTCCCTCCTCGAACGCTCAAAATGAACGAGGTGGGTCACCAATCGATGAAAAGGGACCTCACCCAACGTAAGGAGGAAGTGTCTGAGACCGTCCTCCCTTACGCCTCTAACTAACACGGGTCTAGCCATTCTTTCCAACTGGTTAGCGAAGACCGTCCTACCATGCCGACAGTAACAGCGCCCAGCGGCCTCCTCACACCGCACAATGGCCCGCTTCACCCGGGAAGCAAAACTCGTGGCAGCCTGGCCGGGGAGTTGCGGCATTGTGGATAGCTGTGCGCACAACTTCTCGTACGACACCCTAGGCTCGAAGGCCTCCCTTAGACGCTCCTCCGCTTCATAAAAGGTCGCGGAGGGTCGCTCCTCAAACACTCGGTAGGCCTCGCCCCACAGTCTAGTGGGCAGCCACCGGAGGAAACTAAGCTCCTCCTCCACCGCCAAGCAATCCAGGGCCCCCCTGCAGACCTTGAGAAACAAAGTAAGTCGGGACCGTCCTCGAGCCAAGGTCGTAGACCCTGTCCGCGCCCAAAATTATCCGTGCAGGACATGGCTGAGAACCCAGTCCTCGCCCTTGGCCGCGGATGACGTACTCGGCGTGTCCTCCATGTTCTTGGCATCGCACTTGTGATCGCGGGGGGACACCGGTGTCGGGGAGGGAGCGTCCATGGGGTCGCCGCGCGAATCATGGAAAGTATCCGTGTCCACCGCGGCACCCGGCGGCTCGCGAAGCATCTCAGGTTGTGCCCGGGTAGGGGTGCCTTCCCGGCCTACCTTCTGCCGCTGCCTCGCCAGCATTAGCAGGCCGCTTCCACCGCAAACGCACCCCGCTCCAAAGGGAGCAGACAAATGAGAAAAAGGAAACAAGCAGCACCACGAACGTCCTGGTCCCGGAATCCCGTCGGCCGCCCGGCAAACCAAACAAAAATCCGAAGAACCCTATCAGCTTCTTCCACGGAAAAGAGGAACTCACTTCAAAAACAAAACCCAGAACCTCACAGTTGATACCCAAAAAAAAAAAAAAAAAAAAAAAAAACAGGCCACACTCGAAACTTGGAAACAGATAACAATACTGAATCCGACAGAATCAATACACACAGGTCGCCAAGGACCCGGAAAACAGAACAGAAAGGACGTGAAAAACAACAAGAAACACGATCACCACAATAAACGAACAGACGCACTCAGAGGGACCACAATCGAATGTCCGAGGGCAACTCACAGCAGCCGCAGCAGCAAAACGGCAGACCGCGCGAGAAGCACCACAGCACAAAGAACAACGGCACTGTTGGAGAAGAGAGAAAGAGAGGAGAATCAGAAGAGAAGAAAAAATAATATCAACGCGATCATGAAATAATAATAGAACAAAAAACAAAACAAAAAAAAAAAAATATATATATATATATATATATATATATATATATATATATATATATATATATATATATATATATCCAACGGAGTCAACGGGACTGGTTCTACTAGACATCGAAAAAGCTTTCGATACGATATGGCACGATGCCTTGATTTATAAGTTACTAAAACTTAAGCTGCCAATACCGCTTATCAAAATTGTCCAGAGCTTTCTTCGTTCGAGAAAGTATGTTGTGAGTATAGGAACCGACAAATCCTCTACTCACCAAATCCACTATGGTGTACCCCAAGGCTCGGTCCTTGGTCCCATATTATTCACATTGTTTGTCGCAGATTTACCATGTCTAGGTGAAAACATTCAGGTAGCTATGTTTGCCGATGATACGGCCATTTTCTATTCGGGTGCCTTGTTCACTAATGTCTACAACTCTTTGCAAGCAGCTCTTGACAAGCTAGCAGTATATTAGAGGAAATGGAAAATAAAAATAAATGGTAATAAAACACGAGCTGTCTGATTTTCGAGATGTAGGAAACACTGCTACCTACCAAATTGCACTAAACTCAGTATGTGTGCAGTTGATATTGATTGGTCCGAAGACTGTAGATATCTAGGTATTATTCTAGATAAAAAACTTATCTTTCAAAAACACATCACTACCACAATTGACAAAATAAACAAAGTCGTAAGAGTTATGTATCCATTAGTGTGTAAAATTATAATATTTAAAACCATTTTTCAAGCGATACTCCTATACTGTATGGTGTAATTGTGCTCGCACACACAAAATAAAATTGCAAAGGTGTCAAAATAAAATATTGAAAATGTTGCTGAATTTGCCATGGCATTATTCGACACATGAACTACATGAAAACGCTAACGTTAAACCGGCAGAGTTCCTTATTGACAAAATCAATCGAAACTTCTTCGTCAATTGTGCTTTTTCTGACAATGTTCTCGTTTCCCGTCTTGCGTTATCCTAAATCACTACATATGTACCCGGTATATGAAAATTATATACTATATAAAATAACCGAAAGACCATGCAATATTAGTCTTAAGATTCAAATAAGGGTTTTTTTATTGTAGTTTTCCCTTAATTTATTATTTGTTATTCATTTAAATTGTGGTATTGTCATTATATAGATTTAAGATTATAGTTGTAAAGGAATTGCTATCCTAAATCTCTTAAGTACTAGTTGTAAAATATACCATAAATGTAATTATCTACCAAATAAAATTGAATTGAATTGAATTGAATGATACGAAATTCACAATGTCAAAACAGCGATTTAGAGAAAAAGAAACGGATTGGCAAGAATTATAATGATCAAACAATGATACAAAACAAAAACAAAAAAACAAAAAAAATCTGCTGTGCTCCGCTATGCTGGGCCCTCGCAAACTCGGCCGCTCGTGTCGTCACTCCTCGTCGACTGCTGCAAAAATTCGTCCCGCAGTTCAACAACCTCCAGTCTCTGCGGCTGTGCTTGTGGAAACCAGTCGTTGCCCCTTATTACTCCACTGCTCCTCCGCCGCAAGCGTGAGGACGTGTGGAGCCTCAGGGCTCCACCCACCAATGGTCTTGCACCTCCGAGCTAGACGTGCTCAACGAATTAAGGGAAGTCACCAGTGCAGAGCCAACTAATGGGCACCGGCTGCGCCACTGTAACGTGCTTGGTTACAGAAAGGTGTGTGGTACTGTAACGTTATTGATTGTTTTGTGCCAATTGTAAGGAAAAGTGTGGATTACTTGCAAGCCCATTATGTGTTGTAATACAGATATATGGCCTGTACTGTACAAGTTTTCGGGGATGCCAATTGTTGTATGGGGTCTATTTGTAGATTAATTATGTCGCACAGAATATATTCCTCGGTATAGTGATTGCTGTGTAGTATGATATATATATATATATATATATATATATATATATATATATATATATATAACTGAATCGTTGTATACTTTATACCATTTACTAGTTGTTTGCTTGCAATATATATTGTGCCGCATATGACAGTCAGTACTATAATATTCGGGAAAATCCAAAACAAAGTACTGGAAAACTGGAGACTATGGATGATAGAGCATTCAAGATTATGGAACGGACGGAAACGAAATACCGAAGCAGCATGTGGGGAACTGGTATAAATACGTCGCACGCAGATTGAGTAGGGGGTTATAAGTAAGAAGTAGTAGAAGTAATAAGTCTCGAGTGAGAACCAAGCCATAAGTAAGAAGTAAAATACGCGATAAGTACGGAAAGGATAAGTCAAGAAATCGTTGTGTACGGTAAAAGTAACGGTTGTGATTAACGGACTCATAAAGTGTTATATCAATTCAAAATCGATTTAACGGCTCTTATTTATTCAAAATAATTAATCCAGCGACCCCTAAGCTCGCTACAATTGGTGTCAGAAGTGGGATTAATTATTGTTTAAGTGAATAAGTCTGTGAAAGTGTGTTGTGACTATGTCAGATCGACATTTGGAGGATCTTCGCGTTCCTGAGTTAAAGAAGGAACTAGAGGACCGGAATCTAGATAGCAGAGGACAGAAGCAAATTCTTCGACAGCGCCTACAAGCAGCAATGGAGGAAGAGGGTATTGATGTTGACACATATGTTTTTGCGATTGCGCCAGACTGTCCGGATGGAGAAGAAACACCGAGTCAAGGTGGTGCCAATGATGTAACGGAGAAGAGCTCGCCACTGTTGGACATTTCGGAGATGCTCAGGGTAATGATGATAAAATTGGACGCACAAGCTACAGATATTAATAAAAAGCTGGACGCGCAAGCTTCAGATATTAACTCAAAATTGGACGCGCAAGCTACAGATGTTAATGCAAAGTTGGATGCCCAAAATTCAAAATTCGACGCCCAAAATTCAAAATTGGACGCGCAAGCTGCAGATGTTAATGCAAAGTTGGATGCCCAAACGCAGTGGATGAAATGTAATTTTCAACACTTTAAGGAAGAAATTCGAAACGAAATAGAAAACCTAGATCTAAAAAACGAAGCTGAATTCAAGAAAGTCACCGATGAAATAACACGAATCGAAAAGAGACTTGAGTGTGTTGAGAGAAATAAGACATCGCCTAGCAATCAACATGACTACAAAGATACAAGGATGCAACCGCCAACCTTCGATGGAACGGGACCCTTCTCCGTATTTATACGGCAGTTTGACGCCGCGGCCAATTATAATAAGTGGTCGGATGAGCAAAAGTCAACATCCCTAATCTTGACACTCCGCGGGGCGGCTGCAGAATTGCTACAAACCATACCAGCAGAGAAGCAAACAGATTTCCAAGCGGTAAGAGACGGCCTTGAAGCTAGGTATGGAGACAACCACTTGCAGCAGGTCTACCGCATGCAACTGCGGAGCAGAACGCAGAAACCTGGAGAAAATCTTCAACAGTTGCAGGCAGACATTGAGCGATTGGCAAACTTGTCTTATTCAAATATGACTAAGGAATTCCTAAACGAGGTAGCGATGGATGCATTTATAAACGCACTCCAAGATCGGGACTTGCAACAGGCCGTTCGTTTGGCGGGAAAGAAGACGACTAATGAAATACTGGCGTTCGCATTGGCTTATGAATCTGCTAAACTGGCTACCAGGAGTACATATAGAGTCCGAGAAACATCCGTCCAGGAATGTTCCTGCCAAAGAATCGGGCATGTACAACGGAGAACCCCGAGACCTGATATGAAGTGTTGGACATGCGGCGAAGTCGGCCACATCTCCGTTGACTGTAGGAAACGTCGACGAATGAATGAAACATCAAGTGAGAATTGTTGTTCATGCGCTAATCATAAGAGGAGACTATCAACGGACCAACCTGAGGATAATAGCTCGGGAAACTTGTAAGGGCAGACTTTAAGGGGCGAAAGTCGCCTGGTGGAATGTGCAGCCCCAGCATCGTAGCTGTATCACAACTCCAACGGGATAACCAAAGTTTAGTTATAACTACGATTGTTAATGCAAGGACGACAACAGTGACAATCGACACTGGAGCAACGAGATCCATAATTCGGCCGGATGTCGTGGGCCAAATTGCCCTTAATAAAAAAAGAAGATATGCTTTGAGGACTGCCACAGGAGAATGTTCTACAGTCTACGGAGAAGTCGAGAGCATAATAGTGCTAGGCAATTTTTCCATCTCCCACAAATTTTTGGTTGCCGATATTACGGACGAATGCATTCTTGGAATGGATTTCATGAAGGAGCACCAAGTTGTTCTAGATATCGGGCAAAGAACATTGCGAATTGGTAACTTGGAGGTTGCTATTACATTGCAGGACGAACAATTGCGAAGACTGAAATGTTATGCGTGTGAGGAGGATGAGATCCCAGCTCGTTCGGACTCGGTAATTTGGACCAGTCTCGAGAGCGATTCAGGTGACAATCGATTTTACATCACCGAAGCTGTACAAAATCAGCGTAAGGGGAACATCCTTGTTGGGAAAGCCCTTATCGACGCGAAAAAGCGCATCGTACCCGTCAGAGTACTAAATGCGTCCAAGGAGCCGATCGTAACAAGAAAAGGAGGGGTAATCGCAGAATGTGCACCCGTGTCAATGATAAGCTCAATTCAGACAAGGGGAGAGGACCATTCAATTCAACAGCCCTCTAGTGCACCCCCTGTGGTTAATAGGCTGATGCCCCAGAAAATCGGATTAACAGACGGAGAAAAGACAAGCGTTGAATCACTGCTGAACGATTTTTCTGATATTTTTGTGACAGGAAATGATAAATTCGGACGCACCGGTATAGTTAAACATTGCATTGACACGGGTGAGTCAAGACCTATAAGACAGCCACCTCGTCGACTACCGTTGGCCAAACAATCAGAAGTAGGCAACATGATTCGAGATATGGAAGAGCAAGGAGTCATCGAGAAATCATCGAGCCCATGGGCTTCGCCTGTAGTGCTCGTCAAGAAGAAGGATGGGACAACTAGATTTTGTGTCGACTACCGCCGGTTAAATGACGTTACGAAGAAAGACAGTTACCCACTTCCTCGAATCGACGACACACTAGATACTCTTTCTGGAGCTCAGTGGTTTTCAACATTGGACCTAAAAAGCGGATACTGGCAAGTGGAAGTGAAGGAAGAGGACAAGGAGAAGACAGCGTTTACTACCGGAAACGGACTTTATCAATTCAACGTGATGCCTTTTGGATTGTGTAATGCTCCAGCAACGTTTGGACGATTAATGGAAAGTGTTCTACGGGGGCTTACATGGAAGACGTGTCTTGTGTACTTGGACGATATTATCGTTGTCGGAAGAAATTTACCAGAACACATCAATAATCTGCGCTCCGTCTTCGAACGACTAAGACAGGCCAACTTAAAGCTCTATTCGAAGAAATGTGAACTCTTTCAAAGGAGAGTAAAATTCCTGGGACACATCGTTTCATCTGCAGGAGTCCAAACGGATCCTGATAAGATAGCAGCTGTCCAAGAGTGGCCTACTCCAGAAGATAAGCAACAGTTAAGAAGCTTTATGGGACTAACCACATATTACCGACGGTTTGTTAAAGGTTTCGCCAACGTGGCTAAAACCCTTCACGAACTAACGGGTAAAGACAAGAAATTCAATTGGACAGACAAGTGTGAGGCAGCATTCAACGCATTGAAGGCCGAGTTATGTAACACTCCAACATTGGCATTCCCAAGATCGGATCGCCCGTTTATATTGGATACTGATGGAAGTAACACAGGAATTGGAGCAGTGTTGTCACAGGAAGTCGATGGTGAAGAAAGCGTTGTCGCATATTATAGCCGAGTTCTATCTAAGCCAGAGAGAAATTACTGCGCAACAAGAAAAGAACTGCTGGCTGTCGTAGAAGCCGTTAAGGATTTCCATAAATACCTCTACGGACGTCGATTCCACCTTCGGAAGGATCATGCGGCCCTGAAATGGTTGCTAAATTTTAAGAATCCAGAAGGACAGATAGCTCGATGGATCGAACGACTTCAAACGTACGATTTCCAAATTTCCCACCGTCAAGGGAAGGTGCATAATAACGCTGATGCTCTATCAAGAAGACCATGTAAGCCAGATTGTAAACATTGTCATAGAGCGGAGGAGAAAGAAGAGGCGTACGACCTGCGAAATGTACAAGTAGAAGTACTAGATGGGTGGACAAGTGATGCTATACGCGCAGCTCAACTTCAGGATGAAGATATGTTGCTAATTCTGGATTACAAAGAAAAGAACGAGCGTCCAACTTGGAACAATATTTCCAACAAGAGTGGAACATTTAAGGCATATTGGGCACAATGGAATTCCTTGCTGGTGGAAGATGGAATTCTAAAGCGTAAATGGGAAGCCGCGGACGGAAAATCCTATCGAATGCAGATTCTAGTCCCGCCATCAAAAGTGAAAGATGTTCTAACAGAAATGCACGACGGGGCCTCCGGTGGACATTTGGGAGTTAATAAGACACTTTCAAAATTACGATCTCGTTTTTACTGGCTTCACATGAGAGATGACGTCGAGTCTTGGTGTAGGAAGTGCACAACTTGCACTGCGACCAAAGGACCACCGGCAAAACCAAGGAGCGCTATGAAGCAGTACAACGTGGGTGCCCCTTTCGAGCGAATTGCGATTGATATCTCAGGACCATTCCCAAAAACAAACGACAACAACAAATACATGTTAGTTATCATGGATTACTTCAGCAAGTGGGTAGAAGTCCTTCCAATTCCAAACCAAGAAGCAACAACCGTCATTGAGCAGCTTATCAATAATTGGATCAGCAGATATGGAGTCCCCTGTGAGATTCATTCCGATCAGGGCCGAAACTTCGAATCACAGATATTTCAAGGCATCTGTGCGGCACTGGGCGTAAGGAAAACCAGGACCACACCCTTACATCCGCAGTCAGGCGGAATGGTCGAAAGGATCAACCGAACAATGAAAGAGTATTTATCGAAGGTCGTTAGTGATCACCAACGAGATTGGGACAAATATGTACAAACCTTTCTTATGAGCTATAGATCGGCTAATCACGATACGACGGGCCATTCTCCAGCAAGAATTATATTTGGACGGGAGATACGATTACCAGCCGATCTGCGATTCGGAATACCTCCAGACGCCATACATAAGACCGAAGGCTACGTAGCCGAATGAAGAAATCGCCTGGATGAGATTCATCATTTGGTTCGAAAGCAAATCAAGGTATCCAGTGACAGGATGAAAACAAGATACGACGTTCGAGCCAACGCATCCGGATTTAATGCAGGCGATAACGTATGGCTTTATAACTCTCATCGGCAAAAAGGAAGGTCTCCAAAGTTGCAGCAACATTGGGAAGGACCGTATAAGATTCTCACAAGAATTAACGACGTTGTCTATCGGATTCAGCGAAGACCGAACGCCAAGATGAAAGTGGTACATCGTGACCGACTGGCGACTTTTGTTAACCCAGGAGATCAGTGAACTTAGTTCGGGACGAACTAATCTAGGCGGAGGGTAGTGTGACGCATATGACAGTCAGTACTGGAATATTCGGGAAAGTCCAAAACAAAGTACTGGAAAACTGGAGACTATGGATGATAGAACATTCAAGATTATGGAACGGACGGAAACGAAATACCGAAGCAGCATGTGGGGAACTGGTATAAATACGTCGCACGCAGATTGAGTAGGGGGTTATAAGTAAGAAGTAGTAGAAGTAATAAGTCTCGAGTGAGAACCAAGCCATAAGTAAGAAGTAAAATACGCGATAAGTACGGAAAGGATAAGTCAAGAAATCGTTGTGTACGGTAAAAGTAACGGTTGTGATTAACGGACTAATAAAGTGTTATATCAATTCAAAATCGATTTAACGGCTCTTATTTATTCAAAATAATTAATCCAGCGAGCCCTAAGCTCGCTACAATATTAACTTCAGTAATTTCAAATTGTAATGTACCTTGGTAGTACCTCTTGGGTACTCACGTTTGCCACCTCTTGGTTCTTCCCGGCGTCCTCTAGGCGTAAATCCAGCCCGATGTATTAAACAGCACCACAAAACATCTTGCTTGCTGTCTCGATATCATCTGAATTAATCTCCTTTGTATTACACTTTTTTCTTTAACTCGAAATCAGATTCCCTTTGTCGTTGCGCCAATAATACTTCGTTTTAAAAAGAAAACCACCGACGTAAATACTTCAACAGGAACGAATCATCTATATATATATTTTTTAAATTAAATTTTACATTTAACACTTTGTTCAAAAAAACTAACTGCTCACACTTCTTTTTCCTTTCCAACTGTCCACAACGGTCTTCTTAAAAGTTCTGTATCAAAAACGTTGGCTCCCCCTCTCTCTCCCTTATCTCTCTTCAGCAAAAATTCAATTTCGGCGACGGTCGACTTCGAAACTAGCGAAAGCCACCACCGCCGAAAAGAAACCGGGTTTACACGCCCCTTGTATCTTAATTTGATTTAATGTTTATTTATTCCTTATTTATATATTAATTAATATGCAGCTGAGTTGGTCGTAACAAAAACGACGGAAAGGCTACTCACGTAACAGTGTCAATAAGCTTCTGGTCGTTGCCAATAAGCTTCTGGGGAATGAAGAATATTCTGTAGCTAGAACGTCAGCCTTATATTCAATGTGATGTTGATCTAGCCAACCAGCTAGTTGATTTCCTCTCGTGTTGGACATGCTATTCACCCAATTTGGGTGTTTAGCATTCAAATCGTCACCTACATGACCAACATCACAGCCCATACATAATGTTAAATATCATGGATTCGATCAGTGCAATATAAACAACAAAATTGCGGCCTATTTAAATATTAATAAATAAAAACACAAAAAAAATTAAAATAAATAAAAATTGAAAATATCGATCGGGAACACAATAAACACCCTATGCGGGTGAAGCACTTCTATTTGTAAGAATCGTATTTATCACGCGAATTAAAATTACTCTCACTCTTAGAGATTTTCCATTGATCCAAAATCAGTATTACTGAATTGGTGGACACGAAGCATCCAAATTCAATTGCGTTATGGTGTATCGGTTTCCGCGATCCTTAAATTCTGTATTTGTTTATTTCGTATTTTCAAATGTACGCATATCTGCAGCTGCGCCTCTCGAAGTCAGTACTGAAATTATTAGTAGGGACAACTCTACTGTTGATAGCTCAGATGGCAAAACATCAACACGCCTTCGGATATTAGAATACAAGTTAGTGCACATCGAAAATCTTCTGGAAACACTTAGTAACCAATTGGAACTTCATAATAACCGATCAGAAGTCTTATGTCTTATATATCGGGATTAGAGAACAAAAACAAATACTGATCATCGAAAATCACTTTATTGTTTTTCAAAATATTCCCCATGAAGATCTATACACTTTTGCATGCGTTTGAACCAATTGTCGAAGCACTTTTGCCACTCTGATTGAGATCTCGTCCCTGTGTGAAAGTTTTCAGAATCATAATTTTGAAAAGGAATTTCACCAGATCATGACAAACGCTGTCAACGCAGCCGGCAATACTACTGATGCGGCAGATATCCTTAAACAAATTAAAAAACTGTCGAATCATTCGATATCTGATAAAATTTTGGTCACTGCCGCGGTCAGTGCCCTGTTCTGGAAGACTAAGGAAAATAATCTGCTGACCGATCAATTAACTGTAGATATTTTGAAAATCTTGGATCCAGTTGAACATGAAACCGATCAATTTACTGAGGACGAATTACAAAAAGTTTTAGATAGTATTCCTACGTGTTTGCGAAACCTTGTGCATAAAAAAAGTGTTGGCATACAAAATGTTGCCACCAAAGAGATTCTGGATGATGGTTATCATAATAACGATGCTATAGGCCTCAGAAAACACTCATTTGCTACTTGGGACGTGGAAATGACGAATATGCACGTGGAATTTACGTCTCAGGAGCTCTGTCTGGATTCGACTCATTCACACTCTAAGATTACTTATCTACGAAAGTGTACTGTTAACTCGCCGACCACAGAACCAAGTCTCGATTATGATTATGATTACGGTCCCCGAAAACCACCATACCAAGTAACACCAATTTACCCATCGCTGTCCCAGGAATTTACCATTCAAAGTCACGGTCAATATTGTTCTATTAAAATAGCAGGACAAAATAAGTTTATGTGTATTGTAAAGGTAATATCGTCTGTTAATATATGATAATTTAGAACGAAGAAGTTAAAATTGCCAAAACAGACTAATTTTGGTTTTTTACTGCAATTTATTTTTTCAATTAAATTGACAACGTTTCGATCAAGTATTTGATCCTCTTCAGGTCAGCAATAATTTGGAACTAGTACAGTAAATTAAATAAGTTAAATAAATAAAAATTAAAATTACTCTGCCAATAATTTGACAGAGAAGTCAAAACACTAAAATAGTCAATCAAAACAAATAGTCATCAGTTTTGATTGACTATTTTAGTGTTTTGATTTCTCTGTCAAATTATTGGCAGAGTAATTTTAATTTTTATTTATTTAACTTATTTAATTTACTGTACTAGTTCCAAATTATTGCTGACCTGAAGAGGATCAAATACTTGATCGAAACGTTGTCAATTTAATTGAAAAAATAAATTGCAGTAAAAAACCAAAATTAGTCTGTTTTGGCAATTTTAACTTCTTCGTTCTAAAATAAGTTTATGTTTGCTTCAGGGATTCATATGTCCGACAGTGTGGTATTTGTGTTTTTTGGGTATAACAACGACGTTGCTAATGACCGTAGATATTTATGGGAATTTTATTAACCGTCCGTCTATCGGAAAAGAATTTTCATGCGGGTCCATTGGATCCATGCGTTAAATATACAAATTCATATATAAATAAACTGATTCTTTTTTACTAAATAAATTTATATAACATATTTTTAATATATAAAGAGGGATAACAGAATATAGTAATGGAATATATTAATACTCTATTGGAAATTAAACATATAGTTTTATTACTATTATATTGCTTATGAAGTACAAGTAAGAAGAGAATATTCTCGACAAATACAAATTTCGCACTATAGACATTTCCTTTTTTTTCACAGGCGCATACTAAATCAGACTTTTTTTCTTGGTGGCTCAGGAACTAATGTTGCAGGGTTTGTTGAAAGAGTAATTTTCATATTTATAACCAGCCAATTTCCTCCCAACTCATGGTTGTAGCGATTCCGGAGACGCTACAACCATGAGTTCTACGCAATCTACCTTGAAGCTAATGTTGTAAGAAAAATCAAGCTCGGTAGACTCCGGTGCGCGGGACACCTAGCACAAATGAGCGAAAAGGAGCCTGCCCGGAAAGTCCTTTGTGGCAGGATGTATGGAAGGAGACAGCGCGGCAAACCTTGTCTGCGATGGAGGGATGGCATAGACCAGTACGTCCAGAGCCTGGGAGTGCCAAACTGGATGACATCGGGTCGAAATCGGCACCGGTGGAGAGATTTGTTAAATAAGGCCGAGACCGGATCTCGGTTGTAGTGCCGATGATGATGATGATGATGAATTTCCTCCCAAGTTGAATAATAAAATTTCCTCTTTTATTTTAACTTCTGGTCGCAATGAGAATTTAATAATCACACTATATATGTATGTTCATGGCACTAATATCAATCATGTTATAAAAAACGATCATGCGTAATCATCGTGTCACGCGTTTTACGCTGTATCTTCTTACCATTTTATCTATATTATTTACAGCTCCGTTCGTTTTACAGTAGCCTAAAATTCGAGTGTCAACTATTTAATTATTGTGCGTGGTATTTAGTAATATGACATTTTCATTCATTCGTTCATTTTTATATCATTTTTTATTTCTTCCTCATTATAATTTACTTACTCGCTAGACAAAAATGACTAAACTCTAGCTTATGTTATCTCATTTCCTAACTTACTAGTTCCTGGCGGACTCTCTAAGTAACATGCATACGCTTAAAGCATGAACATTTGTTTTTCGACATTATGATTATTTTGTTTACATGCATTTTAAAGAACTTAATTATATACAGAGAAAATGAAGAACAGAAAAAACGTTGTTTTTGTTATTGTTTTTCCCACGCTTGGTAGAAACCTTGACGTGGTGCGGGGGCTTAAACTACAATGAATCAGTCAGGCTATGGTGACGGAAGCATATGCTTCCAGTAGAGCCACCCATGTCAGACAGGCTAGCGAGGAATAACACACAAAGATCTACCACCCCTAATCCAGGGTGTTACGCGTCACCGTGTCCATTGGATGGTTTGCAGCCAGGCGTATACCGGCGCCTCTCTGACACCGGGTCGAATCAGAGCAGTAAGCAGACTTTACCATATCAAAGAGGGGCTCTGATATATATAAGGGAACAAAACATTAAGAAAACACCGACTCGGCAAAAAGAAGACGTAGGGAAAAACTGAAAAAGCGGGATATACGCGTCGGCACGTGGAATGTTCGAACGTTATATAAACCAGGCGCGATACAGACGGTCGTAGAAAGCGCGAAACAATATAAAATGGACATCGTCGCGCTCCAGGAAGTTCGACTCCCACAAAAGCAAATTGTACAATAGACATGTAAATTTTAGCTTACAGGGTGTGCGTAGGACCTACCTACTGGTCATAAAATAATTAAGGTAGAATTTAAGCATTTTTTGTCCAGCCTGTAATTTAAAATCTAAGAAACGGAAATAAAAAATGTAGAAAAATGAAATGACGGGTATGGGTTTTGTGAGAAGGAGACTATACCTGGCTAGTATATTCAAGCAGTGGGCGGACAAAGGTAAGGTAAAGGAATCGAGTTACGTAGGGGTCGGCGAAGTTAAGCTCCCTGTCACAAATGATCCCAAGATCTCGAATAAATCGGGCAATGGTCATGGGTTGGTTATGTAGGGAATAGGGACGTCAGGATTGAGTGAATACGCTTACGGTAAAAGGTTATAGATTGGCATTTGGCAATGTTAAGTACAAAGCAATTTTTGTCACACCAAGTCGAGAAGTTGTTAAGGTACGATTGCGGCAGTGTAGAATTAAATGGTGACTCGATGATCTTGTATGGAATTTTCAATGTCATTAGTGGCAAGTACGGGGGTGGCCTGAACAGTTTCCGACCACAAGGTGAAGATAGCAGCAATCGTCAATAACAGCTAGTAAATGTTATCTTTTGATAGTGAATCACCAATTTCAGCCATTTTGGACGCGTAGTTTTTATTTAACAGTTGTTTTGAGGGAGTCGATGTGTGTTTTTGTGAAAAAGAACAAAATTGAGTATCGAGCTGTCATTAAATTTTTGTTTTTTAAAATTCAATACGCCTACGCAAATCAAAGATGAGTTGGACTCTGTGTATGGGCATTCTGCACCATCATTTAGCACAGTGAAATTTTGGGCAGGGAGACGATGAACGTTCAGGACGTCCAAAAACTGCAACAACTGGCGATAACATCGCTAAAGTTCGGACGATAACGTCGAAAACTTTTCGGGCCACCCACGAAAAATTGACGCCTAACTAATACCTTTTCACAAAAATATGCGGAATTTGCTTTTAAAGCAAAGTAAGACTGACAGGTAACAAATGTCAAAAGGGAAAACATATGTCATTGACAGAAACCATCGAAGGCATTCGGGTCTGCCTGGCTCACAACTGGTTCAGAAAGAAGGGACCAAGTGACAAATCTTTATCTGTTGTATGTGATATCGCCCACAATGTGTTAGCCAGAGCACCGTGACTGCGAATAGCAACAAAAAAAATACAGCACAGCAGTGGCACCTGCTGTCAAAAATGCATACAATCCTACTATCTGGAATCACATCTAAAATCATAAGAAACTAAACAAGCCTCAACATATCTAGTGTGTGTAGTAGCAAGCTATCTGTACACGATAGAATACTGCTTTATGATGTAGCACCATAAATATGTGAAATAACAGCGCACATGCCTCGGTCATTTTTACTGTAACCGTTGTTATGGAATATTATATTTGGTGGTGTGATCAAAATTATTGTGCTCAAGGAAGTAAAACTCATTGGGTACGTAGATATAAATAATACAATACAAATTGTGCTACGCATTAGATAAGCAATTACATGAAAACGTTGCAATATCTTCGCTGTCGTGGATCGTGACTTGACGCTTGCATAAATGGTCGCTGATAACATTCCTTCAAAGTAATAAGCAACTGCGGGTGATAAATCAGGAAATGCAATGTTAACATTCGGCCAATGTTAATTAAACGGAAATTTCGTGTCAATGGAAGTATCGATAGTATAGTGGTTAGTATACCCGCCTGTCACGCGGGAGACCGGGGTTCGATTCCCCGTCGGGGAGCCTCTGGCGCAAGACTAATGACCTTGCCCGGAAAAAAAAAATCATTATGGAAAATTTAACAAGCCCCAGGACTTGCTAAATAAGGCCAAGACCGGCTCCCGGTTGTAGTGCCGATGATGATGATGGAAGTATCTTACAGGATATTTAGATTACAATTGTAAGCGGTCGCGCTTTAAATAAATTCGTTCACTAACCGTCGAACAAGACCGGACATATGAAAGAAAGAATAACTGGTCGTGCTCTTGAAATGATTAAATAATATACGTCAAGGCGATATAGGAGTTGGAGATAATGAGAGACGTGGCGTCGGTTTAAACTTAAATGAACTTTGATAATTATTTCTGACAACAACTATTCTCATAGGTCGTTTTATAATTTGCTGGGATGAATTTGTATGGTATTCTACGAATGCTGTTCAACAGTTACTTAAGTGGTAGGTGTAGCTGACGTAGCCCTTACGATTTAATGAAGTGTCTGTAATGTGCGTCCTTTATAATTTGAAGTGCGTGCGGGAGCATTAAATGGATATAGTGCCCTACGGCCAATATAATAATTCCACATTATTAAAATTATAAATAAACAAAGTGCGCTTCATTGACCAAATAGTGTAATTAAAATGTGTTGTTCTAGAGTGTCGGTTGCACGTACTGTGTAACATGCTAGCGGTAGATGGTTTTAGTCTGTCAAAATACGTTTGCATTTGTATGGATCCTTTTGAATATTTTCATCTACCCACTTTGGACGGTGCTTTGGTTCCATATGAGCGGTTAGAGGAGTAAGATATTGCTAGATAAATTGAAAAATGTAAGATATTTTAATTAGGAAATATAATCATTGCCTATTATAGAACGCCTAAGCCACCGATTGAAGCACTTTTCATATATATCACTAGGTATATAATTAAGGTACAAGACAGCAATCGATACACAGGTCCAAGCATACAAAATGATTGTTTGTGTTTGATTTCCGTTATCCGGTACGATAGTAGTAATGACCTTCATTAGAAAGTCTTTCTATGAGTCTATACTGGTAATCTTATATCACTGGGCCACTCTTAGATTGTGTTAATTTATCCTTGTCTGTAAATCAACTAATTGGTATTGTGATTGCCGGAAATGATAACATCACTCAGCATAACTTAGCGAATCGGCTCCTTAGTTTCCTTCCGTGCATTAAAGTGTCTGCCAGACCGATTGGAATTGAATGCCCATTAAATTTAAACTCTCGTTAATCGTACAATTAAGTCAATCACAGGAGACTGCGGGTTTCACCAGTTAACACGAAAAGCTTTTTAAAGTAAAATCCATCAAGTGCTCATTCCCTGGTCGTTAATCGCAATTACAGTTGCAGTGCTCTACGGATTACCACATTCTCATCATGCCCCTAGCATTGCACTGTAACAACAGTATTATGGTAAGGATATCAACCTCCGACTAGTCATTCCCTGACAGTGTACCCATCACTTCCTTTTCAGCCACACTGCAGCTCTAATGACTTGAAGCAGGGATGTGGTACCATGGCTGTCCTTCGTTTCCATCAATTCCAAACAGCAAATAACGCTATATGATTTTTGTTATTTACGAGTATGGTGTGTGGTCCTACCATGCGAACTCCATCTGAACACAGTCCAAGTGGAAATGGGTCTCATTTCTTTACGTTGAAGAATTTCCACATTTCGACACGCGGCGCTGAATTTAGGAATACGGTATGTGAGGAATTGTTTCTAATTTAACACGCTAACACAATTGTTTTAGGTTTTAAGAGCTGTCAATTGCTTCAAACCATATTTTCTTTGACTTGGGATTTTTTATGTTACTTTTACAACAAACGTCTACCTACAGCTGTGGGTGGAAGAAGAGGGGGGGATACAAGAGAAAATATTAATGCACGTTGGTATTGAATAACTAAAGATTGGGAAACCAATGATCAAATAAGGGCGTTTCTCAGTCGTCTCGTTCGACTGAAGATCGATTTTCTGTGTGTCACTTTTGAAAAATCGTTTTTTGTCGAATCCTCTCTTCTTTCAAGAATAACATTCAAACATTTCAAGCTTTTATTTTTGAATGACAGCCCTCTCCTCCGTTTGGTAGGATCATTCACGTGGTGCGGGGGCTTAAACGACAATGAACCACACAGGCTATGCTGACGGAAGCATATGCCTCCAGTAAGTTCACCCATGTCAGACAAGCTAGCAAGGAGTACCACACAAAGATCTGCCACCCCTGATCCAGGGTTTTACGCGTCACCGTGCCCATTGGATGGTTTGCAGCCAGGGGTATACCGGCTGTTTTATAACAGCTGTGGCGGTTCCGCCAAACCCCACGGCCCACCTACCGGAAAAAAAAACCCATAACTTCATCCCAAACTACATAGGTTTTCGCGAATGCAATCGCATTAGCACCTTATATGCTTCACGCATCAAATAGATCCAATTTATAATCTAAAAGTCCCTGTAAATAATCCTTACCTTTCATGCATCTCTTCGCATACAAATTCCTTGTAAGAATTCTTTCCTAACTTATCAGGAATCCCAAAATCAAGCAAATCCCCCTAGACGAATTCCTGAAAACAAAATGATTTGGTTTACATACAATGTAACCATCATAACTGGAATCATAAACATTGCGTCACCTATTTCCCGTCCTCCCCAAGTGTATCATAAATCACCATACATACACATTGGCTGGCGACCTACACCCAAGGGACCAAAACAAATATACGCATCTTGCGTCTCTTGACACCAATTAAATCCTACAGCATAAGCAAATGCAAATAAGAATTCAACACCTACCCTTACCAGCGATGCCATAAACACAATTTCCCGGTAATCTAGCTAAAACCCATTAGCACATTTCCACATTGCATTGCCGCCTATTTATTTAGCCGCAATGCACATCTCAGACAAAGACCCAAACGTTCCCTTTGTCTTCTCATATTTCAGGATCTGCTTCTCATCACCAGCGGTATAAGCAAACACAAACCCAATTAGCATCCAATAAGATTCGGCTTGTTTGCTTAGCCGAACTCACACCTCATGGATGCACATTATGCATTTTCTTTGTCTCAGTTTCGTTCTCATGGTGTGTCCCATGAATGAATCAATGTACACACATACATGTGTATCACCATGCTTTTTATTACAGGATCTGGTTTTCTATACCACAAAGAGTGGTAGGTAAAACGTATCCTTAGTGGAGAGAAACACTTTCTCTCTTGGGGGAAACTCAGCCCATTAGCGAGTCGGCTCTGCACGAGCCGTTTATCGCTGAGTCGTTGTCCATCACCCGACCGACCCGGTCGGGTCTCCACTCCCACTCGCCGGTGCGCACGGGGACGCCTACATCCTGGAGTCGGGATTAGATTAATTAAATTCTGCATGTTGTAATAAAAGTAATTTTTCTTGTGGTACCAGTGTAATGCCATTCAGTAAAGCCAATTAAATGTAATAAGACGTGCTGTCAATAAAGAACCTTAGTTCTTCGATACAAGTTAAAAAGAAAGGATCGAATTAACCAATAAAGTGAACTTTCGATAAATACACAGTACATCCGTGTTTCACTTTCCCTCTCTCCTTTGGTGGACGGTGCGTTGTTGGGGCTCCTGTGTTGTGCGTTTTGTTCTGTGGTATGCGATAGAACTTTGTTTTGAAGCGAGTGGGTTGGTGGTAGAACTCTCGCCCATGCTGGCGTCGCGACCCCCTACCCCACACAGCGCCTCTCTGACCCCGGATCGAATCAGAGCAGTAAGCAGACCTTACCATATCAAAGAGGGGCTCTGATGTGGCGGACTATTTGAAACCTCAAAGACTCGTGGGAACAAAATGAATAATCAATATGCACTAAACAATCCCACGATAAATCCGGTAGGGGTGGGTGTGATGAGCGACACTACTACAACGGATCAAATGATAAAAAAAAACACCGACTCGGCAAAAAGAAGACGTAGGGAAAAATGGGAAAACGCGGGATATATGCGCCGGCACGTGGAATGGTCGATTACATCAAGTAATCGAAACCAACGGGTTCACACTGGCATGTGGAGGTACCGACATACATAACCTGGGAACAAGCTTCATCATAAGCAAGAAGATTACGCCCCATGTAAAAGATGTGAGATTTATTAAAGACCGAATGTCGGTGCTAAAAATTCAGGGCCCATGGTACAATTATGTATTTATAACCGTACACGCCCCAACAGACTCTACCGACGACGAAACGAAAGACAAGTTCTACGAGAACATCATTCGATGTTAAAATCCTCCCCGTAGACCTCAACGCGTAAATTGGAAACGATATCTTCCGACCAACTAAAGGTAAAGAAACCCTACACGACGTTTCAAATGATAATGGAATTCAAATTATTACGTTCGCTGCGTCAAAAGATCTGGTAGTGAGAAGCACAATGTTCAAGGGCAAGCAAATCCATAAAGGCGTTGCGCGATCAACAAGTCTCACCCTACTTGGTTCGTATACTAGCAAACTATCTCTCGGATAGAAGACTGCTGTATGATACAGATGAGGGACTGTAGCGGTTCTTTAATACATTCCCAAAGAACCGCCCATCCTCTTAAATGAACCACCTTCCAAACCCACCATACCTACCTGCAATTTTGGGTAGCGTAAGCTACCCTTCATTCTCTTTCACCTGAAAGTTAAATCTCATTAAGGCATGCATCACACTGAATTTTTCCGTTTATGAACCGCACCATATCTCCATCGGTTCGGCTTGTCAGCAATTATAATAGATAAATACTAGCTGGCCAGCGTAATTGTTGACATAGCCGAAGCCGATGGTTCCTTGCTACGGTTCATATCCATTTATTGCCCCAGTCCCAAGGTTCGCAACACTTGCGACCAATTTCCTTTGTCGGTTATCTACCGATCATGGGATTTGGGCACTAATATGATTGACGTTAGACAATCATAACCCAAATCATACCAACGATGCTCCGGCCTGTAAAACAAACAAAATCTACCATAGCCTAGGTCATAGGCGAGCAAACCATCGGTTTACTTATCGCCACGAAAACTCTATAGCCTACAATGGCATTAGCATGAACGCCTAAGTAAACACGATGTGCATATCATCGTGACCCTTGAAATAGCGTTTTTGTGTATCTTGAAGCAAAAACCTATTTCGTTCTCAGGCGCAGGTCATCAAAGATTTATGGCCCTCGAAATAGCGTTTCTGTTTATTTAAGACACAGAAACCTATTTCTCCCTTCGGCGATTTTTCGCCATCGCTTATCTCTATAATACCCATTCATTGCACCAGCCCATGTTTATTTAGGTGCATTTTCGTCGTTGTCGATATACAGGCTGAAGGGCAACGTACATGTCCCATACGGACACATATAGAATCCTCCCACACCAATGTAATCCACACCGTGGATCTGGCAGATATGGATGGTTTCTGGGAGTCAGATTTTAGCTACCGAGCCAGAGGGACGCCACGTGAAGGAAGCCGTAAAAGTCGCGTTTTTTTTTTTATTAGTAATTAAAAATAGTCGAAACACACCTCGAGGAAAGCGATGCAACAAAGCAACTGGATATGTGTCCTGGGTGAAAATTTAGTCGGTAGATCCTTTATATTAACTTAATCGGCTTTACGGTTTATTTGAACGTAAATTAGTGTGGTAAAAGTGTGGACAAAAATAGAAGAAACCATACCTAACAAGAAGCTATCGGTAAAATTTAAAGACTCCGTCTAAGTTATAGTTTTGTATCCGTGAAATTAAATATCGATAACACAAGTATAGACTGTGTGATGTACAGACCGTAATATAAGTGTTCCAGTAATAATAAATATCAGTGCTTTTAAATGTTCCAAGCCACAACTCTATCGTTTTATTTATTCCGTTCATCGTTGGCGAACAGTTTAGCTGCAGACATCGGTGGAGTTTTTATGCAACCCGCATCCTTGCTGATGCCGCCGTAAAAACTACCCACAGGACCACAGGAATATCAAATAACAGCGGGTGTACCTCAGGGATCTGTATTAGGACCACTGTTATAGAATATAATGTATGATGGTGTGCTCAGGGTCAATGTACCGCAGGGGGTTAGAATCATTGGATACGTAGATGATTTGGCAATAGTGGCCGTAGCTAACCATCTAGATGACCTGGAGAATATTTGCTCCCAAGCAATCTAGAGCATTAAATGCTGGCTAGATATAGCCGGACTGAAACTACCTGGACATAAGATGGACGCAGTTTTAGTAAGCAGCCGCAAGAAAGTTGAAGACCTTGATTTGGAAATAGGAGGACAAATAATCAGATTTAGTCCTTATATTAAATATCTTGGTGTGATACTCGACAACAGGTTGAACTTCAAGGAACACCTGAGGAATACCAATGAAAAAACGGCAAGAATATGCAAAGTTTTAGCGAGACTGTTACCCAATGTTGGAGGACCCCGGCCCCGCACAAGGAAACTCATAACCAGTGTCAACACCTCCATTATAATGTATGCAGCTCACATATGGGCAGGAGCCGCACAGTATATGTCGTACATGAGGTGAGTGAACGCGGATATAGACTGGCGTCACGAAGAGTATGTTGTGCACTCCGAACGGTATCCGAAGGAGCTACAAATATTATGGCCGGGAGGACGCCACTTGACATTGCAGCTAAAGAAAAACGCTGCATTGCATAAGGTCTCTCAAGAGAATCGTCGGAGAATGCGGTCACAATTAGAGCTCTCAAGCCTAAGAGAATGGCAACGAAGGTGGGATTCTTCCACCAAAGGAAGATGGACCCACACCATGATACCTGATATAGAAACATGGGTGAAAAGAAAACATGGCGAGCTGAATTAGCACCTGACTCAGCTAATATCAGGAGATGGGTGCTTTCGGCAGTACTTGCACAAGTATAAGCATGTGAATCACCCATACTGCTTGTATTGCGAAGGCAAAATAGAAAATCCGGAACACGTACTCACAGAGTGCGTGAGATTCGAGACCGCACGAACGATTTTGGAGAGACATATGAGACGGACAGTTACTCCGGGAGGAGTAATAGAATACATGCTTAGTTCAAAACAGGCATGGTTCGTAACAAATGATATTCTCTGTGAAATGATGCAGCAGTTGCGACGCGACGAGCAGAGTAACAGGTAAACTCCCTTTCGCCCCGGGATAGAATATCTAAAAGAAAGTTCCGCGGGGATCAACGGGAATATGAGCCTGGCGGGAGGTGGTTTTAGTCGGTAAAAACCCGGCATGCCTCTGGATCGGTCAAGAGGTATCTTTTGAAGATTTCCACCTTCCTACCACAACCAAAAAAAAAAAAAAAAAAAGACACCTAACTATATCACCCGACGACGTAACGCGTAACACAATATACCACTTCATCACAGACAAAAGACACCACTCGAATATCCTTAACGTAAGATCATAAAGAGGAGCAGATTGCGACTCCGATCATCTTCTAATGATAGGCAAAATTAGGAACCGCCTCGCAGCAAACCCACATGGGCAGTCACGGGACACGAGGAAAAAGTTCGAGAATGTTGAACTAAAAGATCTGCGCGATAAGGCCGAATATCAAGACGAACCAACTAATAGATTTAGCATCCTAGAGAATGGGAATAATGAGGAAGAAGAAACCAGTAATGTGGAGACTAAATGGGCAACTTTCAGAGACGCACTCAAATATACAACCCAAAACGTATTAGGATTTATGAAAACAATTAAGTCCAAATCTTGGTTTGACGATGAGTGTAACAAGGCTCCCGATGTCGACTGCATACCGGCAGAGCTCATTTGGCATGGAGGTGAGGCACCGCTCGAAAGGTCCACCAATTCATCAAAACAATATGGGATAAGGAAGTCACTCCGGAATGAAAAACCTCAATAATCGTCCCCATCTTCAAAAAAGGCGACAGATCTGACTGCGAAAACTACAGAGGTATATCATTGCCTCAAAACCACATATAAAATACTGTTACGTACGTCGGCCACCACCATCATTTAATAATTTACATTTAATAATAATAATAATAATTGAATTTAATACTTTGTTTCAACATAGTATGATGGTAAGGTGGTGGAAGAATTGCATGATCCTGAAGTGAGTTTCTGAACCCACCCTGATTCGGGTGTGGATCGTGCAGTTCTTCGAGTTCGAATTTGTTTTTCGAAGTGGACGTGAATGGAGAGCGAAATGAGAGAGACAGGGGGATGTTGAAATTCGGTATGTTATGGTTCCGTTGTTGACAGTTGTCGAACAGAACATTTTTGAATACGGTGAATGTGTAAAAAGACAGTTTTTGAAAAGTCAGAAAGGAAGAAAGTGCAACGTCCCGTGGATTTTTTTGATTGAAAAGTTGTAAAGGAGAAAAGTTTAAAAATTACAAGGAAGTAAAAGAAAGAAAAAATTAATAAAGTTGAGAACGCGTCCATGAAGGACTGATTGCAAATCATTGTTTGAATTTGAGTTGGCAGGAGACACTGGCGAGCAACTGAGACTGCCGTCATAACGAAGGCTGGCTGTCCCGAACGTCGTTGGACTTGAAGTATTGGAGAGTTCGGGTAAGCCCCCTTACCAGCACTTAAATAGGTTCCGGCAATCAGAGGGAGGTTGTGCGCGACAACGGCGGGCAGCCACTGGGTGCAGACAGGTGTGGATAATAGCCTAAAACAGCTCTGTCCAACAAGTAATATCCCAACGAATATAAGTATATACACGTTTCCATCTTTTGCACACCACTCGGAGTAAAACCACAAGATACTAACAAATGCCACACTGGCGAGAATCACACCGTACGCAGAAGAAATACTAGGAGACTACCAGTGCAGATTCCGTAGGAACTTATCAACGAGCGACCAAATGTTCACAGTAAGGCAACTGCTGGAAAAGAAGTGGGAATACGGATAGAGGGTTCACCAACTTTTTCATTAACTTCAAAAAACCCTACGACTCAGTCGCAAGGCAAAGAAAATCCCGAAAAAATATGCCGCCCTCATTCAAATCTGCACGAACGAAAATAAAGGGTGTGTTGGAATAGAAAACAACCTCTCAGAACCATTTGAAATCCACGACGGGCGTGCCCCTCACAATTCCACCTCTTGCTCGAGTATGTTATCAGAAAGGTAAAAGACGAGAATATGACCGGAACATCGCTGAACGGAGTCCCACAACTGCTCACATATGCGGACGACATCGCCGTTTTCGGCGATAATCTAGAAATTGTTACTAAAAACTGGGAATATTCATGCAAGCGGCAGAAGAGGCGAATCTAGAAATAAATGTAGATAAAACAAAATAAATGATTACGGCGAGAGCAGGTGGACTTCAGGGAACACACATAAACATCAGAAGCAAGATATTTGAAAAAGTCAAAGAATTTAAATATCGGGGAACGATACTGACGGCCAGTAACCAAATGTCGAAGGAAGTTAACAAAAGACTACACTCAGGCAACGCCAGTTGGCACGTAGTCAGTAAACTGCTGAAATCCAACCGCCCATCACATAATATAAAGCTCCGTATCTATAGAAACATAATCATGCCGACTGCTCTATACGTATGCGAAACATGGGCTCTCACAAAATGGGAAGAAAACAAATTCCGCGTATTCGAGAATAAAGTTTTAAGGAATATCTTCAAGGTCCTACAAGGTCCTCCGATGATAGTTCGCGAAATACCCAAAGGGAGAGATAGACCCAACCAGAATACCAAAGCACAGAAACTAAACACACTGGGTTAACGTCCGAATGATTATTTTATTGAAATTATAGTTTACTTTTATTTATTTTACGCTAGCACTACGTGAAGGTTACTATGTTGAGTTAATAAATACACAATCTTCGAAGGGTAATATAAAATTCGGCATGGCTGTTACAAACACTGTTGGTAAGGACTTGCTTTAGATTATAATTAAACGCAACACTCGCCACGACTCGGGGTAAATTATCGTCGCCGTGCGTACCGGTGAGTGGGAGATCGCGTGAATTAAGTCACAATTCACGGAATTTAACTTTTTAAAAACTTTATTTGTGAATTTCACTTATATTAATTTTATTTACAAATTCTAATTGTTATTAATCTTTGTTACAAGTTTTACTTAGTTCTCGGCTATGCCGGCTGGTGTCCAAATCAGAATCCCCCCTTCGTCTGGTCATCATGTAGCATTTATAGTCTTTGCTTCGGACGTCTTATCATCTTAGCTCATATGATGATTGTTGGGTCTTTAGGTCGTGTGAATCTTTGTCTTGTTGTGTTGACTTATGATGCTTGTTGGGTACTCGGGTCGTGTGCATCTTTGTCTTGTTGTGTTGACTTATGATGCTTGTTGGGTACTCGGGTCGTGTGTATCTTTGTTGGCTTATGATGATTGTTGGGTTTTGCTTGACATGAATATTAGCTTAAAGTAATTGCAATGGTTTTTTATCTTAGTTTGATAACAATGGTTATTTTCGTCTTATTATGTTGACTTATGATGATTGCTGGTTTTGCTGGCCATGATTATTTAATATGTTTATTATAATAATAGATTAAAGTGATTACAATGGTTTTAACCCTAAATTACCATTAACTCCCTTAACTCCCCCCTCTGTTAAGATAAAGCGTCCTCGCTTTTGAGTTTTTCCAGAGCATTGGTGTATTGTACTATGTATTTGTGTTTTTTCTTAATATTAATAATTTTTACAATGGTTTTTATTACACATATGCTCATGCTAATTATTACAATTATTATAAGTGTTACAAAAAGTGTAAGTATAGGATGTTCTTCGATTGGTATGAGTATCGTGGATAATTCTTGTAAGTTTGTAAATTTAGTTTCTTTGTTGGAGGTCATATACTCTAGTATTGTTACATCATTATTATGGTTTTGTACAATTAATTTTTTCATCAACCTTTTTCTGTTCGTATATGTTTTATTATTTATTGTTACAGTATTTTCAAAATGAATGAGTTTCGGGCCTGTCATTGTTACATTATTCACTATTTGTTCTTGATTAAAAAATATGTACCCATCTTCTAACTCTTTTATATCTTTATTGTTTTCCTTTATAGACTTACAATGTACTGGTTCGTTTTTTAGTAGGGGTATGGTGCAACTATCTTTGCTGTAATCTATTTTACAAATGTAGTCCCCAATATAATTTTTACAATCATTAACATTGATTACATAGACTTATTTTTTCTTTTAATTTTAGTTTGCCAATTCTACTGGATAGGGAATATAGTTTGTACAAATGACATTGTTTGATTATTACTGGATATTTGTATGTAATTACAATAGAATCTTTATAATAACAGATAAATTGTTTAGAGTACTCTAGAACATGTATGATAGGGATACCAGTATTTTCATGTTTGATTATTTCTTCTACGTCATACGTATCAATAGCTTTGGAGTAAAAGTTCCCATTTTTTGCTAAATTTATGGTGGTTGTAATTGTTTCGAGTTCGTAATAAACTTCTTGTAGGATGGTTTCTGAGCTGTGCTCTTTATTATCTACTTTCTCTAGTAGTTTCTCGAATCTCGAGTTAATCGCTTTTTGTTCGTTGTTGTTTTTTACTAGTGTATTCAAGCGGGTTTCAATTTCGACTATGTCGTTGTGGTCTGGTGTACCCGTTATCAGTTTTAATACTGACCCTAAAAGGTTTATTTGTCTCCTTGGCCTGACTTCATGCGGAGTGATTTGCGCCATTAGCGAATCTATACGATGGAGAATTGCTTTCATCTGTAATGATGTTTCTTCATGTCCCGCTGTTTCTTTTGCCATGTGTATGGGTGCGAGTATCTTCGTTAAGTTAAAAATATGAAGGAGGTATTCGGTCTCGTTGTACAGGTGAACTGGTGCGGTTTCGATGGATATGTATTTTTGGCCAGTTAGGTCTTTTATTTCAAGAGTTTTCGCTTGAGGTATTAGTAGGAGAGCAATTATGATGTACATTTTGTGTTCCTAATGTTGTCTTTATGGATTTTCTTGCCTTGAGTTGTGATTATATAATTCCCTTTATCCTCTTTTACTTTTGTCTCAATGAAACGGTCTGTATTCTTGTTCCGTCGCTTTGATCTGTGAAATATTATGTCATTAGGGTTGTATGTTTTCGCTTCTCGATTTTTATTAAAGTGGTTTAATATTTTTTGTTGGTTGAGTTTCAGAACATTTTCGAGTGGTGGTATTTGTTCTCGATTAAAAAATATGTCTTCGGGTTTAAAATTAGTGACGGAGTGTATAGTGGCGTTATATTGTTTCACAGCTTCAAAAATTTCCTCTTCGCAATCTGTGCTGTTTTGTTTTGCAAGAGCTCGTACTATTTCAAGAATGGTCGAGTGTGCTCTTTCGACCTGGCTGTTAGATGTTGAGTGATCAATAGGTGTTTTTACGTGTATTGTTTTGTGTCGGTTGAACATTGATTCTGCCTGATGACTTGTAAAAATTGATTCATTGTCAGTCATTACGTACTGTTGATCGTTGTACTTGAATATTTGCGAAAGTATTTCGTTTATAACCGTCGGTATGTTTAGTTTGTTTGGTATGTGCCTTAGGTGTAGGTACTTTGAGTAACGGTCGATTGTGCTGATGTACATTTGGTCGTTTAAGTGGAAGACATCCATTTGTAGGTATTGTCCGATTTTGGTTGGTACTGGTGTTTCTCCTATGGGGTGCTTATTGGGTTTCCTGTCGTATTTGGCTTTGAGGCATGTTTTGCACTTTGTAGCGTAATTTTTACATGCGTTAGCTATTTTCGGCCAGTAGTATTGTAATAGGATTTCCTTGGTATTATTTCGATATCCTCTGTGTGCCCTATTATGCACTTCTTCTGTTATTTTTATTTGTTCATTTCTGTCTTCTATATCTTTTAATAGTGTTTGAGTTATAATTAGTTTATAATGTTTGAATGTTTCTTTAATTGTTCTTTCATGTTTATGTAATAGTTCTTCTGGTATTTTTATTGCATTAATGACGTTGGGGTTAAGTATTTTCTTTAGTTTTTTCTTTAAATCTTCTTCATTTATGATGCATACGTCATGCCTGAAGTTATTAAAAACATTTTTTGTTTTTATAGGTTGGTTTTTGTTTGATTCGTTAATCGTTATTTGATTTTTATAATTATTGAGAGGTTGGCTTACTCGTGAGATTTGTGTTCGTGGAGAGCTTATTGCGGAATGTTCAGAGCAAGTGGAGGTGTTTACCTGTTGTCTTGACAATGCATCTGCGACTACATTATCTTTACCGGGTTTATACCTGATTTCTGCTCCGTATTCCTCTATGAAGTTTTTCCATCGTTTTAGTTTGGTATTAGGATTTCTTTCTGATACGGCGAATGTTAATGATTGATGATCCGTATATATGATCAGGTTTGTTATACCATACAGCAGATTCCTTAGTTTTTGTAGCGTCCAAACTATCGCTAACAGTTCTTTCTCATTAGTGGAGTAGTTTTCTTCTGTTTTGCTAAGTGTTCGTGATACGAAGGTTATTGGATTATTTCCTTGACTTAAGACCGCACCTATGGCGAAGTTACTCGCATCGGTCGTAAGTTCGAAGGGTTTGCTGAAATCTGGTTGGAATAGCTCTATCCTTGCTCGTAGTTCCTCTTTGATCATTTCAAATGCTTTTCTGGCTCGTTCGTCGAATTGGATTTCAACCTTTTTACTTTTATTCTTAGACACTTGTTCTTCTGTTTGTAAGAATATGGACATTGGTTTTGTGATGTTCGCATAATTTTGTATGAATCGTCGGTAGTATCCAGCTAGTCCTAAAAATGACCTTAATTCTTTCAGGTTAGTCGGTTCTGGGTAATTTTTTATTGTTTCAATCTTCTCCGGATCGACGGTAATTGTGTTGTGTTTTATTATATGTCCCAGGTATTTTATTGATTCCTTAAAGAAGTGCGATTTTTCGTTTGAAATTTTCATGTTGGCTCTTCTTAATGTATCTGTAATTATTTTTACGTGTTCTGAGTGTTCCTCTTTGCTATGAGAGTATATTAACACGTCGTCGATATAGACGTAGGCGAATTTCCCGATGTATGGTCGAAGTATATCGTCAACTGCTCTTTGGAATATACTGGGCGCGTTCCTGAGTCCAAACGGCATTCGTGCGAATTCATATTTCGCTCCATTAATAGAGAAGGCAGTTTTCTGTTGATCCTCTTTTTTTATTTTTATTTGGTGGAAACCTGATTCTAAGTCCAATGTTGAAAATATATTGGCTTTCCCTAGATTTTGTATTGTTAAATTTACGTCAGGGATAGGGTATCGATCCGTAATTGTTTCTGCATTGAGTTTCTGGTAGTCTATTACCATACGTCTCTTAGGGGTTCCATCTTCGTTGTATCCTTTCTTCGGTACAACCCATACAGGTGAGTTGTATGGGCTAAAACTCTTTTGGATTATTCCTTCCTTCAGTAGTCGAGCGATTTCCTCATTTACAAACTTGTTGTCGGACATGGGGTAAGGGTATTGTCGCGAGTAAATAGGATCTTCATGTTTAGTACGTATTGAGGCTTCTACTTGGGTAATGAAGGGGAGGGTGGGAATGAATTTATTGTTTTGTTCCATAATTGCATCTACCTCCTTAGAATAGTATTCGTCATCAAGAGAATAATTTATTTGCATTTTGGGGGTTTTGTAAGTAATTGAATAAGTTTCTAAGTCTATCTTGGCATTTAATTGAACTAAGCCTGCTTCTCCTAGTATCATTGTAAAATTTCTTAAAGTAGGTATGACATAAAATATTAGATTCGTATTAAACATATTGACTTGTTTTTTTGCATGAGTTAATGTCGTACCATGCATTGTATTAACTTCAATGGGTTCTATTGGTATGGGTGCTCCATAGGGGTAGTTTGAGGAAACGTAATTATTGGTGGCTCCAGTATCTATAAGAATAGTCACTCGGAGCTCGGGTCTTCCTTTATCCTTGGTTCTTAGGGTCAAACACGGAAGACCATTTATTCGGCTAAAAAAGTCGTCTTAGCTTCATGGTCATTGTCTTCGCTACCTATCTGTGGGCTGTTAGAAATGTTATCGTTATGATGTATTTTGTTCATTTCTTGGGGCCCATTTCTATGGTATTGTGTTGAAGTTGTTCTGAAGGGGTTATTCCACTGTCTCTGTTGTTGGTTATTGTGTGATCTCCTGTCTCGGATAGATTCATCCACTTCCATTGGTTCAGGCTTCGGCTTCACATATGTTTGTACGTTGGGTTTGTAATAACGTTGCTCCTTGTAGCCTTGTGGTGGTTCGACTTTCCTTTCGTATTTTTCGTATCTCTTCTGGTGTCTCTGATCATATGAGTTCCGAGGTCTATAGTGATACCTTTCGCTTAATCCGTATGCTTCTTTGTTGTGTAAGATAGTTCTAGCGATTGCATACGCTTCTTCCAGAGTTTTCGGATTTTGGGAAAAAAGTACTCCTCTTGTGTATTCACAATTTAATCCTTGAGCAAAGGCTCTAACGCCTGATTCCATAGCGTTGGTGTATGAGGCTTCACTTTTATTCGTACCTTGCATCTCGATTTTAGTTAGTACTAGATTTAAGGCTTTATTGATGTTATTGAAATACTCCGTAACTTCTAATTTTTCCTGTTTAATTTTCAATAAGTTTTCTTGTAACACATAAAGTGGCCTTTGGTCGGCGTAAGTATAATCTAACCTATTGATTATAGCGTAGAAATTAAGTATGGTATTGTGGTTCACCAATATGTCCGCTGCGTCGCCTTGTATTTTTGTTCTGAGGATTTGTAGGCATTTAAAATATTCATTTGTCTGTTGGAATCTTTTTATTTCCTCCATTAGGTTCCAGATCAGACTCCGCCATGCTCTATACTCCTCTGGTTTGCCGTTGAAAACAGGTATGTTTTTAAATATACTGGTGTCGATTTGGCTAGGATCTTCTAGCTTCCAAGTTACGGGGGTTAGCTTTTCTATCGTAACTATTTCCTTGTTTAATCCTTGCTGTTGTATCCGTATGACGGCTTCCCTGGTTTCCTTATTCTCGGTTATTAATGCCGATAGGGTACTTGTTAGGTGAGCGATCTGCGCTTGTAGTTCTGCTGCTGAGGCCATTTCTTCACTTTCACTTTCTGATTCGGTTGGGGCGGATGGTCTCTCGAATTGTCTCGACGACTTATTCCGTATTTTAGGAATTTTCATAAAGGAGATGTGGGTCTAATCCCGGGGTTTTATCGTGAGTGTGTTTTTTTCTCACTTTCCTTTTTTATCTGCTATGCAGTCAAAACTTGTTGTGTCCGTACTTATGCGGATGTTGTCCTTTATTGCTAGGGAATCACTGACACTTTAAGAAAATTTAATTTTTACTCACGGTTTTTCCTATGCAGCTCTTAGTGTGGTTTCCAGTGTGTTTTTCGCCTAGTAATGTCCGGATGAGTTCCTGGTCAGGTCTGGATATGGTCCTTGTCAGGTACAGCTATGGTCCTAGTTAGGTCCAGATATGGTCCTCGTCTCGTCCGGGTATGGTCCACAGGTTGTGATGGAGTTATAATCCAAAACACTCCTGGCAGGATCGCCAATTAAGTCACAATTCACGGAATTTAACTTTTTAAAAACTTTATTTGTGAATTTCACTTATATTAATTTTATTTACAAATTCTAATTGTTATTAATCTTTGTTACAAGTTTTACTTAGTTCTCGGCTATGCCGGCTGGTGTCCAAATCAGAATCCCCCCTTCGTCTGGTCATCATGTAGCATTTATAGTCTTTGCTTCGGACGTCTTATCATCTTAGCTCATATGATGATTGTTGGGTCTTTAGGTCGTGTGAATCTTTGTCTTGTTGTGTTGACTTATGATGCTTGTTGGGTACTCGGGTCGTGTGCATCTTTGTCTTGTTGTGTTGACTTATGATGCTTGTTGGGTACTCGGGTCGTGTGTATCTTTGTTGGCTTATGATGATTGTTGGGTTTTGCTTGACATGAATATTAGCTTAAAGTAATTGCAATGGTTTTTTATCTTAGTTTGATAACAATGGTTATTTTCGTCTTATTATGTTGACTTATGATGATTGCTGGTTTTGCTGGCCATGATTATTTAATATGTTTATTATAATAATAGATTAAAGTGATTACAATGGTTTTAACCCTAAATTACCATTAACTCCCTTAACTCGTGTGACCAGCATGGTCAACGGATGGGAAACGACTCCACGATATTCATCCGTTGGCTAACAAAATTCTGCCAGTGAAACTGGGTCTCTTACTTTAAGGGTGCATTTTCTCTTCCCAGAGAAACGTAGAGTCTCTCTTTGGGGGAAGGTAACCTGATCTCCTAGCGAAGATCTATAATGGTACACTTGGATGTGTGAATTAAGATCACCGTGTTTTTCGATGCATTTCAACAAGGATAAACAAAACCTACAGCTAGGGAAAAAAGAACAAAAGAGAAGCGACCTAATGCATCGGTCTCATTACATGGGAATTGCATTTAGGATACCACAAACGATGTTTATGGTATCGCCAGAAAACCTTTGAAGGACAGCATTCTTTTGTTTGCGCATTGCGTGCTAAGGAAATTCGTTTCAGCGTTTATTGCGCTAATTATATGCAGCTGCTTGGGTTGTTTATTGATGGGAAAAACAAGGTCGCCAGCCAATGTGTATGAAAGGGATTTATTGTACACATGAATGAAGCTGGATATAGGCGACGCAAGGGTAATATTTCCTGATATGCGGTTGTATTATATATGAACCGATGAATTTTCTTTCCGGTTATTTATGATAAGGTAATAAGGAACTTTTACAGGAATTGTATGCGAAGAGATGCAAGAAAAGGTAAGAATTCTTTTACAGGGACTTTTTAAGATTATAGATTTGATCTATTTAATGCCTGAGGCATTTAAGATGCTAATGCAGTTGCATTAGCGAAAGCTTATGCAGACTAGGTAGCAGTTATTGGGGTTTTTTTCAGGAAGGCGAACCGTGGGATTTGGCGGAACCGCCACAGGACAATGGAGGAAACTTCACAACCATGAATTGGAAGAGCGAAGATTAATATGGGCCGGACATTTGGCGCGAATGGGCAACGATAGAACCGTGCGTAGAATTCTTGACGGTAGACCAACGGGAAAGAGACCGACAGAACGGCCGCGACGGAGATGGGAGGACAATGCTAGGTTTGACCTTGAGGAGATCGGATCGGATGGTGAAGCGTGGAAGGAGAGTGCTTAGGACAGGGAACGATGGCGGAGTTGAGTCGGCGAGGTCATGAAGTTCCGGGTTCCGACAGCCCAATAAATGGAAATAGAATAGTATCGCCATTCAAAAACAAAAATTTAATAACAGCTCTATACTGAATTTTAGTCCATGGCAACCGTTGAGGTGTGAAACGGTGCGTTGTCTTAGTGAAACAGGATTTTTCTGCAAATGTGGCCGTTTTTCCGCAATTTCCGCCTTTAGTTGGTCAAGTTATGATGCGTACGTAGTATGCTGCTGTAATTGTTTTTCCTTTTTGAAGATAATCGACTAAGATAACTATATGACTATTCCAAAAAACAGTCGCCATCACTTTTCCAGCCGAAAAAACAGTTTTTGCTTCTTTTGAAGCCGATTCCCTCTTTGCAGTCCACTGTTTTAACTGTATTTTTGTTTCGGGAGTATAATGGTGTAAGCGAGTTTCACCGACAGTAATTAATCGGCACCAAAACATGGATTTATTGCGCCTAAACTGCGCCAAACAGAGCGTTGGAAATGTTCATTCGAATACGTTTTTGGTCTAACGTGAGCAAACGCGGCAGCCAACGCGTGGGCAGCTTTCTCATGCCTAAATCTTGATTTAATATGTGACAAAGACGTTCTTTGGACATTTTCATTGCCTCTACTATCTCTCTCACTTTAATTCGGCGGTCGTCTAGCACCGTTTGCTGAACTTTAGAGATGTTATCGTATTGTCAGTTGTTGCAGTTTTTCGACGTCCCGAACATTCGTCGACTCCCAAGCTCTCACGGCCACGTTTAAATTCAGCTCCCAAAAAACGTTTAAATTACTCTGGTAAATGGCAGTGCAGAGTCCCCATACACATAGTCCAACTCATCTTTGATTTTCGTTGGCGTATTGCCGTCGGGGAGCCACTGGCGCAAGACTAATGACCTTGCCCAGACAAAATAAATCATTATGGAAAATTTAACAAGCCTCAGGACTTGCTAAATAAGGCCAAGACCGGTTCCCGGTTGTAGTGCCGATGATGATGATGATGATGATTGCCTTTCAAAAACAAAAATTTAATAACAGCTTGATACTCTATTTTGTCCATTTTCACAAAAACACTCACATCGACTGACTAAAACGACTGTCAAATAAAAACTACGAGTCCAAAATGGCTGAAATGTCGGTGAGTAACTGTCAAAAGATGCACAACTTCATTCAGTAGCTATTATTGACGAGTGCTGCGATCTTCACGTTGAGTTCGGAGACTTTTCAGCCTACCCATGTATGTCACACTGGCTATCCCCGCATGAAGTGCTCTAAATGCAAGGTTTGTTTGTGTTCAAACCCATAAAAAATTGTTTTGTGGTGTGTTGTATTAAAAATTAATAAAAATAACAATAAAAAACAGAAATAAAAATATGTGTGTTTTAAAATTTTCCACTATTGCCCAATGTTGCCTATAGGCAACATTTCAGAACGGCTAAACCAAGTTACATAGGACTTTGAAATTGATATCAGTTCATACTAAGATCCAGACTACCAACTCTATATCCTTAATAAAATGTTTGCTACGCCCCAATTAATTCGGGTATGAAAGGGATATTGATAACCGGATTTTGCGATTGCCGAGTACTAAACGCATAACCCGAGAGGTTTGTAAAATCGATAAACTCTCCTATAGGACACAAGAATTAACTCTGAAAATGTTAAGTAAATGTTTTTATGCAGCAACACGTAAATCTGAAACTTAGTCTGGTAGAAACGAAACAAAATGTTCATATGAAAAGTATGATAACATCCTTTTTTTTGGTTGAATCGAATTATCAATAAATAGTAATATTTTTAAATTTATAATACTGTTCGAAAATTAATAACAACTTTAAAAATATTAATATAATTTCAATAAATACAACTCACCATTTAATCAAGTCGACTGACTCACTGCGTGGGATTGTGGGGGTTCTCCACATCACACGGAGAACCAACCCACAACCCTAACCTGCAGCATGCAAAAATCAATAACCCAATAGCATATACTCCCAAATCTGCAATAAAATACTTTCCAAACCCCCAAGAGAATATAATTCAACCGAATATATTCTAATCACCACCACATGCATTTCCCCAAAATTGCGTCAGTCAATTATCTATATTTCCTCAACGCAACCAAGCAATCCGCATTTCCCCGAAATTCGTATGCCATAGCAAATGCATATTCAAATCCTCAACGGAACATTAGCAAGTATACCAAGCCACACACATTTCTCCGAAGTTCATATGCCTTAACAAAGCGTATATTCAAATCCTCAACGGAACCTTACCAACCAACTAAACCGCGCACATTTCCCCCGAAATTATCTCGGTTAACATTTCTATCTAAACGATACCCCTTTCTTGCACCCAAGCAATTTCAATTTCCTGGTATACACAACCAACGAATCCAACTTAGCTTATACGGCAAAGATTCGCTGGAACTAAACTCATATGCATAGGCATAGCAACTCTTCCACTAGATCCTTAGGAAGTGACAATGGGTTTACGACGCCACTACCACAACGCAATGGATTTTCAATTCCATGAGTCATTCTTTGTCCAGCAACCGCCGAGCTCACATCGCTCTCGCATTACCCCATGTTACACCTTAACCACCGCGGCGTGCGCACCAACGATACCAAAAGTCGAACGCGGCTGCGTAAGGAGCAAATGCGTGTCTAGTCCGGCTCTCCGAGTTTTAGCATACTTATTCGGTTCACGCGCGTCCGAAATTGTTTGTAACCGGCAACTGAATAGTCGTGCAATGAGAGTCCGCACCCGACTGCGTTTGGAACAATTAATTAGCGGATAAGCGGAGGTAGTCAGTGGAACCCAATCGTCAACTCGCGTAGCGCGACCCCCCCCCCCCCCCTTCCCACGCGAGGTGTTCAGTTAAGTGCATGCGTGCCATACGTCGAGTGCCAAGATTTTCCCTCATTAACCCGCCCCCTTAAAATATAAAGGAAACAACAAGAACATTTGAATCATGTGGAAATAGAGCAAAAAAGAAAACAACTAAGGACAAATAAAAGGAATCGACCTTTAGACTACGCCATTGTGTTTTCTTTCGTGACTTATCCTCTCGGTGATAATCCTGGTGTAAACAACGTTGGTGGGTGAGAGTGAACCCCGTGTCGTGCGCCGGCACCCGAGCATACCACCCCCACAGGATCACCTCGTTATCTGAATTAAATAGATTTGGAAGACTTGTTTGGTCACCAAGCTAATTTGAAATATTCTGAGAAAAGGAAAATTAAACACTCGGAAATCAAGCAATAGTTACCATAAGGTCACCATTTTCGCTTTTTATTGATTTTTCACGAATTACTGAATCCATATCAAAATGGCTGCGCACACTCACTCAACTTTAGAACGCTTACCACAAACAACACTTCGATTGCTAGAATTGATCACCGACGGACGAAAATTAGCACACTCCCGTCAAAACGCTATCTTATTATTATTATTATTATTATTTATTGGCCTGTAGGAACCCGGAGGTTCATGACCTCACCGACTCGGCTTCGCCATCGTTCCCTGTCCTGGGCACTCTCCTTCCACACTTGACCATTCGATCCGATCTCCTCAAGGTCAAACCTAACATTGTCCTCCCATCTCCGTCGCGGCCGTCCTACCGGTCTCTTTCCCGTTGGTCCACCGTCAAGAATTCTATGCACGGTCCTATCGTTCCCCATTCGCGCCACGTGTCCGGCCCATCTTAATCTTCGCGACTTGATTACTCTCACTATTGTAGGTTTGCGATATAGCTCTTCCAATTCGTGGTTATGGAGTCTCCTCCATTGTCCTGCCTCCTCGTCATATTTACCTCCAAAGATGCCCCTCAAAACTTTATTCTCGAATACGCGGAATTTGTTTTCTTTCCGTTTTGTGAGAGCCCATGTTTCGCATCCAGTCAAAACGCTATCAATTTAAATTTTATAAAAATAAAGACAATTTACCGCGGAACACTTTTTTAATCAAATTTCTATTTCCAATGTAAGCGACTCAACCAAACTCCGAGACTAGATCTAAACGCGCTGTTCCCCAGAACGAGACTAATGAAACACTTATGTAACATCTTCTGTCTCAATCTTAAACCGCCAAAAGCATCGACGGGATTCGTTTCGAGAATCGATTGGGAACCATTGTACCTGCAACTTGACATATGTACAACACCTTCGTTTTTCATGGGCTGTAAATCGGTTGCAAACCTAGGCACATATGTATATTGCCTCGGAACTGTTGCCACATCCTGAGCAGAGTTTATTTACTTTAACTTCGTTACGCATCCTTTAAGTAAAGTTAATAGTACCATCTGCATTGCACCAATTCAAGGGGGTCGGTGCCACGAAGACGGCGGACGAGTAAGTGAAGTTGTATTGGATCACCAATTTGAAAAGAGCATAAAAAATGCGCGTTTTTTCAGAGAATAAGGAGATTTTTGCGTATGTATTGTTCGGTCTAGACGAATATTAATTCATCCCAACTTTGTTCAATTATTCACAATCTTACAGGAGATATGGTAGTCCCAAGTGTTGATGATTAATCTTTAACTCCCGACTGTCGTCATCACATTTTGCATTTGTCATATTAGAGAGAACTTTTGCCGGCGCATTATGATCCTTAGCTTTCTTGAAGGATAAGTATTAGCAGCAACCTCAAATTCAGACGTGTTTATTATGTTTCCTGGAAAAAGAAATTCTTTTTTTTTTTCTTCAGAGTTGTATTTCTTAGAAAAGTACCATCTATTCCATTTTTTTTTTTTTTTTTGAACTGGTTCATTAGTCAAGCTCCAAGCTAAGTAAGTAGGAAAGGATTAAGCTAATAAGTCTAGGAGGCTACGAAAGTGCCGAGATTATACTAACTCAGATAATAATACCAGAATATTCGAAAGTAATAACTTGTGATTACAATCCAACAACGTTAAGAGATTTTGGCGGATTTGTATGTTGTCCAAGTGTTTCCGCCGAACACTGGTTACTGCAGAGAAAAGAATACACCAACGGAGCGCACACAGCACAAAACTGAAACCCGAAATGTTTGGTCTTTATTTTTGAATTTTATTTTTGTTTTAGAGTTCGGTCTCCACTTACGTCTAGGACACACTTTTGATTTTTCGCTTATCTTAAGTTGCACCGTTTTTGGAAAACTACCTTGAACCACACATTCGTTACACACGACGTTATTTCTTTTTTTTTATTTTCACGATATCGCAGCGCGGACCGACCTCCTTCTTGGGTTTCTCTAAGTCTACTCTATCGACCTCCTCGGTGGGGTTGGGGTGGAATTTGGAGGAGCGCCGTCGCCTGTGGATGCTGGAGATCCGCTCGAGATCGATCCGTGGCCATAACTGCCTCGGCGTGCCGTGCAAGTTCGTCGAGAGTTAGATGCGTTGAGGGGGCGAGGATAGCTTGCGCGTATTCGGGCAAGGATTCCCTAAAGATGGCCGTTAAAGCTCGGTCCGACATGTCTGTGCAGGCCAATGCGCAGAAATGGGCGGCACGTTGGGACGGTCATATCCCCAGGGTGTCAGTCTGTCGGAATAAACGTCGCAAGGGATTTTGCGGTGTTTCTCTAAATCCGGTTATCACCATTTCTTTAAATGTGGTGTAGGGGTCGGAGTGACGGAGTTTTTATTAGGTTTTGGCGGTATTTTTTAGTTCCTTAGGTTGACACTTTGGGGAAAGTTTGATGTCCTCCGGTTGATGGTTTTGGTTGCAGCGTTCAGCCGATCACTGCTAACGCACAGAAAAATACGAAGCGACAGCACAATGAAACACGGAAAAATTTTTTTTTTTTTTTTGTATTTGAACTTTTATTGACCTCGTTTGCCTTGTTTTTACACTTAAACGTCTAGAGCATAATTTATATTTTGTTTTACGAAATCTGTCTATCTTTTAAGAAACTATCTGAGTGTTACAATTGCAGTTACCACACACGAAAGGAAACGCAAGTTACTCAGCTAATGTTTTAACACGGTTAAGACACACTACCGAAACACAAGTTACTCGGTTAATGTTTTAGCAGACGTACGACTCGACCTTCTCGATTAACGATTTACCCCTGTGAGTAGGGCGTTAGAATATACTCACAGCTAGGCTAGCTTGTCGTAAGAGGCGACTAAAGGCCAAGTGGGGTCCCAACGCCCTGTGCGCCCGGTGAAATACCACCACATCAAGCTTTAGGCTCCGTGAAATGGTCGGGAGAAATCCCTGGCCATTTTTCGGGGCTTGGCTGATGGACCGGTTCGAGAAAAGGTTGTTAGGTGGTAGTCGGTCCCAAGGTGAGATACCACCCCGTCACGCTGTACATTCCGCGATATTGCCGAGAGAAATCTTCGACGGTGTTTCGGATGTGTGGCTGATGGCCCGGACTGACACGGGGATAAGTCATGATGGTGCCTTCTGATATAAAGAATTCCGGAGGTAAACTAGTCTCCCATTCGGATCTCCGGGGGGGACTATGTCAGGGGGAACATCATGCAGATATCATGATAAATAACGGAACTTAGAGAGGTTCGTAATCGCATAACCAGGCTAGCTCTGGAGGCTCGGCCCACGCTCGACTGGTGACGGCATTTTGTAACATCAGGGGCATCGGTTTCACCAATACCAATGTAAACGCCGTCCACCAATATTTGCAAACAACGAAATCTGATATCCTTGCCCTAACTGAGACCCAGGTCGATTCGTCAACTGATTCGACATATCTTCGTTGCTCAGCATACGACTTGCATTCGAGATTCCGTTTTAAGGGCGGAGTCTGCGTTTTCGCGCGGTTCAATCTGGCTTGCCAGCGGATGGAGGCGTTGGAACCCAATAATATGGACATCATATGGTTGAGGGTCGTGCTGAGGAATTCCGTTAAACTTCTTTGTTGTCTTTACCGCTCGCCGAATGACGATCGGACGGCGACATTTTTCGAACATCTTTCATATACCGTCGACTGGATACAGATCAACCACCCAGCTTTTGAAATTGTTGTCCTTGGCGATTTTAATGTGCACAATTCCGACTGGTTGTTACATTCTAACAGAACCGACGAGGCTGGGAGGCTGGCGGAGATGTTTGCTGTAAGCCACAACTTGACTCAACTCGTGGGGGAGCCAACGCGAGTGGCGGATGCCCGAGGCGATTATGCCAACACCCTGGATCTATTTTTGACATCCGAACCGAGTATTTATATCGTGGAGGTTTCTGCGCCACTGGGAAACTCAGATCACTGCTTGGTATCTGTCGCGTCATCACTTGTATGCCAAGCGAATAACCGGCCTGGGCAGCTTCGCCATGTATGGAACTATGGGGCTGCGAGCTTGGACGGTATGCGAGATTTCTTCGCATTCTTTCCATGGTCGGAGGTGTGCTTTGGAAACTCCGATGTTAACGTTTGCGCGGAGTCGATATCAGAGATTATTCTTCTGGGGATGGAGATGTATATTCCACATTCCATCAAACGAAGTTCGTTTGATAAACCTTGGTTTGACAAAAAATGTGAGCTGATGACAGCGGCAAAAAATAAAGCTTTTAAGCAATGGCGCTCCAATCCCACAGATGTTAACAGAACGAATTTTGTTAGAATCAGAAACGCGTGCAACCAGGCGATTGATACCGCGAAGAAGGCTCACAACGACAGGGTGACCGATAAGCTCCTTCGGTGCCCAACTGGTTCGCGCTCCTTCTGGTCAATGGCAAAGGCTGTCAGCAGTAACTTTGCTTTCTCCTCTTTCCCTCCGTTGGTGACAGACAGCGGGACGTTAGTCACGAATCCAAAGGATAAAGCTAATGTGTTCGCGAAACTATTTTCCGCGAATTCAAACCTCGATCCCGGCCTTTTGGAGCCACCTGTGATCTCGCCGGTACAGTCTTCCATGCGGGATGTGAGATTTCGTCCGCGCACTATTCAACGCATTCTACGTGAACTGGATTGTAGGAAGGCAACCGGCCCGGACGGAATACCAGCAATATTCCTTAAGAACTGTGCTCCAGAACTATCGCCGGTTCTTGGCAGACTCTTCCGCTTATCTTATGCATGGAGGACCTTTCCTGGCTGCTGGAAAATCGCTCGAGTTGAGCCAATCCCAAAGACGGGAAAAAAGTGTCCCACAAAATTACGGTCCGATACCATTCTGAATGATCGTCAATACGGATTCCGTGGCGTAACGTAATAATCTCCATCGCCCGCAAGAGCCATGGCTTGTAGCGCTTATTCGCACACTTCAGTGACTCAATGTTTTTTCAGATGTCTTGGATTTGTTTATTTTGCACTTCACACGCAAGCATTAAGAAAACAAAACCCCGCAGCAAGAGGAAACGCGTCTGCTCTCTTCGTTAGTCAGACACTCAATCCACTGTATACTGAAGTCCATCAATTAATGTGCTTATCACTAAGTTATGAAAAAAAAAACGATTGGCAATTTATGTAGACCCCAAATCTGAAATTCATTCCAGGTTCTGCAACTTGTCATAAACTTTTACTAATTTGGTATTTTGCTGTAACCATTTTTTTTTCTGTATTTATTACACTACACAACGAGAGATTATTGTATCGAATCTGTTGAAAACTGAAAAATGCTCACATCAAAAAAGTTAAGCATAATGTCAGATATCTCCGGTGTCCGGTTCTGATAATATTTGCTGCAGTCAAACGAGACAACAACTAAAAATATATAGTAAACTAACTAAAGCAGAATTTTGAGAAAATCGAGGATCCACCGCGGTACAATATATTGTTTTGCCGACAATGATCCGAATCGAATAGGAAATCATCAGCATGATGAGAGTAGTTGACTCATTGGGTGCCTGATGACCGAAAGATTTAATCAAAGGAGTTTTGCTTCACGCTCATATTTATTAACAAATATATATCTAAATAAGAATTCATTGTGATAGAAGGAGAAAAAGAGGATTAAATAACATTATGTTGATAAAGTGACTGAAGTAAACAACAAGGCAACAGAATTACTTCAATGGTCCTGGTGATGTGGTAGGGGCTTGACATACCAGAACAGAAAAGGCTTTCCCACAGCATATTGGAAATAACTACTACAAAATAGGATTCTCGTTCATTCATTAATAATAATTATGTTCACACTCGCCAACGAACCTTTAAACGACGCAGATCGTTCGCTCGTCCGCTTACATCGCAATTATCATTTCGCAGTACGCATACAGGCAGATATACCTGGACAATATAATACACCTTCCTTCCCGCGCCGGGTTTTGTTTTGTGAACAGTACCAGTGACAGTGAATAGACAAAGACCAGTGAACAATAATTGTGATACAATGGCCTGCGGGCCAAATATGAGTGGTAACCGTTTTCGGGATCTCGTCGAGGACGTAGATTTCGAAATACGTAAAAAAAAATGTAAAAGAACACTTCCTAGAATCGAAGAGCATTTTCCAAATTTACCGATGACATCAGTAAAAAATCCAAAATTTTTAATTATCACGGCCAAACAAAGTGATAAACCCATCTCGTCGCTCAATCTATTTGTAATTAAAAAAGTGATAGATGATATAAGTCGAGAATACGAACAAATTACGATCTTACGCGACGGAAACTTATTAGTGAAAGTTAACTCACCAAAAATCGCGGACCGGTTCCTAAAAACAACTAATTTAGGCAATGTGTGCCCCGTCACTGTGAAGCTTCACGAAAAATTAAACGAGTCTAAGGGTATAGTTTACGCTCCCTGTCTAATAAATATTCCCGAATCAGAAATAATTTCGGAAATGCAATCGCAAAATGTAACACAAGTTTACAAATTTTTAAAAAGGGATGAAAATAAAATCCAACGACCATCAGGCCTAATGCTATTTACTTTCGACCTCTACCAACCACCAAAATCTGTGGATATAGGTTTCTACAAAGCAAAGGTCGACGAATACATCCCCAACCCCATGAAATGTCGTAACTGCCAACGACTCGGCCATACAACAAAACGCTGCACTAACACCACAATGTGTGAGAAATGTAACCTCCCACCTCATATGCCTACCGATTGCTGCCGTACTATGTGCGCCAACTGCTCACTCCCTCATTCTGCTGCAGACAAAACCTGCCCCTCATATATTCAAGCCAAGGAAGTACTGGCGATAAAAACCACGACCAAATGCTCAATGGGCGAAGCCAAACGCATTTACAAAGAAAAAAATGTCTCCAAACCCGATCAACTTTCGGGAAGTTTCGCAGAAACGCTGAAGTTTAATCCATCGCATGGACTCATAAAAGAACAAAACAAACCAAACATAATACCAGCCCCAACATTCAAAGAACCCCTTCCAACTGGCCCCTCTACATCTAATACAGCAAACAACATTAAAAATCCATCGCCTCACCAGCCATCAAAACCAGTAAAATATAATTTCACCAAATCGGACTCATCAACAACACCACCAGCTCAACAAACACCATCAACTCATCTAACATCAACAGCTCAACTAACTCCAACCAACCCCCCACAACTACAAACAACTTCTTCAATCCAAAACTACAACCAAACGGTCCCACAAGTTACAACAAGCTTTTCCGCCGACAGCCTCTCGCAATGCACATCGTCACCTGCACTAAAGGTAAAAAACAAATCGTCCCTTACTAAGACAAAAATAAATAAAAATGTACACATCCTAGAAGATGATGAATTCAAAATGTAAGAATAATATTAACATCCAAGCCCCTGACTCTGCTGTTTCGGAAACTGGACACTTGAACTCTGCTCAGAGTACAAGTGCCCCGTATCAGGAACAGCAGAGTCAAGTTCCTAACAACATACAGCCTATCCACCCAACATTCCTACACGAAAATAAATTTAAGAATACACTATCCCATCCCGCAAAACAATCAAATCCCAAGCACACTATTAGGGCTGAACGCCCACAACCCACTTCACAACATAAACCATTCACCATTTTGCAATGGAACATGAATGGTTATACTAATAATTTTGACGAATTAAACATTCTAATTAAAGAATATAACCCAAGTGTAATATCATTACAAGAAACACATTGCCCAGTTAACACGATACCAATCACTCCTAAATCATATACAGGATACTTCCATAACTCCTCTGCAAATACATCACATAAACAAAGTATAGGGTTACTCATTAAAAAAGGTACTCTCCACAAAATTCTCCCCATTATTACAAATATGCAAGCACTCGTTGTAGCAATACAATACCCCATAAATTTCACTTACATAGATTTATATCTTCCTCCAAATCAGCCGATAAATAAAGATGATTTTCAGTCAATACTCAATCAAACAAACGAGCCCAGAATACTTGGAGGTGACATAAATGCTTGGAGTATACTCTGGGGCTCATCGTCCACAAACAAAAGAGGTGAAATAATAGAAAACATCCTCCTCGACTCCAACCTTATCCTACTGAATGAAGGATCGCCTACCCACCTCTCTACCCACAACACTCTCACTCACATTGACATCACTTGTTGCTCTCCTGATTTGGTTCCGAGAACTTCATGGCAAGTTCTAGACGATCTTTACAATAGTGACCATTTTCCCGTGTTAACTATGATAAATATCCAACAACCGATAACCAATCATAATCAATCTCCAAAATATAAAACTGACTCTGCCAACTGGCCACTTTTTGAAAAAAAAAAAAGTTGATAAATTTCTTTCAAGCTACGCCCATACACCTAATACAAATCATGAAGCTGCAATAATCAATAAAGCAATTAGATCTGTAGCCAACGTTTCAATACCACAAACGAATACTAAAGCTAAACCGGTAACCAGGCAACATGTACCTTGGTGGAACTCCGAACTAACATCTCTCCGCAAATGCAAAATGGCAGCCCTCTCCCAATTTAAAAAAAGACCCACAGAGGCTAATCTTGTAGCATATAAAAAAGCGAACGCTTTATTTCGTAGAAGGATCAAAGATAGTAAAGCAAAAAGCCCCCTTCAATTCACTTCGACAATCAACCCAAAATCCTCCACTGCCATAATATGGCATAAAATACGCAGCTTAAGCGGAAATTACAATCCGGTAAATATCTCCTGTCTTAATTCCCTAAATACTACAATCACAGACACAATGCAAATATGCCAACTCTTCGCCAAAACCTGGTCGCAATCCTCAGACAACCACAACTTCCATCCCGAATTCAATCGGAAAAGACTTGAATCCCTTAACAATTTAGTACATTTGCAATACTCCAACCCTGCGGCCCACCGCATCGAAGAACCCATCTCATTTACTGAATTTGAATCAGTACTTAGTATAACCAAAGGAAAAACCCCAGGGAGAGATCGAATATCCTACCCAATGTTGAAACACCTTTCGAAAAATACAAAATTGAGAATCATTAAATTATACAATAAAATATTTGAAACTTCACATATCCCACAAATCTGGAAAACCGCAGTCCCGAAGAAAGATAAAGATACTATAGAGGGTTACCGTCCTATATCCTTAATCCCCTGTATTGCAAAGGTTTTAGAAAAAATAGTAGCCAAACGTTTGCTATGGTTTATAGAAACAAAGAAATTGACATCTATCAACCAAGTCGCATTCAAATCCAACAGAGGTTGCACAGATGCCTTACTTCACATTGACCACTATATCTCAAGGGGCCTAGCCACCAAAAACCACGTCACAATCCTCTCTCTAGACTTCGAGAAAGCCTTCGACAGAATCGGCATTCACGTCATACTTAACAAATTGTTAAAATGGGGAGTTGGTAACAACATATATGGGTACGTCAAATCATTTCTAAGTAATAGAAAATTTCAGTGTAGATCCAACCACATATACTCCAATACACTCCCGCTACACAACGGAATCCCTCAAGGATCCCCATTGTCAGTCATATTATTTATTATCGCCTTTGACGACATAAGCACGATAATATATAAACAGAAACATCTAGATCATTGTATTTACGCCGACGATATATACATCTTAAGCAAAACCAGTGATTTAATCTCCTGCAAAAGCATGTTAACTGACACTTTGAAAGATATTGTAGAATGGTCAAATTATTCAGGTGCCAAACTGTCAATAGAAAAATGTAAATTACTTCATGTGTGCCGACGACGACTCTGCCCCCAAATACACCTCAACATAAATAATAAAACTATCCAAAATATCCCCAACCTCAAAATCCTAGGTATAACATTTAATAATAAGTATTGCTGGAAACAACACTGTTTAGATCTTAAGAAATCACTAGCAGCGAGACTGAATATTATTAAATACTTAAGTAGCAAGAAAAGCAATGTACATATTAACACCCTATGTAATATAACAAAAGCACTAATTTTAAGCAAAATAGACTACGGTATTTATATTTATGGCAATTGCCCCAAGACAACTCTAAACATAATAAAACCCACGTACCACCAAGCCGCTAGAAACAGCATATTCGCTTTCAAAACAACCCCAATAAAAAATATATTGGCTGAAGCTGGACTTCCAACAATCGAGGAACGAGTAGAAATGATATCCGCAAGACTTGTAGCTAAGCTAGCGTTTTCGAGAAACTCCATCATCGACAAAGATATTAAACTAACGCTAGGGTACAAAAACCGAAACCGAATTCCATCCGCAATTACCAGGATAATAGATAAAGTCGACCAATTAGAATTACAATTTAAACAAACTGTTAAGTTTTCCTCAACTTATCCGCCATGGCTCCTAAATGAGAGTGCTATTATAACTATACTCACAACATTTAAAAAAGCTAACACAAACAAGGAAATATACAGTGCACTATTTTGGTCAATCGCTTCGAAATATAAATCCGATGGATGGAGATTTCTATATACAGATGGATCAAAAACAACCGAAAATACATCTTTCGCTGTTACATCTGAAGAAGGTGATGTAAAGAAAATCGGACTGTTACCTCAATTTTGCTCCACCTTTACGGCGGAAGCCTTCGCCATCCTACAAGCCGTAATAATTGCCACCAAAACACAGGGAAAAATATCTGATCTGCACAGACAGCTTGTCAGTACTCAATTCAATAAGAAACACCAACTATACTGATGATATCATTTCCAGTATTCGAAACAATATCATCAAATATTATAATAAAATAAAACTAATGTGGATTCCCAGCCATGTTTCCATCAGCGGTAATGAAAATGCAGACTGTGCAGCTAAGTCAGCTAGAAGAGCTCCAGTTCATAAATTTAACATATATACAAAAGCCGATCTACTAGCAACCATCCAAAACAAACAAAAAAATACAATTCGAATGAATTGGGATACTTATCACCACACCTATAAAAACGTAAACCCATTCAAATATCACCCCCTCTATCCAACGAATTTAAGTAAAACTAAAATCACAAACTTCGTGAGATTGCGATTAGGTCATACGTCCGCTACGCATCTTTACCTGCTCAACAAAGACACACCCCCAATGTGCCAAAAATGCAACACAACACTTACAGTCATTCATATACTAAAAGACTGCCCTCACCTAAAACTTTTAAGAGACCGTCTATTTCATAATATAGATATTTATAAAATTCTCGAAGATCCTACCCCCGACAACATAGAAAATATAGATAAGTTTATAAAAATTCTAAAAATCAAATTATAATTTAAAAGTACAGAGCCAATAGTCTCAGCTGCTAGGCTCATTTTGTTAGCTTATTGATATGTAATTTTGAATTACTTGTTAATAATAAATAAATAATAAATAAATAATTATGTTCAGTCCGAATTTTTCATTTACTGGATAGTTTTTCCTCAAGTGGAGTTATTGTCCTTGACAAGGATTTATATAAATCGATATACTACCTTCAATTCTCGCAGTGGTGTTTAACCTTAGAAACCTAATTGACCTTCTTATCACCCAAATTTGCTATACTTCATCAATCTTAACTAATTTATGTGCTTCCCGCGGACAACCTTCGTGATTTAAGTGTTGTATCCATACAGCTTGTCGTGTGGGAAACATAGTGGTAAGATTTGTCAACACACGCACACACCTAATCCCACATCATTGTAAGCACGTATCGGCAGGGATTATTAACGACTCGCATAAACAATATTTAGACGACTCTACGGTTGAATGACAGAACTTTCTACCTCCGGTCTTCGTTGTTAATTAGTGCTGAGTTTTCTGATTAGCCGGACTAAAGTAATGTGTTGATTCCTTCTATGATTGACTTACTGAATGATTCAGTAGCTTGTGATTTTGTATCGACTGCAGACCGCTGAATTAGTTACAATGCAAATTTGTTTATTTTATTGACATTTTCGTTCCTCTGTCTACAAAGTTTATTGATATTTCGGTTCACCAGTTACAAGACTGTTAAATATCAATACTTGAAGCACTACTCACACGATTTCAGGACGGTTTCGATGAAACCTTTAAGTAAGACGTCGAATTTACTCGTTCATATTAACCAATTAGTCGATCGACCACAATTAAATGATATCTGTTTGCTATTCTTTGTAGTCTAACTGGGCAACACTTGGTCCCTATACTTTGCAAGCGCCCAGATATATACAGTAACCACCACAACGAGGAAGAAAAGAAGGAAATTAGAACAAGGTCCAAGTCTACTGAGGGATATAATACAAGACAACGCTAATCTAATGGAGAACATTAGGGAATTGAACAGGACTTGACTGGCAAGTGGTCGAAGCCTGTTCAAGAATTCGAGTTACTTGGCCTGCCAAAAGCAATTACAAGCAACAACTAATCTTCTAATGGCCATTTTTCAGATAATTGGCAAAGATTAGCCAGGATTACTTTCATTCGGATCATGTGCCAAAGGCGAACAACTGAATAAATCGTAAATGACCACCACATCTTGGGGTTAGAATTTTGTCCATGTGCTACCGAGCCGATGGCCCTGAAGACCAACAAAGTTCGTAGATGATTATTAAAACAGGAGGGTGTCCAAAGATTGAAGAAGTAAAACAGTGGGATTAATGGCGTTTACATGAGTTATTCGATTACGTGATGGGTAGAGGAGAAGATGACATTCATTGTCGACCCAAAATATAGAATTCTTTTATAATCATTCTATTTTCTTCGGATGTTAATTTGGAAAAGATTTGATTTTCAAATTAAAAAGACTTTAATAAAATATTGGAGAGTATTTAAATACATGGTGATGGGTGTTTCTAGTAGCAAGCAGTTCACCTCTGGTAGCTAAAAATCCTTCGAACATTATCGTAGGAATCAAGCCTTTTTTTTTGTTCATGAAACAAATATTCGTAAAAACTGCTCCAATGATTATATAGGGTGGGCCATACACTTTTGCAAATGGGAACACTTGATTTCTTAAAAACCCTGGCGGGGCGTAATAAACGTATAAACAATTCCAACAACAACGCAATAAACAATTCCCCGCCACCCGCGCGCCCGTCCCTTTAACAGTTTTTAAGAAATCAGGTGTTGCAATTTTTTTTTAATAACATCCTTTATTGGATATGAATAGTACAATCTTAACAATTTAATTTAATACTAGGTTTAAATTGTACTTAATTTAGTTTACGTTGGTATGATTATGTAGGCGTCTTTCGTGTTTGACAGCATATTCTTGGATAACTTCGTAAATCCATTTGATCTCTAGGTCATTATGAATTTCCTGATTTGTCACAAAACGGTAGGCATTGGTGATAATGCGAAGGAATTTATTCTAGCTTCGTTAAATTATATCTCTATTCGATTGCTTTGTACAGGCCCATAATTGGATTCCATATATCCAAATCGGCTTGATGATAGATTGATAGATCAATATTTTACAATAGAGATTGAGTTGAGAATGATTCCCGATTAACCAATACATCTGTCTACCTTTCAGCTTTATTTGTTTAGCTGTTTGTTTCACATGATGTCTCCAGTTTAGTCTGCTATCCAAATGTATACCGAAATATTTCCCTGAATCTGCTTTGGGCACTGAAATTCCGTTGAGATATGTAGAAATATTGGTATCTGATCGTCGCAATGTAAATGTGACGTGAATAAATTTCATCTCATTGAGTTTAATTTTCCAATCAGTGGTCCATTGGCTAATTTCGTTGAGTGCCTGTTGCAATTGTTGTGTAGATTTCTTCTTTTTTTTATTATCGTCAGCTGATATTGTAGTGCTCCAAGAAGCCCCACCACTTTCCTCCCACATACATATCTACCCACCTACAAGAATCCAAATCCAAAATCCATCCAAAATCCCATTCATAACCAAAAATTAACATTGAATTCAATCTCAAGCAAATTGAACCAAACGTTCAATTGTCGGACATTGAATTCAATCCCAAAAATCCGAACATCACACTGCACATTTTTCACATGCATTGTATCTACAATCAAACACGTGTCCAAACAAAATCTTGTCTCTTAGATCCACCGACACACAATTCCGGTAATCTAAACATCGCAATGCATACGCATTGTAACCAGATGTTTTATGACTTACAAATAAACACAAATTCCCATCCGTATTCACACCCAATTTTCCACGGATCTTGTGTTACCCATCTGAAGTGCTCGCAACTCTTGTTTGCATTAGCCAGATGGATAACACAAACAAAATCCCAAAACGGATCGGTGATAAGTGGCGACGCGTCCGGACTTCGAAAAATATAAAGATAACAAAAGATACAGATAGACTCTGGATCGAGAACCGAGAAGTCGAGCAGGAGAGTTAGTAAGTAGCGTGCGTAAGGAGAAGAGCTCCTCCAAAGAAAATTGAAATATAAAAGTGATCCTTTTACAAAAGATACAACAAACTGTGTTTTTTTCTCCCATGTGTAAAGACACTTACGTCGCTAGTGAATCACCATAATCGTGCGGCAACACCGTCGGTATTTTGATCGGAAAGACAAAATACACAAGTTCGACACATCCATCAAGGACAACACGGTAGCGCACTCCTACCGGGGAACCGGAAGCACGGTGGTGCACCAGAAATGTTATAATATTACAACTGTATCATCTGCAAAGGTGCTTATGAATGCGTTCTTGGTTGTTGGGATGTCTGCAGTGTATAGTAAGTAGAAGAAAGGTCCTAGGACATTTCCTTGTAGTACGTCTGCTTCTAGATAGTACGCCTGCTAGGATAGAAGCTAGAGTGAGCTGCTTCGGGTGTTACTTTGAACGTGTTGCCATTTGCAAACATTTATGGCCTACCCTATACTAAGTTGGTTTTGTGCATGGAGCTTGTTAAGCGTCTGCAATCCTCAATCAAATGGTTTCGTGTTTTTTATCCACATTTATTGACGCTTCAATTACAGATTTTACTTAAGACTAAACGTTAAATTCTATTTTACAAATATCATTCTTACATTAACTTACTGGCTCTTCACAAGCACACATTATCATTTTTCTTATGCCATTCGGCGTACCATAACTGATGTTTTTATAACGTCACAATAATTGATGTTTTCTTTTTAAAATGTGTTCTATTTTTTTTTCTATACCATGTTTTTTTTTAATTAGTTACATATATGCAACTAGTTTGACAAGCAAAACTAAAAAAAAAAAAAAAACTAAACAAAACGTACAAACATAAATAAGAAATACGAATAAAAAATAATTAGGAATTGGGAATAGAGGGAAGGAAAGTGGTGCGCCTGAGAGGCATACTCTGTTTGGGGACGTATAGTCCTTTACTCATCACTGATCCACCACCAGTTGGGATGCGATCGACCTTTTATTGACTTATCTCTTTTACCGATCACCATACTAAAACGCAGTCGATCTGGAATATTAGAGATATCGTTATCATGGAGAATTCGTTTATCCCTGGCACCACGGAAAGCGTGGTAAATAATAGGGGTCTTGGATAAGTTCTTTTTTATCCAAGAAAGGGAACGCTTCTACGGGAATGAACCCATACTGGAGAGTACTCGCCATATACATATCATTGGGAAATAATACTTCCTATATGAGATCATTTTCGCTGCACATTGCCCCAGATGTGTGACGACGGATAATGATAATGAAGTTATACATTCTGTTTAGTCCTGATTTGTCATACAGGACTTTATTGGGATAGAATTTCCTGTATTGCGACTCTGGGGTTCTGTAGATTCCGAAGCAGGGACAGTGTCTCCGTCTCTCGAAGACCCGAAACTTTTCCATGTAGAATGGGGATATGTTGTAGCATACCGAGCAGCCAGACATTAATACTGGTCGGATGAATGCTGAGTATGAAATTATTTTCACCATGGGGTCCAGAAAACTACTACGGAACAGACTTCGTGTCATTGCATATGCGTTTTTAGCTGCTGTAAGAGCGGCTGCTGTAAGCTTATCAAAGTAAAGATACTGATCAAGCCAGATATCAAGGTATCTGACTACAGTTTTTACTTATAGGGGAAAATTATTACTTCCTACAATGGAAAATGTTTCCCAATTTCCTTTTGTATCCCTTGATGGGCTGGACAGGGGCGTTCTGAAAAGGATAGTCTTTTTTTTCTGGAAATTTATTTTTAATTTCCAGTCGTCCCAAAAACGTTTGATTTTGTTGAAATCATTTTACAGAAGTCTGTTGATGACATCAATCTTTTCTCCAGATCTATACACCACAATGTCGTCGGCATACGCAATTGTATGGTTGAGAGAACCCACTAGATCACTAGTGTAAATGTTAAATAAAATGAGAGAATTCACTGCTCCCTAGTGTAGGCCGTTTTTGATATGGAAAGTCTTGTTAGAGATTATATCTCCACATTTCACTACAAATTGTTTACTCATTATCATATCGTAGATAATGTATAATAAATATTTGGGCATATCTAGATTTGACAACTTATATACCAGCCATTCTAACCATACTGTGTCGAAAGCCTTTTCAAAGTCAACCCCTGTGCATTGTCGCTTCGCCTTGTTCCACTGTATGTCGCAAACAAGTTTTGTCGCAGCATGAACTGTGTCATGTTGCGATCGAAAACCAAACTGGTTGTTCGGAATACTACCGGTTTCCTCACACCAGTTAGTCAATCATCATCGGAACTACAACGCGGATCCGGTCTTGGCCTTATTTAACAAATCTCTCCACTGGCCCCGATTTCGAGCCGATGTCATCCAGTTTGCCACTCCCAGGCTCTGGGCGTCCTGGTCTACGCCATCCCCCCATCACAGAAAAGGTCTGTCACGCTGTCTCCTTCCATACATCCTGCCACAAAGGACTTCCGGGCAGGCTCCTCTTCGTTCATTCGAGCTAGGTGTCCTACCCACTGGAGTCTACCGAGTTTGAATTTTCTTACAACATTAGCTTTAAGGTAGATTGCGTACAACTCATGGTTGTAGCGTCTCCGGAATCGTCCTCCCTCACATACGGGGGCAACAATTCTCCTTAAGACCTTCCTCTCGAACGCGGCTAAGAGTTCAGAGTGCCTTTTATTAAGCACCCAGGTCTCGGGTCCATACATGAGTACTGGTAAGACCATGGTCTTGTACAGTAATAGCTTAGATGTTCTGGATAAATTTCGGGATTTAAAGAGCCTTGATAGACCATAATAGGCTTTGTTAGATTTGATCAGCCGTTCGTGTATTTTTTCTTCCATATTGTTATCGGCTGATACTATTATGGGGGCTGAGGTATGTGGTGTGCAGGCGTACTGCACCGGTTCTACCTCCATCCCATATGCTTCAGTGTGTGTTGTTGAGTAATCCATAGAATTTGAACTGATCACCATTTAATTAGATTTAATTTTACACTTGAAATGAATACAAAGATTTCTTCTCCTTTGATGTTTAATTAAACTCTTGTTTCTTTATTTACAACTTAATAAAATGTTGACACAATATCTCATCGTCTGTTGTTAAACCATAAGGGTGCACTAGAGTCATTATAATAAAAATTATATTCTAGATTATTCTCCCTTAAACCATAAGGGTGCACTAGAGTTATTACAATAAAAGTTAAATAAAAGGCGATTCTCACTTAAACCATATGGTGCACTAAAGTATTATAATAAAAGGTGTATCGATGCTTATTCTCACTTAATCCATTAGGGTGCTCTAGAGGTATTACAATAAGAGTTAAATAAAAGGTGATTCTCACTTAAACCGTGTGGCGCACTAGAGTGTTATACTAAAAGGTGTATCGTAAGTTATTCTCACTTAATCCATATAAACCTGTGCTAGCGCAAGTACCGCTGTGGCGAAAATCCTGTTTCCGACTCCAAAGATATTGGTTTTGTTTAACGTGGAGGCCCAACTAGCCTCCACGGAATCCCAACCGCGATTAAAGATCGCCATCGAAGCAACAAAATTACGAAATATTCATTTATTGCCTCGATGACCATATATGGTAGGATATCCCTTTTGCGTTTTGTTCAACACAAAAGGGTTGAAATACACACACGATGATTGCTTCTGCAGTTCATCGTGTGTATCCGCAAGTATGCAGATACAGCATACATCCCATTTAAAGTTCGCAGCAGGTGCGAGTATCTCTGTTACAAAAAGGGTTGAAGCATTTGCACGATCAACGTGTGCGTAAGGCATTATTGCCGATCGTGTACTTTCCACTTCCATAAATGGATATGTTCCTTCGACATCATTATGTGGGACTTGGGCGCGCTTTGTCGGCGTCCCCTGGTGTAAATCGCCATGCGCGTGTGTACAAAAATGCTTGTCTTATGCGCATGGATATTGTCAGGGAATTATATCGAACACCTGATGTTGTATCAATCCGTGTTTCAGGGGCATTTGGCTGGTGCCAACAATTTCGCTTGTCGGACGGGTGGTCCATCGATCGTTTGTATAGATGACCACAAAAAGGAAGAAATAAATCCTGTAGTATGTGGTAAACACATTAGGAGGTATTTCTTTGATATTTATTGGGCAATGTTGTTTGCTGCATGTGCAACCGGATTTTGCCTTTTGGGAAATATGGTGCGATTCGCACGACTATGCTCTTGTAGGGAATGTCTGTTGTTGCTGATATATTTTTCGTATCATCAGACATTATGCTTCACAGGCTTTCGTGGTTATAGGAATAACCAATGCAGGTAAGTACACGCTTTTATAGAATAGGACGCGCGTAGAAATGGTTACCTGGCGGCAGATGAGCAGGTAAGTAGTGGCGTTCGCAAGAACCGCCACACTATTGAGCCAAGGTAGTTAAAGGATTGCACTACTTCAAATTCGTGCTCCGCTACCCTGATAGTTTCACCCACGTTAGGTCTTCTCTTCGCAGAAGTTGCCACCATGTACTTAGTTTTCCCCTCATTAATGTGCAGTCCCAGTTTGTGTGCCGCTTGCTCGATCTCGGTGAAGAAGTTGTGGGGGTTCTCTATACCACATGGAGAACCAGCCCACAATGCCAACCAATCTGGAACGCTAACAGCACATCACTTCAACCCAACTCCCCATCCCAAACCTTGCAATACACATATTCGCAACCGTGCAAAACCTGCAAGCGCACCCACCCCAATATGCAACAGCATCCACCCCCAATCTGCAATCGCATACATTCCCCAATTTACCAGGAACCCATTTCCCAAGCTGAAATAAATGCATATTCCAATTTACAACGGAATATTAATCACTTCCCACAATTACATCACCCCACATACATTTTCCCTAAATTGCTTCGGTCAATATCTTATCTAAACGATATTCGTTGCTTGCACCCAAGCAATTCCAATTTTCCCCGAAAACCATTCCGGTTCATTTCCTCCTTAAATTATACTTCTCGCTTGCGACCAAGCGGCAGCCAATTTTCCACGAAACGATCACAACAACCAAGGCCCTTGATCATGCTTGGCTATGCCGCCAAACCAATTTCCCAGTATACACAACCAACGAATCCAACTCAGCTTATACGGCTAGGATTCGCTGGAACTGTATTGCTATGCAAGCATAGCAATTCTATTCGAAATTAGAATCGATTTTTTTCCATTTCATCAGTCGCCATTCGACTCCCAACACGCGCACGTCAAGGTTCCTCTTATAACCACCGCGGCCACGCGGGGGCACGTCGCCCCCGTGTGTAAGAGTCAGTCGAGTAACAACCGTCCCGGAGGAGGTGTTGTACCGTCGGTCAAAACGTGCCTGCCATCTGAATACGGCGTGTCATAAAGCCGTTACAATTTAAACGTGTTGGTACAAGTATATAATCGTAATCATAAATAGTCTTAATACATAAATGTAATCGCAATATACAAGTTATGTTACGAAGACATCACAATTTGAATGGACTTGTAACCACAATATAATAAACTCAACCAAAACTGTATGTGTATTATCATTTACGTGAATTACGTGGTGCTTACTTCCGCTGGAACGACTCGATGGGATTCCAGGCGAAACGGTGTCATACGTTGGCACACCTACCTGTAACCCCCACAGAGTTCTGTATAGCCGAATCGGATCTACCGATGATGTCGATTTCATCTGCGTAGACAAGTATCTAGCTGGACTTGGTGACAATAGTCCCTCTAGTTGTAACGCCAGAGTCACGGATTGCTTTCTCCAACGCCAGGTTGAAGAGGAGGCAGGCCAGACCGTCCCCTTGTCGGAGTCCATTATAGATATTTATTGGTTTGGACAGCAATCCCGCTACTTTTACTTGACTAGTTACATTGGTCATGGTCAACCTACAAAGTCGTATCAATTTGTTTGTAATGCCGAAGGCTCTCATGACATTATATAGTTCTACACTGGCAATGCTGTCGTAGGCGGCCTCAAAGTCTATAAATAGATGATATAATGGAATATTAAATTCCTGACATTTTTTCATCGTCTGCCTAAGGGTTGAAGCCACACTGATGTTGACCAATGATGGCTTTCGCGTATGGGGCTATCCGATCTTGTAGGATAGTGGAGAGTATCTTATAGGTGGTACTTAGCAATGTTATACCACTATAGTTGCTGCACACTGTGATATCTCCCTTCTTATGTATGGGGCAAATTATTCCACGACACTAACCTTCCGGCATCTCCTCTTGCTCCAATACGTGCACCATGATCTCATGAATTGCGTGATGTAATGCTGTCCGTCCTTGTGTGATCAGCTCAGCTGGTATGCCATCAGCTCCGGGGGCTTTATTTGTTTTACGCTCTCTTATGTCTTTTACTGCTTCCTCAATGCTTGGTGACAGCAGTATTTGGTCTTGATCTTGCATTGGTGGAGCCTCCAATCCTTCTGTGAGCTGACCATTTAGCAATTCATTGAAGCTCCTCGATAGTATAGTGGTTAGTATACCCGCCTGTCACGTGGGAGACCAGGGTTCGGTTCCCCGTCGTGGAGCCTCTGGCGCAAGACCAATGACCTTGCCCGGAAAAAAACAAATCGTTATGGAAAATTTAACAAGCCTCAGGCCAAGACCGATTTCCGGTTGTAGTGCCGATGATGATGATGAAGTGCAGCGTGCTGTGTACCGCGTCATCTGCGGATTATTTGGTAGAACTTCCGCGCCTGGGGCGGACCTCGCTCTCTCCTTTTCTCTATTTCACCAATAAGGTTTTTCCCAGGCACTTTTGTCCTCTCTATGAAGTCTTTTTTCAGATCTTAAACTTGCATCGTACGCCAAGAGTGCATAGCCTTTTGTTTATTGCATTTAAGACGATAATGACAGGCTTCAGTTTTTGGCTGAGTAGTAACCCTACCCCGCGCACATGAAGTTTTGTATGACAGCTGTAATAAATGTCATACTCTTTTCATAGAATGACACCACTCCCCGTCGATCTTATTTCTTATAATGCTGTTATGTCAGCCTTATATTCAGTCAGCGCATCGGGTAGTTGCCGTGCAGCTCGAGCTCTGTATAGTGAGCGGAAGTTCCATGAGAAAATTCTCAAATCGTTTAGCCATTTTCGTTTCCGTGGTCGTCGTCGTGTATCCGAAGAAAGTGAAGCATGTGAAGTTGACATCACAGATAATGCTGGTGTTCACTATTCCGAGGTAGGAAACAAATTCAGAGAATTGGTCACACAAAAAGGAAACAAAACACAAAACATCGCCAGCTTGCGTTGAAGAAACGAGGAAAACCACACAAAGATGGGATCAAAGACTCGGAGAAAAAGAAGGAAGATCAGCAACCACAGAAACTAACAAAGCCAAATAAAAATAAACACCACCAGAAAGAATTAAACAAAGTCACGAAGAAGGTGATGATACCAATTAGGTAAGTGGGGCTACGTTAATTTTAAAATTAAAAGAATTTGCTATGAAAAATATAGCCTAGCATGCGACAGTATCGAAAAGTATCATGAATTAAAATTAAAAAGTTGAAGGGGCGTCTGTCAACGTGTATTGAACTAGAACATAATCTCTTATGTTGAAAAAAAAAAAATTGACAAAACAAAATTGTTTTCTTTTTCTAAAGACTTATTGACCTGCCCTCGTATTTTGAATTCAAAGAACTTATAACCTTAAGAGGCAACGGCCGATATCCTAAAACTGTATATTATGCTCCCAATAGATAGTATGCCCAAGTTAGGCAAATCAAACATTATGGGTCCTTCCTCTGTAGCATTTCCGTGCAGATATTAGCGCGACACTGCCATACTTACGATTATTTCTGTTGTACTTATTTACATAACGACCAGTTGTCAGGTTTTGTGAATATGTCGCTTAACATTAGCACATACCCCTTCAATAAACAATCACCCTTCCTGTTTAGATGTGTCCTATTTCCAACGTCTTTATTGACTGCGGACGATCGTAAATCGTATGCCTGCCTTTTGGACTTTTTTTCGCTGTTCCTTTCCTGCTACGGATTATTTTATGTGATTATGTTTTGTCAGTGGAAATGTGCCAAAGGGCATTATGAATTAATATGCTTCCGCAGCCGGATACACGTGTACGTATCCTTGTTGGGTTGTATGGATGAGCGGGAGTAGTCATTAATCAGATTGGGTGTGGAATTGCTACCGTACAGAGCGTTGTACTTGTTCGTCGTCTTTTGCTGGCTTCCACTTTTTTGAGAACCTTTCATATACTTCCTGTATATCCAGTGCATACGTACTTATGATGGAGGTTTATGATGCAAACATTGCGAGGTTTGGTTTCGATGGATGTAGAAGTTTGTGTGCACATTTAAGGAATTTATGGACATCGGGCTTGCAGCTGTAATGGGATGTAAACAGCTTTTCTGGGTGCACTGATTTAATGTAGCTGCATTTGATGATTTAATGACTCAGATGCGATAAATTATTGCTAATGGTATTTTACACCCTGCGACACTCGGGCGAAATCTGGTTTATATCAGGACAACCTTAGACAGTCATTGCGATGAGTTCTTTAGTGGCTGTTTTTTTTTTTTTCTTACTTTTGCTAACTAAGTTGATGATTGTATTTAAGTGAAACGTATTTGGATGAATCATTTTCTGAGAGATGTTGTTGGTGTTAGGGGTGTTTTTTTTTTTCTTTCTGTTTTAACACGTTTGTTTGGAGTTTGTTTGAAGCCTTCATTTAAATTCAATTTTTTTACGCCTTTCCACGGCATCTTAAGTTAAACAATCTATATTTTTTAGAAGCGCATCTCACTTAATGTTTTGATTTAGTAATTATACAATTTAATGCCTTTCACCGGATTGCTGAGGTTTTTATGAAATAAACCATTCGTTAGAGTAGCAAGGAAAACGTGTAAAATGTTTTCTGTATTGAAATGAAATTAAAATTAACTAAACGACAAAAATAAGGAATTAAAAAAATGGTAGGATATGTGGTCTTAAGGCCGGGACCACTGGATTCATCATATCAAAATCTAGACGGAATTAGGAGAAACAAGATCTGAAGGTCCACATCGAGGGACACATACATACGGGTCAAGTTCAGACGAATTTTCGGGTCGATGCAAGTGACATGAAATAAATACAGCATACGTATTAAAAACCTTACTGATTTTTCAAAATTTTGTCAAGCTCCGTTATGGTTTTTGTTGAGTAATTTCATTGTCTTTTTGTTGGTGATTCATTTTGATTTAAATTAATCTTGTAATTTTTGTTTTTGAAATGGTGCCTTTTGATTTCTATTAATTTCGTAGTTTGTTTAATTTAGTTTTTTTGGAATATCTGAGGTTTTTTTTTTTGATTGATTTTGATGTCTTCGTTTAAAAATTATCTTTTTTTGGCACTTTTTATTTGATTTTTAATAATTTTGGATTTTTGTTGCTTTTGGTTTTTTGAGATGGAATATTCTTTATTGTCTTTTTTTTAAAATAACTGAATTTGTTTAATTTCACTGGAGTTTTTTAGTTGAAGAATTTTTGTTGATAAATTATCAGAAGGTTTTTTTTTGATTAAGTGTTTTTTTTTAAATTGAAGGTACGTATCCTTTGTCGCGTCACCAATGTAGGGTACGTCTGAAGTGCCAACGTATGGCACGCAGTTCTTTCGTATCCCCATCGATCCGTAGAAAGAATATTGTTCACACGAGAAGAGGAAACAAATACACACACTGAAAGTTATTTTAATGTTTATGTTTTCTTTTATTTCACTTGTTAATTCTTTGTTCTTATAAATATAATCCCAGGGTATATATATATATATATACATATATGTATATATATATATATATATATATGATGAAGCAGTGGGGTATAAGGCACGCCAATACACTAAGTAAATACTCCACGGTGGCTTTTCCACGAGATAAAGCGGTATGCATTATCAAATTGAGCAATAAAAACTTGCTGACCGAAAAGAATTGAAATGGATCTAATTTAAACTCAAACTCCTTTTTACTTTTTAATAGGAATGGTTGTTAATACTCAAAAAGTATAAGCACATGCGACCGCCGTGATGGTTATCGAATCACTAACTCGAAAAGGGATGAAATCGGATAATTTTAATTTTGCACTTGACAACCAAAAGAGAACATACTTCTGCTCCCTCATTGCCACGTTCTTCGATGTGTGGTAGGTTACATCGGTAAACCGATGATCGAAGAGGGCGGGAGAATGAGAGAACAGAAACTCGATGTATGATTACTTGGGGTAGATTTGGTTGTATGTGCATGCATCAATGTAGTTCTGAGCGGAACCCATTGAACTAATTCGGTAATATGGTGAGTTCAGAGTACATTGATCTGTACGAAGACAGAACTGTGAAAGAGAGGAAAATTAAGCTGATGATATTCACCTGCAAAAGAGAGCGAATGAAGTGTCTGGAGAAAAGCCAAAGTAACGCTAGGGAAATATGATCACGTGATTCAATCGAATGTTTTGATCATTTTCCCCAGCGGTTCTACAATGATGCGACAACTTCGTCCGGCTGGATTTGGTTGTCGCTAATCGACATGAACAAGAGTTGCCGTATGGCAAAAAACGGAAACTAAACTCAGTTATGCATTGTCTGCGTGGAACAATGAATTTAGCTATGTGTCCTTGGTGGTAACATGCTTTGCAGGTGAACGGGTAAGTAGGGGGGAATGGGGTTGGTTTGACGCGCTGTAAGGCGGTCGAAATTGGATGGGATTGCCCGGGAATGGTGGGTGGTTCTCCGTGTAGTTTAGAGAAACCCCCACAGTTCCTCCTCATATGCCCCCGAATATGACTGGCGACTGGTAAACGGTGCCACGGAATCACCTCGTACTGCCACACCTACTTCGTTCCGCTAGAGTAGCCTTCCCGTTGTGTCAACCAGCTACAGCCAACGGTTATCAACCAACCGTTTAATTCTCTGTGAACGGAAAGTTAGAAAATCACCTTTTACCTGGGCACCGCTGCACGATTAACCAGCCTGCGGTTCCAAATCCGGGGTTGATCTCCTCCCTCGCTCGGGCTCGTGTGGTCAGTTCAAACAATGCTTGGCGACACTTTATAAATTTAACGTACGGGATCAATAGACTCAAATAACATTTTTCTTTCACACAACAAAGGAATTAAACATTTATTTCAAGTAACTTTACGATCGATTTAATTTAACATTTTGATGTTCTTTACATACATTAAGACTTCATTACTTTAAATATATTATTTTCTTTTTATCTTTAATTTTTCTACCGATCGTTTTCAGTTCTTCCCTCCTCCGTTACAGACATCAATCTCCTCCACTACCTCTTTCACTTTCCATTCACTCCGCCCCACTCCGAAGAGAAACTCGCCGCAGCTGTTTCTGCAGAGTCCACAACCCAACGAAAGCTGGATCCAGCATTCGCTTTTAACGATTTTTTTTTTTTTTTTTTTTTTTTTTTTTTAAACACCATTTTTTATTTAGCTGATGATAGTATGATTCTATACCGACTTTGGTACCCAGGTCTTTATATGCCATTCAACCACCAGAACTGTTGACGCTGTCTAATACTATCGTCCCGGTCTCTGTGGGAGATAGCCCTACTGAAGCGCAGGAGCTCTTCTTCGGTGCGCGCTACTTCCCGGTCGTAGCACAATCGCCCGTCTACGGATGATCTACTTACATGATAGATCAGCGGAATTCCGGATCTATCCAGTATAAGCCCTTTCATATCCAAGTCAAGGAACGCCTCTGGTGGAACAAAGCCGTTGCGACGCACGCTCTCATAGTACAGGGTGTTTGGATAATAGGCCCCGAAAATTAGGTCATTGGACGAGCTTATTGCTCTCGCAATTTGTCCTCTGATTAATTTAATCATAAAATTATCCACCCTATTTATGTACGCTTCATTATATAAAGTCTCATTTGAGTAATACTTTTTATAGTCCGATTCCGGTGTCCGATATAATCTGAGACAACTTCTGAGACACTTTCTTTCGAACACCCGAATCTTTTCCATCAAATTTGGACCTATGTTGAACCATACTGGACAACCATATATGAGCATTGGCCTGATTAGCGTCATGTAGCATATGTCTTTTACCCTGCTGTCAAGTTGGCTACTGTGAAATAGCCTCCCTGTCATAGCAAAAGTTTTCCTCGCTTTGAGCAAAGCAGCCTCTACATGTCTGTTGAAATACAGATATTGGTCTAGCCAGATGCCCAGGTATTTAACTAAACTCTTGGTTTCCAGTTTATCTCCATTCGGTCCCACGATAACTAGCTTTCGCCAGTTTTTCCTTGTGTCGTTCGTGGCTTTATATAATGGAGTTCTAAATAGGATGGCTTCACATTTCTGGAAGTTGATCTTAAGTTTCCAGTCATCGCAAAAGCGCTGCACATTGTTGAAGTCTCGCTGTATTAAACTATTTATGATCTCAACTTTCGGAGCTGTTCTGTAAGTTATGAGATCGTCTGCGTACGCAATAGTCTGCGGAAGTGCATCTAATAAGTCGCTAATGTATATGTTAAAAAGAATCGGAGACAGTACCGCGCCCTGTTGCACGCCATTCTTGATATTATACGTTTTATTAGAGGTCACATTACCACTTTTGACCACGAACCTCCTGTCCTTTAACATATCGTAAAGTACATAAAGTAAAGGCTTATGTATGCCATGTCTGACCAGTTTGTAATACAACCCTTCGATCCAGACGGTATCAAAGGCTTTCTCCAAGTCGATCAGACAGGCCCCTGTGAATTGGTTCCTACATTTATTCCATTGTATGTCGGAGACCAGTTTAGCTGCGGCATGTGTGGTTTCATGACCCGCCCTAAAGCCAAACTGGTTGTTTGGAATAATGCTATTGTCGTCTACCCATTTTAGCAGAGCTTTGTTAATGGTTTTTGCAAATACTTTACTGATGCTTGGGAGTAAACTTATCGAACGCATGTTCATTGGGTTTGTGCAGTCTTTGCCCTTTTTTGCGATGGGCTGAATGATAGCCGTTTTCCAACGCGTGGGATAATATGCATTATTCAACGCGTTGTTAAACAGGAGCGTGTATATATCTATTGCCATTGGGGGCAGGTTCTTGAGTACGATGTTAGGTACTCCATATATTCCCACTGACTTTTTGCTTCTTAATGAGTCGAAGATACTCTGGATTCCTCCCCTTGTTATTAGAAGGCCATTAGCCACTACACCATTGGCATTAATGTCAATTGACAGATTATCTTCACTGAATTCGGTTAAAACCCGGATTCTCCGATTGCCAAAGTGAAATTTCATTCCGGAGGTGCAAGTGATTGAGTAGAACTCTGTCCTCCAGGTCGTGATTTCGGTGAATGCTTTCATCCACCTTGTACATTTCCTGAAAGACAGCTCCCACAGCGTTCACCTTTTCCAAAGGATCTTCGATCATGAAGAGCTTACTATTGAGGATAGCGTTCTCTGCATCTATGCCAATGTTTGTTAGCAGCTGCTTGTTTGCATCACTACGTGGGATTTGGAGACACTGAATCTCATTTTGATTCTTTCTCCTGAATATTTTATTTATTTGTGCGACACATATTCGGGTTATTAGTTTTTATAGCTCGAATTCTGTTGTTCCAATACAAATTTGTTGCTAATCTGTAATTAGCTGTAAGTAATTGTTGGAGGTTTTTTAATCGGGATTTCAGTAATATTATCTCCTGGTCTTGTCTGTCTGTAAATTGTCTGTGTAATTGTTTTAATTTCGATAGCAGTCTGCTCTTTTTCTTGTGGAGTGCGTTTATTGTTGCGTTTCTGAACATGTTAGTATGATCTGTAACTGTTGTTTTGGGAATTGTTTTGTCCATTGTTCGTTTTACGGTTTCGTCCATTTGTTGAATGTATTTGTCGATTTCGACATTAGTCAGGTTTCTGTTTACTGGCAGATTAAAGTCATTCGAACGCAGTTCTCTTGTTAATGATCTGGTGAACCGCGGCCATCGCATTGCCCCGTAGTTATAGGGTTGCGGGATCACGAATTCCTCCAGATCTGCGAGCTCGTTCGGAAGCTCTATTACTGCCATGAATGCACAGTGGTCACTGTCGTATTCAATTGTCCGTAAACAGTTTGTGTTTCGTCTGTTGGTGCTAAGTAATCTCAATCGTGAGTCGATTAGCAAGATATCTAAGAACGATCTACCTCTAGGGAACGATGGATATTCGGTAGCTAGCAGGTCAGTTCTATATTCAATATGAAACTGATCTAACCAGCCAGCCAACTGATTTCCTCTGGCATTAGATATATAATTTCCCCAATTTCTATGCTTGGCGTTCATATCTCCCCCTAGAATAAAGTAATTTTTGCCCAGGTGCAATTGTAAGCATCGGAAGAGAGTCTCGAGCTCTGCTATAAATAGATTATGTTGGTGCTCCTCAGGTTCGTAGACCGCAATCGCATACAAACCCCTTCCTTGCTGAAGGGGCATGCGTACGATACAGGCTTCCAGCACCCGGAACCTGCGGACTTCTCCACTATATATAACTTTATGAGGGATCCCTTTTCTAATAATGTGAAAAAGTGGCAAAGATAATATACGTTGTGTCAGGACTAAATGTACAAACTGAGCATGCATGTATAAGACAAACAAAGATTAAAACAAAGCATTTCGTTGTGTTTCATTTGGGACGAAATTCGCTCCGTGCGTGGTTTGTGGACAGTGTTCGGCGAAACACTTATACCAAGACAATAAAATCCGTCAAAATGTAATTCACAATTCTTTGTAAAACTATACATACGTGATGAAGTAAACTACTTCCGAGTTTATTCTGGGATTAATATAAATAAAAAATTAATTGACTTTTATTTTTGTATTCAGTAATGACCACTGTTAATGATAATTACGTCACTATTCGAAAGAACCACTTCCAGAAAGGAAGGAGTAAACAAACGACGAAAAATACAAACATTGCTCAGCCCATTCATCGAGAAGCAGAACACAAAATAAACATAAACAATTCTTACCGCAAAATGCCGCCTCAGCCAAAACTGCCGATTAAACTGCTCTTACAATTGGATCATCGTGATCATTAAACAATTTATGACACCGGGTCGAATCAGAGCAGTAAGCAGACCTTACCATATCAAAACGGGGCTCTGATGTGGCGGACTATTTGAAACCCCAAGACTCATGGGATCAAAAATGAATAATCAATACACAAAAATCCCACGAAAAACCCGGTAGGCGTAGGTGTGATGAGCCGACACTACCATAAGGGGAAAAATCATCAAGAAAACACCGACTCAGTAAAAAGAAGACGTAGGGAAAAACGGAAACAGCGGGATATACGCGTCGGCACGTGGAATGTTCGAACGTTATATAAACCAGGCGCGATGCCTTTTTAACCTTGTCCTCGAGTATGTTATCAGAAAGGTACAAGACGACAACACGGCCGGATCACCCCTGAACGGGGTGACACAAGTGCTCGCGTATGCGGATGACATCGCCGCTCTGGGCGATAATCTCGAAACTGTAAGCTAAAACTGTGAAATCATCATGCAAGCGGCAGAAGAGGTGGGCCTAGAAATAAATGAAGACAAAACAAAATACATGATTACGCCGAGAGCAGGTGGACCTCAGAGAACACATATAAGCTTCAGGGGCAAGATATTTGAAAATGTCAAAGAATTTAAATATCTGGGAACGATACTGACGACCAGAAACGAAACGTCGAAAGAAATTAACAAAAGACTACACTCGGGCAACGCTAGTTGGCATTCAGCCAATAAACTGTGGAAATCCAAACTGCTATCACGTAATATAAAGCTCCGTATCTATAGAACCATAATCATGGATTGCTCTATACGGATGCCAAACATGGGCTCTCACAAAACGGGAAGAGAACAAATTGCGCGTATTCGAGAATAAAGTTTTAAGGGGTATATTTGGCGATAAATATAACGAGGAGTCAGGACAATGGAGGAAACTCCACAACCACGAATTGGAAGAGGTATACCGCAAACCTGCAATAGTGAGAGTAATCGAGTCGCGAAGATTAAGATGGGCCGGTTCGTAGCGCGAATGGGCGATGATAGGACCGCGCATAGAATCCTTGACGGTAAGCTAACGCGGAAGAGACCGACAGAACCGCCGCAACGGAGATGGGAGGACAATGTTAGATTGGACCTCGAGGAGATCGGATCGGATGGTCGAACGTGGAAGGAGAGCGCACAGAACAGGGAACAATGGCGGAGCCGAGTCGGTGAGGTCATGAACTTCCGTGTTCCTACAGGCCAATAAATAATAATAATAATAATGCTACAAATTTATTTAGGCTATTGCGACATATGAATAATTGTTTCATAGACAATATTTACGTATAAAAAGCAGGGTTTTCGTTTCAATAAAGTCAGAAATAAACGTCTCTCAATCAGAACTGTATTCCTATCCGCAGGCCATGAAAAGTCAATTAAAAAGTTGAAAAATACAAGGTGTATTCTCGAACACCCACAACGAACCAAAGGCTAAACAAGGTAAGTGTACTAGTCACAGCAGATCTTCCCTCAATGAGATGAGCCTTCCTTCAAAAATAGCGCTCTCGAAGCAAACTTCAAGACATCAAGTTCCGTTTCCCACCCCGTACTGTCATAAACGTGGTTAAACATTTTTTTAATGGTAAGCACCTGAAGATCTCTTTTGTAGACGTTTGAGACAAGTCAAGGCAGCCTAAAATAGAGGTTGGTAAAAATATATTACAGAATCTGTATAGTTCTTCAACTAATAAGCAGTTTAGAAATAATACGAAATCCGAGATTTTAATAATATGGAAGCTAGTACCAGCTTTTGCCTCCACCTACACCCACAACAAATATCAATTTACATCATAATATCAAACTAAGCTGTGCATGGGAAATATTGGTTTTATTTACTTGAATCTGCTTTTTATTGCAACTTAAACATTTAGCCCAAACAAGTATCAGGTGTCCGAGACGCAGCGACAGCCAGGTACCCAAATAAATATTCGAATAAAAGTCGACTTCAGTGTAAAATTACCAAGTTTATCAGTTTATTTATATATTCCCCTCATGTTGATTTGCCGTTTTAATTCAGTTCCCATAAATATCTGGGGTCTTTTGATGGGTCGTCGATTTCGTCGAAAAACACGAAAGAATACTGTTTTTCGTTGGGCCAATGAATTCCAGAAGCAAACATAAACCTATTTTGAGATGCTATTCTAATTGAACAATATTGACCATGAGTTTGAATGGTAAAGTCTTGACGATCCGATATAAGTTCGTATCCAACTAGATATAAAATTCCATAAAACGCATCAATATTCGAATAAGACAAGTAGGTGGGACCGGACTTAAATTTTACATTCACACCCGCCATCTCCACGTCCCAGATTGCAGATGAGAATTTAGAAGTGAATATAGCACTGGGATTAACATGATCATCTAAAATCTCATTGGTACCAACGTTTCGTAACCGAACGCCTTTCTTATGAACAAGATTTTGCAAACAAGACGGAATGTTTTCTAAAGCTTTCTGTAACTCACTCGCGGAAAATTGACCGATTTTATTTTGGTCCACATTTAGAATATTCAAAATATCTAAAGTTAACTGATCGGTCAGCAATTCTCTTTCCTTAGCCTTCGAGAATAGGGCACTGCCTGCGGCGATGACTAGTGTCTTATCAGGTGTTGACTGATCCGACAGTTTTTCAATTTGATTTAAAATGTCCTCCACGGAGACAGCCTCAGAAGCTTCATTGACGGCTTGTCCCATGATCTGGTAGAGCTCCGTTTCAAAGTTGTGCATCTCAAAACTTATACCCAAAAACAACAGCTCCCCTGATGGAGTAGAAGTCCAATTCGTAAGATATCTCAAAATCAAATCATGGGTTCGGACATTTAACATTTTTTTCATTTCATCAACTATTGTAGATCGGTTGTTCTGATGTAGATCACTTACTTCTGTCGATAAGGCTTCAAATTGCACCAGTAACCCAATGAGATTATTTGGAGTTATTTGTCCTGATATTCGTACTTCATTCCACAGTGACTTGAGGAAGGCATATCTCAAATTGCCGTTGGATAAACCCTTTTCGAATTGCAAAATGCGAACACACGCGGTGTTGATCTTCTCACTTAACACAACTTGATAGACGATCTCGGAAATTTGCGATGTATCTGCATTCTGTGCCAGTAAGTCTTTGGCCACATTGAATTGTCCATTTGTAAGCGATCGTACGATGCTCCTTAATATAATGCGTTGGCTCTCATTTTGAAACGTTTTTTCACTTAGGTGTTTCAACTGGTTTTCGATGAGGTTCAATTTGTTTTCCAATACAAGAAAACGAGATAATGCACCATCACTCAACAAATTATCAATACCTTTCTCTGCGCTCATAACTTCATTTGAGTTAGTTTCACACAAAGTTAAAACGACACAATAAGCGGATATAATACTGAAGTTTAACAAAACCCAATGCATTTTGGGAACTGAGTTGTATCCAGTCGCGATTGACTCTTTTATATTAATACATCGTACAGAATCAGCAGAAATACAAATCTAATCCAACGCAGCAACAATGAAAGATCAGCACAATTCAGGATCTGCTTTACTGCATACGTGTACGTACATTGACGCGTTTCATATCATTTAATATTCGCTTATTGGTTGAAAAACTTTAGAGTGTCTGATGATATATTGAAAGTAAAAGATACACGATAATCAAATTGCACGATAGTCGGGCGAAACCTGTGCCTCTAGCGTATAAAGATATGCGAATACGAAGTATAGGTCAAATCTCTGTATGACGAAGTTTATGGAGCCGAAGAAAATCTTTGATTACAACGGAAAATTTGGTATTAAGAGATTTGATCTGTATACTGATATGGCTGATATGAAAAATATTCAATGGACACCAATGTATACAATGCATTGCTTTTCTTCTTCATTTTTTTTTTGTTTGTTTGTTTGTTTACAAAAACCAGTGCTAGTACTTTTAAATCACAAAGTTCAATCCGAGCGAAAGAAAAGAGAAGGAAGTCGCCATGCACGTGGCCTTGAATATCTAGATACAGCATGGTCAGGATGGTAAAAGACTAAGAGTGTATAAAGCAAATAAATTTTTGTCATCTTGACACAGTCAGAATCACCCACATACGTGAGGATGTTGGGCTCGATCTCATGATATCTGAAAAAGAACTATGGGTGATGTATCTAAGGACACTGTATACGGGATTAGTTCAAATGTTCTGTAACTACTTGGATGAAGGGATGGTGGGAAAGAAATCATACAATACCGATAGATCTTGAATGCGGTGGTAAACGCAGATTACGTCATTGGTGACTGACAATTTGCGCGTTGGTCGATGTGTGTGCGTGTTTTTTTATTTTTGGTTTCGGTAGAAAAGTGGACAACTTGTTACTCCGATCGTCGCATCGCAACTGCTGCACTATGTCACATAGAATATCATTTGCTACGGACCATTCCGGTTTTGAACTCAGCATGTGTTCTATTACTCGGAGTAACTATCCGTCTCATATATCTCTCCAAAATCGTTCGTGTGGTCTCGAATCTCACGCATTCTGTGAGTACCTGTTCCGCATTTTCTATATTGCCCTTGCAGAACAAGCAGTATGGGTGATTCAAATGCTTATACTTGTGCAAGTATTCCCGAAAGCATCCATGTCCCGATATCAGCTGAGGTAAATGGTAATTCAGCTCGCCATGTTTTCTTTTCACCCAGGTTTCTACATCAGCTTTCATGGTGTGGGTCCATATTCCTTTGGTGGAAGGATCCCACCTTCGTTGCCATTCTGTAGGGCTGAGAGCTCTAATTGTGAACGCATTCTCCGGCGATTATATATTGAAACGTCATGCAACGCAACGTTTTCTTTAGCTACAATGTCAAGTGGCTTCTCCCCTGCCAAGACATTTATGGCAACTTCGGATACCGTTCGGAATGCACAGCATACTCTTAATGATGCCAGCCCATGTGCTGAGTTCACTCCCCTCATGTACGACTTATACTGTGCGGCACCTGCCCATATGTGAGCTGCATACATTATAATGGAAGTGTTGATACCGGTTATCAGATTTCTTGTGTGGGGCCGCGGTCCTCCAACATTGGGTAGCAGTCTCGGCAAAACGTTGCATACTCTTACCGTTTTTCACTCGAGTTCCTGTAATGTCAACCTGTTGTCGAGTATAACATCAAGATATTTAATATAGGGACTGGATCTGATTATTTGTCCTTCTATTACCCATTCAGTGTCTTCAACTTTCTTGCTGGTGCTTATTAAAACTGCCTCCGTCTTATGTCCAGCTAGTTACAGTCAGGCCATATCTAGCCAGCATTTAATGCTCTGGATTGCTAGGGAGCAAACATGCTCCCGGTCATTTAGATGTTCAGCTATGGTCACTATTGCCAAATCATCAGCGTACCCAATGATTCTAACCCCCTCCGGTACATTGACCCTGACCACACCATCATACATTATATTCCATAACAGCGGAACTAATACAGATCCCTGAGGTACACCCGCTGTTATTTTATATTCCGGTGGCGCCTCTTCTGTGTCATAGAGCAGTCTTCTATCCGAGAGACAGTTTGCTAGTACACACACCAAGTAGGGTGAGACTTGTAGATCGCGCAACGCTTCTAGAATCCGATTCCGGTTCACAGAGTTAAATGCATTTTTAACATCTAGTGTCACCACCGCGCAATATTTTTTCATACCTCCTTGCCATCGTGCTCCAGCTATCGCATTGCGAGCGATGTCATACACCACAGATAGTGCCTTACCGGTTGGTCTACCTTTCTAGAACCCATACTACCAATCAGAGAGTCCAGATGTCCCGTCAGTGAATTGTTCCAGACGAGTGGCAATTACTCGCTCAAGCACTTTACCTGTTGTGTCCAACATCGACAACGAGCGATATGACGACGGCGCTTCTGGATTCTTGACTCCTTTTGGTATACGCACACTGTGTTACTTCGCCAGTTGGTTCGTCAACTGGGAATAGTCAATATTGAAGCCGGGAGCGCCTCAGAAATTCAAAATCCACATTGACCCTGAGGCCAACACCAGCGATCGTAGTTGAACAAGAGAATAGAACAATTGCGTAAAATGCCAAAGTTTAATTAGTGTTTATTATTTTTTGAACTTGAACTCTAACTTAATTTGAACACAAAACTAAAAAATATGAACCGAACAAGATAACTCCAATATACTATAGTCAAATTTTTCAAATGGTGCTCCTATTTGTATGCATTCATACAAGGTCTTTTTCTCCGCCGTTGGAATCATCAGATCAAAGGCCCGTACCATAGAACAGTAATTACAGCAAAAACTGTTCTCTGATCCAATGCTGTTTGCCAATCTCCGTTGGTCGGTCGATCATGCCATATCGAATATACTGGAATGCTATTATAAAGTTAGCAAACACGACAACCCATGGTGTGATCTCATGCATACTTTCATGGTGTGGCAGTTCCGAAGTGGTGATCTGGGTTTGCAGTTTGAATTGTGATGAATCGGTTCTCCTTATATTTGTCGTTAAATAATTGATTCAGCCTTGTTGTTATTGTTTGTTGCTTGTGCTGCAACACACTGCTTTTTTTTATCGTTTAGGAAATTGTCCTGTTTGAAGGCAGGTTGTGAAGCGACTGCTGAAGACTTCCGGCTCTTTTGTTAAAGCAGTCTTCACTACAGCGTTAGGGATATCATCCAGGCCCGGGTTTTTTTTTTTTTTTTTTTTTTTGACAACCTCTGCAACCAAGAGCACCTCTTCGATGGTCACGGGAAGTATCTCTCCTTCAGTGATACTCCACTCCTCTTGCACTCTCAGCACCTCACCACACTGTGGGAAGAGGACAGCAACGATTCTGGCCATGTCAGTTGTACTTCTTTGCATTTGACTACTGTTGTTGTGTAGTATTTTCATGACTATCCTGTAGGGGCTGCCCCATGGGTTGTTATTTAACTCATCCTTTACGTAGCAGAACGCATCATATTTACTTTGTGGATTACATTCCTCAACTCATTCCGTTTGTTGACGAAGCCCGCATGCAAGTGTGGGTAGGTATTACGGTTTCTTGCTCCTTGTTGCAAGCGTCTTAACCTATTGCACTCCGATCGCACATGGGCGAATTCGGGGCCAGACGAGAAAGTAATCGTGTGCGTGCCGCTTGTGTTTGACCCGCGCAGATATAAAAATAAAGAATTAATAAGTTCATACGAAAATGTTTAATAGTTTACGTGAAAACAAATCAATCCCACAAAAAACAAAAAGACAAACAATAAACAATAAATTTAAATTTCATTAACAGTTTGATTAGCTATGCAATAGTCTCGTTGAGAAAAATAATAATATATCGCATACCTCCGAGATCCCCATTTTTTTCTTTCACTTGATTAAGCAAAAACGATAAATTGGTTTCAGTGACATTATAAAGTGCGCTGCTTCACAGCAATAATAACAGTCAAAACAAAGTAACAGAACGAAAAGTGAATCAAAAGTAATCGAAAATAATCGAAAATAAACAAAAATAAAAACAAACAAACAAATTAAAGAATAAAAAAAAAAAAAGTGCATAACAAAATCCTTTCAGTGAGGTGCGACAAAGAAACTATCAATTAAAATATATCACCTCGCAAGCGTGAAAATTGAAACAGACAATATATTGCTCATTAAGCAAGTGGTTTTTAAGGCAGCATTTGGCGCGAGGGCAGAGTCACTGATTCCTACTCGGCGATAGCCAAGTTCGAGTCGGCGTGCGGAAGAAATCGGGCGCGTGCTTCGTATTGCGGGTCGCCTTTGTTTTTTTTAAATGAAAACAAATTGGAAAGAACCAGTATGAACACGGAGGACGACAAAAACGCAACAACACACAAAAGAAAAGGTGCACAGAAAATCTCCATTGTGACGCGAAGTAAAACCGCGAAATTAACAATGGAGAAAAAAGGCCAGCAAATGGAGGAGGACAGAGGGCGCCCCTCCCCCTACAATTTTAATATGTATGGGGCAAACAATTCGTTCGCTTCTCTTGCATCCTCAGAGTCTGAGGATGAAGAAGAGGAAATAACTGAATTGGAGGCGAAACTTGCGATGGCAAGAGCCCGTCTAGAAGAGAGACGCCGAAAGAAAAAAATAGCGGCACTCGAAAAAGAAAAAGACACGGAACAACAACAAAAGCCGAAGCCAAAAGTCGGCCAACAGCAACAGCAACAGCAACAGCAACAGCAACAGCAACAGCAACATCAACAGCAACAATCAACACAAAATCGACCACAGCAAGCAACACAACAGCGGCAAAGCAACAATCAGAACCAAAAAATAAAGATGCCACCGATCAACACTATAGATATTGAGTGTAAGGAATTGGTAAGTCTTTGTAAGCTAGCGATAGGTAAAAATTTTGTAGTTAAAAGACTGGCTGGTAATAGACATGCCATTCAAACCTATGCGGTGGCAGACCACGAAAAAATTAAAGAGGTCTTAAAAAGGGCCACCGCGGAATTCTACTCGTTCACGCCGAAGCAAACAAAGAGGGTAACGGTTCTATTAAAGGGTGTCGACCCTGAGGTGGAACCGGAGGCTCTGCTCGAGATGCTTCAAAAGTTGAGGCACGACGATCTCGAGTTTATCTCCGTAAAACCGTTCACTACAACCAAGGCAAGAAGGGAAAACCGCAAGCTACCCTTCTTTTTGGTTCAACTAACGCCCAGCAGCAGAATTGGTGGTCTAAGAAAGATTACAGTCTTGGATCATCAAAGTGTCACATGGGACAAGTTAAAAAAAGGCAGAGACATCCTGCAATGTGTCCGCTGCCAAAGGTTTGGTCACGCGGCGGCGAACTGTGAAATGCAGCACCGTTGCGTGAAATGCGGAAAAGACCATAAGGCAGAAGAGTGCCCTCTGGGAAAAGAAAGGGTAGAAGACAAAGCCCTTCTAAAGTGCGCAGTGTGCCGGAATGAGGGACACCCCGCTAATTATCGAGGATGTCCTAAATTCCGAGAAATAATGGCAAGAAGTGTGATCCGGCAAAAAACCACAGAGCCAGCTCGTACTACAACAATGCCCGTAACATCGCAGCGATCGTACGCACAAGTTGCGTCGGGTGGGAGACCATCAAACCAGGCTACAACATTGGTAGCCACAAATACTCCCACACAGACTGAAACAACATCGCAAGCGGACGTGGTCACGGTTCTGCTTAATCTGCAGAGACAGATGACACAGCTGCAAAACCAAATAAACGAGATCTACTCGTACTTGCCCAATCTTAACAAAAAGTCAATATAAACCCTCTAACCACAACATCAATAAAAGCTCTTGTCGTGAATGTAAATTCACTAATAAGAACTGAGAGAAGAGCCAATCTTTTCAACCTGTTGCAAGTTGAACGGCCTGATGTACTTCTGGCGGGGGAAACAAAGTTAAACCAGAGACACAAGATATGGCATAAAAACTACGATATTATACGAAGAGACCGACCTAACTCCTCTCAAGGGGGGGGTGTCGCAATCTTTATTAGAAAAGGGATCCCTCATAAAGTTATATATAGTGGAGAAGTGTGCAGGTTCCGGGTGCTGGAAGCCTGTATCGTACGCATACCCCTTCAGCAAGGAAGGGGTTTGTATGCGATTGCGGTCTACGCACCTGAGGAGCACCAACATAATCTATTTATAGCAGAGCTCGAGACTCTCTTCCGATGCTTACAATTGCACCTGGGCAAAAATTACTTTATTCTAGGGGGAGATATGAACGCCAAGCATAGAAATTGGGGAAATTATATATCTAATGCCAGAGGAAATCAGTTGGCTGGCTGGTTAGATCAGTTTCATATTGAATATAGAACTGACCTGCTAGCTACGAAATATCCATCGTTCCCCAGAGGTAGATCGTTCTTAGATATCTTGCTAATCGACTCACGACTGAGATTACTTAACACCAACAGACGAAACACAAACTGTTTACGGACAATTGAATACGACAGTGACCACTGTGCATTCACGGCAGTAATAGAGCTTCCGAACGAGCTCGCAGATCTGGAGGAATTCGTGATCCCGCAACCCTATAACTACAGGGCAATGCGATGGCCGCGGTTCACCAGATCATTAACAAGAGAACTTTGTTCGAATGACTTGAATCTGCCAGTAAACAGAAACCTGACAAATGACGAAATCGACAAATACATTCAACAAATGGACGAAACCGTAAAACGAACAATGGACAAAACAATTCCCAAAACAACAGTTACAGATCACACTAACATGTACAGAAACGCAACAATAAACGCACTCCACAGGCAAAAGAGCAGACTGCTATCGAAATTAAAACAATTACACAGACAGTTTACAGACAGACAAGACCAGGAGATAATATCACTGAAATCCCGATTAAAAAACCTCCAACAATTACTTAAAGCTAATTATAGATTAGCAACAAATTTGTATTGGAACAACAGAATTCGAGCTATAAAAACTAATAACCCGAATATGTTCCCACAAATAAATAAAATATTCAGGAGAAATAATCAAAATGAGATTCAGTGTCTCCAAATCCCACGTACTCAGGTAAACAAGCAGCTGCTAACCAACATTGGCATAGATGCAGAGAACGCTATCCTCAATGGTGAGCTCTTCGTGATCGAAGATCCTTTGGAAAAGGTGAACGCTTTGGGAGCTGTCTTTCAGGAAATGTACAAGGTGAATGAAAGCATTCATCGAAATCACGACCTGGAGGACAGAGTTCTACTCAAACACCTGCACCTCCGGAATGAAATTTCACTTTGGCAATCGGAGAATCCGGGTTTTACCGAATTCAGTGAAGATAATCTGTCAATTGACATTAATGCCAATGGTGTAGTGGCTAATAGCCTTCTAATAACAAGGGAAGGAATCCAGAGTATCTTCGACTCATTAAGAAGCAAAAAGTCAGTGGGAATAGATGGAGTACCTAACATCGTACTCAAGAACCTGCCCCCAATGGCAATAGATATATACACGGTCCTGTTTAACAACGCGTTGAATAATGCATATTATCCCGCGCGTTGGAAAACGGCTATCATTCAGCCCATCCCAAAAGAGGGCAAAGACTGTACAAACCCAATGAACATGCGTTCGATAAGTTTACTCCCAAGCATCAGTAAAGTATTTGAAAAAATCATTAACAAAGCTCTGCTAAAATGGGTAGACGACAATAGCATTATTCCAAATAACCAGTTTGGCTTTAGGGCGGGTCATGAAACCACACATGCCGCAGCTAAACTGGTCTCCGACATACAATGGAATAAATGTGGGAACCAATGCACAGGTGCCTGTCTGATCGACTTGGAGAAAGCCTTTGATACGGTCTGGATCGAAGGGTTGTATTACAAACTGGTCAGACATGGCATACATAAGCCTTTACTATATGTACTTTACGATATGTTAAAGGACAGGAGGTTCGTGGTCAAAAGTGGTAATGTGACCTCTAATAAAACGTATAATATCAAGAATGGCTTGCAACAGGGCGCGGTACTCTCTCCGATTCTTTTTAACATTTATGTTAGCGACTTATTAGAAGCACTTCCGCAGGCTATTGCGTACGCAGACGATCTCATAATTTACAGAACAGCTCCGAAAGTTGCGACTATAAATAGGTTAATACAGCGAGACTTCAACAAAGTGCAGCGCTATTGCAATGACTGGAAACTTAAGATCAACTTCCAGAAATGTGAAGCCATCCTATTCAGAACTCCATTATATAAAGCCACGTACGACACAAGGAAAAACTGGCGAAAGCTAGTTATCGTGGGACCGCATGGAGATAAACTGGAAACCAAGAGTTTAGTTAAATACCTGGGCATCTGGCTAGACCAATATCTGTATTTCAACAGACATGTAGAGGCTGCTTTGCTCAAAGCGAGGAAAACTTTTGCTATGACAAGGAGGCTATTTCACAGTAGCCAACTTGACAGCAAGGTAAAAGTCATATGCTACATGACGCTAATCAGGCCAATGCTCATATATGGTTGCCCAGTATGGTTCAACATAGGTCCAAATTTGATGGAAAAGATTCGGGTGTTCGAAAGAAAGTGTCTCAGAAGTTGTCTCAGATTATATCGGACACCGGAATCGGACTATAAAAAGTATTACTCAAATGAGACTTTATATAATGAAGCGTACATAAATAGGGTGGATAATTTTATGATTAAATTAATCAGAGGACATATTGCGAGAGCAATAACCTCGTCCAATGACCTAATTTTCGGGGCCTATTATCCAAACACCTTGTACTATGAGAGCGTGCGTCGCAACGGCTTTGTTCCACCAGAGGCGTTCCTTGACTTGGATATGAAAGGGCTTATACAGGATAGATCCGGAATTCCGCTGATCTATCATGTAAGTAGATCATCTGTAGACGGGCGATTGTGCTACGAACGGGAAGTAGCGCGCACCGAAGAAGAGCTCCTGCGCTTCAGTAGGGCTATCTCCCACAGAGACCGGGACGATAGTATTAGACAGCGTCAACAGTTCTGGTGGTTGAATGGCATATAAAGACCTGGATACCAAAGTCGGTATAGAATCATAGTATCATCAGCTAGCTTACATAGACTTAGCTTTTCTAGAATTAGGGTAGTATAAGATTTAAGTTAAGTTAGGTTAAGTGCTTTTACATAAAAAAAAATAAAAAAAAAAGTAGGTAAGTTAAGTAAGTTAAATTTTAAGAAAAAAAAACAAAAAAAATTGACAAAGTTTTTCAAATTTTTCTTTGTATTTCAACTAATTATCAGTACTGCCACAAAGTTCTGTCGCCGAAAGGCAAATTATACAAATGTTAAGTAATGTTTAGCTTAGAGCGTCTGCGAAGGACCAGTAAGTTATTATATAAGATAATTAAGCTAGAATTTAAGCATTTTTTGTCTAGCCTTTAATTTAGAAATTAAGAATATAAAAAGAAAAATAAAAAATGTTTTAAAAATGAATGGGCGAATTCGGGCTTCTACCAATACACTGGTTTGATAGCCCTTGCTGGTTGTCTTTGTCGTGGCATAGAAGCATCACATACGGTAGTTAGCCACTTCATGACTTTTTGAGCCTGCCTGTTTGCATCGGCCTCTGTTTCAAACTGTTCGATTTGGTCTTCCAGTATATAATCGAGCAGTTCCGCATCTAGGTCTTTCTCTTTCCACTCATTTTTCTGGGCTTTTTTCGCCAATTTGCCAGTGATGATAATATTTCGTACATCACGGTTTAGTGGTCACTATGGGTGTAGGTGTCCAAAACTCGCCTCTCCATACTTCTTGCAACATAGAGGTGGCAAATGTGATGTCGATTTGCGACCAGCCTCTCTCGTTTATGAAGGTGTCATCAACACCATCATTAAGTAACACTACATCTAGGACTGCGAAGGCTTCGAGTACTGCCTGGCCTGTTGGTCCTTGTGCTTCCCCGTTCTACTGCCTGTCGCGTCGTGCTTGAACTAATTAGTTCAAGCCATTTGAATAATTAATTTTTTGTTATTAATTATTATAATAGTTTAGATTTATTATTATTATTATTTATTGGCCTGTAGGAACCCGGAAGTTCATGACCTCACCGACTCGGCTTCGCCATCCTTCCCTGTCCTGGGCACTCTCCTTCCACGCTTCACCATTCGATCCGATCTCCTCAAGGTAAAACCTAACATTGTCCTCCCATCTCCGTCGCGGCCGTCCTACCGGTCTCTTTCCCGTTGGTCTACCGTCAAGAATTCTATGCACGGTCCTATCGTTCCCCATTCGCGCCACGTGTCCGGCCCATCTTAATCTTCGCGACTTGATTACTCTCACTATTGTAGGTTTGCGATATAGTTCTTCCAATTCGTGGTTATGGAGTCTCCTCCATTGTCCTGCCTCCTCGTCATATTTACCTCCAAAGATGCCTCTCAAAACTTTATTCTCGAATAGACGGAATTTGTTTTCTTCCCGTTTTGTGAGAGCCCATGTTTCGCATCCATATAGAACAATTGGCATGATTATGGTTCTATAGACACGGAGCTTTATGTTACGTGATAGCAGTCTGGATTTCAGCAGTTTACTGACGGCGTGCCAACTCGCGTTGCCGGAATGCAGTCTCTTGTTAATTTCCTTCGACATTTCGTTACTGGCCGTCAGTATCGTTCCCAGATATTTAAATTCTTTAACTTTTTCAAAGATCTTACCTCTGACGTTTATATGTGTTCTCTGAGACCCACTTGCTCTCGCCGTAATCATGTATTTTGTTTTGTCTTCATTTATTTCTAGGCCCACCTCTTCTGCCGCTTGCATGATGATTTCACAGTTTTTACTAACAGTCTCTAGATTATCGCCCAGAACGGCGATGTCATCCGCATATGCGAGCACTTGTGTGACCCCGTTCAGGGATGATCCGGCCATGTTGTCGTCTTGTACCTTTCTGACGACATACTCGAGCACAAGGTTAAAGAGACACGGTGATAGACCATCTCCCTGCTTTAGTCCGTCCCGGATTTCAAATGGTTCTGAGAGGTGGTTTTCTATTCTAACTCGCCCTTTGTTTTCGTTCATGCAAATTTGAATGAGCGCGGCATATTTTTTTGGGACTCCCAGCTCAACTAGAATATGGTAGAGTCTCTGCCTTGCGACTGAGTCGTAGGCTTTTTTGAAGTCAACGAACAATTGGTGAACCGTCTCTCCGTATTCCCACTTCTTTTCCAGCAGTTGTCTTATTGTGAACATTTGGTCGCTTGTTGACCGGTTCCTACGGAATCCACATTGGTAGTCTCCCAGTATCTCTTCTGCGTAAGGTGTGATTCTCGCCAGAATGACATTTGTTAATATTTTGTATGCGGTTGGGAGCAATGATATTCCTCTGTAGTTTTCACAGTCAGATCTGTCGCCTTTTTTGAAAATGGGGATGACTATTGAGGTTTTCCATTCTTCCGGAGTGACTTCCTTATCCCATATTGTTTGGATGAGCTGGTGGATCTTTCGAGCGGTTGCCTCTCCTCCATGCTTCACAAGCTCTGCCGGTATGCAGTCGACTCCGGGAGCCTTGTTGATTTTCAATCGATTTATTGCGTCTACAACTTCGTTGAGAGACGGCTCTGGGATCTGAGGCTCAGCTGTATGTACGCTTGGTACATCAATCTGTGGTTGATGGGTGCGTACATTGAGCAGGTTTTCAAAGTACTGCTTCCATCTTGTCACGACATTGTTTGTTTCTGTGACCAGACAGCCGTTTGCGTCTCGAATTATTTTGGCTTTTCCTCGGTAGCCATTTCTAATTGAATTTATGCCGACATACATACCCCTGATGTTCTTTGCCCTAGAATTTTCTAGGATTTTTTCAATCCTAGTCTTCTCCCATTCGCGTTTTTTGCGTTTGAAGAGCCTCATTGTCTCTTTCCGAATTGTCGCGTATCTTTCTGCGTTGACTTCATCATATCTTTCTAAGTGGATCACTCTGAGGCGTTTACGTTCTTCGATCTTCGCCCTGCACTCATCGTCAAACCAAGGTTTGGACTTAATTGTTTTCCTAAATCCTAATACCTTTTGGGCTGTTAGTTTGATTGTGTCTCTGATCGATGTCCATTTAGTGTTCACACTATTAGCTTCCTCTTCCTCACTGCTCACATTCTCTAGAATGCTAAATCTATTCGTTAGCTCGTCTTGATATTCAGCCCTTTTGCGTAGGTCTTTCAGTTTATCAGTGTCGAACTTTTTGCTTGTCTCCCGTGACTGCCCATGTCGGATTGCTGCGAGGCGACTCCTGATTTTGCCAATCACTAGAAGATGATCGGAGTCGCAATCTGCTCCTCTATATGCTCTTACGTCAAGGATATTCGAGTGGTGTCTTTTGTCTATGAGGAAGTGGTCTATTTGGTTACGCGTTACGCCGTCGGGTGATATCCATGTGGCTTTATGAATTTCCTTGTGCTTGAACATCGTGCTTTTTACTAACAGATCTTTTGACGCTGCGAACGTGATAATTCGAATTCCATTATCATTTGACACGTCGTGTAGGCTTTCTTTACCTATAGTTGGTTGGAAGATATCTTCCTTTCCAATTTTCGCATTGAGGTCCCCGAGGAGGATTTTAACATCGAATGATGAGATCCCATGAAATACATCCTCTAGGGTCTCGTAGAACGTGTCCTTCGTTTCTTCGTCCGCAGATTCTGTTGGGGCGTGTACGTTTATAAATACATAATTGTACCATCGGCCCTGTATTTTTAGCACAGACATTCGGTCATTAATGAATTGCACATCTTTTACATGGGGCGTAATCTTCTTGCTTATGATGAAGCCAGTTCCGAGGTTATGTGTATCGGTACCTCCACACACCAGTGTAAACCCGTTGGTTTCGATTACTTGATGTGGGAGCCGAACTTCCTGGAGCGCGACGATGTCCATTTTATATTGTTTCGCGTTTTCTACGACCGTCTGTATCGCGCCTGGTTTATATAACGTTCGAACATTCCACGTCCCGACGCGTATATCCCGCTCTTTCCGTTTTTCCCTACGTCTTCTTTTTGCCGAGTCGGTGTTTTCCTGATGATTTGTTCCCTTATGGTAGTGTTGGCTCATCACACCTACGCCTACCGGGTTTTTTGTGAGATTGTTTTTTGTGTATTGATCATTCTTTTCATTGGATCACTCTGGGGTTTCAAATGGTCCGCCATATCAGAGCCCCTCTTTGATATGGTAAGGTCTGCTTACTGCTCTGATTCGACCCGGTGTCAGAGAGGCGCCGTTATAATACAGCCGGTATACCCCTGGCTGCAAACCATCCAATGGGCACGGTGACGCGTAACACCCTGGATTAGGGGCGGTAGATCTTTGTGTGTTATTCCTCGCTAGCCTGTCTGACAAGGGTGGCCCTACTGGAAGCGTATGCTTCCGTCAGCATAGCCTGAGCGATTCATCGTAGTTTAAGCCCCCGCACCACGTCAAGGTTTCTACCAAGCGGGGGAGTTTAGATTTATTCCTATTATTAATTGTTAGTATTAATTGTTATAATTTGTAATTAACTGGATGTTTGGCAACACTTTTTATTTTTGTTATTGCCATTTTGTTATGTAGTTTTAGTTGTCATGGTTTTTGTTTGTCATTTTGCATTATGCAAATTAGATTAGACTTCGTTGTGAATTGAATTCAATCGTTTTTTTCGTTTCATTAGTAAAGAATTCGTTTTCGTTTGTCGATTCGTTTGCGTTTTATTCTATGTCGTCGTCGTTCGCTTCCGCTAAACGAACCGGAATTATACACTGCCCAAACGTTGAAATCTCCAGCAACTATAAGAGGGCTCTTGTCTCTAGCTTATTTTGTTATCCTATCCAAAAAGCATTTGAAATTTTCTAATTCCCACCTTGGCGGAGCGTAACAACAGTAGAAATGAATTCCTCTGATCTTAGCATAGGAAATACCTTCTTGCGCTTCATGGAGGAATTTCCAGTTGTTCAGATGGCCACTGCTCCGCTGCTGTCTTCTTCCCATGTAATAGTAACAGTGCCAGGCATCCTGTATGGCTCATTGATGAGTACCACGCCCGCACCATATTGCTTAACCCTTTGGGAAAGGAGATCTTGTGCGATTCCACAATGGTTAAGTTAATTTGAATGCACTTAAACCTATCCGTTTGTATTCGGGAGATTGGACATCGCGTTTTTAAAAGCTCGGCATTTGTAACTTCGTGTTGAGTGGTGGTTACCCCCTTCACAACCCGATTCGTAAAACATATGTCTGGGTTGTGCTTTACAGCCCATTGCTTCATGGCCTCTTCCATCGCATTTCAAACAGTTTTCCGTACGATCTTCTTCGGATTTGCAGGATTTCGCCACATGTCCGAATTGACAACATCTGAAACATTGTGGGGGTGTGATATGTACTCGTAGTGTGTATCTCACCCACCCAAGCCGTAGGAAACCTCTAGCCACCAACATGCTAGCATTTTATCTTGGTAAGCGGATCATGACAGCCTGAGTGACATCTGGTTTTCTTCTTAAACTCTTTACCGCTTCCTTTGAGATCACGTTCAGTACAGGGAACTCCATAGCGATCGCTCTTAGGATTTCCTCCACCGTGGTAACCTCATTTAAATCACTACACTCAACCGTGATCTCCTGTGACACTGTTTCCACACTAGCATCTTCCTTTAATACTTGTTGTGATTTTGCTTTCAGTGTCTCGGTCGTGGCCTCTGGTCGGCGTTTCAGTTCTAGCAGCAATTCCCCTTTTGCTGTCTTTCACGCTATTTCCGAGTTCACTTAGCTCGGGATTGGCCTTCATGAACTTCAATATATCCGCATATGTTTTTTCCACAGTTTTGGATATTATTATAGCGTCCGAGTGTGGCCTCTTTTTTTTATAATGTTGACTTTCCTTGTATCATTTTTTGGAGTCTCATGATCCTCCATGCTCGCATCCATCTTCCTTCCCCTCTGGGCAATTGTACATCAATTGTAATTTGGTGAATCATCATTTATTTGCCCTGGGACCCAGCTTATGTCTATTTGCCAGTTTTGTTTTGGTTGGATTTGCAAGTTTCCACCGCTTGCCTCAGCCGGCGCAGATAGCTTTTTTTAACGATTTTGCACTTCCTTATCAAAAAGGCAACCAATGATCTCGACGAACTCTTGCACGGAATTAGTTATATGTCTTTGTTTTTTAATTTTTATCGTCTTTGTTAATTTTGCAATCTGCTCCCCGGGTTGTCCGAATACCAAATAACCATCATCACTTCCATTGCGGTTTTGATCCGCGCTCGTCTCTATATCACCGCTGCTAGTTGCCGTCATAAATTATTCAAAAAAGCCTTCCTTTGCTCAACTACGAAAGAAAAACCCCTCTGTTGCTGTCGGGAGAGTACAGCTGTTGTGAACTTCTATCGGACTGGTCTCTGAAAATCCAATTTAGTAATACAACATTTACCATGTATTGAAACAATCACCAAGGACGCAATCGAAAGCAAGTTCGCGAAAGGGTATTGGATCCACTTTACCATCTGTCAATATTATACTATTGTTTTTTTTTTTTTTTGTTCATTGATTCACTTTGCAATACTCACTTTTTTCCACTGATTGGCACTTTAAAATTTTTTAATTCTATTTGCTATTTTTTTTGAGTATCTAGATTTCAGTGATAGTATATCCGTCAGTGAACCATCTGTATTGTACGTGGTAACTCGGTACAGCTCGATGGGTTTGAGCTATCTTTTCCCTTCTTTTGGGATAGGTTGTACGATGGCTGTTTTCCAGTGTTTCGGATAGTGGGCATTCTTCAAGGCGCTGTTAAATAGGGTCGTCTATATATCCATTGTCATTGGGGGAGGTGTTTGAGTTCAATATTGGGAACTACATCGATTCCTACTGATTTTTTATTTCTCGGTGACTCGAAAATACCCTGGATTACTTTCTTAGGTATTAATAGGCTATTAGATATGTCGGTGGTGATAACGGCATTTGTCTTTATTTCTTCGTTGAATTCGATAAAACCGAAATATTCTGATCGCCACTACAAGATGTTTATTAAAGGAGTCGGTAATTTAGTTGAGGTCTGTCCTCCATGTCGTGGTCACGGCGGATGATATAATTCACCCTGTACACTTCCTGAAACACAGCCACCATCGCATTCACATTTTCCAGGTGATCTCCAATCACAAATAGCTCTTCGTTTAAGGTGGCGTTCTTCGGTTCCATTCCTATTTTTCTTAGTATTTGTCTGTTGTCTTCAGTTCGTGGTAATTGGAGACACTGAATCTCATTATGACTATTCCTCCGAAATATTTTATTTATTTGAGGGAACATGCTGGTATCTAACCTATATTTAGCTTTATTAGGTATTGGGGGTTTAGACTTCAGTGATAGTATCTCATGATCGTGTCTGTCTGTGACCCGTCTTTATAATAGTTTTAACTTAGACAGCAGTCTGTTTTTTTTTTATACAGTGTGTTGATAGTTGCGTTTCAGTACATGTTTACGTTGTCGGTAGGTGTTATTTTTGATGATGTTTTGTTCATTGGTCATTTTATGGTTTCATCAACTTTTTGTATATATGTATTCGTCGGTTCCGTCATTGAACAGATTTTTATTTGATGGTGGATTAATAGCATTCGAACGTAATTCTATTGTTATAGCTCTAGTAAAGCGCGGCCATCGCATTCCTCCGTATTTTAAGGGTTTCGGGACTACACATTCATCAAGTTCCAAGAGTTCGCTCGAAGGTTTTATCACCACAGTGATTGATCGCTGTCATAGTCAATCGTTCCTAAATGGTTTCTGTATCGTCTGATATTATTTGTAAGTTTCAGTCGTGCGTCAATAAGCATAATGTCTAAGAAGGATCCTCCTCTGGGAAAAGATGGATATTCCGTAGCTAGTGGGTCAGTTTTATATTCGAGGTGGTGTTGATCTAACCGGGCAGCTAAGTGATCCCCTAGTATTGGACATTTTATTTACAAAATCTCAATGTTTAGCGTTTAAATCGCCACCCGCGATGGAATAATTTCATTCCGACTGAAGTTTCAAGAATCTAAAAGCGTCTCGGGGTCTGCAATAAAAAGATTAGAATGCTGGGCTGCAGGTGCAAATAACGAGATCGCGAATATCCATCTTCCCTGGTAAAGGGGTATGCGTACGATGCAAGCTTTCAGCACCTGGAATCTGCACACGTCTCCACTACCCATAACCTTGTGGCGGTTCCACTAAACGCCACTACTCGCCTTCCCAAATTTACTAAAAGCTTCCAGTTCCGAAGCTCCCATAACCCCATTGTTTCGCTAATGCAATTGCATTAGCACATGCAAACATTTCCCTTCTTAAGGTCAATTAAGGCATTCAAGCTTTACCTGAAAATTCCTGAAAAGAATTTTCCCCACAAGGGCATTCTCCATGCATCAACGCATCGGCAGAATTTCCCTAAAAGAACTCTCAAGCATTCATAATTCATATGCATTTTCCGAGAGGAATTCCTTAAAGATCAAGCATAATTTTCCTGAAAGGAAACAATTTGGTTCACATTAATGTAACGACATAATCAGGAAATGTTATCTTTGCGTCGCTATTCCCAGCCTCACCATGTGTACAACAAGTTCTTACATATACATTGGCTGGCGATTCCTTTGTTCAACGACCAAAGCAACATCGGACAGCTTGTTTGTTCAGCTGCAATATACCCGACCACGATCCCTTGTCTAACCGACAAGCCATCGCCGGTAATAGATGCGATACACATTTCCCATTGTGTAAATAGCAAAAACCATTAGCACCATTTCCCTGATGACAGGCGGTTTATTTATACAACCGCAATGTACATCACCATCAGTGATACCCTTTGTCCTTTCCATTTTTCAGCTTCGTTTCCCAAGGCCTTCAGAGACATTTTCTCTCTCTCCTCCGAATCTCACCTTTAACTGAAAATTGAATACAAATCGGAGTTCTTTCCTCAGTGAGTCGTATTTCAACCACCGATTCGATCGGTTGTTTTTTTTTTCTAGTGCGGAATTTAACTAAAATAAATAGCATAAAACAAGCGTGTCTTCATTAATATTGCCTTCGGTAAAAATAAGAATTGTGAACAAAATGTTATAGGCAACAATAATACATGTATACATGCACCCAACTATGAAAGAACGCAAATAAAGTTTTGTTATTTTCTTTTCTTCGGAATTCAACGAAACAATTGGTGAGTGTCATCGAAAAGTGAATAGGCTGATGGGGATAGAAGTAAACCCGCGCCGCACGCCGGCACACCATACATCTACCCCATAACCTTATGTTGGAGAAACATTTTAACAAAGATAGCAACTCCTCCCCATTGAGAGGAGGTTGGTCGGTCCCATCGTATGATATTGTAATCATTGTGCCATATTTTATACCTCTGATTTAGTTTCGTTCCACTAGCAAAAAGCACGTCAGGGTTTTCGTCTCGCAACAATTTGGTTAGAGTGGCTTTTCTCTCGATCTTAATTACATTTACGGCAAGAGTCTTAATCGTTTTTTCTGACGGGATGTTTATTTTGAACGAAGTTTATTTATGTTCATCAGGTGCGAATAGAATAGTGCGACTGGGTCCGTTCTGTTACTAGCGTTGTATTTTGTGCCGTGTTTCTCTTGCCTGACGCTATTTGAACTGAGGTGAGGTGTTACGGGCATTGTTGTTGGTACGCGATATGATGGAAGCTCTATTTTTCTTTGTAGCGCTATGTCTTTTTACAGCAATTCGCGGAATTTAGGGCAGCCCCGCTAGGTAGAGGGGTGTCCCTCGTTCCTACATACTTCACACTTTAGGTGGGTGTTATTTTCCACTCTTTGAGTTTTTTTCTAATGGGCATTGTTCAGCAATGTGATCATGTCCACGCTTTACGCATCGGTGCTATATTTCGCAGCTCCCCGCTGAGTGTCCGAACATTTGACATGAATGCAGTGGAATATGTGGCTTGTGGCATTTTTTAGTAATTGTGACGTTGTGGTTTGTGAGATCTTCCAGAGAATTGAATGCTGGGTCGGTGACAGCGGTCATATAGGTGAAAGCATTTCTTGTTGTGATCGCCGTTACTAGTTGAGACAACGATTGTTCAATTTATTCCCACTCTGATCGTCTTAGTGTGTAGACGCGTTTTGCCACTGCCACTGCTTGACAGAAAGAAAAGAAAAAAAAAAAAAAAAAAAACACGTGTGCGCGTGTGAACCATAAATGTGGTACCGTCATTAAGAACGGTCTGTGACAGAACATTGTTCTTTGTGTAAAGTGATAGTGAAAATTACTTAAATCTCGGTGATACCTTATGAAAACTATTACAAAATTGGTAAACCGAAACAAAAAATAAACGACCGTATCCGGATTTTGCGTTCGCATCCCGGTCAACGGTCCCAGTGCTGCCCAACGATTAACTATAAAACGGAAAAAAAACCATCCACAGTAGCTTAAACGCCCCGAAGAAAATCGCTACAATGACTACTCAACCAACCATCGTCTACCAGAAGAAGTACAATGACGCCATGGAACAAATAAGGCTGCTTACAGCCCAAATGAACCAACTGCACGACGAAATACGCTCTCTTCAATCACCGACCAAAACCTATGACGATGACTGCATGAAGGAAGTACATCTCCAAAGATCAGACATCTCCTTAACAACCAACATCAAACCATCGTCATCACATAAACCGTCAACGTCCCAATATACCAACAAAATAGATGACCAGTGGCAAACAGTTGGACACAAAATTACAAATAAGGTGAGGCCACCACCAATTTACATCAAAAATGCAACTAGCATCAAGGAAGTAATCAAAATGCTCGAGAATGCCCTAGGACATCGAAACTTTACCACAAATTCCAAAGGCTTCTCGATCTCGATCATGACAACAACTTTGGCTAGGCAGGGGGAAGAACAAATCCACTATCAACCGATACACATTAAACCCCCTGAAATGGCTCTTTCTGTCGGAATTTCTGATGTTTTCAGAATCGTCCCTACCTTCGATGAGAAACCGTGCGACTTAGGTAAATTTATTTCCGGGGGAGACGTTTTATTTAGATCCATAAAGAAGGCAGACCCGGATATATACGAGACATTTTTAGAGCTAGTCAAAAATAGGCTAGAGGGTCATGCTTACGATCTGATTAGGTATAGCTAGTAGTAGTATAGTTTTTTTTTTTTTTCTTCGTCATTTCCTACAATTGTTAGATTATTTCATATATATTGAATAATAAAACAAAGGCCATTTGTTATGTGTTTATCTTTTCCTTAAATTTATGGAAAATTTTCCAAAACCTTTTTGGGCCTATTACTATGATGATTGTATAGAAATGCATAATACCAAAAATCTTCTTAAGAAATGATTTCAAATGTCCTAATTGACTGTGTAACTTTTTATTTTTTTGTATTCTGTGTTTGAATAAATGTTTATTGTTGAAAAAAAAAATTTGTAATGTACTTATATGGTTTTCCTTTTCCGTACCTATTTTAGATAAATTATTATTTTCATTATTTATTATATCGTGTTTGAGTAAGTGCTTGTGTTTGTTTTCGTTGTTTAAAATATTTATTGTTTTCGGCTTAGTGTTGTCATTGTCCATAGCTTTAACCGCTGTCGGAACGTCTACCTTTTCAGTCTTACTCACTGCTGATGAATCGTTTAGTTTCTCAGTCTCATTTACTGATTCGTATAGTTCTTCAGACTTTTTAGCTGTTAGAACATCTTGGTTCCCAGTCCTATTTGCTGTTTGAACTATTTCTTCAGTTATATCTGCTGTAGAAACATTCAATCCTTCAGTCTTTGTTGCAGAAAAGATTTGTTCATCAGTATTAGCTGCTTGAAGAGAATAATTTTCTAGTAACTATATGTTAGCTTAAGATTAGTTAAAGACTTGGATTTTCGTTAAATTACATTACAATGGTTTTCAAAATAAATCTTTCATCAAAGGTTACAATAATCAAAAAGTTCTTAATACTAGAAAAATAATCTATTTACATTATATGTTAACTAAATTTTTCCAATAATCAAGAAGTTCTTAACACTAGAAAAATAGTCCAAAATAGTCTATTTACATTATATATTAACTAAATTTAAATATTTCTCCTTGGAACCTTTTCTTTTCTTATCCAAAAATTATTATTACTTATTATATTAATTCTATAATATTAATATTATTGTTTCAAAATTCTCATTTCCGTATATATATTAATTCCAAAATTTCCAATATATATATTACCAATAAAATTTTCTTTCTTTCCTTTTCCGTTCGAATATATATTAATTCCAAAATTTCCAATACCTCCAATACCTCTAAAATTTTCTTTCGTTATTCCCCCTCTTTACCATTTTTTTTTTTTTCGTTTTCGTCAATTCCTACAATTGTTTGATTAGTTCATATATATTGAATAAAAAAACAAAAAAGACCATTTGTTATGTGTTTATCTCTTCCTTAAATTTATGGAAAATTTTCCAAAACCTTTCTGGGCCTATTATTATGATGATTGTATAGAAATGCATAAAACCAAAAATCTTCTTAAGAACCGATTTCAAATATCCTAAATGACTGTGTAACTTTTTATTTTTTTGTATTTTGTGTTTGAATAAATGTTTATTGTTGAAAAAAAAAATTTGTAATGTACTTATATGGTTTTCCTTTTCCGTACCTATTTTAGTTAAATTTTTATTTTCATTATTTATTATTTCGTGTTTGAGTAAATGTTTGTGTTTGTTTTCGTTGTTTAAAATATTTATTGTTTTCGGCTTAGTGTTGTCATTGTCCATAGCTTTAACTGCTGTCGGAACATTTACCTTTTCAGTCTTACTCACTGCTGATGGATCATTTAGTTTCTCAGTCTCATTTGATGATTCGTATAGTTCTTCAGACTTTTTAGCTGTTAGAACATCTTGGTTCCCAGTCCTATTTGCTGTTTGAACTATTTCTTCAGTTATATCTGCTGTAGAAACATTCAATCCTTCAGTCTTTGTTGCAGAAAAGATTTGTTCATCAGTATTAGCTGCTGAACTGACTTGGGTTTCGATTTTTATTGCAATTTTTTGGGTCTTCAGTCTTTAACACTGCTGAATTTTCAGTCTTTGTTGCTGAAGTGTCGGGGTTGTCTATTGGGATAGCCGGAATATTAGGGATTTCTGTTTGTATATTTTCTGCAGGATCCGAATTTTCAGTCTTTAATACTGCTGAGTTTTCAGTCTTGGTTGCTGAAGTGCCTGCGTTGTCAATAGGGATAGCTGAGATATTAGCGATTTCAGTCTTTAATACTGCTGAAAATTTCGAATTTTCAGTCTGTGTTGCTGAATTATTTTCCAGAATGGGAGTATGAATCGGAGTCTTTATATTAGGGACAGGGTTATCTTTGTTTATATGTCTAGGTTTATAGGAGTATGTGGGCTCAGGGTAAATTTGGCTAGGAGCTTCATTAAAATGGTCGTTATCTATTTCCAAAGATCTAATGCTGTAAATAGAAAAATTTTGTTTGTCGTCCATAAATTTTGGTTGGCGTCAGGCCTCGTTTTCCGACTCTTGCACGCGAGAAAAGTGAACATTTTGCCGATCGTTTTGTCTATTGGTGGTCCTAGAATTTTCACGAAAAAGATTTTCAGAGTTTGTAGGATTATTTCGGAATGGGTTACGCGTTGTTGTACCTTGTTGGTAATTTGTTGAAGACGATCCATTCCTAGATATCTTGTATCTACACTCATTCTCTGTGTGATTATTCCGACCACAGAAATTGCATAAAATATAATAAATCCCCATTTTATGGGTTGTCTATTCGGAGAAGTGGACCGCATGTTTCGATAACATGTGTCCTGTGTATGCCGTGACTTACCACAGGTTTGGCAGCCTATTCGATTAAATCTGTCATTATAGTCATATGGCCTGGGAGAGTTGTCCATTCGAGCAGCATGCGCTACTACATGGGCAATCGACTGTTTTAAACTATTTCCCCCCTGGGCTTTGACTAGTATCTTTAGCTGTTCGTTCTTTAGTCCATCTTCAAATGTTTGTACGGCCAATTTTTTGTTTTCTTCTATTAAGAATTCCCTAACCACCGCGTCTGCTGTTATTTCACACGTGACAGAGTTTAGAGTCCCCAGAGCATTCGCAACTCTATCGCCATATTCCCGGACGGTTTCTCTGTAGTGTTGTTTCAGAGAAATCAACTCATTGTGTGCCGCCGACCGAGATTGCTCTTCTTTATATTCCGATTCGAGTTTATCTTTTAAATCCTCCCACTTAGAGATTTTGCTATACCTAATCAGATCGTAAGCATGACCCTCTAGTCTATTTTTGAGTAGCTCTAAAAATGTCTCGTATATATCCGGGTCTGCCTTCTTTATGGATCTAAATAAAACGTCTCCCCCGGAAATAAATTTACCTAAGTCGCACGGTTTCTCATCGAAGGTAGGGACGATTCTGAAAACATCAGAAATTCCGACAGAAAGAGCCATTTCAGGGGGTTTAATGTGTATCGGTTGATAGTGGATTTGTTCTTCCCCCTGCCTAGCCGCCTGTCTAGTGTAATATGGACTCGTAATAGTGAAAGTTTAAAATAAAAGGCGAAAATTCGTTATCAATTCTTAAAAATATGGTTAACTTAAAAATATGGTTATGGAAAAATTGGCCTTTCTTTTTGTTATTCAATATATATATATGTATATAGGAAAGAAAAATAAATTGGTCCCAAAGCTGCAAAGTAAGAAACGACGAGAAAGAAAAAAAACGCAAATGTCGTCGAAATACTGAAATGAGAATTTTCAAAATATAGATAGAAAGTTCTATCCAAAAAAAAATTTTTTTTTTTTTTTGTGAAAAGGAGAGCTTCCAAGTAGAAAATATTCCTAAAAAAAAGTAGAGAGAAAAGTCGCTATTAAAAAAAATTCTTACTCTACTAAATGTTGTCGTTGTACTGTTGATAGCAGTCTTGAGTGTTGCTGTTTTGTTTTTTTTTTTTGTCTTCAGTTTTCCTTAGTTGTTTCCTTTGTGTTTTTTTTTCTTTTTAGATTTTTTTTTTGTTTTCCGCCAGGCAGACTTCACGTCCTAAAGTTGATTTGCTTATCCTGGTCTTGGCTGCTTTATTCGTTGTTTTATGTTTATTTTGTTTTTCGTTGTTTTATGTTTACTTTTTTTTTTCTTCTTCTTATTTTGGTTTGGTTATTTCTCTTGTTTTTTTTTTTGTCTCTCTTTTCTTCTTATACAAATTTTTGCGTTGTTTTAAATTTTGTTTTCTGTTTAAAAATTTTTTTTCTTGTTTTTTTTTTTTCTTATTTTCTTTCTATTTGGGATCCTTTGGTTGGATCATCCCACCACTGCCACCAGTGTTGTGGTCCGTTTTCACTGGCGAAGATTTATTAATATTTTCTATATTCACTAGTCCTTTTATAGATTGGCCAAATTTAATTAACCAATTTTTTCTCCTTTCTTGTATACCACTCCGACAAAACCGGTTGCAACGCACTGAATTAGTGATAACTAGATCCAATTTTCACTGCATATTAACTTTTTTCTGGTTTTATTTAAATTTGTCTACATATGAAAGTTTTAATTAAAATGTTTAAAATTTAACTCTTTTCATTATTTTCATCTGGTTTCATTTTATTTTCACTTTTCACTTTGACGTTCACCTTTTTTTTCATTTGTTATAGAAATCAAACTCCGTCTCGATTCAATTTTTCTCTGTACCTTTTTCAGAACTTTTTGTCTGAACTGAACTGTCCGAACTCCCAATTCAACTTACAATCTCAAACTGAAAAAAACGATTCTCTCTCTGATACTCAACTCGTTCGGAACTGAAATTTTTCTATTTCTATTTTTTCTCTGTGACTTTTCACATTAATCAATTTGGACGAAAATCCAAGTTACTATGTTTTGAATAAATAAAAAGGTGCAGGTTATTAAGTGTGCTGTAACTGGTAATATTGTGAATGTTTATGAATGGTATGTATTAAGTGAGAATGTAATATATGTTAAGTGAAGTTTTTAAGGATGTGTTAGGAGATTCAGTGTTGAATTTAATAAGGGTAGTATTCTGGAATACAACACCTTGGTACAGTATCGGTCACGCATTTCCCCCTCATCACCTCTGCAGTAACCTAACATTTAACATTCAACATTTAACATTCAACACCTGACAGTTCGCTCTAGTAATTCAGCATACAGCCTTTAATAAACTTGCATATTGTGCAACGCTGCTCTAAGTATACACCAACTGGCAATTTACCTAGCAACAGGTCATATAACAAACTGTCGCTACTATCTCATAAGGAACATAGGACACAACACTTCTGGGGTTACAATTGACACCCTATCGCTTGGTACAAGGTTACCATTCCATAACACCATAGTACCTGAACAGCAACAGGCACTGCGGACTGCTGTGTAACAAATTTTGTGCAACATTTGTCGCAACTGGGACAGCGGATTAATTATACAAGAACCGGTGCTGCGGACTGCGGCTGAAAATATTATATAAAAAACTTTCATAACTTACCATATAGGAACTGAATATATTTCATAACGTTTTCACATAAGAACTGACGCAATCACATACCAGCTGGCGCTGCGGATAAACTTTCCTGAGGAACCACAGCAGGTGTAGCATATGCGATTATCCCTAATACAACATTGGCATAGTCAAAAATAACATCTGTAATCAATTATACAACATTTGCTGTTCATATGACATTTGACATATTATATACCATTACAAATTAATAATATTACCTTATTACAAATTAAATAACATTGGAAATTTAATATATAACATTCACCATAACTAATTCAACAATTACATCATATTAAGTTATACCCCAGTCACCCGCGAACTCTCTTACAGAGAACACCATTTTTTAACAGTGCGATAGTTAAAACAGTGAATTGTCCTAAAGTAAAAGTATTTAAAAATCGTAAATTCCCGTGAACTCACAAACAAAACACAACAGAGATACACCAGGTAAGAAACAAAAAAAAAAAAAAAACATGGCCCTAGGGCCAAGCCATCATTCCGGCAATAGGTTCGTAGAACTGGGAGAATGCTCACTCTCAGGCTCTACAGCCAACGTGCCAACAAAAAAGAAAAGACAATCCCGCAGCCCATTGTCTTTCAATTTCCCTGCTCTCCCGAACAAAACCGCAATAAAAAACCCACGGTTCGTTCAAATCTACCCAACCGAAGCATCAATGCCACTTACATCCGTCAACGTCTTTGTACTAAAAAGAATCATTGATTCTATCAGTACGCAGTACGAAAAAATTACACTTCTTAGGGATGGTTCTATCCTAATTTTAGCTAAAGACCAAGAAATCGCTGATAGATTCATCCAGTCTACGCGTTTTGACACAATCTGTCCGGTCAATATTAGACTACACCCCAAACTAAATACTTCCAAAGGGGTTGTGTATGCCCCTTGCCTAATTAACGTCCCAGAAGCCGACATTATATCAGAAATGGGTTCCCAAGGTCTGGTAAATGTCTTCAAATTCACAAATATTAACAACGAAGAACGATTACCCACAGGATTGATGCTGTTTTCTTTTGATCGGCTACAACCGCCAACAACAATAGAAATCGGCTGTTACAACGCCAAGGTCAAGGAATACATTCCAAGGCCAATGCGGTGCCGACAATGCCAATTACTCGGCCATACGGCAAAATGGTGTAAACGCACAACAGCATGTAATATATGTAATCTCCACCACATCCCGAAACTGAATGCACAAGAACAATGTGTGCTAACTGTCTAGGTCCGCACCCGGCCTCTTCCTCTACCTGCCCTAAATATATTGAGTACCAAAAAGTACTAGAAATTCAAACAAAAAACAAAACAACCCTAGCTGACGCTAAACGCATATATAGGGAGCAGAATACAATACAAACAACAAATAACGATCTTTACTCCGATCAAATTAGAAAACACACGTCTGCGCCTATAACCCCAACTAGTTCCAATACACTACTACCAAAAGTAATTCAAAATCCAATAGCCGTAAACAAACCTCCCAACAAAGAAACAAATATATTTCCCTCCTCTTCCTATACAGCTCTAAAAGAAATTGAAAAGAGAAAATATCCCATCTCTCAACGAATAAATATAACTAAAACTAAAGATCAATCTTCCTCGTCCCTAGAAACTCAAACACATGCAAGCAAAGCCAAACCTACCACCACACAAACACAAAAATCCCAGTTAGATCAAATCGGGAATATCCCTCTACCTGAATATGGAAATATATAATTCTAACCTCTCTCAACAGCCTATTGACTCCGCGGCACGGAGCTCTTCTCACTCAAATCAATTCGAGTGGATTGGAAAACTGAGTAGGACGAGCTGTGTGGCGCGGAGTCAGGAAAAGAACCACCGTTATACCCCCACCTCGAACTCTATAGCAACAACCAATTATAACCCCGCAGACTGCTTAATACTTCAATGGAACCTGAATGGGTTTCATAACAATTATCACGAGTTACAGCTCCTTATAAAAGAACTCAAACCGTCCATCATAGCACTGCAAGAAACGCACTTACCCCACTCTTCAAATGCGAAAGTGCCTCGGGAATACATAGCATACTTTAACAATCTTAAAGAAAATAACTCCTGTAAACAAGGGTCCGGGCTATTAATACATCGGGCACTAACCCATAAGCATATCAGTCTTAATACCCCTTTCTCGGCCATGGCAGTCGAACTAACGGGCAAACTAAAGCTAACCGTGATCTCAATCTACATTCCTCCTACTCAACCATATACCCTGTCTGACTTGAATAAAATAATTCAACACATACACACCCCCATTCTTCTAATGGGAGACTTCAACGCTTGGAGTACTGTGGCGGATCGTGCGAACGCCACTACTCACCTGCCTACTTACCACCAGGTAACCCCTTTTTCGCAAGCCTTCGGCGCCAGTAAATCGAATACTTACCTGCACTAGCATGTAAAATAACCACAATGTCCGCTGATACAAGTGTATGAGCAATAACAGGCATCTTCCTAAAAGTAGAAATGCGTAAAACACGAAAATCATGACATGAAGACCAAGCGCAACGTAGTTGCAATGGTATGAAACTACATGGCATAGGCAAGCATGGGACATCTGCACATCGATCTGGTAAAAACATCAACCAACGATCTGATGTAGCAGAACAACCATGCAAAACATGATGCGGTTGCGCAAGCCTGCGACTAATTCCTGGAACTACCAAGCAGGCGCGCAAACAGATGAAACCTACAACGCATGCCCTTAAAAGGACACATCTCAACCAATACAAATACGAGAGATACAACGCATGCCCATGTAGCTGCATCACATAGCACGTATGAACAATACGAGCGACCCTCCATGTAATGACGTACAACGAGCAAAACACACGCCATGGCGCCCACCACTGTGCACATAATGAATAAAAGCACCAACACGCAGGGCTGCGATGTGGTGAGCATCACCAATGTATGTTGATGTGCTGGTGGTGGCGCGAGTCAGCCCTAGGGAGAGAAACCAGTGAAAAAGAGGCAATAGACCAGAGTGGACTAGTGCACCGTGAATTCCAAAATTAATGTGTAAAGACATAGCGCACTACCAATACGGTAATTTTTATATTAAAGATCTAGTGCACCGTGAATTCCAAAATTAATGTGTAAAGACATAGCGCACTACCAATACGGTCATTTTTATATTAAAGATCTAGTGCACCGTGAATTCCAAAATTAATGTATAAAGACCTAGCGCACTACCAATACGGTAATGTTAATATTAAAGATCTAGTGCACCGTGAATTCCAAAATTAATATATAAAGACCCAGCGCACTACCAATACGGTAATGTTAATATTAAAGATCTAGTGCACCGTTAATTCCACAATTAATGTGTAAAGACCTAGCGCACTACCAATACGGTAATTTTTATATTAAAGATCTAGTGCACCGTGAATTCCAAAATTAATGTGTAAAGACATCGCGCACTACCAATACGGTCATTTTTATATTAAAGATCTAGTGCACCGTGAATTCCAAAATTAATGTATAAAGACCTAGCGCACTACCAATACGGTAATGTTAATATTAAAAATCTAGTGCACCGTTAATTCCACAATTAATGTGTAAAGACCTAGCGCACTACCAATACGGTAATGTTAATATTAAAAATCTAGTGCACCGTGAATTCCAAAATTTATGTGTAAAGACCTAGTGCACCACGATAATTAAGGTAATTGTTAATTAACTAGGTACTTGAATTCGAATCAATTGTATCATAACTAGTGTACTTGAATGCTATTATTATTTAAAACATATTAAATATCGTTTGTATTTTTTTCCAAAATTTATGTGTAAAGACCTAGTGCACCACGATAATGAAGGTAACTGTTAATTAACTAGGTACTTGAATTCGAATCAATTGTATCATAACTAGTGTACTAGAATACTATTTTTACTTAAAACATATTAAATATCGTTTGTATTTAGATTTTAAATGTTAGTAAGCGCATTGCTTTAATAAAGAAAATAGCCTTAAGAATATAGCAGTGGTTTATATTGAATACACCAACAATACGCCAAGATAGAACCGCGGTGGGGACGTCATCGGTGAACCAGTGTCGGACGGACACACTACCGAGGCCAGGAGAACACCTACAGTACAATATGGGGATCACAAACAACAAATAAAAGAGGGAAAACCGTGGAACAATTTTTACTACAATCACAATTGGTAATATTGAATAACGGCAATCACACTCATTTTTCCACACACAAGACGTTTACAAATGTAGACCTTTCCCTCGTATCATCCCAACTGTCCCCTAATACAAACTGGGAAATACTAGATAATCTACATGGAAGTGATCACTTTCCAATAAAAATCTGTATTTCAACCGGCAACAATAAAAAGGGAAAAATCAAACTCCTACCTAAATTCAAATCTGACCGAGCAAATTGGAACAAATTTCAAACTATCACCACACAATTCCTTAATCTGCATAACACAAAATCCAACATAAATCAAGAAGCTGCCGTTATCACAAAAGCTATTCGAACAGCCGCCAATGGTTCCATTCCACAGACAACGAAAACGTATCACAAAACCGCCGTACCATGGTGGAATCCAGATCTGGCAAAGCTACGGGCAGAAAAGCAATTGGCATGGAAAATTTTTAAGAAGCACCCAACCGACCAACATCTCTTAAGGTACAAAAGGCTTAAGGCCATGTTCCGAAGAACAGCCAAAATCGAAAGAGCAAAATCCTTTCAGTCCTTCACGGAAAAACTAAACCCAACATACACCCCCAAAAAGATATGGGCCAACATAAAAACGCTAAGAGGCAACTATAACCCATCTACTATCAATTTAATACATACAGGATCCGACGCCCTCACATGTCCGGACAAAATAGCCAAATACTTCGCCGAGACTTGGGCAAATACGTCCTCCAACTTCAACTTCCACCCAGATTTCCATACTGCCAAAATCCAAATAGAGGCGCATCCAACGCCCCCAAGCAACCCAAGTAATTCCTATAATAGCGTTATCCAACTTCCCATAACACAGATAGAACTAGAATCTGGTTTTCATACCGCAAAAGGTAAGACACCAGGCTTTGATAGAATTGACTACCAAATGGTAAAAAACGGGCCAACGATTTTGAAACAACGCCTTCTAAATCTGTTTAATGCCATATATACAACTGGCACCATTCCTCAAATGTGGAAAGTGTCCACAATTATCCCTCTACCAAAGCATAATAACAAAACTGATACAATCCACGGCTACCGCCCCATTTCTTTACTGCCTTGTTTAGGAAAAGTATTGGAAAAAATTGTCGCTAAGAGACTAAACTGGTACCTAGAAAAATATAATCTGATAAGTACCAAACAAGTCGGTTTCAAACAAAGCAGGGGAACAATGGACGCGCTTCTTCATATAGATAACCATATTGTTGGTGCCCTTTCCTGCAAGAAACATACATCCATTTTATCAATAGACTTCGAAAAAGCATTCGACCGCATCGGTCCACACGTCATCCTCCACAAATTACAAAAATGGAAAATAGGACATCATATGTATAACTTTGTTAGATCCTTTCTGAATAATAGAAAATTCAGGATCAAATCTAACGGCGTGGTCTCTGGCGTCCATAATATAAATACTGGAATCCCCCAAGGATCACCGTTATCAGTAGTATTATTTAAGATAGCGTTTGAAGAGTTAAATAGCATTATCTCTAAACGTAAAAATGTAAAACATTGCCTCTACGCCGACGATCTTATATTATTCACAAATGTAAACGACCTAGAAGTAGCTTGCAAAACTTTCGAAAATATCCTATCAGACATACAAAAATGGTGTAACTATTCAGGCTCAAAAATTTCGAGGGTGAAATCTAAAATATTATTACATTAGGAATGTAGATACACTAAAAATTCTCGGCCTACAATTCGATTGTAAATATAATTTTAAGAATCATTGTCTAGCCCTTAAGAAAAATCTAGTGTTAGGGTTAACATACTGAAATATTTGTCATCTAAAAACGGCTCAGCCCATACTAACACACTAATAAACATTACTAGAGCTCTCCTACTGTCAAAAATAGACTATGGCCTACTAATATACGGTAATTGCAGCAAAACAACGTTACAGACAATTAAATCTCCCTACCACGCAGCAGCCCGCATAAGTACAAGGGCTTTTCGAACCACCCCAATTACGAACATCCTAACAGAAAGTGGACTCCCGGCCATAGAAAATAGGATAAAAACTCTGTCGTCCAAACTAGCCGCAAAGTTTCCCGCAATGGCCTCAACACCCATTTTAGAGGACGTTAAACGAATACTAAAGAGAAAACGCCCTCAAAAATATACTTCGGCCTTAGGACACTCAATAGAACTGGCAAAAGAACTGCTCGCCACACCTACACCACAAAGACAACGAGCACATTCTCCCCCATGGCTACTACCAACAGATTGTGTAATAGAAGACCTATCACAGCTCCCCAAAAGCACGACTAACCAAGAAGTATACCAACAACACTTCCAATTATTTCGAAACAAACACCGGGAATGGGACCTACTCTTTACCGACGGTTCCAAAACAAAAGAAGGTCCAGCATTCGCCGTAGTAAACAGGACAGATACAGGCATCAGAAAAGAACTTTTACCCAAATTCTGCTCCATCTTTTCAACCGAAGCAACAGCAGTGCTGGAAGCAATCAAATTAGTTGAGAAAAATAAAACACTAATTTGCACCGACAGCCTGCCCGCCATACAAGCAATACAGAATCCGAATAACAAAAACCAAATAATCCACATGATTCAGGACAACTTAATCCGGAAGCAATCCAAAGTAAAACTGCTCTGGGTCCCTGGTCATAGTGGTATAGGGGGAAACGAAGCAGCTGATATCGCAGCCAAATTGGCTATAAAGGAGCCATTAACAACTTTCTACGTGTACAACAATAAGGACATAGACAAGTACTTTGAAAGGGAACTACGAAAGATAGAACAATTGAAATGGTTAAATTACAACCATACATATGTAGCAATAAACCTTAATAGACAACCCGTCACCTACCCGACAACATCGCCCGTGCAACAGATCAAATGCTTTCTCCGCGTGCGCCTTGGACATACACGTATAACCAACCAGTATCTCATCAATAAAACCAACCCACCCACATGTCACATCTGCAGATCTAACTCCACATTGTCATCCAAACACATCCTCTTGGAATGCGAAGGCATAAAAGCCCTCGCTGACCGACATCTTCAAGACGACATCAGAAACATCATCTCCGACCCAACCGCAACCAACATAGCCAAGCTCTACCACCTACTAACCCTAGTTAAGCTTCAAAACGTAATTTAACAAAAAAAAAAAACAAATGTACACATAAATAATTAATGCCAAACTAGCCGAAAGCCTTAGTTGCTAGCGCTATTAGATTTAAGTTATTATGTAATTTACTTACATGGTAATAAATAAATAAAAAAAAAAAAAAAGTTATACCAGTAATATTTACAAGAGTAACATTATCTCTACAATCATATAACATTGAATATTATAACTCTTGTTCACGGATTGGCAACAATTATATAACATTGGATTATACAACTCTTGTTCACGATTAGCAGCTATATGACATTGGCAGCAAATATATGATCGTGCGGAGAGAGACCAGCATAGCAGAAGAAGAAACAAAAATTGTTTTTGTTTGTTCAATTTTTTTTTATTGTTGTAATTTGAAAAATTTGCTATCAATTATTGTAAAATTGTTTTAGTTTTAGTTTTAAGCAATTGTCCTGATCTTGTTTTTTTCTTATATGTATATTTAAGTAACGAACTCTTATTGAAAATGTTTTCGTTTAAATAGTTGTGATATCCTTGGTTGCTCTAATCGATCCTTAACTTTTTGTTTGGAGCCGTGTTTCTTCTTTTCTTTTTTGTTGTCGACGCGTTGTATTCCTTGTTGATATTGTATTATTATTTCATTTGCGCGTTGCATTTTCCTATTAGAGGAAGAATATTCTTTCTTCTCTGTTCCTTTACGAACAGTATTTATCCATTCTGCTGTGGCGCTTCTCAAGCAGTCTGTTGTTTTGTTGCTGTGGCTGGGTTTGGTTTCTTTAATGCATTGTGTTGTGGCCCCTCTGAGTACATCTGTTCATTTCTTGTGTTGTGTGTTCATTTAGTTCTCCGCGTCCTTACTGCTCGTTTCTTTTCAAGTTTTTTCGACCTGTGTGTATTGATCCCATCAATGGGGTCCTTTCTTTTCCAGTATCGAATGTGACCGAATTTTAAAGACTTTTTGTTGTCAACCAGGGGACCGACTGGGACCTGAGCGTTCGTGACGCTGCTTCTTCTTTTCTTTCCCTGTGGTCTGATCCCTTGGGAGTGAAACGCGTTTGGGGTCTAGGCGGCCTGCTGATGCTGACGAGGCAGCGGCAGAAGGAAAACCGGGAGGGCACCCCTTCCCGGGCACGGCTTGAGATGTTCGGCGAGCCTTTCGGTGCCGAGGTGGACTCGGAAACTTTCCATGATTCGATCGGCGACCCCATGGAAGGCCCTAATGCAGCCGAGACTCTTACTTCGTTTCTCAAGGGTTACAAGAGGACCTTGGATTGCTTGGCGGTGGAGGAGGACCATAGCTTCCTCCGATGGCTGCCCACTAGACTGTGTGGCGGTTTGAAAATTCATAAATTATTAATATTTATTAAACAATTGCACTTATGAGCATAAAATATAGATAAAAACCTATTCTCAAACCTACCGAATATATATACAAAACTTCATTAAAATCAGTTGAGATGTTTTGGAGGAGTTCGAGGACAAACACTGTGACAAGAGAATTTTATATATATAGAAGAAGAAGAAGAAGATAGAAGAAGAACATAGAAGAAGAAGAAGAAGAAGAAGAAGAAGATATTTATATATATTTATATATATATAGATATATAGAAATAATTCAAAACATAAAACAAAAAAAAAATACTAATCGGAACATGTAAAATCCCTAATGAAAGAGGTTAAATAGGCATTAAAGAAGATAACATAACAGATTAACAACCTTATATATAAACAAATACGTAAAACCAAATACTACTATATTACAATAAGAAATACACACACGCACAAGAGTATACCTACGAATGAACTTAAATTGATTAAATTAATATGTGCCGAATAATTGGTAAAACACAATGAAAAATAGTCCCAACTCAATTAAACAAATACAAAATACATTAAAGGAACAGATACAAATTAATTTTTGTAACCGTGACATATACAAACCTCACGCTATACCACACACGTTCCTATAGGCGCCCAAGGGGTATTATTTATCTCTTCCAAGGATAATACTCATTTTATAAGAGAGGAGTATTGTTACACACGAAACCCTCAACCCTTTGATACCTACTTCTTTGGAGCTAGTCTCCACCATTAATCGCGCATACATTGAATATCGCGATATCAATTCAATATCATACAAATTGAACTACACGTTCAATTTGCTCATATTAAATTTAACTTAAACCCAAGACGTGATAAACGAACCATATGTTCAACACGCAAAATCCCCTGGATCCAAATCTGCGGACCAGATGGCCAACTTTCAAGTAAAGTTGGTGAGACTCATAAAATGCGCGTCTGTAATTTTATGATCCTTTAAAGGTTTGTTTACCCGAACCATTTCCCACAGGCAATATCTTTTTATATTCTTCTAAAACAAACAACTTGCGCCATAAAACGACCCACAAGTTCGTTTTAGCGCCCACCGACATACAGGATCGTAAATATGCATTAGTAAGATCTTCTGTTGATTTTTCTTTCGTGTTTCCTCTTTTGATCCTAAGCCGGGAAAGATAAAGAAAGGAAATGGCGGCGGGCAAAAGAGCCATGCAGACAAAAGGGCATATCCTTCGATCTGCAGGATAAAAGAAAAAGTCTTCGTTCGGGGAGACTAAGAAAAAAAGGATGGAGTTGATTCGAGACATTTGACGAGTTGGATGGAAACGAGGAAACGGAAAAGTTGTGTGATGACGTGTCCGGGATTTGTGAAGAATAATTAAATGCTCCTGATTGAGGAAGTAGAAAAGAGATAGTAAGTGCCAAATCATCGTCAGTGCGTTAATGCATTAATTAATTTATAGCCAGTGTGTTTGTGCAGTGTATAAGAAACATCATAATAATAGAGCAAACAAAAGTACTCTATACTCGTATTAAAGGTATTAATCAAATAACTGACACTTCGTCAGCTAATTCAACAAACTGGTGCCCTAGCTCCTCAAAATAAAAAATTATTGCAAAAGCCCACAACACCTGAAAAAATAAGAAACCTCAATGAGATCGCGACGATACTCAGGGTATACCACAATTCCCCTTCCGGCGGACATCAAAGTGTAATGCTCCGGGCCGTGCTTTAACGGTAAGTCCGAGAGAAGGGCGTGAAGTGTTGTGTGCGAAAATGAAAGAGCGGAAGGGTTTTGTTAATGTAAAGACACGCTAGTTTTATTGTGTTTGGATCAGAGGTTTAGACATGGTAAACGTGGACACTTTGGCGTATCTGGCCAGCCGTTCGGCCTCCGAAATTATACTGAACACGAAATCGAAAGTCACTGCCCTTTTATAGTTTTTCCAGTTGACTTTTGTAAATTATATTAGTGTCAAAATTCCAAGAAACACACGCAAGACTTTGCGTGCTTCGGTTGGAATTTTGTTCTGAGAATCGTTTGAGGATTTTGTTGGATAGATTCTGGGAAGGAGAATCATGAAATGCGTTTTGAATTTAGCATTTCATGATGTCAAGGTTTTGGGAATTGAGTCAATGTACGACGAATTGACTTTTGGTTAAATTCGTTGTTCATGTGACTCAATATGGTATTTAGATGTATTAAGGGGAATTGAGTCAATGTGCGACGAATTGACCTTTGGTTTAATTTATCGCTCAATGATTCAATATGCAACTGGGATTTACGTTATGGGATTATTTGGTGATGTCGGGGATTTGGATGGGAGTATCGATTTAGGATGGCTACATCCTTCCCCCCTTAAGAAAAGAAAATTAATCTAGAAGAGATTAATTTTCTGGAATGGGTGAAAAGCAAAGGGCGGTGGCATTTCAATTTCGCGATAGTTCACATTGTTATTTATGTATGTATTTATGTTCTGTGTACTTGTTTTGGTTTTTTCTTTATTATTTAATATTTGAATTCAATCTTATTTGCTAATAATCATTAAATTTTGTCTATGTGTAAAAGAAAATTGTTTTTCATTGTCAGCATATGTTTTGTTTTTTTTTTTTTATGTATATGTATATTTTTGTTTTGGTTTTTCTTTATTATTTAATATTTGAATTCACTCTTATTTGCTAATAATCATTAAATTTTGTCTATGTGTAAAAGAAAATTGTTTTTCATTGTCAGCATATGTTTTTTTTTTTTATGTAATATATATTTTTGTTTTGGTTTTTCTTTATTATCTAATATTTGAATTCAATCTTATTTGCTAATAATCATTAAATGTTGTCTATAGTTTAAGTATTTTTTATAATTTGTTTTTCATTATATCCTTTAAATATTTTAGATTTAAGGATGTGAACATTTTGTTTTGTTTATATGCTTATTTTTATATTTACATTTGTGTTTTATTTAGTCATATGTAAGCGTTTTTTGAGGTTTCACATTTTACGCGTACACATATATATTTAAAGGGGGTGTTTATGTTTTGCATGTGGGGGCCTTGATGGGAAAAAGGGAAAAAAACGGAATATTGTATGTGAGGGAGAATCTCTCTTTTCATGCTTTGAGCTAAAGGTTTAGTCTATAAATGGTTTTAAATTATTGTTGTGGACCACGCGTGTCCCCATTCCAATCTTTAGGATTGTGTTTTCCCCCGATAAAATTTGTATGACTTCGTAGGGGCCTTGCCATCGGAAGGTTAATTTGTTGTGTCTGGCGTGGTTTTTTAGCAGTACCCTATCGCCGACGTTAAATTTTCGACTTCCCGATGTTTGGTCCTAATAGGCTTTGGATTTTTTCTTTCTGCCCGAGAGTATTTCCTTTGCGGTCCGATAGCCGTGTTGCAGTCGCTCCTTTAGTTCGTTTGCGTAATAGTCATAGTTGTATGTGCCTTCGGGGTTTCGTTTGAGTGAGGTGGGTATATCGGCTCGAAAGGCGTATAGTAGTTCGTGTGGCATCTAACCTGTGCTGCTGTGGGGGGTAGTATTGTAAACGAACATAGCGTATGGTATCCAGGTATCCCGGGTGAGGGTATCTTGGTTAACATAGTGGCGGAGGTATTCTGCCAAAGTCCTGTGGCTTCGTTCCAATGCCCCGTTTGTTTGTGGGTGGTAGGGTGATGTGTTTAGTTTTTTTGTTTTGAATAATGAGCAGATGTCCTTGAAAAGTGTACTTAGGAAGTTTGTATCACTGTCCGTCAGCAGGGAAGACGGTATGCCGTGCTGACAGACGATATTTTCTACGAAGATTCTGACCACGTCCTTGGTTTCGGTACTGGCCAGAGGGTATGCGCCAGAAAACTTGGTCAGATCGTCCTGGAAAGTTAACAAATATTTGTTTCCGTTGTAGCTGGCTGGCAAGGATCCAACTATGTCTAAAGCGATCCTCTCGAATGGCTTAGAGCTTGTTGTTGTTATTTTCATTGGTATCATGGGTTTTTTTCTACTTTTGTTTATTTGACAGGAGGCAGATTTACGGATGTATGTCGTGATGTCGGTTTTCATTGATGGCCAATAGTATTTTGGCATCATGCGTTTGAGCGTTCGCGTGATTCCTTGATGCCCCCAGAAAGGTGAGTCGTGGTATTCCGCGAGCAACTTTTGCACGTCATCTTTGTTTGTTATTAGCTTTCTTTCGTCGGAATAAATGAGTACTTGGGTGCTAAATTGCCCAAAAACATCTTTGAGAAGAGCTGTAAAGATTGTTTTCGATTCTTCATCCATTGTGGGTATTGACAAACCGATTTGTTTGAGGTTACGGTCGTGGTATACTTTGCTAAGGCCGGATAATCATTCTCTGACGACGTTTCTGTCGCTTATGCTTCTGAAGGGTAATGGGAGCGTGACGACGCGTGTCTTTAGGTTATCATAGTCTGCCTTCCTTTCCATTTCGGGTTTTGTGAAATGTTTGATCTTTTGGGCCAGTACGCTTTCTTCGGGGGAGTTTGTTAGGAGAAGTATTATTATACGACATTCTAATTTTTTGTCGGAATAGATAGATCCTTTTTGTTTATGTAATAAGAGATCGGGATTGGTTTTGTGGACTTGAGTTTCCTGCGGATTCCTTTCTATTTTTGCCTATCCCCGTGTGGTTACCAGAATGTGTTTGTTAGGGCCCGCTGTGTCTTCGACAGTTATTCGGCTAAGGGCATCGGCGTTGGTATTATTTTTTCCCTTTTTGTGGATGATGGTGTATTCGTATTCTTCTAAGAGAATTCTCCAACGCATCAGCCGAGAAGTAGAGTCTTTTCGTCCTATTAACCACTGTAGAGAACTGTGGTCTGCGACGATGGTAAACCTTCGTCCGTAGAGGTATGGTCGAAATTGAGCAAGTGCAAAAATGACCGCCAGCAGTTCTTTCTCGGACGTGGTGTACCGGGTTTCGGCATCATTTAAGGTGCGGCTAGCAAAAGAAACGGGTTTGTCCTGGCCTATTGTGCCTTGGGAAAGTATGGCTCCCAGAGCAATGTCGCTCGCGTCAGTTGTTACAACAAATTCCCGGTTGAAATCTGGGTATGCCAGTATTGGTGGGGTGATAACCTTTTGTTTTGAAATAGTGAATGCCTCGTCACAAAAGGCATCCCAGTGGAAAATGACGTTTTTCCTGAGCAATCTGCTTAATGGCTTGGCTAATTCGGCGAAGCTTGGGATGAATTTTCGATAATAGCCGACGAAACCAAGAAAAGATTTTACATCCTTTTGTTTTTTGGGCACAATGAAGGTTTTTACTGCCTTAGTTTTCTCAGGATCTGGTCTTATGCTGTCTTCTGAAATGACGTGGCCCAGGTAGGTGAGCTCTTTTCTTATAAAGTGGCATTTTTCGGGTTGTAGCCGTAGATCACGATGTCGTCCACGTAAACGAAACATTCGATTCCCTGAAGACCCATGAGAACATTGTTCATGAGTCTTTGGAACGTCGCAGGGGCATTTTTCAATCCGAAGGGCACGCGATTGTACTCGTAGTGTCCGAATGGGGTGCTGAACGCTGTTTTGTCTTTGTCTTGGTCTTTCATGCGTATCTGGTGGAAACCTTTGGCCAGATCAAGCGTGCTGAAGTATCTGGCTCTACCTAATTGGTGCAAGATGTCGGTGATGTTGGGCAGTGGGTATGCGTCTCCTATGGTTATTTCGTTTAATTTTCTAAAGTCGACGACCACCCTCCACCGTTTTGTCCCATCCGGGCCTGGCCTTTTGGGAACCAGTAGAAGGGGGAATTCCGGGGGCTAAAACTTGGTTGTATTACACCATTGTCCAACATTTCGTTCACCTGCTTGTGGATTTCCTGCTTGGAGCTGTCTGGCAGGCGGTATGGCCTTAAGTAGAGGGGCGGTTTTCCGTTTTCTGTGATGATTTGGTGTCTTATGGCGTCGGTGTAAGTGAGGTGATCACCCTCCAGAAAGAAGAGATTGTTGTATTTGCGACGGATATTTAGGATAGACTTTTTCTCCTCTTCATTACAGTGTTGCAGTTTCAAGAGTGATTCCAATCGCGCAAGCCTGTATTTTGCGTGGTTCTTTGATTTGTTTGCCTGGACCACATCGTAGTCTTCCAGCCTTTCCCATTTGACTTGGATGTCGCTGATTTTTATTTCTTGGCTCGAGTCCAAGGTGTTCATAATGAGTATCTTGATCTTGTTATCCTTGGTCGCCGTTAGGGTGTCGCCTAGGTATATCCTTGGTCTGACGTGGGTCTTTTGGATTATTAAGTTTTCGCCAGTTTTGTTCCTAAAGGGAATTTCTACTATTTGTTGCGTTCGGGGATGCACTATAATGGGGTCCAGTGCAGGCTCGGTAGGGTTTCATTGGGTTTGGGATTTTGGGCAGAGGTATTTTCTGCTAGGGCTTCCTTTTCCTCCGGCTTATCCCTTGTTGGGATTTTCTGTCGTAGTCCGACGTTATTAGTCAGTTTATTAGCATTATTCGGAGTTTGAGAAGGAGAGAGCGAGTGTGGTTTCGGGATAACTTGTTCGACTGTGTTTATTGGGACATAGGATCCGGCCCGTAGGCAGGCGGATTCAGATGTTGACCTGCATGTTTTACCCTTAGTGGCTGTTCCCGATTTTTGGGAGACATCATAGTTGTCATGCAACAGCCTTTCGGTATCCTTATTGCCAGTAGTGTCCGTGGACGTCACCTCGTAAGGTGTGGCATTTTCCTTTTCCCTCTTTACTTTCTGCAATTCCGTGATCTGCTCAGGTGTTCCCATAGTTCCCCTTTTTATAGAGATCTGAATAAATTTCTTTTGGTAGTCGATTTGGCACTGGAATTTGGTGAAGAAGTCATTTCCCAAGATGCCATCGTATTGGAGGTTAATTTTTTCGTTCATAATTTTAAAAAAATGTTTGAGGGATATAGTGTGGTTGTCGGTTTCGAATTCTAGTTCGCCTTCTAATTCCCCACCTGTGTTTAGAGCTTCCCCTGTTATTGTGGATATTGTTATGGGAGCCGAAAAATGTGTGGCTTGTATTCGAGCATCCTCAAGCTTTATCAGGCTGATGTCTGCACCTGTGTCGATGAGAAACGTAGAATACCGGTTATCCGATGGATTGAATTTGACTCGTATCACTGGTTCCTTGAATTCAGGGCAGAAAGATACGAGCATCTTAAAATCTACATCGGGGTGAGGTGTGTGACGGCGGTTGTTTGTACCAGAGAAGGAGTGCCGGCGTTCGCTGCCCGGGTTGATTCGTTTCCCTGAAGGGGTACGTTAGGTGTGGTTTGATTTTGCCTGATGTTTTGGATTCTTCCCCGGGGGAGAATTGTAGGTGTTTCGTTTAGTGGCGCATTTGGTGTATTCCTGAAGGGGTTTCGAGTTGCTGAGGGCTGGTTTTGGGTCTACATGTCTGCCATTCTGGTTCTACATTCCGCGTGAGAGTGGTTAAATCTCTTGCAGTATGTGCATTGAATGCGTGCGACTTCTGCCTTGATGTGTTGGGGGACGAAGTTCGGGAAGTTTGTGTTGCGGTAACATGTTGCGGAGGTGTGTCCCCTTTTGTTGCACGTCTGGCAGATTTGTTGTTGATTTCCTCTTAGGGTGTTGGCCGGGTGTGTCACTGTGTTGACTCTGTCCAGTCCAGTCTCCGGGATTGTTCCAGTGCGTAGTCGATGGCTGTTTTTAGGTTTTGGGCGTTATGTGACTTGACTAGAATCTCGAGAATTGGGTTTTCTAGTCCGTCTTCCAAGGCGTTTAGTGCGATTTTCTGGTTTTCCTCCAGGAGCTATGTTCGCACGGCAGGGTCTACGGAACTTGCGAATGTAGCTCCGTTCAATTGATGCAGGAGGTGTGTGAGTCTGTTACCGAACTCTTTTACGCCCTCCTTGCTACCCCGCTTTGCCGCCACCAGGTTGTTTTGTGCCGCGGACCTGGAGGTGAGGATTTTAAGTTCTTCTTTTAATTCGGATACAAGGTCCTCCCAGGCTGGAATGACCTTGTACCGGATGCAGTCGTGTGCCGCGCCCTTGGAGTCTTGTTTTGACTATTTGCAGGAAGAAAGATTTTTGGCTATCGTCCCGTGCTTGTGAGAAAAAGATATCTCCACACGAGATGAATCCCTCTAATTCGTCTGGGTTGCCGTCGAACACCCAGACGAATCCCAATATATCTCCCAGTCCTATGGTGAAGTTCATTTTGGGGTTTTTCTCACGTTTTCCAGTGGGCAGGACTTCCTGAAGCTCCGCCTCGTGTTTTTTGGATCGGGTAATAATGTTTGCGTCTACCAGTGAAAGGGGGGCAAATATTCGAGTAAATATTAGGTTCTGTTAGGGACATCGGTGGTGAGGGGGAAAAAAGAGCATAGCAGATGAGTGGAGCCCCAGCGGGCGAAGGGTAAACGTACGGGGACTACATTTTAAAATGTCTTCGCGAAGGAAAATATGTGTATGTATATAATGTATCCTCTGTTTTAGTTTGTCGTTGTATTAATTTGTATGACTTTCCTCACATATGTTTTTTTTTGTTATGTTTTTGTTTTAAATCCTTTTTCCAGAATCTGCTGTATGGATTTTATATTTTTGTGAGATTGTGAGATTGTGTGATTGTTTCATTATTCTTTGTTTTTGTTTTTTTTTTGTGTGGTGATACTCGTAATAGTTTTCTAACATCCCATTGTAGGCGAAATATGTGATATAATGTTTTATATAAATGTGTAGATACAATGTTAATAGTAATATATTAAGGGTTTTTTCTCTTTTAAAAATGGTGTTTCATATCGTTATTTTAATTTCCTACATGTATATTTTTATTTCGCCTTTGTTATATAGAGTTTTAGCGCGATTTAGAAACAGTTCCGTAATTGATAATAAAAGTACTGATTGAAAATAAAACTACCTGGTGTTTCTGCGCTGTTGACTGCGTTGCTGCATTTGGTGTCGTCAGTATTTGGTACATTTTTTTTTTTTTGCTGGGGCCTTTTGGTTTTTTTTTTATCTTCTTGGTGGTGTTTTTGCGTTGTCCCGTCCTGCTTCGTTTTTCAGTTTTTTGCTTTGTATCTGCTGCCAGGTAGGCTTCACGCCCTATAGTTGAGTGGTCCGCCCTGGTCTTTGCAGCAGGCTTGTGTTTAAAAAAAAAATTGTTTCTTCTTTTTTTTTTCACTTTTGTTTTGTTTGGTGCGTGCTGTTTTATTGTGGTTTGTAATTAATAAATTTTTGATTTGTAGTTTCACTTGTCGTTGCTTAATGCACGAATGGTGTAGTATTGTAAGTTCTCACACTACTTTCACTGTATTAATTGTTATTTGATTTTTGTCTTTTGGGTGAATTTTGGGTACTTCGAACTGTCATTGTAGATCTTGTGAAGTTTATTTGGATGATCCACGCACAAATTTTACGTTATTGTTTGAGGGCTGCTTCTTCTGGAGCAAATCTCTGGATTTTAGTTCTCTCCTGTCACCCGATCAATTCATCATCATCATCGGCATTACAACCGGGAACCGGTCTTGGCCTTATTTACCAAGTCTTGAGGCTTGTTAAATTTTCCATAATGATTTGTTTTTTCCGGGCAAGGTCATTAATCCGATCAATTCACCCGATTGTAAAATGGCACACTGATTTTTGTATAAAACTTATTACGAGATAGTTATAGTTATATTATTAGACGAAAATCACCGGTTCGGTAGTACTTTAACACAAAGGTCCAACTAAACAAAACCACAAACACGCGACCGTAATGTAGAAACCTGTATTTAGTTTTTTTTTTTTGTTATTGTAAGGGATGATTTAAGATTCATCCCACGCGCTGCCACCATAATTTGTAATGCTCCGCGCCGCGAAAATGAAAGAGCGGAAGGGTTTTGTTAATGTAAAGATACGCTAGTTTTATTGTGTTTGGATCAGAGGTTTAGACATGGTAAACGTGGACACTTTGGTGCATCTGGCCAGCGGTTCGGCCTCCGAAATTATACTGATCACGAAATCGAAAGTCTCTGCCCTTTTATAGTTTTTTCGGTTGACTTTTGTAAATTATTTTAGTGTCAAAATTCCAAGCAGCACACGCAAAACTTTGCGTGCTTCGGTTGGAATTTTGTTCTGAGTATCGTTTGAGGATTTTGTTGGATAGATTCTGGAAAGGAGAATCATGAAATGCGTTTTGAATTTAGCATTTCATGATGTCAAGGTTTTGGGAATTGAGTCAATGTACGACGAATTAACTTTTGGTTAAATTCGTTGTTCATGTGAATCAATATGGTATTTAGATGTATTAGGGGGAATTGAATCAATGTGCGACGAAACTGGGATTTACGTTATGGGATTATTTGGTGATGTCGGGGATTTGGATGGGAGTATCGATTTAGGATCGCTACAAAAGGAAACAGGGTGTTGGTGAGGTACAAAACCCCCAAGGGGAAACAAACACCCGTTTGGAAGGGCCCCTTTCTCGTTACAGCAGCAACTGGGCCGAACAATACGACCATCAAAATTGGTCAAAAACCAATAAAAATAAATAATAAGAGATTGAAACCATATTCCAACATTGATTAGGTCTGGTCTGTTATATAAATAATGTCAATTAATTATCACTCCCCCTTGAATTATTAACATCTCGTATCCTTCATCTTTCCCTTCCCTACAAAGTACGAATTGCCTATTCCCTTTACAATAGAATCTAATTTAAATAAACGTAAAACCAATTTAAAACCCCATTCAGATTGCAATAGTCATCTTCTTTTATAGCCATAGTCGCCCCCTATTAGCCATAAGCCATCTCGGCCGCTTCCTCGAAATCACTTCGATGGAAGCGAAACGAAAAAGGACGTGTGTCAAAAGACACGAGATGTTTGCTTCTTGTGAATCGAATCATGGTAGCGAGTGGTTGTGCGGTGCGCTCCTACGTAATTTAAATACCGTTTTTGCTGTTTTAATTCGTGAGTTCATGGCATATGGTCGTCGCTCAAATTTTGAATTGACGCGTGTGTGGTGAAGCGGTAAATTAAAGTAAAATAAAAAGAATTACATTAAAAGAATAAATAAAACAAAAAGAAAAAAACTACTAAATGTATAGTTTTCGTTTGTGTTGGTGTTCAATTTCTCTTGTGTGCATGTCGATTTGCATAGTCGAAATTGCAGCTGCCTATATCGAGATTCTCCGAGACTCCCTGTTCTCAATATCATCGTGGGGTAAGTTTGGTGTAAAATCCATATTACATAAATAATTAATTGGTAAGGAAAAATCTTTAACAGATCCCCACTTTAGTTTCACCTCCCCTTCCACCATCAACCGCAGATATCTACTATGCCCAGGGTGTATTATAGTTAAATACTTCATTAAATAAATATATACACAATATGGCCAGATATAAAGACGAATATAAAAAAAAACTATTTGAAAAAAAAAATATAATGGAGGAACAAACGCCACTTAATAAAAAGAACATAGTAAAACAAATGTTATGACACACAAAAAAAAAACATATGAAAACAGTTCACGTACCATCCAACAAACATTAACCCTCGATGAGGAAGACAGTTTATAAACCAATTTGTAAGAAGAAGAAAGTAGCTGAACAAAATAATTTGCAAATCCAAAGTAACGGAGCCCATTATTATTATTATCTTTTGTATTAATATTAATTATTAATTTTAACATTAACAAATTTTACAATTATATAAATGAATCTACTTTTAAAATTACTGGAAAATAGTAAAACACAAAAAAAAAACATTACATAGATAAATAATAATAAAGAAAAAAATGTACATATCCGATAAACATTATTTTTTATCGTTAACAAAATATTACTATCATTATCATCACTATTGTTAAAAGTAAATACCAAAATAAGCAAAACTACTAATACAAAACAAAACGAAAACCCTACAAGCTATTAAACGCTACAATCTAAACACAAATAAATTAAATGTCAATTCAATAAAATCAATAACCATAACTTACTAAAATAGACACAGCAACAACAAAATTTAAACAATTAATATTCATATACCAACCCAATTACACATGTAAACTATCACGAAATCAAAATGCCACCGCCCTTTATTTTAAATTCCAACGGTTCTACAAAATTAATCTCTTCCAGATTAATTTTCTTTTCTAAAGGGGGGAGGAATGTAGTGATCCTAAATCACTACTCCCATCCAATCCCCATTATTACCTATAATCCCAACGTTATTCCCATAGTGAATTTTATGAGCGACAAGTTAAACCAAAAGTTAATTTGTCGCACAGTGATTCGATTCCCAATTACCTTACCCTTACCCATAATCCAAATCATGTTCCCCAATTGAATTATATGCACGACAAAATTAACCGAAAGTACATTTGTCGCACATTGATTCCATTCCTATTAATCCTAATATCATTAAATGCCTGTTAATAACTTTATTTTCACTCACTTTATTTACCACACACCGCACACACTTTGGATACCCCTTGAAAATCAAACACATATTATTCTTTAGTAACTTTATCCAAGTATATTTATTTGGGCACTTAGCTTAAATTGACCTCAATTGAAAGTCTATTAATATTTTTAAAATCGGCTCACACGAACACTCTACTCTACCTTATTTATTAATGTCTGAATTAATTTATTTTACACTGTATTAATAGTTGGTAAAATTATCCAACACGGGCACATCGCAACACGTTCTCGATTAATGTTCTAAAATAGGCTTGTGCCGGTTCCGCCAAACCCCACGGCGCTCTTTCCTGTTAAAGCCCCATAGCAATTTCCTATTTTCTCTGATGCAATCGCATTAACAGCTTAAATGCTTCACGCATCAAATAGATCCAATTCATATAACCTAAAAGTGCCTGTAAGAGAATTCTTGCATGCATTCATTTATTTGAATTCAAAATTCCTCTTAAGAATTCTGTTCCAAACGGCATAAACCTGAAAAGAAAACTTCGGTTCACATATCATGTAACCATCCCAGCCAGGGATAATTATCATTGCGTCGCCTATTCCCATCCTCATTAATGTGTACAACAGATCCCCTTTCATACACGTTGGCTGGCGACCTACAACCAAGGGACCAAAGCAAATCTACGCATCTCGCGTCTTAAACCATAAATTAAATCATACAGCATGGGCAAATGCAAATAGGTATGGTATTGTTACCCTTGGCAGCGATGCTATTAACACCAATTCCCTGTGAATACACTAAAACCAATTAGCACCATGTGAATGGGTATTGCGGCTATCGTTACAGCTGCAATGCATAGGTTAGACAATGATCTACCCGATCTCTATGCCTTCCCATATTTCTGGATCTGTTTCTTATGACTAGCGGCATTGAACAAACAGAAACCCCAATTAGCACCCAATGAGATTCGGCTTGTTTACATAGCCGACGCACATCCCATGAATGCACTTTATGCCCTTTCTATGTTCTAGGTTCGTTCTCATCCATGAAAGCACCATGCACACACACCACTGCACTGAAAGAGTGCATTTCTCTGGCGGTCACACCATTAAGAGAAACGTTTTTCTACCTCTTCCTTTTTTCTTAACCCTAACAAAGGGTGGAATTCAGGTCAGAGTATATAGTAGCAGTATAGTATATATAGCCATACTTCCTCCCCCGCAGGCTATTCACTTTTTTAATTCCACAAGAGAACACACTGCACCATTTTCTTGATTAACACCCTGGCCGTCTCGGTCAATTTTCTCTCGTGTCCGTTCTGGACTCGCCTCAAAACCCAACTTCATTCTCGTCTCATTTTTTCTTTTCTTTAGGATCGAAATCTGATTTCCTTCGGCAGATAAAAGGATATTTCTTTTTTCCCGCCTGATCCTTTTTTGGGTAAAGAAAAATGAATAGTGCTTTTATTGCGCCTGCTGTTTTCTTTAACAGAATGGGCAAGGATTTTTTCCGTGGGAAACCGATAGAGAGAAAGATCAATAGCGCCCACGCGAACGTGCATTTTGTTTTATTGCCTGTTGATTGTTTTAACTTAATGGGCAAGGATCTTTTCAGTGGGAAACCGATAGCAAGAAAGATCAATAGAGGAAACTGGCGCTGGTTGTTTTAATGGTTTTAGGTAACCATTTTTCTAAGGGGTCATAAAATTGCTGGCGCGCGTTTTTATGATTCTCAGCGATTTCGTTTGAAAGGCGGCATCTGGCCTGCACATTTGGCTCTTAGGGGGTTTTATGGTGAACCTTTGATTCGACGATTATGTTTAAGTTTTTTATGTGAGCCTCGGTCGGTCTAAACAACTGCACAACATCTTGAAGTGGAGCAACAAAGTTGACACCAAAGTTAAGCTTCTCTGTTATAAGCAGCTAATCCGATCTGGAATATCATACGCCTTTCCGATATGGTCCTCCATATCTTTGGCCCAAATGGAAAGACTTCGAGTTTTCGAAAGAAAACTCCTTAGAAGATGCACCAACCACTCTAGAAGGCCTAACGGTTGCCATTACCCAAAGTCTCACCTATTCGAAGGCGCCTCCATTATCCCTATCGACGAGTACTTGCTATAATTAGCATACAAGCACCTCGAAAGCATTCAGAACAGCGAGAACCCACTTGTACGGGAGTCTTGCGTTGTTGACCCTTCTCTCTCTCTCTCGATCTTTTCGGATCAGACCACCACAATTTCTTCTTAAGTTTTGTAAGCACCCTCCCCAACATCATTCTCCTCTATAATAGAGGATTTCTGTACCCATCCCACTGGGTCTACTGCTGGCACACTACAAACACGCACGCACAGTACAAGACAGCACAAGCACACACACACACACACACACACACACACACCGATCAAATCGCAGATTGTCAGACGCCAAAGACGTGATCTGGTTTACTACCGCACTCAAGACCTACCGATCTTGTACGATTTCATTCCCACCATCCAAGTAGTTAGAGAACAATTGAGCTAACCCTGTCCACATTATCCTTAGATACGTCCTTCCTCTTTCTTTTCAGATATCTTGAGACCGAGCCCAACATCTTCACGGATGCGGGTGATTCTGGTTATCGCAAGATGACCAGAAGCCGGAGACAAGATGAAGGACCCATTTGTTCTTGTCTCCCTAAAGTCGGCCACCCCATTTCTTTTTTTGGATTCGAGATCAGTCGAAATCCAGAAGGCCGAAGTTACGCCCGAATAATTTAAAATCAATAAAGGCAAATAAAATAAAATAATGTACAAACTTTAAACTGAAACTCATTGCTTTTTTTATTGCCTCGTTCGCCATAAAAACTAAAATCCGAAAAACTCTGAACAACCACCCTCAGTTCGACTCTCCCCGTCCATCAAATGGTTAGATCTAAACACACTTAAAAATATAACCTTTACAGGGCTCATCCCATAGTTAAGAACGTGAGTCGAACGCATGCTATGAAAAGGTTATAACCAAAGCAGTCGTAATAGACCAAAGCCGCGTCTACACAAGCATGTTTCAGTACACTAGTTAGGCTGTAGATTGATACGTTAATGATTTGTTATATGGCTCTGATGATTTCTTTTTCAATTTATTCACTGCGGTCGATGATCAACTGTGTCAGTTAGGGCTGTCACAGAAGTTTACACACCAAATAAAATCAAACCTGTTATCAAATCATATATAAAGTCAATATGTTTATTAGGGCAGATCATCGGCCAATTTAGCTTTTCAGCCCAATGGAGTTGGCTTTCTCGTAAAGTTAAACTAATGGTTGGAGTCTTGTTATTAATACTGGTGTTGGTTAGGAGAAAGTTAACTGACATAATGCAGTGATCTGAAGCGCCCCTTTAAATTTCCTGTTTTCTCCTTTGATTTACGTTTAAGTAACATGTGCATAACATAATGAGTGTGTGGCACAATTACAAATGTCATTATAGCCAAAATATACAATAACCCTCAGCGTCATCGTGAAAAAGCCATACCCAAGTTTCTACAAAATAATCAGGAGTTAGATGTGCCCCTGAATATACAAAAATAAATACGATGTGCAGGGTCAAGGGGATAACGACTACTAGATCGATCGTAGCCGCCGACTAATAAAGGAGATCGAGATGGGATCGACGATCAGTCATCCACAAGTTGGCGATTGCGGCAACACCAATGTCGATATAGATTGTTTTAATTAATTAAGTATCGAAAATTTTTTTTTTCCTAATAACAGTAGATGGTTCATAGTGACCACACTAGAATTTTTTTCGGTTCGGACACATAATGTAAGCTCCTCGTAAAATTTTAGAGTTCCCTCTCTGAACGACACGAAGTTCCTTGAAAGTTTTTGAATATTTGTGAGAAATTTTCCAAAATTGGGAGAAAAGAGCGAAGGAGATAGACGAAGAGAAAGAGAGAGGGGGGAGGGGGGGGGGGGGGGGGGGGGGGGGGGGAATAAAAATAGAACCTCATCAGAAAACATAGGGGAACATTTTGGGAGTATTCGGTAGCGTCAGATTTTTTTGTTAATCAGTTGGCTTCGGACACTAATCGACGTCTGCCGTTATGATGTTATCAGTGTACAGTTATAGGATCAAGATCATACCAATAGAGTCGGGTAGAGCCTCGAACTCGTTTCTATATAACTTATGGCTTCTGTACAGAAAACAGTATTACAAGGCGCTAAAAATATGACGAATTGTTCAAGACTTTATAAGAAGAAGACATTACCCCGCATGAGTTCAATTTCCATATGAAGTTGGGACAACAAATTGAGCAATGAAATAAAGGAGATGTGAAAGCAAATCAATCATTGGAACATAGACGCAACCACTTTTTTTATATCCGTTGCTGATTCGAATTTGATCCAAATATTTTTCCGCAACAGCCATACAACTATCCAACAATATTTTGTGTACGTCTGACAATGGCAAGTAGTTTACATAGAGAATGGTCAAAGTAAATTGTGTACAGGTTGTCAACTTCTAAGCAGTTTTGAAATAATACTATACTCAAGAACTTAACTGATACATGGGCGTCAATTTACAAGCTGATTCCAAACTAAGGAGTGGAAGAGAAATATTTATTTTATTTGTCTACTTATTTTATTTTCTCATTGTTAACTTTTACAAGGTCTCGAGCTTAACTTAAACACTCAGTGAAAATAAGAATCAATGTCTGAAACGTAATGACAGTTAAGTTATGCTTCAAAACCGCTGAATAACTTAATAAATATTCGTACTAAAATGTTTTCAGTGCGAAATTAACAACTCCATCACGTTATTCACACTTTTCCGTTGTGTAAACTCGCCTTTTCAATCAATTTCCCATAAATATCTGGGATCCTTGGAAGGGTCATTGTTTTCACCAAAAAACACATACGAACAGTTTTTTGAGGTGCTAGAATGAATTCCTGACGCAAACATAAACTTATTTTCCGATGTCATTCTAATGGAACAATGTTGTCCGGACGGGTGTATGGTAAATTGTTCATAGTCGAATTGGTGAATGCCAATTCTGGATAAAATAGTAATTGCCAAATTCGAAGTGATTTCCGATTTTAAGTAGTGCGAGCGACTCTTAAATATCATAGTCATATTCAGCATGTCAACGACCCAGGTCGATGGGGAGGATTTCGTGGCACATACAAAATAAACATAGCGATCCTTGACGTTATCATCCAGAATCTCTTTGGTGGCAACGTTACGTATGCGAACTCTTTTCTTATGTACAACGTTTCGTAAACATGACGGAAAGTTTTCTAAAACTCTATGTAGTTCGTTCGCGGAAAACTGTCCGATTTTATCTCCATCCACATTCAAAATTTTCAAAATATCCACACTTAACTGATCGGTGATCTGATTCTTTTCCTTAGCCTTCCAGAATAGGGCACTGGCTGTGGCAACAATCAGCGTTTTATCAGATGTTGACTGACTCGACAGTTTTTCAATTTGATTAAGAATGTCCTTCGGATCGGCAGTGTCGTACGCTGCACTGACGACATTTCCCACAATCTGGTAAAACTTATTTTCAGAGTTACGATTCTCAAAACCTCCACCCAGAGACAGGAGCTCCTCTGATGGAGAGGAAGCCGGATTTACGAGATATCTCCACATTATGTCATGTGTTCGTACATTTAACATATTTTGCATATTATCAATTATTGCAGATCGGCTATTGTGATGGGTATCACTTAGTTCTGGTGGAAGGGCTTCAAATTGCACTAGTAAGCCAATGAGATTATTTGGATGTATTTGTCCTGTTATTCTTACTTCTTTCCACAGTGACTTGAGCAGGACGTAACTCAGATTGGCGTTGGATAAATACTTTTCGAATTGTAGTACGCGGGCAGACGCGGTGTTGATATTTTCACTTAACACAACTTCATAGATGATCTCCGGAATTTGCCATGTGTCTGCATTTTCTTTTAGTAGTTCTTTCGTCACATTGAACTGACCATTGGCAAGCGATCGTACAATGTTCCTCAATATCATTCGTTGAGTCTTATTGTGTGGCTGTTTTTGACATAAGACTTCCGATCGGTTATTGTGAAGTTCTAAGTGGTTACTAAGTGTTTCCAGAACATTTTCGATGTGCACTAACTTGTATTCCAATATTCGAAGACGTGTTGATGTGTTACCATCTGAGCTATCAACACTAGGATTATCAGTAGTGGTTTTGATGATTTCAGTAGTGGTTTTATTAAATATAGCAACAGTTACGGGTACAATCGATATGGTAAAATAAATAAATACAAAATACGAGTGCCACGGAAGTCGATACATGTTTATAAGTCAACTAATTTCGATTCTGAGGAGAATTCTCCTTTTATACCGTTATGTGTTATCAATTGTGGTAGAGCAGGGACTTTATCTCTGTGATTGAGTAAAATGTTAAATCCCACGATAAATATGATAAATACTTATTAATAGAAGGGTTTCAGTTTCAATAATTCGCTACCAATCAAGAAGCAAACAAATAAATAACCACAAGAAAGACGCTGTTTGTTATCATTAAAAAAAATTAATACAACCCATGTCGAACTTGATAGACGATCGCTTGAATTTGTGTTCTTTTGTAGTTTATTCAAAACATTATTGGACACATGGTCCGTTCCCGTACGTCAGTGCCCAATATAATGCGTTGTCTTATTTTGATACATTTTTCGACCTAAAATTTGAATTGGTGATTGTGGGTTTCAATGCGTTATAATAAATGCTTCGAGAGCATTTTCGAAATGAGTCAATTGGCTTTCCAACACCCGAAAACAGATTGACTCGTCACTACTTAATTAATTGTCGATCTGGTTATAAGTGGCGAAAACTTCGACATTTGTTGCAATATGAATTCCTTACCGTTGAAATCAGTCGAATATAACAGCATGGTTTTTTAGTAAAAAGTTTAGTATTTTCAAGACTGATTTATATTCCGTCACGATAATGTCTTTTATATTGCAATCTACAAAGATAGTTAAACCATTTAGCGTAGTAATATACGAACAAGACGTCTGAATTATCCACACGCGTGCAATTAATTTCTCGTATTTTTTTTTTCAAACTCCTTATAAGTTGAAAAACTTTACATCTTCGGGTGAAGTATTTTTACCATTGTGCCCGCCACTAGATTAGATACAAACTACACAGTTTTTTGTGATAAATTCCCTTTAAAATACTGAACCGCTTGAATGGTAACAGTAGCCAAATTGCATAGTACTGGGTAGAAACCAGTTCAGCACAATCCCCTTGATCCTTTTTCAAATTATAGCTTCTGTTTTTCAAATTACAATTTCTGTTTTTCGGTTTGGGGACTGACGAAGTCCCCCATGAAGACGATTTCTTCTTGGTCATTTGCTTTTCTTTTTCCTGTGAGTCGTTTCCTATTCTTTAGTCTGGGAACCGACAAGTCGACGAGTGAGGGCGATAGATCCAGGACTGTTTTCCAAGGGAGGGAACGTGCCCAACAACAGCCACCCAGCTGCAGGGCGACCACACAGCAGCATCCCAGATCCCTCGCCGCACGCCACCCGAGTAAATCTGGGAGAACTTTGAACCGTGAATACCCCTTATATATATTTATTTAACATTATTATGCAAAGTAATTGGGAACAATTTCTAACAGTTTCTCTCTCCTTCTTTTCTGTCCTTTTTTGTGTTTATTGTTTCTCCTTTTACTATATATATATATATATATATATATATATATATATGTGTATATATATATATATAGCAACGCGTGGATCCACACCATCGCCGCACAGTTCGCGGCACGGGACACCATTCCGCCCAGCCAAAGGACGACGCTGACGCCGAAAAGGCCACAAACACTACTCGACAGACACCATGATGAAGCAACTCATCGCCGCTCATTTCGGGGCACAGGACACCATCTCTCGCACTTACCTCAACCTGTAGGACAAGGGACAACCAACCCCGACCAGGATAGAAACCACCAAACGCGACCTGCGCGCCGAATGGGAAGACATCCTCAGGCGGCACAATGAAATCATCCACATGGCGGCCCCTGAATATCAACAACACAAGTACTTCGCGGAAGATTTTATCGCCCAGGCCGAGGAAGTATACCTCGATGAACAAACGAAGCTACTCGAGGCTCAGTACGTGCTTGCATTAGCTTCCCCAACAATGGCGACCAACGTCAACGTCAATTGCGCCCATCCAAGTGAGCTGCCCCCAGTGCAGCTGCCAACGGTCACCGCCAAGCCAGTGGGAAAGGAGCCGCACACCAGACCACTCAATCCCGGCCAAGAAATCTGCCACAATGCCGCCGGCCCAATGACCAACCAGCTCCGTGTATCGATGCGCAGAACACCGTCGGAACCCCTAGGGCAACAGGCTCCATGCACGTTCTGCAGGGCCTCACACCCAATCTACCCTCACGAAGACTTCCGATCACTCACACCTGGCCGGCGGAAGTCCTTCGCACGCAAAAGAAACCTGTGCTATAACTGTTTGGGTCGCCACCGGCTACGCGACTGCCACTACAGCAAGGCGTGCGAGCAATACCAGCAGAGACGTCACACCCTGCTGCATGTCCGGACAACCACCATCAACGGGACGACCTCATCACCGCCAGGAGTAAACGCAGGATCCGCCCCTCGGATCAGACACCATGAAAGGGCCCACTCACACACAATCAGCACCCGTCCCCAGCAAGCTGCGCTGCTCCCAACCGCTCTAGTTATCATGACGTCGGATCGCCAACGGAGGATTGAAGTCCGTGCCTTGGTGAACCCGTGTTCCAGCTCCACATTCATCTCGGAATTCCTCGCCCAAAGGTTGCATCTCTGGCGCCAAGCACCATTCGTCCCCACCTACGGTGTCGGGGGCACTCGCAGCCTTACCACAAGGACGCGGGCGACAACCACCATCGCCCCTTGCCTCCGCAGCTCCCAAACGTGGACACTGAGGCCCCTCATCCTGTCCTGCCTCTCAGTGTACGTGCCACCATCACAACCAATGACCAGGGATCTCTCGCTTGTGGCGGATCTGGACCTCGCCGATCCGAACATCGCCTCCGCCGAAGAGGTGGACATTATCATTGGGGCAAACCTCTACCCCACCCTCATCCTCGAAGGTTTAAGGAAGGACCAACGTTCCGACCTCATCGCGCAGGCTCTACATTGGGATGGGTGCTAACAGGCGCAGCACCCACCACGTCATGCAGCTTCGGTGTGACGAGATCTGGAACCAGCCACCACATGGCCGTTGATCGTGGATTGCGAATTTACAACTTCAAGCCAGATGAATTGGTCGAGCGTGCGACTGCAGATCGCAACCCCTCTAAGCAAATGGAAAGGAGGTCTCGTCGTCATCCACCCCGGTGGCCCACACGAAGCCCATGGAGCCACCCTCCACCGACCGCCTGCGCGACTCAACCGTCAAACATACCCCACGTCCGTTGAACCACCGGAAGGATAAGGCGCAATCGAAGAACCAGGAGTTTGCCCACCCAAATGCTTTAAGGCAGATCACCCAATCCCAAGGAAACTCCACGTCAACCATTCAGGAAACTCACCAATGCACCTGCCCAACCCCAAAACGGAACATCGGTGATAAGTCGGATCGCCACTCGAACGCTTCAAGGTATCCCACCACACCCAGGACACCAGGTGGGCAAGACCAACACCACCGAAGCCGACCGCTACCACATGTAGCCACCACAACAGGGGCGGGAGCGCGCAATGCCCCGCTTGGCGGGTGGTGCTCCCCAGCAACCAACGATCGCTCAAACCCCAACCAGAGAGCACGCCTCTCAGAGGCACTTGGTTCGCGACTGCCATTCGGCCAGGACACGCGGGCAGTGTCAGGGACACACAGTATCCTGCTCCACACTGGTACGCCCCTACACACAAACGACCGCATACAGTCGGCCACTTATTTCGGGCGCAGCACATATCACTTCATCCGCCCCGGTGTGGCGAGACCCATCACCAGCCATCACGTGGTCACTTTTCGTGGGTTGCGACTTACAACTCAAACCCAGATCAATTGGCCGGTTCCGCGACCACAAAAAGCATGGACCCCAAAATTAATAACCGGAAAAAAATAATGAAAAATAACCAAAATTTTTTCCAAACGATTCTCATTTAGCGGAAAAATTTGTTTTTGATTTCTTCGAGGTAGGAACGATTACAACACCTTCACTGATTAAGAATCCATTTTTTGTTGTTTTTTGTTTTTTTTTCCCAGAAAACTAGAAGAGTGAAATCATGTCAATCAGGACGCACGCTTTTGTTTCAACCCCCCACTTCAACACCCTGGAATTTTGGAAATTTTCGACATTTTTGTTAAACAATTTTTTTTATTTTTGTTTTATTTTGTTATGTTATAAATAATTATTGGGCAGAAAACCGATAATAAAAATAATTCTTTTTTTTTTGTTTTAACACAATTCTAAAAAACATTCAAATTTGGTCCTCTACACCAGAATACACCCTTAAGTTGACAAAAATATATTTACCGGTTCAGGGTTAAATAGTTAAGTAAACAATTTTTTCAAAAAAGTTTTATTGTTCAAAATTCTTGATTCATACGTCAAATGTGAGATTAAATTTTGGACCGTTTGTGACAATGTAACACGTTACGCATGAAATTGCAACTTCATAAGGAAAAAAAAAAGAAACTAGAGAAACACATCGAGGTGTAAATGCTGTCTGGAGATTAACAAAAAATATAGAAATTCTTGTCTCAACATCACATGTGATAATATTTTTATTTCCTATTCATTGGCTCTACATATGCATTCGAAAAAAAAGATTTTCTTTTGTTGGGACAATTCGAAAAAATAGTCCATAACTATCAATTGCTCCCACAACTCCTACAAATCCCGAAGCGTACTCCTCTACATCGGGTTTTCAAGAAAACGTTACAATTCGTTTCTTATTGTCCACGAAAGGTAGAATTGTCATATTACTAAGTACCACGCACAACAATTAAATAGTTGACACTAGAATTTTAGGCTACAGTAAAACGAAGGGAGCTGCAAATAATACGGATAAAATGGTAAGAACATGCAGCGTAAAACGCATGACACAATGGTTACTCATGATCGTTTTTTATAACATGATTGATATTAGTGTCATGAATATATACATAAGTATATAGTGTGATTATTCAATTCTCATTGCGACCAGAACTTACAATAAAAGAGGAAATTTTTTTATTCAATTTGGGAAGAAATTGGCTGATTACAAATATGAAAATTACTACTTCAACAAACCCTGCAACATTAGTTCCTGAGCCACCAAGGAAAAAAGTCTGATTTAGTATGCGCCTGTGAAAAAAAAAAGGAAATGTCTATAGTGCGAAAAATGTATTTGTCGAGAATATTCTCTTCTTACTTGCACTTCATAAGCAATATAATAGTAATAAAACTATATGTTTAATTTCCAATAGAATATTAATATATTCCATTACTATATTCTGTTATCCCTTTTTATATATTAAAAATATGTTATATAAATTTATTTAGTAAAAAAGAATCAGTTTATTTATATATGAATTTGTATATTTAACGCATGGATCCAATGGACCCGCATGGGAATTCTTTTCCGATAGACGAACGGTTAATAAATTTCCCATAAATAACTACGGTCTTTAGAAACGTCGTTGTTGTAACCAAAAAACACAAAGACGTCACTTTTGGAATCGGGCACATGAATCCCTGTAGCAAACATAAACTTATTCTGTCCTGCTATTCTAATGGAATAATATTGACCGTGACTTTGAATGGTAAATTCCTGAGACAGCGATGGATAAATTGGTGTGCTTTGGTAGGGTGGTTTCCGGCTGCTGCGAGAGGTATAACCCCAATTGGGTCTTGGGTCTGTGATGGGCGAGTTAACAGTATACTTTCGTAGATAAGTAATCTTAAAGTCTGTATGGGTACTCGAATCCAAACAAAATGACTCAGACTAAAATTTCACGTCCATATTCGTCATTTCCACGAGCCATGTAGCAGATGCGTGTTTTGTGAGAACTATAGCATTGTGATCATGAACATCATCATCCAGAATCTCTTTGGTGGCAACATTTCGTATGCCAACTCTTTTCTTATGCACTAGGTTTCGCAAACAGGAAGGAATACTATCTATACTTTTTGTAATTCGTCCGCAGTATATTGATCACTTTCATGTTCAGTCGGATCTAAGATTTTCAAAATATCTACAGTTAATAATTAGTCTTCCAGAACAGGGCACTGACTGCGGCTGTGATCAAAATTTTATCAGATATTCATTGATTTGACAGTTTTTTAATTTGTTTAAGAATATCTGCCGCATCAGTAGTATTGCCGGCTGCGTTGACAGCGTTTGCCATGATCTGGTGAAATTCCTTTTCAAAATTATGATTCTGAAAACTTTCATACAGGGACGAGATCTCCTCTGATGGAGTAGATGTCTGATACATGAGATATTTGGAAATTATATTATATGTTTGGACATTTAAGATATTTTTCATTTCATCACTTATTTCAGATCGGTTATCGCGATGGGTATCACTTAGTTCTGGTGGGAGAGCTTCAAATTGTACCAGTAAGCCAATGAGATTACTTGGATGTATTTGTCCTGTTGTTCTTATTTCTTTCCACAGTGACTTGAGCAAGACATACCTCAGATTGGCGTTGGATAAACACTCTTCGAATTGTAGTACGCGAGCTGACGCGTTGTCGATTTTCTCACTTAACACAAGTTGATAGATGATCTCCGAAATTGGCCATGTGTCTGCATTTTCTTTTAGTAGTTCTTTCGTCACATTGAACTGACCATTGGCAAGCAATCGTACAATGTTCCTCAATATCATTCGTTGAGTCTCATTGTGTGGCTGTTGTTGACATAAGACTTCCGATCGGTTATTATGAAGTTCTAAGTGGTTACTAAGTGTTTCCAGAAAATTTCCGATGTGCACTAACTGGTATTCCAATATCCGAAGACGTGTTGATGTGTTGCCACCTGAGCTATCAACAGCAGAGTTCTCCCTAATAATAATTTCGGCACTGTGATCAAGAGGCACAGCTGGAGATATGCGTACATTTGAAAACACAAAATAAACAAATACAAAATATGAGGATCGCGGAAACCGATAGAACTTCATAACTCAACTGAATTTGGATGTTTCGTGTCCACCAATTCAGGAATACTGATTTTGAATCAAAAAAAAAAAAAAAATGGGTGGCGAGAGGGCCGACTTCGGCGAGACAAGGACAGATGTGTCCTTCATCTTGTCTCTGGCTTCTGGTCATCTTGCGATAACCAGAATCACCCACATCCGCGAGGATGTTGGGCTCGGTCTCGAGATATCTGAAAAAGAAAAAGGGGGGAGGTATCTAAGGATAATGTGGACATGGTTAGTTCGGATGTTCTCTAACTACTTGGATGGAGGGATGGTGGGAAAGAAATCGTACAAGATCGGTAGGTCTTGAGTGCGTAGACCCTATGGGATGGGTCCAGGAATCCTCTATTATAGAGGAGAATGTTGTTGGGAAGGGTGCTTTCTTCAGTTTTGCACTGAAGAAGAAATTGTGGTGGTCTGATCCGAAGAGATTGAGAGAGAGAAGGGTCAAGAACGTAAGATTGCCGTACAAGTGGGTTCTTGCTGTTCTGAATGCTTTCGAGGTACTTATATGCTAGTTCTAGCAAGTACTCATCGATAGTGACAATCGAGGCACCTTCGTATAGGTGGGAGTTCGGGTAGTGGCGGCCGTCAGGCCTTCTAAAGTGGATGATGCATCTTCTGAGGAGCTTTCTTTCGAAAACTCGAAGTCTTTCCATTTGGGCCGGAGATATGGAGGACCGTATGGGAAAGGCGTACGATATTCCAGATCGGATTAGCTGCTTATAGCAGAGAAGCTTAACTTTGGTGTCAACTTTGTTGCTCCAGTTCAAGATGTTGTGCAGTTGCTTAGACCGACCGAGGCCCCTTTGGAAAATGTGGGTCACATGTTTGATGAAATTCATTTTTGGGGTATAAATGACCCCAAGATATTTCATCCTGTCCTGTGGTCTAATCGTAGTATCTCCCATTTTTATTCGAATATTCTGTGAATATCGAGAAGTAGGTTGGGAGTGTTTACTACTCAGAATTATAGCTACTGCTTTAGATGGGTTAAGTCGAATTTTCCATCGACTGTAATACTGATACAGTTCGTCCAGATGACGGTTGAGTCGGTTTGTTGCGAGTTTTGTGCTTTTAGATGACGTGTACACTAGGACGTCATCCGCATAGCAAATCTGGTTTACTCTACCATCCACAGGGCGAGGAATATCTGAGGTGTAGATATTAAATAAGATGGGGCCTAGAATGGAGCCATGTGGTACGCCTGCGACGGCGTTGAAAGTTCGGGAAAGCTTTCCATTCACTCGAACTTGGAAGGTTCTGTTTAAAACGAACTGGTATATTATATTACACAGCGTTTTACTGAGGCCAGTATTCAGTAATTTAAAAACGAGACCTTCGATCCAGGTTGTGTCAAAAGCCTTTTCAATGTCCAAGCTCACCGCAATGGTGGGTTCCTTATTAAAGAGGCGCACGCAAACGTGGTTTTGAAATATGTTGAGAGCCATAGTGGTGCTGTGCGCTCTTCTGAATCCAAATTGGAAGTCAGGTATTAGGTTCCTGACACTGATAAATTTATTTAGCTTCTCGTATATGAACTGTTCATATATTTTGCTGATGCAGGTGAGGAGCGAAATAGGACGAAAGCTTGAGGGGTGATAATTTCGTTTCCCAACTTTTGCTATTGGGCAGACAACAGCATGCTTCCAAGCTTGGGGAAAATACCCCATGTTGTAGGCATGGTTGAGCAGAATGGAGAGCTTTATAAAGAATAAAGCAGAAAGCGTTCGCAAGGAGTGGTAGGACATATTGTCGATACCGGGTGACTTCTTGGGGTTTCGAGATTTAACTAGGTTCTGTAGGGTATTTGGTGTGACGAAGCCGTGACTATTATCACGTGTGTCGTCGAAGTATGCATGTTACCTCAAAGAATTTTTCGACGACACAAAAAACCTATCTATCGAAATGTGTAACTTAATTACACATTTCCTAGAAACATTAAAATATAAAAATTGGAATGTAATGTCTATTGCAACATATGATAGAAATAAAACCTATGAAGAAGTAATTAAAAAGTAATTAACAAGACTTCGTGGAATCACGAAATAGGCAATTAAGCATATTGCAATACAATATCCATTACGTAGAAAGATAAGACGAAGGAAGAGATTTCGATGTAAAAATAAATTCAGTTTTTAGAAGCGTCTCTCTGAACAGCAGACGATTTTTTGACTCCAATATAAATTAAAATAAAAATATAAATGTTTGTAAAATAAAATGTTTTTTTTTTTATTATTTCACTTAAGTAGAATTTAGAAAAAACGTAACTTGCACTGTTAGTTGAGTTAAAGACAACTATTGGCTCGTTTAAGTTGCCTAATTTATTGTGAACCTCTGAACTAATTATTGCATTCGTTTCCGGGTCGCCATCCTCGAGAGTGAGCTTGTGATTATTTTCAAAGCTCTCTCCGATGATGTTTGCTTTATTGGTGTCATTATTGACAACAAGGCCGTTGTGCATGATTGGTCCAGTGATACGAGAGGTGCCACATATCTTTTTAACATTTTTATAAATGTTCTGGTCCATCTGAATACCCTTCAGTTTGTCTTCCAATTGTCGGGTACGATTGTGTTGGATTCTCTGTTTTATCAGTGTGCCAATATTGTGAATAATGGCTCGCAATAATGGCTCCCTTTGCGTAAAGCGGTGACGATATCTCATTCTGCAGGGCTTTTTACGCTCCCGGATGAGACGAAGAGGGAGGTCGTCAAGGGGAATCTGATAAGTCTTCTCAAGTTTGTACTTCGGGACATGAGTCTCAGAAGTTTCAACTAGAATCTCGTGAAGTCGAGTTGCAGCGTTATTTATCTCAACCGTCGTTAGGTTCCTGTCAGTGGGGAGAGAGAGTTGGTGGAGTTTTTCGTTCAATGTAATATTGAAGTTGTCCTAATTTGTGCGCCCATAATCGGGTATGTATCTGACATGAGCCCGGGATGCTCGATAGCCGCGGATGAACATGGTCACAGCGTTGTGGTCAGATACACCCGGCGATACTTGGGGAGGAGTGATTTGGGGAAGTAAGTCTTTGGACACAATAAAGATGCCCAGGATGGAGTTACCTCGGGTACCACCCGTAGGTGCGACTATTTCGAAGTTGAGTGGATGACAGTTTTCGCTGTACCATTGAAACAACTTTGTGCCGTTTGGGCAAGAGACGGAGTTGTTCCAGTGGGGATGCCTGGAGTTGAAATCGCCGCCTATGATGAAGGGTGTATGCCCCGAGGACGTTATTAATTGGCCGATATCTTCGGGATTAATGGGGGCATTATTGGTTTTATGTGAGTGGTAGACGGAGTATATGTTCACTCTACCATTATTAGCTAGATGCAGTTCAACCCCGAAGACCTCTATGGACTCGAAATGTGGGAGGTCAACAGCTTCATGGCGAAGTTCGCTATTAACTAGAATACAGGTGCCACCTCCGTTGATGGTGGGGCCGCCAGTGAGGGTTCGATCTCTTCGAATCATTGAAAAGTTTGGGAAAGTGGGACGGAGACATGGATGCAACCTAGTTTCGGTTACAAGAACCACGTCCGCCCGGTTATCCTTTATGAAGTCAAAGACGATCGCACGCTTTGATAGCGAAACAAGGGAGTTGACATTTATAAGGATAACTTTAATTTTGGGATCCATTTTGAAGCGTATGTCTTACATATGCCGTGAAAAGGAGTGCATCCCTCTCAGCCTCAGTTGTTAGTTTTTCATATCGGGGTCGAATATCCTCAATCACGCGAAAGAGACTAAGTAGTTTCTCCAGCATTGAGGGTTGCCCCTTTGTAGGCTTTTGTGCCGCCGCTTGGATTTGTGGCATTGTGTTGCCCTGTATAGCGGATCGCTTAGGAACTTGAATATGTTTTTGGGGGGGAGGTGGTGCGGTTTTCATATTCTTTGTTTGGGTCCCTTTAACCTTATCAGCGAATGTAATTCCATTTTGGATGAAATTTTGTGTGGCCTGTTTTCCGAAGTTTGACTTGGCTACTTGTTTAGCTCGAGTCTGCTTGGTTCTGTGGACTATCTCTTTATATTTGGGACAGTTCCGGGTGTCCTTTATTACCGCAGTTGCAGCAAATTGGCAACGTAATTTCATCCTGCACATTTGTTGTGGGATCGTATTTTGCTGACGGGAGTTCGCACTTGCCAATGTCGTGAGATTTTCCACAACGGACGCAACGGCGGGCGATGTTGCAGTTCCGGGAGACATGCCCGAAACGTTGGCAACGTCGGCATTGAGGTATTTCGTTGTTATGAAATACTTCGAACACAACTTGTTGATGGAGAGTTGGAAGCGACTTTGTCCGTATTATGGAGTCTATGTCGGTTCCCGGGGCAAGGTGAAGCTGCCATATGTTTACTTTGCTGTATTTTTACGGTCTGATGTTCACAAACCGTTGTTTGTCGGCAGAGACATCAAAGTCACTGTCGAGGCTTATCATTTCAGGTTCGACCTGTGAGTGACGGGTTTCCAGGTTTTTGTTGGAGGGGGTCGGGGGTGGTGTAGCTTTCAATGCTGCGTTCTCCCTCTCGAGAGCAGCGATCCTGGCCACCGGGGTCGCGAGTTCGCTTCTCAATTTCTCAAGAAGAGTCATCAAATACTGATTGGATTGATGCCCCAAGCTCTGAGGAGAAGAGAGCTCCAGTTTACGAGGGATAAATGAAAGAAAAGTGATGGACACCGGAGATCACAAAGCGCGAGAAACAGCCCGATAGGACTAGCTGAATAAAACAAGTAGGGATGCAGGAAAACAACGGAAAGTAGATAGGAAAAAGAAAACAGCCCGACGGAACCTAACTTCAACACAAGTCCGAAATATAAAAAGTTGCTATATAAATTATAAAAGTTATGTTAGAGGAAGAAAGATATTTGGACAATATAAATAAGAAAAATGAGATTTCAGTGAGAAGAAAAGCAAAGGACATTTAAATGAAAAGAAAAGAATATGAAATGTAATGAAATTGAAATTAAGATGAAATTTAAATGTAAATCAAGGAAAAGTAGAATATAATTTATATTATAACAAATACTCCCTGTCTCCTTGGGTTTTATCCTGATTGTGTTTTTTTTTTTTTTTTTTTGTTACTGAGCACAAACACTACTGAATATCGTTATTCACTGACTGACTGATGCCCGATGACTGGCTGATGTGATTTTGAATCAATGGAAAATCCTTCTTTTATACTGTTTTCAGCGATACCATTTCATATGTGCAGGGTCTGTCTTTATCTCTAAGTGTGAGAGTAATTTTAATTCGCGCGACAAATACGGTTCTTACAAATAGAAGTGCTTCACCCACACAGTGTGTTTATTGTGTTCCCGATCGATTTTTTTTAATTTTTATTTAATTCAATTCATTTTTTTTTCTTTTTTGTTTATTAAAATTTAAATAAACCATGTTGTTTATATTGCACTGATCGAATCCATGATATTCAACATTATGTATGGACTGCGATGTTGGTCAAGTGGCCGTTTTTCAGAAATTTCGTTTCGGGGGTTGTCTTTAAGCATCAATGTTGTAGTGGGTTTTTTGGTGTATACTTTTTTCAAGTGCTCGGCCGGGCAATTTTTCTCGGAAAATTGATCTTTGACTATGTGTGTTGTACAGTCTTGTTGAAACTGAATATTTGGCAGGGTTATTTGATTCACTTCGGACAAACATGCACTAGTTTCAGCACCCGGTACCTGTTACAAGATTGCCTCTAGCATCCTTAAAGAAGTATGGCTCAATAATGCCGCTGGCCGAGGTGACACACCATGCAATTATTCTACGAGAGTGTAATGGTCGTTGGTGTACTAATTGAGGGTTTTCGATGTCTCAATAGTTGATATTTTATTTATAAACACATCTAGCCAAGTCAAAAGGTGATTCATCGTTCACAATTCTTTGAAATAAATGAATAACAAATAATTATTTAAATGAAATGATTTACTAATTACAACACTTTGCGACGTTAATTGCTCTTAAATAGTTATCGTTCACTCTCTACGGCTATCAAATCATCATCATCGGCACTACAACCGGGAACCGGTCTTGGCCTTATTTAGCAAGTCCTGAGGCTTGTTAAATTTCCCATAATGATTTATTTTTTTTCTGGGCAAGGTCATTAGTCTTGCGCCAGGGGCTCCCCGACGGGGAATCGAACCCCGGTCTCCCAGGTGACAGGCGGGTATACTAACCACTATACTATCGAGGAGCCCTAATGTCTCAATAGTTGATATTTTATTTATAAACACATCTAGCCAAGTCAAAAGGTGATTCATCGTTCACAATTCTTTGAAATAAATGAATAACAAATAATTATTTAAATGAAATGATTTACTAATTACAACACTTTGCGACGTTAATTGCTCTTAAATAGTTATCGTTCACTCTCTACGGCTATCAAATGCCTGCGCACAAATGTCATCCAATCGGAAATGATTAAACTAAATAGACTTACATCATAAAAAGCACTCTGACTAAAATATTGAATATAATATACATTTTAAGTAATTGGATTTTATATACAAACCGCGTAATCACAAAAAAGATTTTCAGGTGCCCTAGAATGTCGAAACACAATATGAGCAGAAAAATAGGGTGAAAATAAAGGAAGGTGTCTCGCGTCGGAAACAGCAAATAAAAAACTCGAAGGACCACAATTCTGTTTCGTCCTAACTTTCGATGTTAGGTGAAACCAGCAATAGAAATAAAAAAACACAAGGTTGTGATGCTGTTTTTACGAATAATTATGTTTATTTCTTCGTTGCACTGCGTAATTGAAAAACTGACAACATTTTGCGTTAATGCGCTTTCTTATAGGCAATCTCGAACTGGTTTCTTTCATTTTTTACCCGTCGGAACAGCAGATCTCGCCGAGCAAAAGCACCGTGCTATAGAACAGGAAATTACTGTGGAAAAATAAACTGTTCTATAGAACCAGGATTTCGTCAATTGCCGTTGCCTAAGAGATCACCTCATGTTGAGTGCACTGGAATGCTGGCACAAGCAACTTAATCAAAGCAGCAACTTGTGCGGTGAAATGTTCGAATTAGTGAGCCGATGCTGCTGTGACGGTTGGTGAATTGATGCTGTCTTAATGGCTGTTGGTGAATCGATTCCTTGTTTTTTTTTTGTTGCTGTTTTGCTACTGAATCGATTCCTCTTTTTCATTGTTGTTGTTGTTGTTGTTGTGCTGCAACATCTTGCCGGGCTGGCGATGAGACTTGACATCAGGAGATAATATCACTGAAATTCCCATTAAAAAGCCTACAACAATTACTTAAAGCTAACTATAGTTTAGCAACAAATTTGTATTGGAAAAGCAGAATTCGAGCTATAAAAACTAATAACCCGAATATGTTCCCAAAGATAAATGAAATATTCAGGAGAAATAATCAAAACGAGATTCAGTCTCTCCAAATTCCACGTACTGATGTAAACAAGCAGCTGCTAATCAACATTGGTATAGATACAGGGAACGCGATCCTCAATAGTGAGCTCTTCGTGATCGACGATCGTTTGGAAAAGGTGAATACTGTGGGAGCTGTCTTTCAGGAAATGTACAAGGTGAATGATCGCCGTGTGTACGCAAGGAGTACAGCACAATCTTTAAATTTAATTTAAGAAGAAAAACAAAAACCGTCGCGACTAGAATCCTGATAGTAAACAAAACAAAAAAATCTTTGAATTAAACTTAAATATTTGTTATTTATGCAGTTATATGACTGATTTCATTCTTCATTGAAACACCGAATTGCAATTTTTTCAATCTACTAGAAGGCATGGGCCTTAGTCCTCTTAACTTGTGCAATTTTCCGTAGTATGTGCATTTGAAAGACAGTTAAAACCCAGTTTGTTTATCTTAACGACTTCCTGTGTTTCATTTTTTGTTTTCATTTTTTTATATCATTTTTTATATCTTATTATAATTTACTTACTCGCTAGACAAAAATGTTTAAACTCTAGCTTATGGTATCTTTTTTCCTAACTTACTGGTCCCTTGCTGACTGTTTAAGTTGCATGCATACTCTTAAAGCGGGAACATTTGTCTTCAACATTATGATTGTTTTGTTTATATGTTTTTGAAAGAACTTACTTAGATACAAAGAAAATTAAAGAACAGAAAAACGTTGTTATTGTTACTGTTTTTACCTTATATCTAACTTAGGTTAAATAGGTTTTGAAGTACTTGTGTTTCTATCATTTTTCATTTTTAAAACATTTTTTATTTTTCTTTTTATATTCTTAATTTCTAAATTAAAGGCTAGACAAAAAATGCTTAAATTCTAGCTTAATTATCTTATATAATAACTTACTGGTCCTTCGCAGACGCTCTAAGCTAAACATTACTTAACATTTGTATAATTTGCCTTTCGGCGACAGAACTTTGTGGCAGTACTGATAATTAGTTGAAATACAAAGAAAAATTTGAAAAACTTTGTCAATTTTTTTGTTTTTTTTTCTTAAAATTTAACTTACTTAACTTACCTAATATATATATTTGTTTTTTTTTTATTTTTTTTTTTTTATTTATTTTTTTTTTATTTTTATGTAAAAGCACTTAACCTAACTTAACTTAAATCTTATACTACCCTAATTCTAGAAAAGCTAAGTCTATGTAAGCTAGCTGATGATAGTATGATTCTATACCGACTTTGGTATCCAGGTCTTTATATGCCATTCAACCACCAGAACTGTTGACGCTGTCTAATACTATCGTCCCGGTCTCTGTGGGAGATAGCCCTACTGAAGCGCAGGAGCTCTTCTTCGGTGCGCGCTACTTCCCGGTCGTAGCACAATCGCCCGTCTACAGATGATCTACTTACATGATAGATCAGCGGAATTCCGGATCTATCCTGTATAAGCCCTTTCATATCCAAGTCAAGGAACGCCTCTGGTGGAACAAAGCCGTTGCGACGCACGCTCTCATAGTACAAGGTGTTTGGATAATAGGCCCCGAAAATTAGGTCATTGGACGAGCTTATTGCTCTCGCAATATGTCCTCTGATTAATTTAATCATAAAATTATCCACCCTATTTATGTACGCTTCATTATATAAAGTCTCATTTGAGTAATACTTTTTATAGTCCGATTCCGGTGTCCGATATAATCTGAGACAACTTCTGAGACACTTTCTTTCGAACACCCGAATCTTTTCCATCAAATTTGGACCTATGTTGAACCATACTGGGCAACCATATATGAGCATTGGCCTGATTAGCGTCATGTAGCATATGACTTTTACCTTGCTGTCAAGTTGGCTACTGTGAAATAGCCTCCTTGTCATAGCAAAAGTTTTCCTCGCTTTGAGCAAAGCAGCCTCTACATGTCTGTTAAAATACAGATATTGATCTAGCCAGATGCCCAGGTATTTAACTAAACTCTTGGTTTCCAGTTTATCTCCATGCGGTCCCACGATAACTAGCTTTCGCCAGTTTTTCCTTGTGTCGTACGTGGCTTTATATAATGGAGTTCTAAATAGGATGGCTTCACATTTCTGGAAGTTGATCTTAAGTTTCCAGTCATTGCAATAGCGCTGCACTTTGTTGAAGTCTCTTGTGTTTCTATTATTAATATACAATGGTTCGCGTTTTCTTTTGTTTGTGTTTTATGACTAACATTAGTTTGAATAAATTTTGAAATACCTGTGGTTTATGTTTTGAAGCATATGTGTTTCTATTATTAAAATGCAATGGTTCACGTTTTCGTGTTTTATGACTAACATTCGTTTGAATAGATTTTGAAGTATCTGTGTTTTATGTTTTGATTGATAGCTATCTTATTCTTTTAGGAGTGTTAACTATGTTATAGTTTAGGTGTGTTAAGTCCCCCCCTGCTTAAAGCTACAATGTCCTCATTGTTTAATTTTTGTAGCTCTATTAGTTTCCTTTTTTTTTAAATTTCTGGGATTGGCATTTATTTTTGTTAATTTGTATTCGTTGTGTCTCTTACATTCTTTGTTAAGTACAATTATGGTAATTACGCATGATAATAATATGCCTATAATTATAAATGTAGTGAGGATTGGGTTTTCCTCTATATTGTTCTTAAAATGTCTATGTTTCTAAATGGGTTATCGGAGTTCGAGTATAATATATTGTCTATTAATTTGATTCATATTTCAATGTTTATCTTTTTTACAAATAGGATGTGTTAGTTTATTGTTAAAAAAATATTATTATAAATCATAGTTTCTGTCATTATATTTGCCATTCTATGAAATATGTCTAACGCTAAATTTTTATATCTTAGTATTTTTGGGTATTTATAAACCAAAAATTTACGTTATTCTTCCTGTGCACAAATATGTCTGCGTAAACTAAAATATTGATTAGGGAAATTTCTGTTGTTGTTTGATTTATTAGTTCTTTGAGTTCGTGTATATCTAGGATAACTTAATTAGTGTTAGAGCGTATACGATCTTTATGTATATTCGCGCCTCCACCTGTGATTACTAGGGTGCCTTGATCTTCTTTGAGTGTTTGTTTCGTGTAACGTGTGGTTTCTTTATCGCGACGGTTCTTTTTTTACGTATATTACTTCTCTCGTTTGTCTTGTGCGTTTTTTAGTTCTGTTTGGACGTCTTTTTTTATGATGCCGAAAAATAGGTTGATTGGTTTCTGGCCCGTTGCCGAATGCACTGTGCACTTGTATTGTTTCACCGCGTTGAATATTTCGTCGGAGACCGTGTTCGTCTTCCCAACCGCCAAGCTTCTACGGATTTCTAAAAGTGTAGAATGGGCACGTTCTATGTTTGCATTTTGTTGAGTGTGCTACTGGTGCAAATGAGTGCGGTATTCGTCTTTGTTTTAGTAGGAATTCTGTCTTGATTCCTTTAAATGTGGGGGCATAATCAGTCATTAAACTTTCTGCTAGTGGGAATACTTGTGATATGATTTCGTCGACGACTATGGTAGTTCCTATTTTATTTGGGACATTGCGTATATATAGGTATTTGCTGTATGTGTCTATTGTTGTGATGTATGTTTTCTTTTGTAGATAAAATGTGTCTATTTGAATATGTTTTCCTGCGTTTGTAGGTATAGGTGTTGGTTTGATCATTTGTTTCGTGGGATGTCTGTCGTATTTGCATGTGTGGCATATTTCGCAGTCTTTTCCTTCTTTTTTACACATTTGTCTAAAGTTAGGCCAAAAGTATTTGTCGGCTATTTCGATGGCGTTATTTCTGTGGCTGCGGTGAGCTCTTCAGTGAACTTCTTGAATTATTTTTAATTGTTCGTCGTCGTCTATAATGCCTGTGACCGCGTTAGGGGCGTGAACTATCTTTTTGCACTCTAAATTTGATTCTAAGATTTCTCGTATTTCATATAATGTTACTTCGTCACAGTGTATTGCGTTCGTATGATTTGGGTTTATGACTTTTTTTATGGTGTTAATAAGTTCAGATAAATCGCTAATTTTAATATGTGATCTCCTATATCCGTTAAATATATTTTTACTCTCTGTCTTATCTTCATTCGAGAATTCAATGTATATTTGGTTTTTGAAATGATTTACTGGTTTAGTTGTACCTTTTATTTTATAAGTTGGGGAGCTGTCTACGGAGTGAATAGAGGACGTGTTAGAGTTATTGAGTTGCTGCCTGCTGAGTGCGTCTGCAACGACATTCTCCTTGCCAGGTTTGTACATTATTTTAGCTCCATATTCCTCGATTCTATTTTTCCACCTTTTGATTTTTGTGTTTGTATTTTTGTTCGAGACCGCATAAATTAAAGATTGGTAATCTATGTATTGTGACGCATATGACAATCAGTACTAGAATATTCTAGAGAGTCCGAAACAAAGTACTAGAATATTCTATAAAGTAATGGAAAACTGGAGACCGTGACCAGTAGGACATTCAAGACTATGGAACGGACGGAAACGAAACACCGAATCAGAATAAGGAAACGGTATAAATACGTCGCACACAGAGCATGTAGATGAGTTATAAGTAAGACAGTGAAGCAAGCGAAAGTCTCGAGTGAGAAGTAAGAAGGAAAATACGCGATAAGTACGGAAGCGATAAGTCAAGAAATCGTTGTGTACGGTAAAAGTAACGCTTGTGATTAACGGACTAATAAAGTGTTATATTAATTCAAAAATCAATTTAACGGCTCTTATTTATTCAAAATAATTAATCCAGCGAACCCTAAGCTCGCTACACTATATTGTCAAATCCGATACGCCTTGTATATAAAGTCTGAGTTTGGTCAGAGCGAATATTATTGCCAAGAGTTCCTTCTCGTTAGTTGCATAGTTTTGTTCCGTTTCGCTAAGGGATCTCGACACGAAAGTAATAGGTTTTCCTCCTTGTGACAAAACTGCACCAATTGCGATATTAGAAGCATCAGTCGTCAATTCGAAGGGTTTTGAGTATTCGGGTTGGGATAATTTCAGACATCCCTCTAAATGTTGTTTTAGTTCCGTAAAGGATTTTCTTTCTTCTTCATTAAGATTGAGTTTGTAGTTAGAGCGTGTTTTTTGTGACATCATTTGATCTGTTTTTAGTAACCTTGTGAGCGGTTTTGCTATCGTTGCGTAACTCTTCACGAATTTTCTGTAATATCCGGCTAGGCCGAGGAAGCTCCGTAATTGCTTCAAGTTTGTTGGTTCGGGATGTTTTCTTATACTTTCAATTTTCTCGGGGTCGGTCTTTATTGATTTATGGCTGATAATATAGCCCAAGAATTTTACGTAGGGCTTGAAAAAGTGGGATTTCTCTTCATATATTGTTAAATTCGCGTTATATAATGCATCAAAAATTTGTCGAAGATGGTTCATATGTTCATCTTTGTCTTTAGAAAATACGATGATATCGTCGATATATACATAGCAAAATTTTGTGACAAATGGTCGTAAAATATCATCCACGCAGCGTTGAAAGATCGCGGGTGCATTCCTTAACCCAAATGCTAACCTATTATATTCATAGAGAACGCTATTTACGGCGAATGCTGTTTTTTTCCCTGTCCTTCTCATCTATTAGGATTTGGGGAAAACCGGACTCCAAATCGATCGTTGAGAATACGTTAGCCTCACCTAGACTTTGTATAGTGTGGGTTATGTTAGGCATGGGGTACCTGTCGTTAATTGTTTGTTCGTTTAGTTTTTTGTAATCATTTACCAATCTACGTTTTGGTGCACCATCCTCATTAACTCGCTTTTTCGAAACTATCCAGATCGGTGAGCAATACGAGGATCGGGATGGGCGAATGATGTCCCGCCTTAGTAGTTCTTCTATTTCTTTATTCACAAAGTCTTGGTCGGCAATACGATATGGATATTGTTTTGTCCAAATTGGTTCTTCGGTTTTTGTTCTTATGGTTGCTACTATATTAGTGGCGTAAGGAAGGTTCTTGTCTACTCGTCTATTCCTATTTATTAATGTATTTATTTCTTCCTTGAATTCTTGTCCTTCAATCGTATAGTTAAGTTTTTGATTCGTGTTAGCTTCTCCTTGTTTTCTATGACACTACTCCCATGGATTGTTTTTGACTGAATTGGCAAAATTTTAATTGGACTGCTTAAATCTATATTTTTTTTTACAATAATTTTGGGTTGCTCCGGAGTCTATTAAAATGTTATATGTTTTGTTATTTTCACAATTTTTTAATTCTAACCTAGGTAAACCATTACTTAGGCTAAACAAAGATTCTTTAGTAGTATTAGTTTCACTTACGTTATTTTTCAAGGAATCGATTGTTGACTCCTGTTCCACGTTGTTTATTCGTTGGGGCTCTTCTTGTTAGGGTTGATTCTTGAATAATTTTGGTTGCCTTAATGTGCTGTGTATGGAACTATCTACTTCCATCGGCTCTGGTTTGGGGAAATTTGTGTTCTGTCGATTCTGTCTGTATGATCCGAATTATATAATATATTGGCGTGAGTTCCATTAGGATTGTTGCCTGTTGTAACCTCTTGGATCTTGTTGGTATTCCTTGAATTGGTATCGTCTATCATGGTATGTATTGTCGTACTGTTGTCGTCTCTCTTGGTGTTGTTGTCTATTTTCTGGCTGAAATTGTCTGTCATGGTACTGTTGTATAGTTCCGTACTCAGGTCGTCTATTCTGGTGCTGTTGTTGTTTGTATGTGGGGTTCCATTCTCGTACTCGTAGATTTGGAGCTATATTTCTAAATTAAAGGCTAGACAAAAAATGCTTAAATTCTAGCTCAATTATCTTATATAATAACTTACTGGTCCTTCGCAGACGCTCTAAGCTAAACATTAATTAACATTTGTATAATTTGCCTTTCGGCGACAGAACTTTGTGGCAGTACTGATAATTAGTTGAAATACAAAGAAAAATTTGAAAAACTTTGTCAATTTTTTTTGTTTTTTTTTTCTAAAAATTTAACTTACTTCACTTACCTACTTTTTTTTTTTTTTTTATGTAAAAGCACTTAGCTTAACTTAACTTAAATCTTATACTACCCTAATTCTAGAAAAGCTAAGTCTATGTAAGCTAGCTGATGATACTATGATTCTATACCGACTTTGGTATCCAGGTCTTTATATGCCATTCAACCACCAGAACTGTTGACGCTGTCTAATACTATCGTCCCGGTCTCTGTGGGAGATAGCCCTACTGAAGCGCAGGAGCTCTTCTTCGGTGCGCGTTACTTCCCGGTCGTAGCACAATCGCCCGTCTACAGATGATCTACTTACATGATAGATCAGCGGAATTCCGGATCTATCCTGTATAAGCCCTTTCATATCCAAATCAAGGAACGCCTCTGGTGGAACAAAGCCGTTGCGACGCACGCTCTCATAGTACAGAGTGTTTGGATAATAGGCCCCGAAAATGAGGTCATTGGACGAGCTTATTGCTCTCGCAATATGTCCACTGATTAATTTAATCATAAAATTATCCACCCTATTTATGTAGGCTTTATTATATAACGTCTCATTTGAATAATACTTTTTATAGTCCGATTTCGGTGTCCGATATAATCTGAGACAATTTATGAGACACTTCCTTTCGACACCCGAATCTTTTCCATCAAATTTGGACCTATGTTAAACCATACTGGACAACCATATATGAGCATTGGCCTGATTAGCGTCATGTAGCATATGACTTTTACCTTGCTGTCAAGTTGGCTACTGTGAAATAGCCTCCTTGTCATAGCACAAGTTTTCCTCGCTTTGAGCAAAGCAGCCTCTACATGTCTGTTGAAATACAGATATTGGTCTAGCCAGATGCCCAGGTATTTAACTAAACTCTTGGTTTCCAGTTTATCTCCATGCGGTCCCACGATAACTAGCTTTCGCCAGTTTTTCCTTGTGTCGTGCGTGGCTTTATATAATGGAGTTCTAAATAGGATGGCTTCACATTTCTGGAAGTTGATCTTAAGTTGCCAGTCATTGCAATAGCGCTGCACTTTGTTGAAGTCTCGCTGTATTAACCTATTTATGATCGCAACTTTCGGAGCTGTTCTGTAAATTATGAGATCGTCTGCGTACGCAATAGCCTGCGGAAGTGCTTCTAATAAGTCGCTAATGTAAATGTTAAAAAGAATCGGAGAGAGTACGGCGCCCTGTTGCCAGCCATTCTTGATATTATACGTTTTATTAGAGGTCACATTACCACTTTTGACCACGAACCTCCTGTCCTTTAACATATCGTAAAGTACATATAGTAAAGGCTTATGTATGCCATGTCTCACCAGTTTGTAATACAACCCTTCGATCCAGGCGGTATCAAAGGCTTTCTCCAAGTCGATCAGACAGACCCCTGTGCATTGGTTCCTACATTTATTCCATTGTATGTCGGAGACCAGTTTAGCTGCGGCATGTGTGGTTTCATGACCCGCGAGTCGTGATGTACTGTGAGAGCTATTCCGTATGCTTCTGCTAACGAGTTGCATTTATGTGCGTATAATGTTTGCCTGGCTGTTGCGTTATTTAGGCCATTTGAAAAAATTCTCACAGCTTCTTGTTCGGCTTCTCTTAGAAATGCTTTCCTGGTGTCTTCGTTTCGATGCTGTGTTTGGATTTTTGCGATGATCAGGTTTTGGGCTCTGTTTACTTCGTCGTAGTATTGAGTTAGATCTTTGCCTCCCTGTTTTATTTGTGTCATCTCTGCTTTCAGTACATACAGAGGTCTGCTGTCGCTGTATGTGAAGTCTAGGCGAAACAGGATTGCGTCGAAGTTAAATTTGGTGTTGTTGTTTACTAGGGTTAATGCCGCTTCATCATCATCATCATCGGCACTACAACCGGGATCCGGTCTTGGCCTTATTTAACAAATCTCTCCACCGGTCCCGATTTCGAGCCGATGTCATCCAGTTTAGCACTCCCAGGCTCTGGGCGTCCTGGTCTACGCCATCCCTCCATCGCAGACAAGGTCTGCCGCGCTGTCTCCTTCCATACATCCTGCCACAAAGGACTTTCCGGGCAGGGTCCTCTTCGCTCATTCGAGCTAGGTGTCCCGCCCACCGGAGTCTACCGAGCTTGATTTTTCTTACAATATGAGCTTCAAGGTAGATTGCGTACAACTCATGGTTGTAGCGTCTCCGGAATCGTCCTCCCTCACATACGGGGCCAACAATTCTCCTTAAGACCTTTCTCTCGAAAGCGGCCAAGAGTTCAGAGTGCTTTTTATTAAGCACCCAGGTCTCGGATCCATACATGAGTACTGGTAAGACCATGGTCTTGTACAGTAGTAGCTTGGATGTTCTGGATAAATTTCGGGATTTAAAGAGCCTTGATAGACCATAGTAGGCTTTGTTGGATTTAATCAGCCGTTCGCGTATTTCTTCTTCCATATTGTTATCGGCTGATACTATTGACCCAAGGTAGTTAAAGGATTGCACTACTTCAAATTCGTGCTCCACTACCCTGATAGTTTGACCAACGTTAGGTCTTCTCTTCGCAGAGGTTGCCACCATGTACTTGGTTTTTCCCTCATTAATGCGCAGTCCCAGTTTTTTTGCCGCCTGCTCGATCTGGGTGAAGGATTCCTGTACCGCCGATTCGGTTCTACCGATGATGTCGATGTCATCTGCGTAGCCAAGTATCTGGCTGGACTTGGTGACAATAGTCCCTCTAGTTGTAACGCCAGAGTCACGGATTGCTTTCTCCAACGCCAGGTTGACGAGGAGGCAGGCCAGACCGTCCCCTTGTCGGAGTCCATTATAGATGTTTATTGGTTTGGACAGCAATCCCGCTACTTTTACTTGACTAGTTACGTTGGTCATGGTCAACCTACAAAGTCGTATCAATTTATTTGGAATGCCGAATTCTCTCATGGCATTATATAGTTCTACCCTGGCTATGCTGTCGTAGGCGGCCTTGAAGTCTATAAATAGATGATATAGTGGAATCTTAAATTCCAGACATTTTTCCATCGCCTGCCTAAGGGTGAATATCTGATCAATTGCTGATTTGCCTGGGATGAAGCCACACTGATATTGACCAATGATGGCTTTAGCGTATGGGGATATCCGGTCTTGTAGGATAGTGGAGAGTATCTTATAGGCGGTACTCAGCAATGTTATACCCCTATAGTTGCTGCACAGTGTGATATCTCCCTTCTTATGTATGGGGCAAATTATACCACGACGCCAATCTTCCGGCATCTCCTCTTGCTCCCATACGTGCACCACGATCTCGTGAATTGCGTGATGTAACGCTGTCCCTCCTTGTTTGATCAGCTCAGCTGGTATGCCATCAGCTCCAGGGGCTTTATTTGATTTTAGCTGTCTAATGGCTTTAAGTGTTTCCTCAATGCTTGGTGGCGGCAGCATTTGGTCCTGGTCTTGCATTGGTGGAGCCTCCAATTCTTCTGTGAGCTGACCATTTAGCAATTCATTAAAGTGCACTTCCCATCGCTCCAGAATGCCTTCAGGATCGGTGATCAGATTACCCTCTTTATCCTTGCAGTAAGTGCAGCGTGGTGTGTACCGCGTCATACTGCGGATTATTTGGTAGAACTTCCGCGCCTGGTGCGGACCTCGCTCTCTACTTTTCTCTATTTCACAGACAAGATTTTTTTCCCAGGCACTTTTCTTTTGTCTGTGAAGTCTTTTTTCAGTTCTTCTGAGCTCTTTGTATTTCTCCTCGCGTACCCGCGTCCTATGAGACTGCTGCATTGCCCGGTATGCAGCATTCTTACGTTCAGTCGCTAGTTTGCACTCATCATCAAACCAGTCGTTCCGATCTCTACGACTACTGCCTAAGATGGAGTTGGCAGTACTAATGACAGTATTCTTAAGGCGTGTCCATTTCTCTTCTACGCCCGGCATTCTGGCCCCAGGACTTACTCTCCCTCCGTCGAGCTCTTCGAGGGCGAGTCTTAACGCATGACCAAAGGTGTTGCTGGTGTTCTCATTGCGTAAGGCAGCCGTGTTGATTCGAACCTGATCCGCGGATGCAATACGTCTCCGTAAGGCAATCCGCGCTCGGAAAACTGTACCAACAAGATCCGAGTCGACGTTGGCACCTCGGTACGTTCGTACCGTCATCAGGCTCGAAGAGTGGCGGCGATCTATCAACACGTGGTCAATTTGGTTGCGAGTGGCTCCATCAGGTGATACCCAGGTGGCTTTGTGGATATCTTTACGCGGAAACCTGGTACTCGCAACGACCAAGTTTTTCGATGCTGCCAGTTCGATGACTCGTAGTCCATTGTCATTAGTGTTCTCATGCAAACTATGGGAACCTGCGTAGTGCCTGAAAACCGGCTCCCGACCTATTTTCGCATTCAAATCCCCAAGAACGATTTTCACATCGTATCTTGGGCAGGCATTGAGGGCCCGTTCGACGTTCTCATAGTATTCTTCTTTTTCGTCGTCAGGGGACTCCTCTGTAGGTCCGTGAACGTTTATGAGGCTTATGTTTTTAAATTTGCCTCGCACGCGAAGAGTGCATAGCCTTTCATTTATTGCATTAAAGCCGATGATGGCAGGCTTCAGTTTTTGGCTGACTAGAAAGCCTACCCCGAGCACATGGTGTTTTGCGTGACAGCTGTAATAAATGTCATACTCTTTTCTTTGAAAAACACCACTCCCCGTCCATCTTATTTCTTGTAATGCTGTTATGTCAGCCTTATATTCGGACAGGGCATCGGCTAGTTGCTGTGCAGCTCGAGCTCTGTATAGTGAGCGTATGTTCCATGAAAAAATCCTTAAATCGTTTAGCCGTTTTCGTTTCCGTGGTCGTCGTCGTGTATCCGGTCCATATCCGAGGCTTGTTAAATTTGCCATAATAATTTATTTTTACGGGCCTGGTTATTAGCCTTGCGCCAACCTTTCTCAGGATGTCGCTGCATGCATTGGTTCACTACTTGGCGGGTGTCAAAGTAGCTATCCAGGGGTGTCACGTGGAGACTGCATGTCAACTTGGATTGAACAGGGACAAGGATCGTCCTGGCCTTCGCCGGGTTGAAGGCAATCAGAGACTTTGCCCTGTATGTTCGCACCCATCCCCCCAATGCCGCTTCACCTACAATCTTATTTCTGATTATTAGCAGGCCTTCGCAGTACTTCGTGTGTCCTTTGTGAGCCTCACATGCCTCCATTAGTGACGTTGCTGCTTTCCTCTAAGTGGTGTATTCTCCTTCTGTTCCACTGAACCTTGGTAGTGATTTAAATGCCTCCAGGTTGATGTCTTCCGGGTGGCCGTACTTGAACTCTAAGTCTTGATGTTCCTCCAAATTTGTTGTTATTTCGGGTTTTAGTTTGTTAATGTCCTGTGTCTGCTGGTTCATTAAATTCGTCATCATTTGAATTTGTTGTTTCATGAGGATTAGTTCTGCCTTCATTGCGATGTTGTCTGCCTCCATGTTTTGCATCTTTTCGGTTTCTGAGTCGCTGGATACTTTCTCTGTGGGTTTTCTTAGGGGATTAATTTTTGACTTACCCCGTTTTATTTTCATCTGCTCCTTATCTGTTTGATTTCTCTATTATTCTTTTCACTGAATGATCTTGTTGTCGTCTCTGGGCTTGATTTCTCTATTATTTTTTTCACCGAGTGATTTTTGTTGTTGTTGTTGTCGCGTCCTCTTCGCTGGACGTTGTTCCTTTGGAAGAAGTCCTTGCACAAAGTCTTTCCTGAACGATGGAGTATTTCTATGGATACTCTTTGGTTTTTTTGAACACTCCACAGTGTTGGTCGGTTACCCTAATCGAATTTTGTAGTTTAAAAAACGATTGGCAGGATCGCCAGTTATTTTGTGCCGTTTTAGGAGAAAATATTACAAAAAAGAAAGGACCTTTTTCTTTGTTTATTGGGAAACTATGTATCCTTTTATTAATTATCTCCGCTGAGCAGCACGTGTATACGAATCCGTAGTCAGAATATCTGCTTTAAATTTTATTTTTTTTTTTTTTTTTTCAAAACTGTATTTATTAACCATTATTAGAACTCGTACATTTAAGTAATACAGTGACTTAAAATTAATTTTGTAACAATTGCTTACATGTAATTATTATAATAATATATACATTTTCCAAACAATATTTTATGAGATATAAGATAGATGCGTGTTTATAAATTTAGTGGTATTATCTTCCTGGAAAAGGTCAGAAAACCAGGAATTTGTTTTTTCAACTTTACTTAATCTAAACTTAATCCTAATTATATAAATAACTTAACCTAATTTAGCCTGATTACAGTATGATTTTCATAAAGCCATAAACAAAGTTTTATAATTAATGGGATATATGTTATGAATTAAAGGATGTGGAATGAGGTCAGTTATGGGTTAGAGGTAGAGTATTTCTCTCCGGTTGTTCGTTGGAAAAGCGTAGGATGTTGGAAAATGGTTGGACGTTACAGTATTTGAACTGGTTAGGGGTAACTTCGGTGTTGTGGTATATGATCTCATTTGAGTCATTTACCAGTCTGCCTGAGGCGAAGATAGCTCTGGTGTGGAGACAGTTGGGGTAGTTAGTTCGGATATCTAGAGGGTTCTCTAAGAGTGAGGTTATTATGGGATTGGGATTATTTTGTAGGTTTTCGATAAATTTGATAGACAGTTCGAGGAATCGTCTATCGAGGCGTTCGATACCAGCGGTATTGTAGAGTTCGACGTTACTATAGTTCTTACAGGAGTTAGGACGACGATGTAACCCAGAGACATACCTAAAGCATTTTCTTTCGAATACTCGTAATTTCTCCATTTGGGAGGGAGTGATATGGTACCACAATGGGCACGCGTACGTGAGTATGGGCCTGATAATTTGTTTGCAAATGAGCAGTTTGACTTTGTGAGAAAGACTATTAGGTTTCCACATTACTCTTCTACAGAGATTAAGCTGAATTGTGGCTTTTTGAAGGGAATTTGCTTTACATTTCGAACTTAAGTCTATTTATATCTTTCGAACTTAAATCTATTTATATCTTCCGAACTTAAATCTATTAGGTTAAACAGGTTTTGAAGTACCTGTGTTTCATGTTTTGAACCATCTGTGTTTCTATTATTAGTATACAATGGTTCACCTTTTCTTTTGTTCGTGTTTTATAACTAACATTAGTTTGAACAGATTTTGAAGTATCTGTGTTTTATGTTTTGATTGTTAACTATCTTATGATTTTAGGAGTGTTAACTATGTTATATTTTAGGGGTGTTAACTGGCGCTACCTGGGAGCGAGGCCGATCTACTAATACAACAACAAGAAGCTGTCAAGGTCAGATTGCAGCAGCACAGAATCAAGTGGTGACTCGATGATCTTGTATAACTTGGTATCATCAGGATATAGGGACAAGGTGGAATTCCTAATGACCATATCGATGTCATTAGTGGCCAGTATCAGTGTTCACTTGACGTCGAACGGCAAAGACGTTTTAAATCGCGCTCCTCGCCACACATTGAATACACACACACACAAAAAAAAAAACAAAACAAAACAAAACTGAAAGTAAATAAACGCGTACGCGGGTTCTCTATCAATAGTGCTAAGTGAATAGTGTAAATCACAAAAAAAGTGCAAAAAACAACGACAAAAAACTTGTGAAAAACAAAACAAAAAAAGGTGTAAAGTAATACATAATATTAATAATGGATACTACATCATTCAACCAACAAAATATCCAGCTAAGTAATACGAACAACGGCAACATTATGACGTATGAACAGCTAACAGCAGCATACCAACAACAAGCAGCTATGTGTCAACAACAACAAGCGATGATAAATCAAATGCTCCACAAAATCAACACAATGGAAAACCAAATGCAATCGCAGGTATGTGTCACTATTCGTTTGACAACAGAATACCATACAGATGAAGAAGAGCTGGAAAGGGAAACCTCTACAGTTTATAAGAAAAGAAAAACTGACAACAGTCATAAACAAATTACAATACCAACTGTAAACAATATGACGTCAGTTGGTGAATCAACAAATGCGGTTACAAAAGAAAAGAAAATTCCCCTGCCACCGCCAATCAATGTGAGGAATATAAGGGATTTTAATGCATTAAAAATGCCATTTTGTCTGTAGTGAAAGACAAAATTCAGTTTAAAGCATTATCTAATAATGATATAAAAATAACATGCGAAACAGAAAATGCATACAGAGCAGTTAAAGAGAAATTACAATCCCTTAAGACGGATGTAAGAACACAAGATTTAGAGTATCATACCTACCAACTATAAAGTGAGAGACAATTTAGATTCGTAATCAGAGGATTTCCAGCTTCAATATCCATAGATATGATTGCAAACGAATTATGCTCACTAAACCATAAAGTGGTAAAGGTAACAAACATCAGGAAAAGCACCACGTCAAATAATGGAGAAAAAATCTTTAAAGCCTTTCCTTTGTTTTATGTCGATATAGTTCAAAAAGAGAATAATAAATCAGTTTATGAAATCCAAGAATTATTATGGTGCAAGGTATCGATTGAACCACCCAAAAAGGTCAGATCGATACCTCAATGTAATAATTTCCAACAGCTTGGTCATACCAAAAATGTCTGCAACTATAATTCAAGATGTGTTAAGTGTGCTGGGCCTCACCACACAACCCAGTGCTCGAACCACCGCAACAGAATAGCAACATGTGCGCTTTGCCACGAGAATGGTCATCCAGCTAGTTACAAGGGATGCTCAGTGTATCAAAAAAAAAACTAAAAGCACAGCATCCAAAGAAAACTACAGTCAGTCAAAGACTGCAACCCAAAAATACAGAGCGAGCGGGGCCAACCACAGCCGGTACTAACAACACGCAAATGAACAACAAACCAAATGAGAAAACAGATAATAAAAGCAGACAGCAACCTGTCAATAATGAGCCTACCATCATGGATATGATGAAGATGCTCAGTGTATTCCAGGACGACATCAAAAAAAGCATCAACCAGCTAGCAGAAAGGGTAGGTAAACTTGAAAATTTTCAAAAACTACCGACCAAGATATAAAGAGAATGAGTAATCGGCTCCTAAGAATAATCACTTGGAGCGCAAATGGGCTCAACCAAAGGGCTCAAGAATTAGAAATATTTATAAGAGAGCACAACATAGATATTGCGTTGATATCAGAAACACACTTTTCTCATATGAGCTTCATAGAAATCAGGGGTTATATGGCCTATTGGACTACGCACCCCGGCGACCGTGCCCGTGGAGGTACAGCTCTGATAATAAAACAAAATATACATCACTTTCAACAAGAAGAAATAAAAGAAACTTTTATTCAAGCCTTCATTGTCACTATCAACCTTAATGGAGCTGATTTAAATGTAGGTGCTGTATATTGCCCACTTAGACACGCAATCTCAAAACAACAATTCACGGATATCTTCAAGAAGCTCGGACCAAGGTTTATAATTGGTGGAGATTTCAACGTCAAGCACGCTGCTTGGGGGTCAAGATTGATTACTCCAGGCAAGGGAAAAGAATTGCTTACAGCCATCAAAGAAGCAAAGTGCGAATTTCATTCGTCTTGTTCACCAACATACTGGCCTACTGGTAGCAACAAAACTCCTGACCTGATCGATTTCTTTATTTCGAAAGGAGTGTCATCGAATTATATTGAAACGGATGGTTTAGTTGATTTAACGTCTGACCACACTCCAGTACTTCTAAAACTGAATGCAGCTGTTCCCAGAAAGAACAGAAAACTAAATCTTACAAACAAATATACAGATTGGGAAAAATTCCGAAAAGAGCTTGACAATCAGATTGAGTTAAACGCTAAACTTCAAGATTGTGAAGAATTGGAACAACAAGTACAACGATTCATCGAAACATTGAAAAGCGCAGCCGCAACAGCAACTCCGGTGGCAAGTGATAAACCAGAACCAGCAACCACATACCCTATTGAGATTAGAGATCTAATCAAAGGCAGGCGCAAAGCTAGACGAACCTGGCACAGATCCAGACACCCTAACGATAAAAAGGTATTCAACAAGGTGAGCAATCTAGTTAACAAAATAATTAAAGACCATAAACAGAATTGTATAGATGAGTATCTAAGTGAACTAAGTCCCGTCAGCGGATACGGATTACTCTCTCTGGAAAGCAACACGTAAATTTAAACGTCCCCTTATACAAGTGCCACCTATAAAAGATACGCAGGGACTGTGGGTACGCAGAACTGCAGATAAAGTTGAAATATTTGCACAACACAGGGCTTCAGAGTTCAAACCACACAACATCCACAGTTGTATTGATCCTTCACCCAGGTATCAAACTGAGCAAACAATCAAACCAGTGACCCCAATGGAGATTGCCCAAAAAATCGACAAAAGTTTGAACCACAAAAAAGCACCAGGCATCGATGCAATATCACCTGGCGTGTACAAAGAATTACCTCGAAAAGCTGTCATTATGCTAACATATCTGTTTAATGCTTGCTTTCGACTAAAATACATTCCAAATTCATTCAAAACAGCCCAGATAATAATGCTCAAGAAACCAGAGAAACCAGCAGAAGCAGTAACGTCTTATAGACCCATATCGCTATTGCCATCCATTTCAAAACTGTTTGAGAAAATACTCCTCAAGCGACTCCAGCCACTCATCAATATTCCAGACTTTCAATTTGGCTTTAGGAATAAACACTCAACTATTGAACAAGTTCACCGTGTGACCACAGCAATAGAAAAGGCTTTCGAAGAAAAGAAATATTGCCCAGCTGTCTTTCTGGATGTCTCCGAAGCGTTCGACAGAGTATGGCATGAAGGTCTTATATATAAAATGAGTAAACTGTTTCCAGCAAACTATTCCCATCTACTCGAATCATACTTGTCTGATAGAACCTTCAAAGTAACACGCGAAGGAGCTCACTCTAGTTTCTATCCAATAGAAGCAGGCGTACCACAAGGAAGTGTCCTGGGGCCTTTCCTCTACTTACTATACACAGCGGACATCCCAACAACCAAGAACACATTCATAGGCACCTTTGCAGATGATACAGTTATAATATCAGCTGACGAAAATCAAAAAAAAGCTACGCAACAGTTGCAACAGGCACTCAACGAAATTAGCCAATGGACCACTGATTGGAAAATTAAACTCAACGAGATGAAATCTATTCACGTAACAGTTACATTGCGACGATCAGATAACAATATTTCTACATATCTCAACGGAATTCCAGTTCCCAAAGCAGATTCAGCGAAATATCTCGGTATACATCTAGATAGCAGACTAAACTGGAGACATCATGTGAAACAAAAAGCTGAGCAAATAAAGCTGAAACGTAGACAGATGTATTAGTTAATCCGGGAATCACTCTCAATTCAATCGCTATTTTAAAAGATTGAACTATCAATCTATCATCAAGCCGATCTGGATATATGGAATCCAATTATGGGGCTGTACAAAGCAATCCAATGGAGATATAATTCAACGAAGCCAGAATAAATTCCTTCGCATCATCACGAATGCCTACCGTTTTGTGACAAATCAGGAAATTCATGATGACCTAGAGATGAACTGGATTTACGAAGTTATCCAAGAATATGCTGTCAAACACGAAAGACGCCTACATAATCATACCAACGTAGAAGCCATTCAGCTCTTGGATATTACGCACGAATTGAGACGGCTAAAACGGACGAAACCTCATGAATTAATATGTTAAAATCTAACATACTAAAATCGAGTTGGGAGCTGAACACTGGTCCAGTAAACCCTTACACACTCTACTTAATTAAACTAAATTAAGTACGATTTAAACCTAGTATTAAATTAAATTGTTAAGATTGTACTATTCATTCCAATAAAGGATGTTATTAAAAAAAAAATTAGTGGCCAGTAATAAATAGCAGATAACTGATGCTATGCAAGGAGGATGCTGATCACGAGTATGGCACAAAGACAGCCTCAGCTGTGAGGGCACAACTTGATGACTTTGCCAAAAACACTCTAAAAGGTGGTGTCAGTAACCCTCACCTTTGCTAATACTTGCTAATACTTGCTAACCCTAGGGGAAGGCATGTTAGACGATCTAATACAGAAAGTATTGGATATGGACAAGCTGCAACAAACAGCTTTCTACATGCAATCGTATAGCCATATGCCAATGTATACTTACCTCTCTAACAATTTATATACACCCTTGCCCATATAATACCCTAATACCTTAGTACCTTAGTTTTTACGTTAGTAGTTGGGCATATATGAATAACGCTTGTATGAAGGTGAATAAATGATGATTTTGACCACACTAAAACCTTAAAACCCATCCTCATTCCCACTTCCAAGCTTGCGGCCTATTGTCGCCCAACCCTGTCTTGCCACTTACACCACCGTCTCTCCACCTTCGTAAGTCCCCCTCTGTAAATTAATTTTTTGTTAATCCCTACTTTTTAAGTTAGTTCGTAAGTTTATTTTTATATTTTTATACCGCTTGTACTAAGCGAAATAAATTAGGTATAAAGCGCCCTCACTAAATTAAATTAGTACCTAAGTCGAAAAGTATTCGTTTTCGGAACCCTAGCAGAAAATGTTCTAGGAAAGTAGTCAGACAAAGTCGCAATCTCGAGTTCGAAGCCGAAGCAGTAAACCTCCTAGCCGAAAGAAAAAAAAACATCTGCTATCGATTCCTAGAAGTTGTTCTCCTATATAACACCATTGCTAGACAGATTCCAAGTCCGTCAATTATTTATTCCTTGGATGCTTTCTGAATTCTCTGAATAGAGTAAGCACTTGATCCATTTAAGAAATTCCCTCCAGAGCTGGACTGTTTCCCGCTACACCAGCACGGCTGTTCGTAAAAAACATTTAAATAGAGTAAAAATATATTATGTTTATTATTCATGTGTACCACATCAAACGCAATTGCGTAATTACAAAAAATAAATTAAATATACCAAATAATTTTTTTTTCAGTGAAATTATTTACTATTTATTAATTTTATTATATAACTCTATTCTTTTGTTTTATCATTAGGCTAAAAACGTTCCAAAAAAAACCCGTCCAGCGGCGTACAAAATTTCGCGAATGAACCTTTAAAATGCGTTTGCATATACCTATATGCATATATACAAACGGATTTTAAAGCTTCATTGGCGGAATTTTTTGCGTCGCTGGACGGGTTTTTTTTTGGTACATTTTTAGCCTAATGACAAAACAAAAGAATAGAGTTATATTTAACCAAAATTTAAATGTGTATATAATTCTCGCCATTCGTACCATTTCAACGTATACGCATTTTTCTGATGCTGATAGTGCCTTCCATTTCTTAGCGCCGAATTCAACAACATTCCTTTCCTTTAGCCCATTCAAATAGGGATTGAGTCTTCGGGCCCGGCCGCATTTGCTTCGGCTTCCCTTTGGGAACTTTTCTCGGTAATGGGTTTGATGAGGAATCGTTATCGGAAGACGACATCTTATATACAAATGACAAAACTATAACGAAAAATATTCAAATTGAAAATTTCCAAATAAAAAAATGTCTCTACTTTTAACCAAACAGTCCGGCTCAACGACTTGTAATTAATTGCGTCAATATGTCGTACTTTCATTGACAGGAAAACAATTCATTGATACAAAACAAAAAGTTTTTTTAAAACAGTAAAGTGCGAAGTCTATTAGAAAGAGATCCAGTATTTTTCCAATAGATCTGTATCTGGGGTTATACTAGATAGCGTTAGAAAGAGAAGACACCAAAGAAAATACGCCATATTTTAGTTTTTCTTCGATAAAGGCGAAAACGCTAGCCAGGCGGCTGAAAATGAATAGTGTTTATGGTCCGAATAGTATAACAGCCAAAGTAATTTTTGTCACACCAATTCGAGAAGTTGTCAAGATCTGATTGCCGCAGTGCAGAATCAAGTGGTGACTCGATAATCTTGTTTATTTTGGTGTCATCAGCATATAAGGACAGGCAGTAATTCTTAATGACCTTATCAATATCATTAGTGGCAAGTATAAATAGGAGAGGATCCAGGTGGCTACCTTGAGGGGCCCCAGAGGCGGCGAGGAAGGGGTTGGATATCATGGGCCAGAACGGAACGAAATAAAGTTTATCCTTTAGACAGGAAGAAATACATTTCAGCCATCCAGGTTCGAAGCCGAGCGCGGATAATTTGAAGAGGATTAAATTGTGTGACATTTTGTCGAATGCTTTACTGAGGTCGGTCGACTCCATATCGACCTCACAACCTTCCTCTAGTGCTGATAGTGTAAAGGAACTGAACTCGACAAGGTTGATTGCAGTTGAGAAAAGCACGTTGCCTTGGTGAAATAAAAGATTTGCACCGAAAACTAGGAGATTCGTATAGGATGCTGTGGCGGTCCTGCGAACCGCACAAACCACTGTGGGGTTAAATACCTTTCACCCAGCCAAAGGGGACATACTTACCGTGTCCTCAACCCCACGTGCCCACAGACAGGTAGGCCGAATTTACCTTTCCGCCCAGCTAAGGGGGGAAATGCATACGGCCGTCCTCGACCGCACGTATCCACAGACACGTGAGCCCAATTTCGCGATCGATTCCTCATGCCTGCACGGTTATCGAAGGACACTACCCAGGAAAGAAATTGTTTGACGACCCATTAGCTAGGCAAACACAAGTGGCCGGCGCGGTAGCGCCAGATGCCGACAGCCGGAAAAATCCCAGGCGACAAATGTATGGCCAAGGAATAAACAAAAGCACGACCCTCCTTTGAGCTAACCGCAATTTGGTTTTCCTTATCGAAAGGACTATTGTGGGAACAAAAGGTTAAACACTAAACCAAACAACCGACACTGTTCCTACAAGGAAATTAAACCACGTAAATATCCCAGCCGAAGATAATGACTTCGGCCGAGGATATTACCGGGCCATAAACCACACGCGTGTAATGTACACAAAGGGATACCGCAGATGTGTGAAAATCCTGACGATCCTCGGTATATCTCCGGCCACACGGCAGCAAAGATCGCGTCAGTTTGTGTGTGAGGGCATCCACACCGTTTGCCTACGAACAATACGAAATCGTAGGACAAGTGAGGGTGCGATCTCCCGGAAAGGGGAAATCCCTTGGTAAAGAGAGGACACCAAAGGAAGAGAGAAAGGAAGAACAACCGGGTGAGTTTTCCATCCCCTGAAAGGAAAGTATAGAGCCAGTCAAATTAAAACGTTGGTGAAGGGACGATCCTCAAGATAAAAAAAAAAACAAACGCTGTCGAGGGTGCCGGTGCGAACGGGTGTGTCGACGAAAATCCGTTTTTTTTTGTATTTAATAATAAATTAAGGCTTATCGCCTTTAAAAAAAAAAAAGGTGATTTTTCTGATTTCGGAGACAGACACGGTAAAAAAAAACCGCCAAATATTCTTTCGGGAATCTTTGGTAAGCGGGACAGTTTGGCGAAGGGGCGGTAGTTCGCGACATCGTTTTTGTTGCCCTTCTTGTGGATGGGGGTGATTAAGGAGGTTTTCCAAATGTTAGGGAATATGCCTTAAGAGAGTGAGAGATTAAAGATCAGTGAGGGGGAGGCAGAGAGAATGGATTCACAAAAAGGTTTAATGGAACAGTAACTGATTAACGACAAGTTCAATTAAGTGGTGTATCAAATGTCCGTAATCCATACACCGCTTATCTCTTATGATGTTTACAGCTGTATAAGTTCCAATATGCCAATAGCACTGATTCCGTACAAATGTTGTAATTGGTTGCATTGTTGTTTGAAGTATATACACTTGTCTCAAAATTATTGACAAGATAACCAGCAAACAGCACTTCAATATGGCAGCAATTAAATTATTAATATCCACAAATCCAAAAGCCACATGGTGGCGTGCGAAAAAACCATTGAAACCATTGAATGACAGTTGATGATGCACTGTCAATAGGTGTGGTGAATATGTTTGTCGGGGAGTGTACTAGACGATGAACGTACTAGATTCTCCCCGAGCATATAATTGCGAATCCGTAACAGGTATAGTTCGATTCCGAGAGATGATCCATTATTTCTTATTCCTTTTATTACGCAGGAAGCGAACCTTGCGATTGTACTATGGGGGGAAGAGGTTGATGTTTTTTTTTTTCTAGAGTAGGGTATGAACATGGAAATAGAGTAAAGGGTTTCGGTATATAAGTGGGTGATAGCATCTTCAAGGCATACGTGGTCATAGTTGTACGAAAGGTGGTCTAGGTAGTCGTTATGAGGCGAAAATGAGCTTTATGGAAATCGTAGAGTAAGTGATGGGGGGGGGGGGGGGGGGGGTGCATTCGGAAGAAGGTCACAAGAAGATGTTGGTTGTCTATAGGTGTAAAGACGAAGGGGCTGGGTGAGACAGATGTATTGACAGGGTCTGTTGAAAAGATGTGGTCAAGCTGGCTACCCAGAGGTTACGAACATAACTGATCTGATAGAGACAAGAATCATCTAGGCGATCAATGAAGAGGCATTCCTCGGCCGAGGTGGGGTGGGAGGTGAAGTTTGAATGATCGTCAGATATAGCCCAATTGAACAGTACCACTAGTAATATATATTTTACCTTTCTTAAAAAATCCAAATACATTCTAATTTACATTAGATGTGACGAATTCAATCGTTTTAAAATGAGAGATGGGAAAAGTAGAAGATACTTTACAAAAAAACCGAATTGAATGTTCATTTTGATGTTCATTTATTAGGCTTAATCCAAGGTTAGGCTAATATAGTATAATACCTTACAGACTAACTTAAAAACTAAAGTTGTAATTAAAAAAAAAAATATAATGAAAAAAAAATATAATAAAAACAAAAAAGAAAAAACAAGGACGGAGAAGAGGACTTGGTGGTAGGGGAGGTAGGAGGCTGGAGAAGAACGAGTGTATGTGCGGGTGGCAAATGTGGCATTTGTGAGACAGCGACAGTGAACGGCGTATGTGTTGGAATGTGTACGGGATGTAGGGGTATAGACGGTGGGCGCGGCAAGGTCAGGAGGGGAAAGAATTGCCTTTAAATATGAAAATTGAGGCGCGTATGTAGCTCCGTTGCAACCTCTATCAAATAACTGGTGATAGGTTTGGAAGTTTAAACATCTTATACATGATTACTAAAAATGTAGTAGGAATGAGATATTTCAAGCAAGACATTAGACACCCAAGGCTTGACGAGTGGTATCTGATAGCGAAGTTGAAATTGAATATCTAAATAAATATTCGTACAAAAATAATACAGTCAACGTTTATTTGTACATATTTCATTAGTATAGTTTCACCGTTTTAAATAAATTTCCATAAGTATCTGGAATCTTTGGAAGGGTCTTCGATTGCGCCAAACAACACAAAGGATTGGCGATCGTCGAAGGGCGAGCGAATTCCTGAAGCAACCATGTACTTATTTTCTAACCCTATTTTAATGGAGCAATACTGACCATGAGTTTGAATGGTAAATGGTGAAGGTTCCACGTCATATTCATCTTCAGAGTCAGAGGTAGTTTGAGCAATCCCCAGATAAGTCATTCCAAATTTTGAGGCCATATGCGACAGATAGGGCCAATTAGGATCAGTTTCCGAGTACCTCTGAAAGTTTACTTCAATACCTTTCCTCCTCACGTACCAGGTGGTGAATGAATGTTCACTGGTGAATACAATTTCGTCATAATCATTACCATCCACAATCTCTTTCGTGGCAGCACTTTGTATGCTTACGTAATTCTTATGTACCAAATTTCGTAAACATGTTGGAATACTTTGTAGAACTTTTTTTAGTTCGCTTGCGGCAATGTGACCAATTTCTGTGTTCTCAACATCCAGACTTATCAAAATATCTACAGATAATTGATCTGTGAGCTGATTTTTTTCCTTAGCCTTCCAGAATAGGGCACATATACCGACTATGACCAGCGTTTTATCAGACGATAAGTTTTTCGACAGGTTTTCAATTTGATTGAGAATGTCTTTCACATCGACAGTCTCATACGCTACATTAACGGCATTTCCCACGATTTGGTGAAACTTCTTCTCAGATTTATGATTCTCAAACTTTCCACCCAGAGACAAGAGGTCCTTTGACGGAGCAGAAGTCTGGTTTGTGAGATATTTCAAAATTATATCATATGTTCGGGCATTTAACATTCTTTCCATTTCATCAATTATTGCAGATCGGTTGTCCTCATGCGAAACACTTACTTCCAACGGCAGAGCTTCAAATTGCACTAGCAAGCCAAAAAGATTATTTGTGGATATTAGGCCAGATATTCTTACTTCATTCCACAGCGACTTGAGTAGAGCGTAGCTCAAGTTGTTCAAACCATTTTCGAATTTCAGTATGCGAGCGATGTCAATCTCTCCGCTTAACACAACTTGATGGATAATCTTCGAAATTTGCGTAGTGTCTGCATTTTGTTCCAAAAATTCTTTGGTCACATTAAATTGTCCATTTTCAACCGATCGTACGATGTTCCTCGATATAATGCGTTGAGTTTCGTTTCCGAACGGTTTTTGAGCATTGCCGTTCAATTCGTAATCAAGTGTTTCGAGCCTATTTTCGATGTTAACTAACTTGCTCTCCATTATCCGAAAACGTGTTGAAATGTAACTAATCAACTTATCAACACTGGCGTTCTCGGTGCTGATGACTTCGGTACTAGCTTCGAAAGGTATAGCAACAGATGTGCTTACACTTAAAATGGCAAAGTAAACGAACGCGGTATATGAGTGACGATACATCTTTATAAGTCAACTGATTACGAATCAAGGGAGAATTCTCCTTTTATACCGATATTTGTTCACAATGATGCTGGAGCAGGGAACCTATCGCTGTGAGTGACTACAAATTGAATTACCATGACAAATTATTTATAAATAGAATACTTTGCAGTTCGTTTCCAATCTAGCATAAAAAATCTTTAACAAAGAACAACTTGGTTCCTTATCAATAGTAAAGTGAATACAGCTCACAATTTCAGTAGCAGAGCTTAGAGACGGCTGATATCAATTAACAAATACAACATTTTATGTTGTACCATGGATTTATAATTGTACTGTGATTCAAATGGATAATGGTTGTATATGTATGCATAATGAATGATAATGGATATATATGTATGCGGACGGTTATTATCTTATAATAGCTGCAAACAAATGTTTTCGTTTTTTGATTCACATAAATGCGCAGTGCACTAATAAGAAGAGTTATTAGACGGTATTACGGATTGATTGATTGATTGAAACTAAAAAAACGTGATGGTTTGAAATGGTTCAAATGATGGCCAGACCACAACTAACTGCTTTAATCTGTCATCCATGGGGTGAAAATTATGTGGTATGCAGATATTAGATTGGATGGATCCTAAAATCAAACCCTGTGGAACGCCTGCGGCGGCGTAGAAACTTCGGTATAACTTTATTTACCCGAACTTCGAAAGTTTGATCAAGAATAAACTGGTAGCTGATACTAACAGCGTTCTACTGAGACCAGTCCTCAAGAGTTTAAAAGCGTAGAAACACAATGAAATCCTTTCCGCTTGGTTGCTCGTGTTTCGCGTCGGAAACCAGCAAAAAAAAACCCGAAGGACGACAATTGAATTCAATTGAAAACGAGGACTAAATTACTTTCGAGAATCCCAAAGATGTATGCTAAGATAAAACACATCGAAAAGGTCAATCAAACAAAAAAAAAAACAAAAAACCGGCGCGACTGGAATCCTAATTCGTGTGTTCAACAAAGGAAACTCGGAATTAGCTTTTAATTAATTTTATTTTATTCTACTATTTGAAATGAATTGCTTCACAGAATCACGCAAGGTTTGTTATACAAAAAATAAACCAATAAGTTTGAAACACCTCTCACGACCTGGGAAAAAAAACTACTGTTGTCAAAACGAGGAATTTTTACTGCTCCGAGAAAATTGCCTTGTTTGTCTGTTACGCTTTGATCCAAAACAGCACTTTCACGATGCCCTTGATTATCGGCCACTGACCTGCAATCCTTTTACATCAACTCTCCATCTCATATCTCACCCTTTGGCCTAAATTCAAGCCGCCCTTTCTATTGGCTGTCGCTCGTGGAAGCTATGTGAACGTTTTGGGTCATCATTTCTCCATTTGCCTCACACGTTCCTTCGGTCTCCGCCTTGGTCGACATTGCAAGTATTATGCCGATGGCAGTTGGCCAGTCGAAGGCGTGTACTAAGATCTTCGCCCAAGGGGATGCATGATCACGGTTTTACGTGATCACGAAATTGGACCTGAAATGCAATTTACGTGATACGTTTTTAAATGATGATTTTTTTGGTGATCATGTTGCGTTTTGCAACACTCTGAAAGTTAACTCAAGTTTTATTGTAATTCAATTCACCTCTTTTGATATAAATACAATAGTTTTAATAGACAATATTTCAATTCATGATTTTGTAGTGTAAAAATTTATTTTACGTATATATTTTGATGCACTTAATGTTATACTTTTCTTTAAACAATTTTGACTTGATTTAGTAGTCTAAGGTATAATTTCAGTTATTATATATTTATGTCTGGCGTGTGGAGGTATACCGACACACATAACCTCGGAACCGACTTCATCGTAAGCAAGAAGATTACGTCCCATGTAAAAGATGTGATATTTATTAATGACCGAATGTCGGTGCTAAAAATACAGGGCCCATGGTACAATTATGTATTTATAAACGTCCACGCCCCAACAGTTTCTACCGACGAAGAAACGAAGGAAATATTCTACGAAACCCTAGAGAAAGTATTTGATGGAATCTCATCATTTAATGTTAAAATCCTTCTCGGGGACCTCGACGCGGAAATTGGAAAGGAAGATATCCTCCAACTAACTATAGGTAAAGAAAGCCCACACGACGTTTCAAATGATAATGGAACTCGAATTATCACGTTCGCGTCATCAAAGGATCTGGTACTGAAAAGCACGATGTTCAAGCACAAGGCGCCGTAAACATATATTTTGTTTTATCTTCATTTATTTATAGGTCCACCTCTTCTGCCACTTGCATGGCGATTTCACCGTTTTTAGTAACAGTTTCTAGATTATCGCCCAAAACGGCGATGTCATATACATATGCGAGCACTTGTGTAACCCCTTTCAGAAATGATCCGGCCATGTTGTCTTCTTGTACCTTTCTGATGACATACTCCAGCACAAGGTTAAAAACACATGGGGAGAGTCCGTCGCGGAGTTTAAATGGTTCTGAGAGGTGGTTGTCTCTTCTAACTCGCCCTTTATTTTCGTTTATGCAGATTTCAATGAGGGCGGCATATTTTTCGGGACTCCCAACTCAACTCCAATATGGTAAAGCCTGTACCTTGCGACTGAGTCGTAGGCTTTGTTGAAGCCAACGAACAATTGGTGAACCCTCTCTCCATATTCCCACTTCCTTTCCAGCAATTGTCTTACTGTGAACTGCCAATTGGCGGTCTGGGCACACAATAAGAACACACAGGTGTGGTTTGTCATTTAACGTTGTTTTTATTTCACAGATTTTCGTTTTATTTTGATTAGTTTTCCGAATCGCAGTGGAACTTGTATTAGCTAACACACATGTCAATAAATTTGGAAATCACAATATTAAAAAAAATCTATGTACTAACATATCTCTGCAGTGGGCAGCGATCGAATCCGAATATATTTGGTTTCTGTACATACACTATGTACCGGTGATTGTTAAAATGTCAATTATTTTACCGGGACTCCTTCTTATTTAACAATGTCTATAATTAACTCACTAACGATTATGGTTACAAGCACTACGATTCTTTTGGTTACCGACTCTTATTAGTTATTTAAAAGAAAACTCTCCGTAAAACTTAAACCGCGACAAGCGACTCGACTGAAAATGATGTATTGGGTTATTAACCGGCAGCGTGTGTGCGCACTCCATGGGCGATGAAATCTGAATCCACGATGCAATTCACGTCCATCAGATTCGATGGCCGCGAATTGCATCTATAGGGAGAGATTCTATATGTGTCGGTATAGGACAAGTACGTTGCCGTTCGATGAAAACGATGATCGGTGGACACCGGATTAAACAGACGTACAATGATCGGGGGCTGCGGCGATATACCCATACATCGTTGATGATGTGTGCCAGGGATCGAAATAGATTTTTGTTTCAAAGTAAAAAAAACTCTATTTCACGGATCAAATGGTGGCACACATGATGTATATGATGTGCCTATGATACAATGGGGTCGTCATGGTTGTTTATGAGATCCTGCGGCGCCATTTGTGCGGTACCATTATCATGTTTACGAGCATGATAAAACACTAGCCGCCGTACTTCCTTGCACCACACGATTTATGACTCGGCCATAAACCCGAGTATATTTGCATGCCGTCATCATCCACATTTGCCCGCAACCGGCAAATCACAAGAACCATCAGCAAACATCTTTAACACCAGAAGGTGTTAATTGAATCGCCGCCACCGCAAAAAGGGACCACCATCAATGCAATGTTTTTAATTTTTTTTTGTGCAAGAATGTGCGTCCTTTTTTTTCTTGTTTTCTGTGTACACCAGTAATTGGTGTGTATTATAGGAACTCTCCTTCCTATTGTCTTTGTTTCGTACTCATGTCTATTGTAAACAGGAATTTTGAAATCCTGTAGTCAAAATTAGAGATACGATTCGATGTATGTATTAGTAATGCTCTGCGGCGAGCATGATTTTTGTATCGATTAGATGTAAGAGTAGTAGTATAAGCAAATTGTATATATATCTTAAGGATTGGAAAAATAAAATTAGAATGCATCCGACAGTAACCCCGGCGTGTTCTCATTTCTCATATTTCAGCTAATTTTTATCCTATGAGATATTTAGTGGCGTTGCGCCCAAATATTCAGGATTCTTTTAGATATTTAGTGGCGTTGCGCCCGAATATCGCCATACAACTTATCACACTAAGGGTGTTGCACTCTAGTGTACAATAGGTTTGAGCAACAGTTCGGTACAGCGAACGAAATACATCAGGTCAAAAGAGGCCTGATTCAACATTTGGTGACCCCGACGTGATAGTTTCACATTGGTTGCTGCCCCCTCACCGGAGGTAAGGAGCAATATCAGTGAAGACTATTCACGAAGCACGCATCCTAGGCTATCGACAGCCTAGTGAACTACCGCCAGTAGACGACATCCGTGGGAGTGTGTGCGAAGCACACCCAGTGAACAACAGCACGTCCGTAAGCGATCCACATTCGCCACAACAAACCACCAACGAGGTAGAAGACATCTGTGGACGTGTTTGCGAACATACCCACTTAACAGTACCACGTCTTTTCAGCAGAAAAGAAGGTAATGGAACGGAGCATGGACGCCCGTGAAATAACCAAGGTCCTAGCCAGGCAAAAGGCCTTACAACGCGAGCTGACCAAGCTTCAGGCAGCCAGTGGCAAGAAATGGACCGACGCGTTAATGAATAAAGCCAGGACGGCATGGACGCAATTCAACGATAATCATTTAGAGATTATCGAGAGTATTAAGGAGGATCACGACTATATCCGCCTTAATACATTCGAACAGGTACAATCGATGTACCAACAATTGATGGCGACGGCGCCAATAAAACGGCAGTCCGAAGGTGCAAATGACTCGGTATGCAGCCCACAAACAGACGGCCAGGATATGGAGGACGACAGCACTGCCCAGGAGGCCATTAGAAGTATACAAGCTGAAGAAGGAGACGCTCATTCGGACGCTTGACAGAGCGCGAACAATGAGAGGAACAGCACAAATGAGCTTCCATCAGGAACTCCAATTCTCGACCATCACAAGGCTCTGGGCAGATCTAGAAGAGTTACATCTACGGATTGGAGAGCTGGTCGACGATCCTGAGACGATAGGGTACGACAGCCTCACCCATCAAGAACTAGAAGAACAAGTCGAGTTCTCATTGGCCAGTTTACGCAGCTCTCAACATGAGACGAGCCAACAACAACAGAGACAGATCCCCTCGGTACCAAGCGGCCAATTGCCGAAGATCACCATCCCAAAATTTGATGGGGATTATTCAACGTGGAGACAGTTTGCCGATCTGTTCGGAGAAATGGTGCACAAGCAGCCATTAAGTAATTGCCAAAAGATGTGGTATTTGAAAACCAATCTGACCGGAGAAGCCGAAAGATTGGTCCGACATTTTACCACATCAAACGACCAGTATGATGCGGCATGGCAGATGCTGCAGAATCGTTTCGAGAACCACCGACTACTGGTTGGTTCACTCATCAATAAACTTTTGTCCCAGCCATCACAGTCGACGACTGGGTCGAATTGCGCGCACATAAAGGCCCTGCATGACACTACGCAGGAATGTCTTCTAGGTTTGAAGAACCTCAACGTCGACACCAGCAGTTGGGATGCTCTTTTAGGGAACATATTGTTGCAAAAATTGGACCGCAACACCCATTCCCTGTTCGAGCAAGGCCTGGCAAAACCAAAAGAGATCCCATCCATCAAGGAGCTGTTGGCATTTCTGGAAGTGCGTTTCCAATCTCTGGAAGCAATCGGGTCCAAGGATCATAAGAAGGATGAACACAAATCCCGAACAACGTTGACGTCTTCAGTATCCCAGGCCACATTCAAGAAGGAACAACAGTGTGCTGCCTGTGAAAAGGCACATGCCCTTTATCAATGTCAGCAATTCCAACAACTGACAACGGAAAAGAAGATGGACATCGTGCGCAAGGCAAGGCTATGTCGTAATTGTCTCCAGCAGGGACATTTTGCAGACAGATGTGTAAAAACTAGATGCAAGGAGTGCAATCAAAAGCACAACACGTTGTTGCATCCTACAAACAATACACATCGAGCTCCGACCTCGGAGTCGAGTTCCCAACCTCAGCTCAAGGACCAAACACAATCGGTGTCTTTGGGAGCATCGACAGTGAGCTCGTCCGTCAAGAAATTAACACTCCTCGGTACAGCTCGGGTAAAGCTGTCAAGCAGCAATGGTCGAACAATCGAATGCCGCGCCATTTTGGACTCAGGGTCACAAGTCAACCTTATCAGTGAACGAGTCATCAAGAGACTAGCATTAGTCACAAAATCAACGAATTTGACGATACACGGCATCGGGGACGTACCCCAAAGATCCCAGCGACGCGTGAATATGGAGCTCACTGCCACCACAACGAAGTTCTCCACGCGACTCGAAGCGTATGTGATCGGCACGATCAGTTCGCCACAGCCAAGTCAGGAAATCGACATTTCCGCTTGGAAGCTCCCATTGAATGTCCAGCTAGCAGGATCGATGTCCTGCTGGGAGCCGAACACTTCTTCTCATTATTATCCGTTGGTCAAATTAAACTAGAACCAACACTTCCGGTGCTCCAGAATACCCGCCTCGGTTGGATTGTCGCCGGACCAACCCATCAACATCCAGTGGCAACAGCAACTTGTGGGGTGTGTACTACCGATGACGAAGAAGGCATCAAAAGGGCCATCCGACAATTTTGGGAATTGGATAATCCGGCGGACGGTCAGGAACGACGACTCTCACTTAAAGAACAACAATGTGAGACATTATTTCGCCAGCATCGCATCAGAGATTCCGTGGGCCGCTTTACTGTTGGGCTACCATTTGCCAGCGACCCACAAACGCTAGGAGATTCCAAGGAACTAGCACGCAATCGGTTCCTGTCCCTAGAACGACGTTTGGAAAGGAACTCTGAGATCTACGACCAATATAGGACCTTTATGAAGGAATACCTCGAGTTGGGACATATGGAACCAGTAGATGCGATGAAGATTCCGTCGCCGCAATATTACATTCCCCATCATCACGTGTTGAAGCCAGACAGCACCACTACACGATTACGAGTGGTATTTGATGCATCGGCAAAGACAACCACTAATACATCGTTGAACGACATTTTGCATCCCGGACCAGCTTTACAGGAGGACTTGTTTGCCGTGCTGCTCCGATTTAGACTCCCACGATACGTGTTCACAGCAGACATCGAGAAGATGTATCGGCAGATCAGCATCAGGCCCGCTGATAAGCAATACCAACTGATTTGGTGGCGAGCTAATCGCGAGCAACCATTAAAATGTTACCAGCTCAATACGGTAACTTATGGCACAACTTCAGCACCATACCTGGCCATCAAGTGCCTACGTCAGTTAGGTGAGGAGGCCTCTCCACAGTTCCCACATGCAGCAGAAATTATCAAAAACAACTTCTACGTGGACGATGTCATGACTGGCTCCAACAGCCTGATCACAACAGGTGTGATGCAAAAGGAATTGACGGCGCTATTGAGCCAAGGAGGCTTTAAATTGCGAAAGTGGTGTGCGAATCATCCAAAACTCCTGGAACATATTCCAACCACAGACCAGGAAGTCGAACTGGACTTTAGCAACAGTGAAGATACCACCATCAAAACATTAGGGTTAATATGGCTCCCAAAAGTAGACGAATTTGGAGTCCGAGTTAACCTGCCACCCAGAATACGTTCATCAAAACGCACCGTAGCCTCCGACATTGCTCGAATATTCGACCCACTAGGACTGATTGCGCCAGTAACAGTCATCGCCAAGAGATTCCTCCAAGAGTTGTGGGGATTACAACAAGATTGGGATGCAGCACTCCCAATGGAATTCCAAACCAGGTGGCTTCAATTCCGCGAGAATCTTAAGACGATCGAGAGTCTAAAGGTTCGACGACATGTATGCGGTGGAGCAATTACCAAAGATCCTCAATTACATGTGTTTGCAGACGCTAGCGAGAAGGCGTACGGAGCTGCCGTATACTTAAGATCAACGGGATCGGATGGACTAATTCACGTTCATCTATTATGCTCAAAAACGAGGTTGGCCCCACCTCCACCTAAGCGAGTGACCATTCCTCGCCTGGAACTCTGTGCGGCAGAGTTAGCGGCCACCCTGTGTGGAAAGGTGCAACGGCACCTGCGACAAGACAACATTCCGACCTATCTGTGGACAGACTCAGAGATCGTGTTAGCATGGATCCATTCAACAGCGGCTGAGTTCCAAACATTCGTAGCCAATCGGATAGCTACCATACACCAACATAGTGTACCTGCACAATGGCGGCATGTTAGATCAAAGGACAACCCAGCCGATCCGCTATCAAGGGGGGTGGATCCGGATAAACTAAGTGCATGTGCTATTTGGTTCCACGGCCCATTCTTCCTACATGGGGACGAGAAACATTGGCCACCCGCATATATCAGGAAGAAGGACTGCGACGTGGAACGCAAACGTACGGCCACTGTCGCTTTGTCAATTGAAGCAGAGGATCAGACGATCGACCGCATCAACCATAGGAACTCGTTCCAGCGACTTCAACGTATAGTGGCATACATGTTGCGTTTTGGAACCCCGACCCACCGACGAAGCCGTGTCTTCGGGTCTTTACAACCAACGGAACTTGCCAACGCTCGGGTTAAGATCCTGCGCGCAATACAGAGGAAGGAATTGGAAGGGGAACTGAAACACATCCACCAGCACGGCGAGCCAGCTCGATCGAGTCCCCTCAGTGCCATGAACCCATTCCTCGACTCTGACGGACTGCTGAGAGTAGGCGGGCGACTTGGATCATCTAACCTATCTTATGAGTCCAAGCACCCCATTATTCTACCGCATACGCACGTCATCACAACAATCATCATCCGAGAATTGCACATGGAACATAGGCATATCGGCCCACAAGGCTTACTCGCAGTGACGCGGCAAAATTATTGGCCAACCAAGGGAAAGAACCTCACACGCACCATCGTCCAGCACTGTGTATTTTGCGCAAAAACCCGCCCAAAATTATTGACACAGATCATGGGGAACCTACCCGTCACTCGAGTACAACCCGCTCGTCCATTCTCAAACGCAGGAGTCGATTTTTGTGGACCGTTCCAGACCCACTTTCACATCAGGGGTAAGCGACCCCAAAAGAGCTACATAGCTCTGTTCTGCTGCTTCGCGACAAAGGCGGTCCATCTGGAGTTGGTAACGGACCTTTCAGCAGAAGGGTTCATCGGCGCTCTCAAGCGCTTTTCATCGAGACGTGGAAATTGCTCTCACCTATATTGTGACAACGCTACTAATTTTGTAGGAGCGCGTAATCAACTGAGAGAGGTCGGAGAGTTGTTAGCGTCAGAAGGAGCTATCAACAAAGTGACCTCATCTCTCAGCACCAGGGGAACACAATTTCATCTGATACCGGCCCGAGCCCCGCATTTTGGAGGACTGTGGGAGGCTGCGGTCAAATCAGCAAAACACTTGATGCGATCATCACTGCATGCAGCATCCCTCACATACGAGGAGTTGCAAACCATCATTACGGAAGTCGAAGCCATTTTGAATTCCCGGCCTCTTACCCCAGTATCCGACGACCCAAACGATTTATCGGCACTCACTCCGGGGCATTTTCTCATTGGGGAGCCTCTGACCGCACATGTGGATGCTCACGCTGTTCCGCTAAACGTGAAATTACCCACACGCTGGAAATTGGTCACACAGTTGAAACACCAATTTTGGAGACGATGGCATGTGGAATATTTACACCAACTACAGGATAGAAGTAAGTGGAAGCAGCGAGTCCATAACATTAACACAGGGACAATGGTCATCATCCAGGAAGATAATACCCCACCCTTGCGTTGGAAGCTCGGCCGAGTACTTGGCACACACCCAGGGGATGACGGCCTAATTCGAGTAGTGGACGTGCGAACATCTTCCGGAGTGGTTCGGAGACCCATTCACCGCCTAGCGCCACTGCCAATCGAGTGCGACAACCCCAGCGACTTCTCTCGCCCAGCATCTACAACGGATGAATCGCCCAAACACGAGGATTCCCCTTACAAACGACGCCGAATGGTCAACGATCAGGATCATCGGCCCACCAGTCATGCTTCAGGGTTGAATTGTTATTCAACGGGGGGAGTATGTTTATGAGATCCTGCGGCGCCATTTGTGCGGTACCATTATCATGTTTACGAGCATGATAAAACACTAGCCGCCGTACTTCCTTGCACCACACGATTTATGACTCGGCCATAAACCCGAGTATATTTGCATGCCGTCATCATCCACATTTGCCCGCAACCGGCAAATCACAAGAACCATCAGCAAACATCTTTAACACCAGAAGGTGTTAATTGAATCGCCGCCACCGCAAAAAGGGACCACCATCAATGCAATGTTTTTAATTTTTTTTGTGCAAGAATGTGCGTCCTTTTTTTTCTTGTTTTCTGTGTACACCAGTAATTGGTGTGTATTATAGGAACTCTCCTTCCTATTGTCTTTGTTTCGTACTCATGTCTATTGTAAACAGGAATTTTGAAATCCTGTAGTCAAAATTAGAGATACGATTCGATGTATGTATTAGTAATGCTCTGCGGCGAGCATGATTTTTGTATCGATTAGATGTAAGAGTAGTAGTATAAGCAAATTGTATATATATCTTAAGGATTGGAAAAATAAAATTAGAATGCATCCGACAGTAACCCCGGCGTGTTCTCATTTCTCATATTTCAGCTAATTTTTATCCTATGAGATATTTAGTGGCGTTGCGCCCAAATATTCAGGATTCTTTTAGATATTTAGTGGCGTTGCGCCCGAATATCGCCATACAACTTATCACACTAAGGGTGTTGCACTCTAGTGTACAATAGGTTTGAGCAACAGTTCGGTACAGCGAACGAAATACATCAGGTCAAAAGAGGCCTGATTCAACAATGGTATTTGCCTAAGATTCCCTGGGAACAACGATGCAGGTGATATCCAATCTAGCCGTATGGCTCCAATGCACAAGGAGGCAAATTATTTTCTTGACATAAGTCAACAGAAACCTCGTCGATGGCGGCAAATGGTCAGGCTGGATGGCTATATGTTTGAATTAATATGCGAGTAAGTAACGAACTTAGTGAGATACTGTATGTTTACTTTAGATTTCAGGCGGGTCATCGGAGGAATGGCATGGGTAAGGTTACCTAAACAATGATCATATCCATGCCCAAATTCATGATCGGTTGATAGCCGATATCGGGTAATTGTCGCAACTGTCGCGGACCTAAGGGTATAGGCGCGATATACAATTGTGATCTATGGAAAGAATATCGGCTACAGATATGTCAACAATACGCTGGCCAGCGTTTGTTTATCGTAATTGAAGACAGGCTCAGCCGATAGGAGATGAACTGGTTCATGGAATGTGAACCAGGGAAATTCAAAATGTATGGATGCCGTCGGGTAGGTTTTCTTTTCGCGTAAGATGCTGCAGGGGAGCTTTCGCTGCCCCTAATTGCAGGTAAGTACCATGGCTTGGTATTGTGAGAGGAAGTGGTTAATTTAAAGAGGATGGGCGGTTCTTTGGGAATGTATTAAAGAACCGCCACAGCTCCTCATCCAGTCGCAAAGCTGCTGCGAAAGTCTATATGAACGAAGTTTGCTCAGCAAAGCCCCTTGCCAGACGCGGTGAAAAGCTTTGGAAATATCCAATGCGACGGCCCTCGACACACCATGCCCCTTTCTCGCAGACGTCCATATACCGGTTACAAAGGTCAAAAGGTCTCCCGTGGACCGCCTGCCACGGAATCCGTATTGACGATCATTCAGAGGTCCGTTGGACTCCAAATACTTAATTAACTCGGCATTGATGACCTTTTCCATTATCTTAGATAATATAGACAATAATGCAAATGGCCGGTAATTTTGTGGGACACCTTTTTCCCACCTTTGGAATTGGCGGAATTCGAGCGATTTTGTAGTGGGTAGGAAAGGTTCTCCGTGCATAAGATAAGCGAAAGAGTCTACCAAGAACCGGCGATAGTTCTGGAGCACAGTTCTTAAGGACTATGGCTGTGCGCTTCAGATGGCTACAAAGGAACCGTGGGATAGGTATAGTTTTTGTTAGTATTTCCAAATCATAAACATCTAGCAAGCGATCTACGTTAAGATGTTTATGATGGCATGAGTGTTGGTCGGTGGCGAATCGCTATCCGCACAAGTGTGCGCTTTAGGTTTTGGGTCATGCTAGGAATTTAGGTGCTAATTGCTATTAGCTACAGGCGAAGATATTCGTTGTTCGGTTTGTTTACCGAAGAACGCGTTTAATGGGTGTATTGTATTGATGCCCTGTATTGGATGTGTTGGACTGGATGCGTTGAATTGGCGCGTCGAATTGGATGCGTTGAATGTGTAGCGTAGAACGTGTACGCTACAGACCCATACGGCCATATATGGCGAAGCTGCCTAGGTCGGTTATTCGTTTGAAATGCAAGTGGCTGCGCGACCGATACCAAGCAGTGATCTGAGTTTACCAGTGGCGCAGAAATATCTACGGTATAAATAGTCGGTTCGGATGTCAAAAACAGATCCAGGGTGTTCGCATAATCACCTCGAGCATACGGCACTCGCATAGGTTCCTGCACGAACTGAGTCAAGTTGTGGCTAACAGCGAACATCTCCGCCAGCCTCCCAGCCTCGTAGGTTCTGTTAGAATGTACCAACCAGCCGATGTTGTGTAGATTAAAACGCCAAGGACGATAATTTCAGAAGTAGGGCGGTTGATCTGTATCCAGTCGACGGTATGTGAAAGATGTTCAAAGAGTTTCGCTGATCGATCGTCATTCGGGGAGCGGTGAAGACAACAAAGAAATTTATCAGAACCCCTCAGCACGATCATCAACCATACGATGTCTATGTTATTGGGTTCCAACGCTTCCATCCTTTGAAAAGCCTGATGGGACCGCATAAAGACGCAGATTCCGTCCTAATTTTAAGCTTAGCAAAACGGACAAAGATATTCTTAACCGTTTTTCGAAGCTGAGTTAATTCACCCAATGGAGACTAAAACAACATCTTAGGGCGCTGAGCCACTATAGATTCATCTTTCCTAAGAAAGTAAAATAAAAAAATAAATAAATAAACAGGTTCGAATTTATTCTTTAACCGTGTAGAAGTAGCTCATGGTACATGTCCCAAATGCACAGCAGACCGGTTTGACCATTAGTCTCTGACTGACCTCCATTTAATCTGGTTTACCGCGCTTTCGATCTCTTATTGGAATCTGGCGTTATGCAGCTGTCTTAAAAATATCTTCTTGTCGATCTTTAATTCCTAAGCGATGCTACGACTGTTAACGTGCTGGTTTACTTCGGTCATTTTTATACTTTCTGCACCAACAGTTCCGCAGATTCAATATTTCCCGAAACGGGAGTTACAGCTGACCACCAAGATCATTCGATTTGACCCCATGAACATCTTCCTTTGGGTCTAGTTGAAATCAAGAGTGTATGTGGAAACCCTAACAAAATTCAAGCTGCCATTTTTGTATGCATTACACTGTGTATGGACAATTATACTGCCATGTAAATGAAAATGTAAATAAGCAGAACACATTATGCCTCCGAAGCGGTGGCGAACATTTTTCCAAAATTTTGCTTCACAACCAAGTAATCAAAGAAATAAATTATTTAAATCGGATAAAACTCAATATTCAATATTCAGAGTCTTAAGAGACTAGGTTTTTGTTTGTTATAACATCAAACATTAATAATGAAGAAACACAAGGCAAATAAAAGTACTAATGAAATGCAATAAATATGTAAAAAAAAGTAAATAAATAAAATGTGTGTTAACAATTAAAAGAAATTCTTCCTATACATCGCACAATATCATCATCATCGGCACTACAACCGGGAACGGGTCTTGTCCTTATTTAGCAAGTCCTGAGGCTTGTTAAATTTTCCATAATGATTTATTTTGTCTGGGCAAGGTCATTAGTCTTGCGCCAGGGGCTCCCCGACGGGGAATCGAACCCCGGTCTCCCGGGTGACAGGCGGGTATACTAACCACTATACCATCGCACAATATAGGTTAACTAAAAATAAAAATTAACGAATAAATAAAACACGAAAATACCGTCAAAGAAACGAAAGAGTTAAAACTTTTTATATAAATGTATATTTATGTAAGAAAGCAAAAAGGTTTAACATTTAGTGGTACGTTATAAGAACCTCTTAAGTTATTGTCAATAATTTCGTTTTGAAATTGTGAAAACTGTGAAAACGCCACAGATGATAACATCTTGTGTGTCCCATCTAGTCGTCGTATTTGCGTTTAATATTTTTTATAATGATTTTTATAAGAAATATACATTATATAATGCACCTTCACGGACAGTCTTGTTCCTTATTTATTTGCCATAAATATTTGAAATCTTTGGAAGGATCTTCGTTTTGGCCAAAAAACACAAATGAATAGTTCTGGTTTTTTGGCCATTTAATCCCCGGAACATAAATAAACTTATCAACATCGATACTTTTGATAGAGCAATATTCGCCATGAGTTTGTATAGTGAATTGCGGACTCCTAACGCCAGATTTAAATCCTTGTAGATACTGAATTCCAAATATCGAATCGCTATCCCATGCCCCTAAATGGAAATCTCCTGGTGTCGCGATAAAACCAACTTTAAGGTTATCCATCAGAACGCTCCATTTAGAAGATAAATGTTTCGTGGTGAATATAATTCCACCATGAAAGTACGCCACGTCATGACGACCATAAAGGTACTCTTTCGTGGCAACATTCCATATGCATACTCTGGGTTCGTAGACAAGGTTTCGCAGGCAAGTTGGTATATTGTCCAAAACATCTTGAACTGCACTTTGATTAAATTGAGAAATTGGTTTCTTTTTAGCAGCTAAAACGTTTAATATGTCCACAGCCAATTGGTCGGTAAGTTGATTGGATTTCTTTGCTTCCCAGAATAATGCATTGGTGCCTGATATGACCTGAGTGTTGTAGGGTAATTTTGCAATTTGCTTAAACACATCCTCTGCTTCGACAGTAGTGCAGGCTTTACCGACTGCACTCTTAATGATTACGTTTAGTTTTTCAGAACTATAGTTGTTGAAATTTTCGCTTAGGGATAAAAGTTGTTCCGGTGGGGTTGAGTTTACATTTGCAATATAGTTGAAAAATAAATCTCGGGTACGGTCACTTAAAAGTCTTTCCATTTCAGCAATTGTGACGGAGCGGTTAAATGTAGTATCATCATTTATATCTACTGGTAAAGATTCGAACTGCAGTAGCAATGATAAAAGATGATTAGGTTCTATAGAGCCCACGATTCTGACTTCATCCCACAGCGATTTCAACAATGTGTTACTGAAGTTTACGTTTGACAAAACTTTTTCAAAATCTAATATGCGAGATGTTGCGTTGTTGATCTTTTCATTTGATACCACTTGATATACGATCTCTGGAATTTCTGTTGTGTCATTATGACGCTCTAGTATTTCCTTGGTTACATTAAATTGTCCACTGGCAAGTGATCGTACAATATTCCGTATGTGTATTCGTCGGGTCTCGTTTTCAGCTTGTTTTTGTTCAATCTTCTTTACTTGGTTACCAATTACACTGAGCTCATCCAGGATTTTATCCACTTTATCTTCCAGAGCTCGTACTCTGGACACTATTTCTGTTTCTGTTTGGAATTGATGAGTTGCTAAAACATCGGTAGTGGTGTCTTCGACTGAGGTGTCAAGGGATAAAGCTACTGAATTGACTAAAGTAAAAACAGCACAAATAACAAGCGCAACACTATTACCCGTCGAGCTAAGATACATTTTCGAAATTAAACTGATTCCAACTCCCAAGACGGTTGCTTTTTTATACCGTTAATATAGTATACAAAAACAAAAACAAAGTAGCATACGAGTCGGATTACTGGAGAATGATTTCACACTAAAACTAACCACTGAGTAATATAATATATTTGAATCAGATCATTAGCTGCTATTTTCAACAGAATCAACACTGTTTTCAGTGAATTATATGCGGCTGGCGTTAAATTTAATATTAATGCCCGTTAATGGAAAAATGTTTTTTTAATGTGGGTTAACCACCGTTGATCAAACATTTTAGAATTATCGATTAAAGAAACAATCTACTTTAACACTCATATCTTTAAACAATTTTAACTAATTAAACACACGAAGCCGCCCAGTTCACATTTTCATAGTCCTGCAATCTTATTACCTGAACAAACCACTCGGATTTTACACTGAACTTATGAAAGCAACTTACGAATTAAAAGTCAGTTAGGTAAAAGCTGCATAGTCGCATCCACTTCCATACTATGTCCATCCACATTATCATCACTATATAGTTCCGCTTTGCGACATCGCGGGTAAATTACACCAGATTGGTTCTACATGCAATCGTATAGCCATATGCCAATGTATACTTACCTCTCTAACAATTTAAACACACCCTTGCCCATATAATACCCTAATACTTTAGTACCTTAGTTTTTACGTTAGCAGTTAAACTTATATGAATAACGCTTGTATGAAGGTGAATAAATGGTGATTTTGACCACACTAAAACCTTAAAACCCATCCTCATTCCCACTTCCAAGCTTCCGGCCTATTGTCGCCCTACCTTGTCTTGCCACTTACACCACCGTCTCTCCACCTTCGTAAGTCCACCTCTGTAAATTAATTTTTTTGTTAATCGCTAGTTTTTAAGTTAGTTCGTAAGATTATTTTTATATCTTTATACCGCTTGTACTAAGCGAAATAAATTAGGTATAAAGCGCCCTCACTAAATTAAATTAATACCTAAGTCGAAGGGTATTCATTTTCGGAACCCTAGCAGAAAATGTTCTAGGAAAGTAGCCAGACAAAGTCGCAATCTCGAGTTCGAAGCCGAAGGAGTAAACCTCCCAGCCGAAAGAAAAAAACAATTGCTATCGAGGGATAAGGTTCTACAACTTGCTTACATTTAACAAGCATGCACGAAATGCATTAAAGGGCTAAAAACTCTTTAGCTCCGTTACTGAGAAATAAGGCAGTCGTTCCGAGAACAAAAGTTCTCCTATATAACACCATTACTAGACCGATGCCAAGTCCGTCAATTATTTATTCCTTGGATGCTTTCTGAATTCTCTGAATAGAGTAAGCACCTGATCCATTTAAGAAATTCCCTCCAGAGCTGGACTGTTTCCCGCTACACCAGCACGGCTGTTCGTAAAATACTTTTAAATAGAGTAAAAATATATTATGTTTATTATTCATGCGTACCACATCAAACGCAATTGCGTAATTACAAAAAATAAATTAAATATACCAAATAATTTTTTTTTCATTGAAATTATTTACTATTTATTAATTTTATTATATAACCCTATTCTTTTGTTTTATCATTAGGCCCAAAATGTACCAAAAAACCCGTCCAGCGACGTACAAAATTTCGCGAATGAACCTTTAAAATGCGTTTGCATATACCTATATGCATATATACAACATATACCTATATGCATATACAAACGGATTTTAAAGCTTCATTGGCGGAATTTTTTGCGTCGCTGGACGGGTTTTTTTGGGGATATTTTTAGCCTAATGACGAAACAAAAGAATAGAGTTATATTTAACCAAAATTTAAATGTGTATATAATTCTCGCCATTTGTACCATTTCAACGTATACGCATTTTTCTTATGCTGATAGTGCCTTCCATTTCTTAGCCTATCCATTAGCCCATTCAAATACGGATTGCGTCTTCCGGCCCGGCCGCATTTGCTTCGGCTTCCCTTCGGGATCTTTTCGCGGTAATGGGTTTGATGAGGAATCGTTATCGGAAGAAGATATCTTATAAACAAATGACAAAACTGTAACGAAAAATATTCAAATTGAAAATTTCCAAATAAAAAAATGTCTCTACTTTTAACCAAACAGTCCGGCTCAACGATTTGTAATTAATTGCGTCAATATGTCGTACTTTCATTGACAGGAAAACAATTCATTGATAGAAAAGAAAAAAGTTTTTTTTAAAACAGTAAAGTGCAAAGTGTATTACAGAGAAATCCAGAATTTTCCAATAGATCTGTATCTGGGGTTGTATGAGTGGGATCGGGTTATACTAGATAGCGTTAGAAAGAGAAGACACCAGAGAAAATACGCCATATTTTAGATTTTCTTCGATAATGGCGAAAACGCTAGCCAGGCGGCTGAAAATGAATAGTGTTTATGGTCCCAATAGTATAACAGCCAAAGTAATTTTTGTCACACCAATTCGAGAAGTTGTCAAGATCTGATTGCCGCAGTGCAGAATCAAGTGGTGACTCGATAATCTTGTTTATTTTGGTGTCATCAGCATATAAGGACAAGCAGTAATTCTTAATGACCTTATCAATATCATTAGTGGCATTGATAAATAGGAGAGGACCCAGGTGGCTACCTTGAGGGGCCCCAGAGGCGGCAAGGAAGGAGTTAGATATCGTGGACCTGAACCAAACGGAATAAAGCCTATCCTCTAGCTAAAAAGAAATCCATTCCAGCAATCCAGGTTCGAAGCCGAGGGCGGAAAATTGAAGAGGAGTAGGTAGGAGTAGAGGCGGCAAGGAAGAGGTTGGATATCATGGGCCAGAACCGAACGAAATAAAGTTTATCCTTTAGATAAGAAAAAATCCATCTCAGCCATCAAGGTTCGAAGCCGAGCGCGAATAATTTGTGTTAAACAAATTTAAAAATTGTATTCAAATTGTACCGTTGCATTCAGGCCCTTAAGGCACACAACTGTCATACACGCCAAGAAACGCCAAACTCACATTTGTCAAAATTCACTTCTTTCTTCTTAGCATCCAGCTTTCGTGCCGTTCGGACGTGTGTCCAATACGTAGTGTAAAATATATATCCATATCCTTAATTTAAACAGCAATCCGTTTTGTTTTTTATCGTTCACCCTGCCTGTTCAATAGGTTATGGGCTCAGGTTCGCGGAACGATAAATATTTTTGTGTTGTTTAAATTCTTTTCGATTAAAATCTCGTGTTGTAAGTCCGCCCTCGTGCAACAGTGAAATTTTACAACACGACGATGGAGAACGAATCAAATCGGATAACCAAACTCAAGGGCATTGAGAACTGGAGTACGTGGAAGTTCCAGGTACGCATCATTCTACTCTCTAGTGGAGCATGGGACATCGTCAGCGGAGAAAAGGAATTTCCAGAGGAAAACATAACCGAAACTCGTCGAACAGCACGTGCGTCATGGACAAAACTGGACACTTTTGGACAGCGTACTATCGCCACATCAGTCGACGAAGAACCGCTACTTCACATCATCAACTGCACGACTTCCAAGGAAATGTGGAACAAACTTTCATCTGTTTATGAACAAAAGTCGGAGACCAGCATTCACATTCTACTTCAACAATGGTACAGTGTTCAGAAGGACCCAGCTCACAACATTACTACACACGTTGCCAAGTTGGAAAACCTTGCACATCGGTTGAAGGTTATGGGTGAGAAAATGTCTGATCGGCGGATAATCACAAAAATGTTAATGACTCTTCCCTCCACCTTCAAACATTATATCAGTGCATGGGAATCAACACAGCCCAATGAGAGAAATCTTACCAACCTTATTTCCAGACTCTCAGTCGAAGAATCCAGGCTAGAGGCTGCAAATGCAAGAGACAACGTGGCTTTTATAGCTGGGAAATCACGACAAAAGAACTTCGAGCAGAAATCCTCAAAATCCTGTCATTATTGCAAGAAGCCGGGCCACTGGAAGCATAACTGTTTCTAGAGAAAAGCAGCCAATGAGAGAAAGGCAGAAAAGGAGGGTCACTCAAACAGGAAAAACGACGCGCTGATCAGTGCCTTGACTCTCGGTTCGGACAACCTGGATTGTTCCAACATCTGTCTCATCGGCGCGAATGGTTTTCAAATTTCGTCCATTTTCAGCAGCCAAAATCTGTTCGAGTTGGTGATGGCAAAACGATCGCAGCTGCGGGATCTGGAGACATCGAGGTTGAAGTTTTCGACGGAAAAATCTGGAAGCTGAAATACCTGAGTAACGTCCTCCATGTTCCAGATCTAGGCTTCAATCTTTTCTCCCTAGGAGCAGCCCTTGACAAAGGCATGTCTCAAAAATCAGACAGCAAGACTTGCCATCTATTGAAAGATGGAAATATCGTTGCAGTGGGAGAAAGATTTGATCAACCTTTCGAGATGAAATTTATAATCGTGGGAAATGAGCACCAGGCAAACGTCGTCGTCAAACAAGAAACACTCCTCACCTGGCACTAAAGGTTAGCTCATCAGAATTTGGAGCAGGCTAGAAAGATTTTGAAGAGGATGAACCTACCCTTTACGGACGACAAAGTCAAATGTGACGACTGTACCCTCGGCAAGATGCACCGGCTCCCTTTTCCAAAAAGTACCTCAAAAACCGAGCGAGTTGGTGAGCTTGTTCATGCTGATCTGTGCGGCCCAATGACTGACACATCAATAGGAGGCGCTCGTTATTTCTTGCTGATCAAAGATGATTTCAGCCACTGGAGAACTTGGTTTTTCATCAAGGCGAAGTCGGAAACAGCCCAGTGTCTGAAGAAATTCCTTCTCCAAGCAGAAAAACACCTGGACAAAGGCATCAAGGTCATCAGGACTGACAACGGTTTAGAATTTGCCAACAGGGACGTGGAGAAAATCACCAGTGATCTCGGTGTGATACACCAAACAACGGTTCCCTACACACCAGAGCAAAACGGGTCAGCAGAACGCAAGAACAGGACAATTATTGAGTCGGCCAGGACTATTCTTCATGCAGGAGAATTCCTCAAGAAGCTATGGGCAGAGGCAACCCTCTACGCAGCCTACACCTTGAACAGGACTGGAACCAGCAGCAAAAATGGAGCAACACCTTGCGACCTCTGGCTGGGAAAGAAACCAGACCTTGCCTCACTCAGGTCTTTTGGGGAGGAAGTTTTCGTTCACATCCCCAAGAAAAAGAGAAAGAAATGTGATGTCAAAGCCAAAAAGGGCATATTTGTAGGTTACGACGAAACAACGAAAGGGTACCGAGTCTGGTTTCCTACTGAAAACAAGGTAAACATCTTTCGAGATGTGAAATTCACTGGACAAAGATGAATGAACTTGAGAAGATTTCCAGCAGACAAGTCAAGCAATGAGCCAGCAACAATGAACTTGAGTGTTCCTCAAGTTGCTGAAATTGATGAGGAGCCAGAGATCGTGAACTTGGTGAACGGTGGTGAACATTCTAGAAGTGAAGCTGAAGAACCCTTGTATGCGCTAACGGGTGATGAAGAGCCACTCGAAGAACCTGTACCACTGCAAAACTACAATCTAAGAAACAGGAACCAAATTCGCCAACCGGTTCGGTATCCTTCTGGTTTGATTTCAGTGACTGGCCAACTTGATCTTGAAAGCTACGATGACGCCATCAAATCCGAGGACTCTGAAAAATGGAAAGCAGCCATGGATGAGGAGATCAATTCGCTGCAGAAGAATCACACTTGGTTTCTGGAGGAACCACCACCAGATCAGAAGGTGATCGACAATCGATGGTGTTACAAGGTGAAACAATTCCCTGATGGTAGCATCTAACGATACAAGGCCAGGCTTGTTGCCAGAGGTTTCAGTCAAACTCCTGGTGTCGATTATAATGAGACCTTTAGTCCCGTATCCCGATTTGAATCCATTCGCCTCATTCTATCCTTTGCAGCTTCCCAAAATCTTTTCTTCAAACAGTTCGACGTTAAAACAGCTTTTCTCTGTGGAAAGCTGGAAGAAGTCATCTACATGAAGCAGCCAAAAGGTTATGAAGATGGTACCAGCCGAGTATGCAAACTCATCTGAAGTTTGTATGGACTCAAGCAGGCGTCGAGATGCTGGTACAAACACCTCACGAAGTCCCTGGCCAAAGCTGGACTACGTCCAACCAGAGCTGATTACTGTGTCTTCACCAACGGAGATCCTGAGAATCAGTTGATGCTGGCAATTCACATCGACGACGGATTGATTGCTGCAAAAGATGAGAAAATGATTGAGGAACTAACAAACCAACTTCGCCAGGACTTCGATATTACCTTTGGAAGTTTGAGCACTTACCTTGGACTGCAAGTTGAACGAATGACAGATGGTTCAATTCTTCTCCACCAGGAGGCCTACTGCAAGAGAATTCTGCAGCGCTTCAACATGGAGCACGCAAATGCTGTTGCAACTCCGGCAGACCATCATCATCAATTGAGTGCAGAAATGCACAATAATGGTGACAGGGAGGCGCCAGAATTCCCATATCGACAAGCCGTGGGAAGCCTTATGTATCTCTCCGTAGGTAGCCGAACAGACATCACCTTTGCAGTCAACAGTGCCAGCCAGCATCTTGAGAACCCGAAGAAAATCCACTGGAGTGCAGTGAAGAGGATACTCAAGTACCTGAAAGGTACAAGTGGGTATGGTCTTTATTTTCCAGCCGAGCAGACAAACAAACTCCGGGCCTACAGTGACGCAGACTATGCAGGAGATGTCGAGACCCGAAAATCAACGTCTGGCGTTGTTCTGAGGTTGGGGAGTCAACCGTGTCATGGAGTTCCAGCAAGCAGAAGACGGTGGCACTTTCTACCACTGAGGCAGAATATGTCGCTGCAACTCAAGCTGTGAAGGACGTCACCTGGATGAAGAGACTCATCGAGCACCTCAGCCTGTGCCAAGATCTGGAGAGCACCCTCCTCATCGACAACATGAGCGCCATCAAGCTCATCAAAAACCCCGAGTTCCACAAAAGGAGCAAACATATTGACGTGAGATATCACTTCATACGCGACAGTTTCGATAACAAAATCTTTGCTTTAGAGCACGTCGCCTCCAAAAACCAGCAAGCAGATTTGATGACCAAGCCCCTGACGAGAGCATCTTTGGCGGTTAGGTATGGTCGAAGTGTCACCGAACTGTTCCGCCGAACATTGTTCACGAATAGAGAAACAACCTGGAACACAGGGGCATTGTCACAAATAAAACGCTGAGAGATCTTTTCACTTTCTATTTTATTGTAAATGTTTTAGCATCTTTCGTCACACAAACTTCAACGTATAAATCCGAATTACACGACAACCGACACACATTTCCTTCTTACGACACGGAAGGTTTACTATTACCTTTAATAGTTTCGCGGTGAGATACTCTAGCGCAAGGGCGAAACGACGGATACCTCCTCGTCGAGCTCTCTCTCGTTCTCGACCTCCTCGGATTATCGAAAGTTCAATCTCGACCGTTCGATACAGACCTCTCGTCCCGGTGGCGATCCCAATTAGACTGCTATCTGCCCTCAACAATATCCTGCTCACACAGATACCCAGATTCAAACTGGTATCTGTATCTATCCGGAAAATATTCCCTATTTGCTCTGCTAACAGAACTTCCGAATTTCTGTTAGCAGCATGTTCTCACATCCCCCGGGATATTTTGTAGTTTCCTGAAAGGGGAAAGTCATCTTTGCACACATCATTATTATCGCTGATAGAATTTCATTTCCACGGCCTTCTGTTTGCACAGAACATCTGGCGCCCAGACCAGAGATATTCGGCGATTGTTTTGACGTGCAGTCCCTGGGACTTATTTGAACTTGGTACCCGGAATCGAAATCCATTAGATCTTTATAATGGTGCGAAATTCTAGCGTGGCCATGGGACCGGAGTATTGCCTTTGTTGGCTTAACTCCTCATAAATTATCGGATATCTCGTTGAGATATATTCGATTGCGATAGGTCGTGGCTGCCTTCTGTTGTTCAACGGATTTGGGTGGTCCTTGCGTTAGATTACCCGCACGTGCATCCGTTGATCGGCTCATTCTTTGATGATAGCAATTCTTTTGTATTGAATTTCGGAATTGCCGGTTCGATGAGATGTTCCTGGGCGCAGGCAGCATGTATGGCATTTTGGGATAGAACGCATGGATGCTTATACCTTTGTTTCAGGCATGATGAGTTATAATTGTTGAGCTTGACCTAAAAAGCTTTGGGGACGTTCAGTTCCTTGCTTTTTGGTGTCGGTCTCAACGTTGGCTGCGAGTTGCAGGCCCTATCGTGGGACTTTGGGGCACGCGTCTCTGGGCGCGTGCAACGCTCTCAGGTAAGTAAGTTCTTTGAAGGTAGGAACCTTACCTGCGCAGAATTGTGCGTTCGTAGAACGCTACACATCTTTCGAAGAACAAAGAAGGATGCTCAACATACAGGATGCCAAGGGTCTACAAAAACTCCACTAGAGGAACTAAAACGTCACCACATACAACAACTTAAACAATATTTTATCACGCAACTCACAACACAGTCAGAAAACATCCTAACTGCGAAATCAATTTGAAGTTAACTTTTTAGTAGGAGTGTTAAACAAATTAAAAAATTGTATTCAAATTGTACCATTGCATTCAGGCCCTTAAGGTACACAACTGTCATACACACCAAGAAACGACAAACTCACATTTGTCAACTTTCACTTCTTTCTTCTCAGCATCCAGCTTTCGTGCCGTTCGGACGTGTGTCCAATACGTAGTGTAAAATATATATCCATATCCTTAATTTAAACAGCAATCCATTTTGTTTTTTATCGTTCACCCTGCCTGTTCAATAATTTGAAGAGGATTATATTGTGTGACATTTCGTCTAATGCTTTACTGAGGTCGGTCGAGTCCATATCGACCTCATAACCTTCCTCTAGTGCTGAGACTGTAAAGGAACTGAACTCGAGAAGGTTGGCTGTAGTTGAGAAAAGCATGTTGCCTTGGTGAGATAAAAGATTTGCATCAGCCCATCGCAAAAAAGGGCAAAGACTGTACAAATCCAATCAACATGCGTTCGAAAAGTTTACTCCCAAGCATCAGTAAAGCATTTGAAAAAATCATTAACAAAGCTCTGCTAAAATGGGTAGACGACAACAACATTATTCCTAATAACCAGTTTGACTTTAAGGCGGATCATGAAACCACACATGCCACAGCTAAACTGGTCTCCGACATACAATGGAATAAATGTAGGAACCAATGCACAGGGGCCTGTCTGATCGACTTAGAAAAAGCCTTTGATACCGTCTGGATCGAAGGGTTGTATTACAAACTGGTCAGATATGGCATACATAAGCCTTTACTATATGTACTTTACGATATGTTAAAGGACAGGAGGTTCGTGGTCAAAGGTGGTAATGTGACCTCTAATAATACGTATAATATCAAGAATGGCTTGCAACAGGGCGCGGTACTCTCTCCGATTCTTTTTAACATTTACATTAGCGACTTATTAGATGCACTTCCGCAGGCTATTGCGTACGCAGACGATCTCATAATTTACAGAACAGCTCCGAAAGTTGAGATCATAAATAGTTGAATACAGCGACACATCAACAACGTGCAGCGCTATTGCGATGACTGGAAACTTAAGATCAACTTCCAGAAATGTGAAGCCATCCTATTTAGAACTCCATTACATAGAGCCACGAACGACACACGGAAAAACTGGCGAAAGCTAGTTATCCTGGGATCGCATAGCAATAAACTGGTCAAATGATCTAATTTTCGGGGCTTATTATCCAAATACCCTGTACTATGAGAACGTGCATCGCAACGGTTTTGTTCCACCAGAGGCGTTCCTTGATTTGGACATGAAAGGGCTTATACATCATAGATCCGGAATTCCGCTGATCTATCATGTAAATAGATCATCCGTAGACGGGCGATTGTGCTACGAGCTGAAAGTAACGCGCACCGAAGAAGATCTCTTGCGCTTCAGTAGGGCTATCTCCCACAGAGACCGGGACGATAGTACTGGACAGCGTCAACAATTCTGGTGGTTGAATCACATATAAAGACCTAGATACCAAAGTCGGTAAAGAATAACAGTATAACAGCCAGCTTACATAGACTTAGCTTTTCTAGAATTAGGGTAGTATAAGATTTAAGTTAAGTTAAGTTAAGTTTTTTAAATAAGATTATATCAACAAAAAAAAAAAAGTAGGTTAAATTTTAAGAAAAAAAAACAAACAAAAACTCGACACAAAGTTTTCACAATTTTTCTTTGTCATTTAAATAATTATAAGTACTCCCAGAAACAAAATTCTGTCGCCGAAAAGCAAATTATGCAATAGTTATGTAATGTTTAGCTTAGAGCGTCTGCGTAGGACCAGTAAGTTATAATATAAGATAATTAAGCTAGAATTTACGCATTTTTTGTCTAGCATGTAATTTAGAAACTAAGAAGATAAAAAGAAAATAAAAAAGTGTTTTAAAAATGAAAAATAACACCCCAAAAAGGTCGATTCTCAAAGCCTTGAACGTTTACTTTTCGAATCCTCCTTAACCGATGAACTTCAATAATAACAAATCTCCTAATTCAATGAGTCACATATCACCGCCCACTGTGGTGTTTTGAGCTGAGTCGTTGAAATGATACCAGATTTTCACTTTCACCAGTGCAACCTCTCACCTAAATCTACCTCTGTTGCACCTACAACTAACGGTTACTTATGCTACACGTAAGGCCTACCACCCCCCAATACTTACCCTTTGGGGTCGCCTCCCACCAATAATCCAATTCACTTTCACGTGAACACCCATATGTTGATTAACCTTAATAAATATATCCAATACCTGTAAAAGTGCATGAAATCCCAAATGCATGCACAGGCGGCTCATAGAATCCAGACACTACATCTGGAAAAATCTATGACGGCACAAAAGAAACATTGTGCTGCTCATAATTATAAACAATTACATAGAAACGAGGCAATCGCTGGCCATGTGCAAATATAATTTTTTAATGATGGTGTTACGCACGTCCAGATAAGTGTCGCCCTATTAAGTAGGGATCGCAGACTCACTAATAAACTATATTTTATAACCCCAGGGTTTTCCAATAGGGACTTGACAACTTTTTTTCGGTAGAAAATTTTTATAATTTGCAGACGTTGTTCGTTCGTGTACTTAACAATGATGAAAATGTTGAGTTTACTGAATAAATTGACAGTGACAGTTCGATGATTACATACATGACATATTGTGATGCATATGACAATCAGCTGTGATATCTGGCAGGTCTCCAAAACAAAGTACTAGCATATTCTAAAAAGTACTGGAAAACCGGAGACTATGAGCAGCAGAAAATTCGAGGCTATGGAACGGACGGAAACGATACGCCGAATCAGAATGAGGAAAAACGGTATAAATACGTTGCACGCAGATCAAGGAGGGAAGTAAGCAGTAAGGAAGCGATAAGTCAAGAAGCGATAGGAATTAAACGATAAGTCTCAAGAGAAAGAAGAGTCATCGAATTATTAGCGAAATATCAAGGAACGGTTGTTATTAACAGACTAATAAAATGTTTTCAAAGAAAATCGATTTAACGGCTCTTAGTTAGTTGTAAAGTAATTAATCCAGCGAACCCCAAGCTCGCTACAATATTAAACAAGTGACAAAAAGTATGAGTTCTTTTCTATGAGAAAAAAATTCGAGAAAACGACATTTTTTGAGGGTCTCAGATGATAAGCTCCCTTTAATTCTTGATTTTTAAACAAAGTGTGTCATTTCGTTTCGATACACAAGGCAACAACCATGACGATTTGACTTTAGAAACATTATTCACCTTGTCGTTGCATCCAATTTTTGTTGAAACTTGTTGATCATCAATGTGTCAAATCGCCACCGACCGGCACTTTTTTTACTTGTTGCTTATCTAACGCAAGATTCTTTTTTTAGATAGCCTTTTGCTAGCCAGAAGTCAAAATGTTTGATCCCTTAGTTCATTTATTACACCTTCGGCAGTGAATACCTTAAATTAGTTAAATTACTTGCCACCTTAATGGTTGAGTTAGTAAGGAGGTTGTGTCTTGCGTTTGATTGTGCAAACCTAGGTTCAACTGACAACTCTTGCTATTGTCCAGTTCGGCATAATTACTGAGTGGTAGGTAGGGTCCCAAAGGCCAGTGGCCCGGTGAAATACCAAAATAATTAGGGTCTATGCCTAATCCGGGCCGCGGCTGGACACCGAGCAGTGAATGCAACCGGAAAAACAATTCACATTTGAACCCTCGTCCGTAACGGTATTTTGCGCTCTTATATTCCAAATTAATGAGAGTATCTAAAAAAAAAATATAAGGAGATAAGGAGAAATCTGTCCTTCATCGTGCCACTCTGGCCATCTTGCGACAACCAGAATCACCCACATCCATGAGGATGTTGGGCTCGGTCTCAGGATTTCTGAAAAGGGAAAGGGGGAGGTATCTAAGGACCGTGTCTACAGGGTTAGTTCAAATGGTCTCTAACTACTTGGATGGAGAGATGGTGGGAAAGAAATCATGCAAGACCGACAGGTATTGAGTGCAGTTGTAAACGCACGTCTTTGGCGTCTGATAATCTGCACCTTGGTCGATGTGTGTGTATTTTTGCTGTCCTGTAATGTGCGGGCGTGCGTGTAGTATATCAGCATGCGAGCCTATGGGGTGGGTCCAAGAATCCTCTATTATAGAGAGGAATGTTGTTGCGAAGGGTGCTCTCTTCAGTTTTGTACTGAAGAAAAAATTGTGGCGGTCGGATTCGAAGAGATCGCAGGAGAGAAGGATCAAGATTGTTCTAATTGCTTTCGAGATACTTGTATGCTAACTGGAGCAAATACTCGTCGATTTGGGTTATGTGGGCACGTTTATGTAGGTGAGAGTTGGGGTAATGGCGAACGTCAGGCCTTCTATAATGGTTGATACATCTTAGGAGAAGTTTCCTTTCGAAAACTCGAGGTATTTTCGTTTGAACCGAAGATATATATGACAATATGCGAAAGGCGTACGATATTCCCGATCGGATTAGCTGCTTATAGCAGAGAAGTTTAACTTTGGGGTCAACTTTTTTCGTCCACTTTAAAATGTTGTGCAGTTGCTTAGACCTGTTATATAATTAACAATGCTTGTTAATAACCCCCCCCCCCCCCCCCCCACACACACTCACTTACCATATATATCAATATACAAATTCGCGTCCATACCCTATAAAATATACATACTATATCTAAAAACAACATTGTCCTATACTTCAATAATACATTTTCTATTTCACATATTTTCCCCTAACAAAATACCATGCTATCCCAAAAGCAGTTCCCATGGTCAAAATGTTCCATTGTATTACATACAAACATTCCCCGCCCTTTTCATCCCCTATCTCACATTTTCGTAATACTTAAATCAAACCGAAGTACAAAATTCTCTTTACGAGGCGCTTTGATTCTTGTTCACACACAACCACGTACATGCCATTACCTTATGTACCGAACACATGAATTCGGTATCAGGTTCGCGAGAGCCAAACCAATTTCAACGAATCGATAAACGATAAGGAGGGGACCAAATTTGTGTCCTCGTATATAAGGACAGGCTCCTCGATAGTATAGTGGTTAGTATAACCGCCTGCCACGCGGGAGACCGGGCTTCTATTCCCCGCCGGGGAGGCTCTGGCGCAAGACTAATGACCTTGCCGGGAAAATAACAAATCATTATGGAAAATTTAACAAGCCTCACGACTTGCTAAATAAGGCCAAAACCGGTTCCCGGTTGTAGTGCCGATGATGATGATATAAGGACAGAAATGAACGATTGATGCTATCTCAGTAAGCAGTCGTGAAAATCCTGGTGCGAGTCTAGTGTTTTTGAAAATTGACGTGCGTAGTGGCTAAATGGGAATGCTCATTCGTTGTACGTTATGTTTTGAATAGTCTCTCGTAGTTTTACAACCGTGAGTGTGTTAGATTATTAAAAATAATTAAAACTGAAAAACATTCGTGTTTTTATTTTTATCTATTTTTTAATAAACAATAAATAATTCTGGTTGATACTCCCAGTAGTTGTATGTCTCAAAAATTAAGCCATACATCTCTAAATACAGACTAAAGTAAAAAAAAAAAACCGAACATTTTAAGGCTTTCTTGTGACAAAGCCAAAAAAGCCTCAAAAAAGGAAAGCAGCTCACATTGGATTGGTGGTAAAGGTCAACCCAATCAACAGAACCAGAATTTGAGGAACCATCAACCCCAATCGACCTCTAACACCAGATACACCATATTAAAGTGAGTACGTTGAAATTAGAGGGGTCGGAGCGAACATACAGGGCAAAGTCTCTGCTTTCAACCTGGCGAAGGCCAGGACGATCCTTGTCCCTGTTCAATCCAATTTGACATGCAGTCTCAACGTGACACCCCTGGATAGCTACTTTGGCACCCGCCAAGTAGTGAGCAAATGCATGAAGCGACATCCTGAGAAAGGTTGGCGCAAGGCTAATAACCTTGGCCGGAAAAACAAATTATTATGTACCATTTCGGATAAGTATCGGATAAGGACCGGTTACGGGTGGAGAGACTTGTCAAAATAGGCCAAGACCGGATCCTGGTTGTAGTGCCGATGATGATTATGACGTTCAAGTTAACATTTTATATTATATAAAATATTCTTTGTCTACAATATATTTTCCAACAGACCGACAGAGGACCTTTTAGAGGATATGGGTTATATTTTTGGGGTATAAATAACTCCAAGATATTTCATCCTGTAGTGCGGTCTATTCGTAGTACCTCCTATTGGTATTTGGGAGCGTTTACTACTCAGTATTATGGCTACTGCTTTGGATGGATTAAGTCTAATTTCCATCGACTGTAATACTGATATAGTTCGTCCAGGTGGCGGTTGAGTCCATTTGTGGTGAGGCTTTTGGATGACGTTTACCTTACGACTTCATTTACATAGCATATTTGGTTTACACTCTTGTCCACAGGACGAGAAATACCTAAAGTGTAGATATTAAATAGGATGGGACCTAAAATAGAGCCCGGGGGTAAATCTATCTGAAGTTGTCAGTCGGAACGGTTATATACGAGTACATTTTAAAAGTCGCGAGTGTTACCCGTTGTGAGATTTTAGATTACCCTTAAATGACAGAGCACTATGCGAGCGGACGGAGAGTAAATGGATAAGGAAAGGAAGTATCGATGGTCTTAAATGCATCGACATTACAGCGACCAGGAAATACATGACCAGGTAGAGCATCCCACATTTGAGTGGTTCGGGTAAAGAATGACTCTCTATGCTTATTTGTGCGCCTAAAGTTAACTTTCAACGTTAACTGATGGACATTCTCAGATTGGCGGACATAGTGGGAAAATGTCACAAGAGGTGGAACACATTCACCAAGTTCATTTGGGCAAAAACCGTTATAATATCTACGGAAAAGAGACAAGCACAGAACTAAACAAAGGAGAGCTGGGGTCTGGTCGTAAGTAAGTACTGATTTCTGAAACACCAAAAAGTCTCATATTTAATTCCATTCATAACTTACTATATACTACTACTATTTATTGGCCTATAGGAACCCGGAGTTCACGACCTCCCCGACTCAGCTGCGCCATCGTTCCTTGTCCTATGCACTCCCCGTTCACGTTTGACCATCTGATCCGATTTCCTCAAGGTCAAACATAACATTGTTCTCAATCTCCGTCGCGGTCGTCCTGTCGGTCTCTTTCCCGTTGGCCTGTCGTCAAGAATTCTACGCACGGTCCTATCGTTGCTCATTCTTGCCACATGTCCCGGCCCAACTTAATCTTTGCGACCTGATTACTCTCACTATTGTAGTATTGTTTGCGGTATAGCCCTATTTCGCCATATGATAACTTAGAATGGAATATACCATAAAAAATTAGCTTCAAAAGCTTAGTGAAGCGAGCGTTACGTAAAAAATGAAAGTGGCGAAGAGTGCAAGGGAAATACCTTTTTAGGGTGTTTGCGTCACGTAAAAAACACATCCTCGAGTAAAGAGTAAACCTCAGATATTTAAATTCGGTTACAGTTTCTGTTAAATCACCACCAACGGGTTGCTTCGCGTGTCGAACCACCAATCTTCCGGTGGACAAGAATCTACCAAACGACATATTACGTGTTTGTTGCTAACCAATGGTTTCCCTAGTGCCTGTCTGTCGCATTTGTGTTTACTGGGAATGCACGTACATCTGCCATAACGAGTGTTTGATCACATAACCTTCGTCGTCGGTTAACAACAACTATCATTCTCCAAAATGACCACGTCAACACTGCTCTGGTGCATGATGCTGTCAAACGATGGCGAACCTCATCAACCGGATTCATGTTATTCAAAGCGAGAACCACCTGCGACTATTAGCTAGATCGTCCAACCATTCTCAGCGAAACGTCCGATTAATCGTACGATTTCTAAGATAACCACTTCACTACGACAGTACGATCAACACTTTATGATAGCATACAGGACAGTTGACTGACGACGCCTCAGGGAGTCAGTAGTGGAACGTTAACCTGCTAGGACGGTTTGATATGACGTAACGTAGATAGTTTGTCGATGGTGGTACGTTTATTTCGGTTTTGAATTGGTTATTGAGCCCTTGTGTACTCGCAAGTTGTGTGCCCTGATTGATCAATGTTGTGGTGGATTCCACAAAAATTCTCAATGTAGTTTTCCATGTGTTACGGATTCGTTATGAGCTATGTTAGGTACAATGCCACTCTCTCTCTCTCTCCCTCCGTCATGAATAGTAACAAATGAAATTTTCACAAAAAGAAGACAAAAACCCACAACGTAAAATAAATAAAATATAAGCGGCGAAAAATAAAACAGGGGGGAGAATATTTTCGCCAACGTTTTTTCAGTCGAAAATAAATTATCATTCGCCGCAGACCGCAGTTTTATTACTAACAACTAGTGTAGTTCGCCGCGAATCGCAATTGCAAACAGATTATCGTTCGCCGCAGATCGCAACAGTTGCATATGCCAGTCGTACCTTGATTAAGGCGGAAAAGAATTACCCTACTATTGAGAAACAGTTATTAACCATTGTGTGGTGGGCTAAGAATTTCCGTTTTTATTTACAAGGGTGCTAGGTACTATTGTGCATGGCTGTTGGTTGGTTTATGAAGAGTAGGGGTACTAGCTTGGCTAGCGGTCGCGTTCGACTTTGTAGTCAGTACAGCCATGAGCGAGCAAGAGGTACACACGTCTGTTGCGCAACGGATTATTAGAACATTTTTAATAAATGGAGGTGTTAAAGCCTCGGACATTTTTTTCTCGATTGAAAGCACAGTTTGGCGATGATACACTGTCTCAAAATCGTGTGTATACGCTGGCTAGAGAATTTAGTAGTGGGCGAGAATGTATCGAAAACGAAGGTCATGATCGACGCCCAAGGACAAGTCGTACAGATGACAACATCCGTGCCGTTCGAAGGCTTATTGAAAGTGATCGTCACTTTACTATTGGAGAAATCTCATCCGAAATCATCAGGTATCAGCTATGAAAGTATTCAATCCATTATTACTGATGATCTTAGCTTCAAAAAACTTACTGCTCGATGGCTTCCAAGGTTATTGACCGAAAATCAAAAACAGGTCAGCCCGGAGACCAGCGGCAGACTTCTGGATCGATTTCGACATGAAGGCGGGGGATTTTTTGAAGCGTATGTGATGAGGCGTGGGATAAGACGAACATATGTAGATAAGTAGTGAATTATCGTTAATAAGAAAATAAAATATTTTTTAGTTTCTGATTCGGACTCGTTATTTACTTCTGGAATTTTCTATCAGTCCTTAATCGACAAAGAAACTACAGTCCACTCACACCACGGCACATCACAGGAGTTAACATTATACTCTCGGGAGGAAAGTAACAAGTAGGGAGTGGCGAAGGAAGGATGAAGGCTGCCCAGTGAAGATCAAAACTAGTCTTTCATCGGAGAAGTTCTTGCAACAATTTTTTTTTTTCGACTCAAATGGAGTTTTCGTGGTTGATTTTTTTCACGAACAACGGTCAGTGAATGCAGTTACAGTGGGCAAAAGCCGCATATCGAAATAAAAAACGAGGTATGCCCATTCGAGATGTCATCCTTCTTCACGACAGCGCCAGGCCTTATACCGCGTCCTGAACAAGGGATACTTTGGAAAAAATGGACTAGGAACCCTGCACACCCTCCATATAACCCAGAATATTTTTATTTGCACTCTTGAAGAAATCACTTGGAGGAAGAAAAATCGAAAGTAATGAGCAGGAGGCTATATTGAAATATGTTGATAGTATATTTAATGTGTAACATTCAATAAATGTAAAAAAATGAAATTACCGTTTATATTTGATTCACTCTCGTAGAGAACACACTCTCGTCGAAAGATCCAATTCAATTCTCTAATTTTTTTTTAAATACAAAGTCGAGCAGTGTGTATCGGACGCTAAACGCTCAATATTAACGTCCGAATACATGCGGAACCTATTCTGGCCGTTTCCGACCTGCAGGAACCTTTCCAAGTATTAGTCAAGTAAAATCAGAAGTTGTATTTCGTTTCCCCACGATCTAGATCGGAAAAACCATCAATCAGAGTGTGCGAAAACATGAAGTGTCAATTTTAGAAGGGAAAAGAATCGTTCTTACGTCGAAATACACGTTGTTGTCATGCGGTTCCCCACAATTGGAATCTGGAAATACTCGTACTTTAAATATTTGTGTTTATCGTCTCTCCTGTTTTTTTCGCTCACACTGTGAGGTCTACGGATATCATTTTCTTCTTCAGCTTCAGACTTCTAAGGGTATCCCTTTCTGATTCAGCATTACAAGAGAATATCTACACTAATAAGATTAATTTATAGGCGGATTTTAAGTCAGGTTTCTACCGTAAATAAAACAACAACAAAATCAAACATAAACTTTGAATAATACTTAAAAACAAGAACAAAGATTGAAAAAAAAAAGAAGCAAGCAATTGTAACCGAACCATAAATTTTAAGTTTTAAATCCAAATTATGTAATGGAATCACGATACTGACATCCTTTATTCCAAATCACACCATTTTCCAGAAAATTAATCTCATAAAGATCAATTTTCTTTTTTCAGGGAAGAGCCCTACCACCTTTTTCCCCCATTTCCACATCCAAATCCCAGCTATATCACCCTAAAACCCAAAATCCTATCAAAACCCGAATTAACTCAAACATGATCCAAAATACGCAATAAACGAATAAAACATTCGTTAATCGCTTAACATTTGCCCCCATGGCAAAATTTAATCCAAAATCCAAATTAAAATTAAAATTCACAATAAACGTATCTAATATTCGTTTATCGTTTCACATTTGCCCCACGGCATCATCGAAAACCAAAATTCAGAGATCGTTATCTCTATCTAAAATTTTCCATTAAGAAAAACAAATAGAAAACCAAAATCCAGATACATTCCCACATCTGCGAAATAGGTTCGTAAGAATTCAAGAAATTGAATTCTTATCTAAAGTAAACACTGAGCATCTCACTCACGATACCCAAAAATCAAGATTGTTGTACGAAAATGTGTATTTTCGGGATACAAATCTCGATTTGTTTTCCTTTATAAAGGAATGGTAAAGTAATATCCAGATACATTCCAATTGAATCATTCGACTCATTCACTTCAATCACATCCGTATCCCGTACTCAGTATCCAGATTCATTCCAATTGAATCATTCGACGCATTCACTTCAACCAGATCCGTATCCCGTATTCAGTATCCAGGTTCGGATCAGTATCCGGCATTTAGCATCCAGTACTAAGTATTCCGAAGGCCTTATAAAGATTGTACACAATAGGATTCCAACTGATATTCGAGCCAAGGAGGAGCTGGCAAATAAAAGGTTATAGTAAGCAAAATTGATCTTTCATTTTTCGAAAGCCCCCAAATATTCAGGCAAACCCCATCGGAGACAAGGGCTTGGAAAAGTCAGAACCACAACCGACGACAGGACGTTGCTCTTCCCTCAGGCATATGAGAAAGCACGGCGAAGCCCCTTTGTAGGACGTTTTTCAGGAGCGGTCTGAGATCCCTTCTCCTTTTAAGGACTAGGAGACACGCTTCCTGAAACCAAGCCCTTACAAAACCATAGCAACACCCCTTGGAGGCTCTCATCGCTTTTAGTGCGAGTATAAAGCAGATGCTGATGCTATGCAAGGAGGCTGCTGATCAAAAGTATGGCACAAACGCAGCCTCAGCTGTGAAGGCACAACTTGAGGACTTTGCCAAAAACACTCTAAAAGGTGGTGTCAATAACCCTCACCTTTGCCAATACTTGCTAACCCTAAGGGAAGGCATGTTCGACGATCTAATATAGAAAACATTGGATATGGAGAAGCTGTAACAAGCAGCTTTCTACACGTAATCGTATAGCCATATGCCGATGTATGCTTACCTCTCTAACATTTTATATACACCCTTGCCCATATAATACCCTAATACCTTAGTACCTTAATTTTTTCCGTTAGTAGTTAAGCTTATAAGAATAACGCTTGTATAAAGGTGAGTAAATGATGATTTTGACCACACTAAAACCTTAAAACCCATCCTCATTTCCACTTCCAAGCTTCCGGCCTATTGTTGCGCTACCCTGTCTTGCCACTTACACCACCGTCTCTCCACCTTCGTAAGTCCACCTCTGTAAATTAATTTTTTGTTAATCCCTAGTGTTTAAGTTAGTTCGTAAGTTTATTTTTATATATTTATACCGCTTGTACTAAGCGAAATAAATTAGGTATAAAGCGCCCTCACTAAATTAAATTAGTACCTAAGTCGAAAAGTATTCATTTTCGAAACCTTAGCAGAAAATGTTCTAGGAAAGTAGTCAGACAAAGTCGCAATCTCGAGTTCGAAGCCGAAGGAGTAAACCTCCCAGCAGACAAAAAAAATATCTGCTATCGAAGGATAAGGTTCTACAACTTGCTTAAATTTAACAAACATGCACGAAATGCATTAAAGGGCTAAAAACTCTTTAGCTCCGTTACTGAGAAGTAAAGCAGTCGTTCCGAGAACAAAATTTCTCCTATATAACACCATTGCTAGACCGATGCCACGTCCGTCAATTTTCAATTCTTTGGATGCTTTCTGAATTCTCTGAATAGAGTAAGCACTTGATCCATTTAAGATATTCCCTCTGTTCGCTGTTCGCAAAAAACATTTAAATAGAGTAAAAATATATTATGTTTACTATTCATGTGTACCACATCAAACGCAATTGCGTAATTACAAAAAATAAATTAAATATACCAAATAATTTTTTTCATTGAAATTTATTATTTATTAATTTTATTATATAACTCAATTTTTTTGTTTTATCATTAGGCCCAAAATGTACCAAAAAAAACCCGTCCATCGGCGTAAAAAATTCCGCGAATGAAGCGTTAAATTGCGTTTGCCTATATACCTATATGCATATATACAAACGCATTTTAAAGCTTCATTCGCGGAATTTTTTGCGCCGCTGGACGGGTTTTTTGGGGACATTTTTAGTTTAGAATAGAATTATATTTAACCAAAATTTAAATGTGTATATAATTCTCGCCATTCGTACCATTTCAACGTATACGCATTTTTCTGATGCTGATAGTGCCTTCCATTTCTTAGCTCCGAATTTAAGAACATTCCTATCCTTTAGCCCATTCAAATAGGGATTGCGTCTTCCGGCCCGGCCGCATTTGCTTCGGCTTCCCTTCGGGAACTTTTCGCGGTAATGGGTTTGATGATGAATCGTTATCGGAAGAAGACATCTTATAAACAAATGACAAAACTGTAACGAAAAATATTCAAATTGAAAATTTCCAAATAGAAAAATGTCTCTACTTTTAACCAAACAGTCCGGCTCAACGATTTGTAATTAATTGCGTCAATATGTCGTACTTTCATTGACAGGAAAACAATTCAGTGATAGAAAACAAAAAGTTTTTTTAAAACAGTAAAGTGCAAAGTGTATTTTTCCAATGAATCTGTATCTGGGGTTGTATGAGTGGGATCGGGTTATACTAGATAGCGTTAGAAAGAGAAGACACCAGAGAAAATACGCCATATTCTAGTTTTTCTTCGATAAAGGCGAAAACGCTAGCCAGGCGGCTGAAAATGAATAGTGTTTATGGTCCCAATAGTATAACAGCCAAAGCAATTTTTGTCACACCAATTCGAGAAGTTGTCAGGATTTGATTGCCGCAGTGCAGAATCAAGTGGTGACTCGATAATCTTGTTTATTTTGGTGTCATCAGCATATAAGGACAAGCAGTAATTCTTATTGACCTTATCAATATCATTAGTGGCATTGATAAATAGGAGAGGACCCAGGTGGCTACCTTGAGGAGCCCCAGAGGCGGCAAGGAAAGAGTTAGATATCATGGACCTGAACCAAACGGAATAAAGCCTATCCTTTAGCTAAAAAGAAATCCATTCCAGCAATCCAGGTTCGAAGCCGAGGGCGGATAATTGAAGAGGAGTAGGTTGTGGGAGATTTTGTCGAATGCTTTACTGAGAACGATCGAGCCCATATCGACCTCGTTACCGTGTTATAGTACCGAGAGTGTAAAGGAAGTGAACTCAACAAGGCAGGTTGTAGTTGATCGGCCCTTGAGAAAACCATGTTACCTTAGTGACATAAAAGATTTGCAAGAATGAATCTACAATTACACATAGTTGAGCGCAATACAAAAAACATTAAATTGTATTTAAATTCAAACTACATGAAACTTAACAGGTCAATTGAAAAGTCCCAGGCCTTCCATAGTAAAACACATTTTTTTGGCAAAATTCGTTTTTTTAATTCAACATAATTCCCTTCGAGGGTGATACACTAATTATAGCGACCCTCCAACTTTTCGATACCTTTTTTGTAGTACGATTTGTCCTTTGCTTCAAAATAGGCCTCAGTTTCGGCGATCACCTCTTCATTCGACGAAAATTTCCTCCCAGCGAGCATTCTTTTGAGATCTGAGAACAGGAAATAGTCGCTGGGGGTCAGATCTGGAGAATACGGTGGATGCGGAAGCAATTCGAAGCCCAATTCATGGATTTTTGCCATCGTTTTCTCTGACTTGTGACACGGTGCATTGGCTTGGTGAAGCAGCACTTTCTTTTTCTTCAAATGCGGTCGTTTTTCGGCGATCTCGTCCTTCAAACGATCCAATAACGCTGTGTAATAGTCGCTGTTGATGGTCCTTCCTTTTTCAAGATAGTCAATGAAAATTATTCCGCGCGCATCCCAAAATACAGACGCCATAACCTTGCCAGCCGACTGTTGCCTTTTTCCACGCTTTGGGGCGGGTTCATAGTGTGCAGTCCACTCGGATGACTGTCGATTGGACTTCGGAGTGAAATGATGGAGCCATGTTTCATCCATTGTCACATATCGACGCAAAAACTCGGGTTTATTACGCTTGATCATCTCCAAACACTGCTCCGAATCATCAACTCGTCGTTGTTTTTGGTCAAAAGTGAGCTCGCGCGGCACCCACTTTGCACAGAGCTTTCTCATACCCAAATATTCGTGAATGATATGATGTACACGTTCAGTTGATATCTTTAGAGTGGCTGCTATTTCATTCAATTTCAATTTACGGTCATTCAAAATCATTTTGTGGATTTTTCTAATGTTTTCGTCGGTAACAACCTCTTTTGGGTGTCCACCGTCTTCGGTGCTCATTTCACCACGTCTAAACTTAGCATACCAATCCTTGATGGTTGATTTTCCTGGGGCGGCGTCTGGAAACTCGTCATCAAGCCAAGTTTTTGCTTCAACTGTATTTTTTCCCTTCAAAAAGCAATATTTTATCAACACGCGAAATTCCTTTTTATCCATTTTTTCACAATAACAGAAGTTGCTTCACCCAAAATACTATAATTCACAAACTAATGATCCGACATCTGTCAAATTTATACACGCGTCTTTTGAAGGTTAGGGCTAACTAACAATCATATGGATTTAATTCTAGTGCCGCCATCTATGTGTCAGACCGGGGACTTTTCAATTGACCTGTTAAATGGAAAACCAAGATAAATAGTTGGTGCATTAACCTAGTGTTTCCCAGGCGAAAATATCTTTGAATGAGTTTCGTTGTGACAAGGGTAAGGACTGAGAACGGTGAGTGGATGAAGGAAAAAGGAACAAAGGGAGGGTGTTCTAAGGATGTCACTTTTTGATTCAGCATTACAAGAGAATGTCTATACTAATAAGATTAATTTCTAGCCGGTTTTTAAGGCAGCACCTGAAAATGCTGTCATTTAAAGAGTTTATACATAGTCTTGATATGAAGAAATTACTTAGTAAAATTGGTGCCGTCAGTAAGGGAGACTGTTCAGATTGTTGTTCTTTCGAAATCGTTTGTGATTATGGTCAAGAGTAAAGGAGTAGGGTAGTGCTGTTTTATGAAACACCAGAGGTGGTTAAGAAAGAAACAGAGAACGACATATGGTTTCTCAGGAACAATATAAAAATATACAACGATCGACAAGGCGAAGACGATCAATTGATATCTTATCAAAACAATACAAAAATTCAAGTCTTTTTTTCATACTATAGAACCATTAGACGTAAAACCAACAGTCGATGAATAGTCATACTTTAGCTTCATATATTTTCTGCCAATTCCAATTCTTTCTCGGAAATTGAAGTCTTGCTTTTTTTCATCCTTACCTTATATTTTGTTTCCATTTCTGAGTAAAAGACTGTTCTCCGTGTCGCAAATATCCCATAACACCAATAGCTCGAGCCGACATTGGGAATCAGAAAAATGCCTAGCATTGTCTGTTACTATCATACCAACACTTTGTCCTACGTATCGTGTGGGCAGTTCTGATGAACTGTATATAATGATTTGCAGACTATGTTTTTATTCCTGAGATCTGGTGTCTTTCAAAGCATTACGCTCACGAGTATTGGGCAAAAGCGGCAAAATCTGAACGACATACTCTCTCTTAGAGTGGATGATAACCCAGCCATATATCTAAAAAGTGAACTCGCAGCACTTCCCTACCCCTTTCTTACGTCTTATGGTCATCTCATTCGCAAGGAGAATTTCTTCAGGCATGGAAGTTCTTAATAATCCCGATACATCAACGAGGCACGTAACTGGTTAGCATTCCATTGATAAACTTCCGGATATGCCGGATTTTTGAAATGTATTCTATACAAAGTGTTTCAGTGCAAATCTTCCGTCTTCCCTAACAATAAAACTGTATAAAAATAGTATTAACTACTATTAACCAGCCATTGGTGACGGAAATTTGACTTTGATCAATGGTGAGGCCGGGCTCACGGACCGGGTTTTTCAAATGAAGATTTTTTGAAAAGTTTTACTAATAGTTTGTGTTTTTTTTTTTAAATATATACTCCTTGACAACAAAACAAAGATATTAAATCAACATAAGCTCTTTTATTTCAATATAAAAATTGACAAAATTGTTTTCTTAGAGCATTAAAAATAACAAGTTTTTTTAAAATACATTTTTTCAAATTAAGTAAAAAATAAAAAAAATCACATATTCAAATGAAAATTAAGTTTTTTGGTCTCCCGACACTAGGAACTTTAATAAAATAAACAAAAATTGGTATCCTTCCAAACAAAAAATAAAAAAAAAATACATCTAAAAAAACTAAAATTCTGTGGGCAAACAGCTGCTGCATACGGCACTACGTGTTCAAGGCACAAATATTGTTGGCATTTTTGGCAAATGTACTTCGTATTCCTATTTTTTTTTCCATCCACATTCATAGCACCGGCCTTTTCTTGAAGGGACCGAGGTCCCAGGTACACCATCTTCATGTAAAATCTCCGACAGTATAAGTTTCATTGATCGTGGCAAGTTCAAATGCGTTTGCCGATCTTTTATGTGGGGTTCAATTAGTTTCATAACCAAATTCTCGATAAAAGTTCGGCGTAGCAATTTTGTGGCTTGATTGTTGGCTGTGTGTATCACTTGGCTGTTTATGGTACTGACATTTAGCATAGCATAAAATACTACCATAGGCCAGCGCCTTGTTGCTCGAGCACAATTATAATTTGCACATAAGCGATCCACGTCATCGACGCCACCCTTGGTGTCATTGTAACTCAAAATGATATCGGGCTTTTGAGTGTCGTCATCGACTTTAGCATCATTGTGCATTGTACTAATAAGAAGAACATTTTTTCCTTTCTTTGGAACATGTGACACCAACACCATGTTGTCCCGAAAGCCAAACATATTTGACTTTACATTTCGACCGCGCAATATGTTGAAGTCTGTAGGAATTTCTTTCTTGTTCTTCCTGATTGTTCCGACGGTTGTTAAACCTTTTTGCAGCAATGCTTCAGCTAAGGGTATACTGGTGTACCAATTATCTGTTGTGACATTGCGACCTGTATTAAAGATCGGTTCGCATAATCTTTGAACAACGGCTAAGCCAGAATTGTCAAAATTGTGTGGGCCTGCTTGCGGTTGTCTCCTGGGATAAATTTCCATATTAAATGTGTAGAACATTTTTGCGTCACAAAGAGCTTGAATTTTGATGCCGTATGGATTTGGCTTGTTTGGAATGTAATGCCTAAATGAACACCTTCCGCGAAATCCTTCCAACTTCTCATCCATAGTCACAAAAGCAGATAAAGTGTAATTAGCCTTACAATTTTGAACAAATTTCTGGAATATTTCTTGAATATGGCAGATTTCGTCAAATTCCTTTCTATTTGCTCTCGTAGTACCATCATCAAACCTCAAAACTCGCAGTAAAAATCTAAATCTCTGGGCAGACATTGAAAGCCGAAATATTTCAATTGAACCACCATCGGTTCGAAACAACTCTTCAACGTTGAGATGATTAGATTTTTTAACACCAGCTAGAAGGAGCAATCCTATCAGGCAATATATTTCCTTGAAATCAGTCTCTTTGGCATATGTTTCTCTGCAAAATTTATCCTTCACTGTAGCGATATATTGGTTGGTATATTTGATAATTATATGGATATTAGAATCATCAAAAAAGTGTCTCCAAATTTGAAAAGGGTCTTTTTCATTCACTATTATTCGCTTGGGTCCTGGTAACTGTGAAACTATGTTGACACTTCTATTACGAACAGATTGGCGCGCAGGTACCTTACTCCATTTCGTACTTTTGTCTTTTCCAATATAAAATAAAGAGTTGTTGTCACCTGAAGGCTCTCGGTCACTCAAATCCTCTTCGCTGTCTGAGTTTTGTATTTCCTCGGGTTCGTTTTCATTCTCGAATTCACTATCTGAAGAACTTAGTGGTCTTATGGGGGTCGATGGATGGTGTGCGCCAACGTATGGCACTATTTCACTACCGCCCTACTTACGTGTTCGTCGCAACCGTCGTTGGAAATTCGTGGTGCTAAGGGAAACGAAAATACCTGTTTTATTTGTAGACGTTCCTTTAAATGTGTTCTTTATTCTGCTCCCGCACAGTTCGGCTTAACTTGATACAATTAATTCACGCACTTAATCGTAAAGATCGCAACCTTGTCACTTAAATCTACCTAATTACCACCACTCGGCTATGTCATAAGATCTTATTCTCTCCACACTCTCGATACTAGAAGCACTTAATGGATAATCCAAATGATTAGTTATTTTGCTTCAGTGCGTGACACTTTTCACTTTGTCAATTTATTTTTACTACTCAAAAGCGGTTTAAACCAACGGTGAGAACCGACCCACCGATCGCATATCTACGCAGCTTGAGGATTCAGAAAGAACGCGGACTCCCGGTCGACTCGGGTGAAGGTAACACGCGACTGTGTGCACTCGGTGGTACTTGGATTGCGACTCTTTGTTGCGGACGCCACGGTGGATAAATTGCGACTGACTCGTGGAGTTGAAAATCCATTGCGTTGTGGTAGTGGCATCGTAAACTCATTGTCACTTCCTAAGAATCTAGTGGAAGAGTTGCTATGCCTATGCATATGAGTTTAGTTCCAGCGAATCCTTGCCGTATAAGCTAAGTTGGATTCATTGGTTGTGTATACCAGGAAATTGAAATTGCTTGGGTGCAAGAAAGGGGTATCGTTTAGATAGAAATGTTAACCGAGATAATTTCGGGGGAAATGTGCGCGGTTTGGTATACTTGCTAATGTTCCGTTGAAGATTGAATATACGCTTTGTTAAGGCATATGAACTTCGGAGAAATGTGTGCGGCTTGGTATACTTGCTAATGTCCGTTGAGGATTTGAATATACGCTTTGTTAAGGCATATGGACTTTGGAGAAATGTGTGCGGCTTGGTATACTTGCTAATGTTCCGTTGAGGATTTGAATATACGCTTTGTTAAGGCATATGAACTTCGGAGAAATGTGTGCGGCTTGGTATACTTGCTAATGTTCCATTGAGGATGGATTTGAATATAAGCTTTGTTAAGGCATATGAACTTCGGAGAAATGTGTGCGGCTTGGTATACTTGCTAATGTTCCGTTGAGGATTTGATTTTTGCATGTTCGCATGTTAGGGTTGTGGGTTGGTTCTCCGTGTGATGTGGAGAACCCCCACACTCTGTCCTCATGGTGTGATGTTTCATGTAGAAGGGCTTCAAGATGACGCTGTTTGCTTTCATAAGAGATGCTGTAACAAATTTAATAATATAGAACACATTCACATACACACATAGAAATGCACAAATATACATATATTATGCATAAAACAATAAAATAATAAATAAAATAATAAACTAGCGAAAGTACGGGATTAATAAAAAATTACTACTTGATTATTGTACTTGCATAAACGGTACTTGCACAACGTGTGCTCATTACAAAGTTTCGATGACAACTGATGGTGGGGGACGTGCAATGCGGCAGCTACTCGAAACGGCAACAAAAAAACAATAACGGAGAATAAAGTTATTCGCATTTTCTTGCACACCCGGTCTCGCAGACCAGTAGGTCACCATTGGCGGCTTAACATCATCGAGTTCATTCGGGGCGGTAAATGTAATGATTTGTATTTCACTCACTGTAAATATTCCGTGAAATCAAACACGTATCTTTATTTCTGCAACTTTATTTTAGTCAATATTGATTAACGTTGATGTACATCTTATTTAGTAAAGCTAATTCAAACAGAGATATAATCCAATGTTTTCGCTGCCAAAGGTTCGGACACTCAGCAGCAAACTGCGAAATGCAGCATCGATGCGTAAGATGCGGGCAGAACCACAGTGCAGAACAATGCACGTTAGGTAAAGAAAGGGTAAACGACAGATCTCTTCTAAAGTGTGCAGTTTGTAACAGTGAGCGACACCCCGCTAATTATCGAGGCTGTCCTAAGTTCCGCGAACTACAGGAAAAAAAGTTTTCACAGCAAATAAAGGACCAGGACACTAGACTAGACTGGGTCTATTTGCAGTTGTCTAGCCAGCCATCAATATAAACCCCCCAACAGAAAGCACAATTAAGGCTTTAGTCGTGAATGTAAATTCACTTATCAGAATCGAGATTCACCGAGGGTATGCGATGGACGCGTTTCACGAGAACCTTAACAAAAGAAATTCGCTTAAAAGATATTAACACTCCTACCAACAGAAACATATCCAACGATGATATCGACAAATACATACAAAAAATGGACGAAACCATAAAACAAACTATGGACAAAACAATACTAAAAGCCACACCTATGGACAACATGAACATGTACCGAAACGCCACAATAAACGCACTCCACAGAAAAAAAAGTAGACTTCTGTCCCAACTAAAACTACGGTACAGACGATTTATTGATAGGCATGACCAGGAGATAATATCACTGAAGTCTAGATTAAAAAATCTCCAACAGCTGATAAAAGCCAACTATAGGCTATCAGCAAACTTGTATTGGAACAACAAAATTCGGGCGGTAAAATCCAACAACCCTAGCATGTTCCCGCAAATTAATAAAATATTTAGACGGAGTAATGAAAACGAGATTCAGTGTCTCCAAATACCACGAACTGACGAAAACCAACGAATGCTGGCAAATATAGGCATAGACACAAACAACGCCATCCTAAATGACGAAGTTTTTGTGTTTGAAGATCCCTTGGAAGAAGTGAATGTTGTAGGGGCCGTCTTTCAAGAACTGTACAAGGCAAATGAAGTAATTTGCCGCAATCATGAATTGGAGGATAAAGTTCTACTGAATTATCGTCATCTTCGAAATGACATTTCGCAGTGGCGATCAGAAAACCATGGTTTTATCGAATTCAGTAATGAAAATACGCCAAACGCGGAGATCACTGTCGAAAGCGCTAACAGCCTTTTGATCACTAGTGAAGACATCCATGGCGTCTTTGCATCATTAAGAAACAAAAAATCTGTTGGAATCGATGGAGTACCCAATAACGTACTAAAACATCTTCCTCCAATCGCAATGGACATATATGCAGTCTTGTTTAACAACACTCTGAACAACGCACACTATCCAGTATGTTGGAAAACGGCCATCATCCAACCGTTACCAAAAAGAGGGAAAAACAGAACAAACGCAAAAAATCTGCGATCGATCAGTTTGTTACCGAGTATCAGTAAAGTATTCGAAAAGGTTCTAAACAAGGCTCTACTTAAATGGGTTGAGGGCAATAATATTATTTCAAATAACCAGTTTGGTTTTAAAGCTGGTCATGAAACCACACATGCCGCAGCTGAACTGGTTTCAGACATTCAGTGGAATAAAAATCCGAAACAGTGCACAGGTGCCTGTTTGATTGACTTGGAGAGGGCCTTCGACACCGTTTGGGTAGAAGGGTTATACTACAAGCTAATGAGACTAGGCATTCATAAACCACTACTGTATATACTATACGACATGTTGAATGAAAGGAAATTCGTCGTCAAAAGTGGCAATGTGATCTCCAACATTACTTACAATATAGAAAACGGTGGAGCGGTGTTCTCTCCGATCCTTTTTAATATTTACACTAGCGACCTGGTAAGGTCTCTTCATCAGGCTATTGCGTATGCAGACTGATCTGATAATATATAGAACAGCACCAACAATTGAAATCATTAACGGATTATTACAAGGGGATTTCAATGATGTTCAGCGATACTGCGACAACTGGAAACTCAAAATCAACATCCAGAAGCGTGAAACCATCCTCTTTAGAACACTACTGGCTGAAGATACCAGAGACACCAGGAGAAACTGGCGAAAGCTAGCTATTATGGGACCACACCAACAAACACTGGAAACCAGAAATGTAGTCAAATACTTAGGCATCTGGCTGGATCAGTATCTATATTTTAACAAACATGTGGAGGCTGCGCTGGCCAGGGCAAAGAAAGCTTACGCTATGGCAAGAAGACTGTTTCATAGTAGTCAACTTGACAGCAGAGTTAAAGTTTTTTGCTACATGGCTCTCATCAGTCCGATGATCATATATGGATGTCCATTGTGGTTTAATGTGGGACCTAGCTTGCTGGAAAAGATTCGGATTTTTGAGAGGCAATGCCTCAGGACGTGTCTTAACTTACATCGGACTCCTGAATCCGATCACAAAAAATATTATCCCAATGAAGCGTTGTACAGTGGGGCAGACAACAGAATGGATAACTTTATGATCAAGCTGATCCGAGGGCATATTGCACGATCAATGAGCTCACAGAACGATTTGATTTTTGGTGCATATTACCCAAACAATATGTATTATGAGGGGGTACATCGCAATGGCTTTATTCCACCAGAAGCATTCCTTAGTCTTGACATGAACGGCCTCACACAAAATGAATCCGCTATACCGTTGATTTATCACGTGCGTCGGTCGGGTATAGATAAACGAATATGTTATAATCGAGAGGTTGCGCACACTAATGAAGAGAGCCTACAGTTCCGTACGGCAGTAGCACAGAAAGACCGAAAAGACACGAATAAGCAACACCAGAGATTTTGCTGGCTGAGTGGCAATTAAAAACCAGTTTCCTTATAAAACTAAAGCAATAATAATAATAATAATTAAAAAAAAAAAAAACCCGACAAACAACGGAAAGCTTACATAGATTTAGCATTTCGAAAACTTAGTTTTGTTGTTAGGTTTAGAATAGAGTGAAGTTAAAAAAAAAAAAAAAAGCTATTGATAGTTTAGTATTTAAGTTAGATATAAAGTAAAAACAATAACAAAAACAAAGTTTTTTCAACAAAATAACCATAATATGGAAAGACAAATTTTCATGCTTTAAGCGTATGCATGTAACTTAGAGAGTCCGCAAGGGACCAGTAAGTTAAGAAATAAGATAACATAAGCTAGAGTTTAATCATTTTTGTCTAGCAAGTAAGTAAATTATAATAATAGGAAGAAATAAGAAATGATATATTAAAAAAAAAGCTTATTCTGTTTAACTGTAGGGTTTTAATATTAAGTCCCAAATATATGCGCTTTAGCTCGTTCAATCTTATACACTTCAACTTTTTTGATTTTGATATTCACTTATGTACATTAGTTCCTTACACCAAACCAAGCACTCCTGAACGCACCGTCCTGGTCGAAATTCCAAACACAACTCCTATATCTTACCGTCTCGGTCGAGATTCAAAAACCAACTCTCGTGTCCGTTTCGGAGTCGTCTCAAAACCCAATTTCATTCTCGTCTAATTATCTCGGCCCAAAACTTGTAGTGCCAGCCATCGCTAGTGGTTTTCTCATTTTTCTTTTCTTCAGGATCGAAATTTCCTCCGGCAGTTTCCTCCGGCAGATAATAGGATATCTCCTTGTTCCCGCCTGATCCTTTTTTGGGTATAGCAAAATCAATAGTGCTTTTATTGCGCCTGTTGTTTTCTTTAACCGTATGGGCAAGGATCTCTTCCGGAGAAATTGGTACAAAGGAAAAGATAAATAGCGCCTAGGCGAACGTGCAGTTCGTTTTATGGTACCTGTTTATTTCTTCTAGGCGAATGGGCAAGGATGTTCCTTGTGGGACATGGTTTGGGTACACAAAGAAAGATCATAAAATTGCAGACGTACAATTTATGATTCTCAACCACTTTACTTGAAAGTTGGTCATCTGGTCCACAGATTTGGACCCAGTTGAACATATGGTTCGTTCTTTCACGTCTTGGATTCAACTTAAATTCAATATGGGCAAATTGAACGTGCAGTTCAATTTGTTTGATATTGAATTTATATCATTTCTAAACTTATATGTACATAGTAAATAAAGAAAAATAGAATTAAATAAAACTGTAAGTTTAAATAACTGTAAGTTGACCCGGAAGTGAAACTAATTTCTTTGCTTTATTCGTTGTCGGTTTGTTTATGTGGACGATCAGGAAATCGTGTTTTTCCTTTTTTGAGCGTTTCATCCGACCTGCTAAGTGTGTACGACTTCAGTACGAAACTGACCACTACCCGATAAACATCGCTCATCGAAACAGACGTTAAATTAATGTGCGTGAAGACAAGAACAATAAACTATGTTTCGTCTTATGAGTATAGGTATGCCAACAACTTTTCTGCACCGTATGTATGCCAACAACTTTTCTGCACAATTAAAAAACAATTAGTGCCGATACGCGTTGTGCGAAGTGTTTCTTTGCATGGGTGTGTGCACACTATAATGAAATAAATACTTGAATGTAATTACTCGTGAAGATAATATTTATAACAATCGAACGTGTGAACGGTGTTTACGTGTGAGTGTGCGAACATTGTGGGTGTGTGCGCGACTCCGCAATCTGTTTGCCCTTCGCGCAATAAAGGGGAAAAAAAGAAAGGAAAAAGAAAAAAAGTGAGAATACGTGCTCCATAATATGGACGTAAATCTAAAATTACCGGGGTTCGATTCTCCGTCGGGGAGCCTCTGGCGCAAGACTAATGACCTTGCCCGCACAAAAACAAATCATTATGGAAAATTTAACAAGCCTCAGGACTTGCTAAATAAGGCCAAGACCGGTTCCCGGTTGTAGTGCCAATGATGATGATGATGATGAAATCTAAAATGCAAAATTGCAGAGAAGAAACAAGTAATTAAAAAGATAAAACCAGAGTCCGCGTTAATAAAACGTCTTCCGAGCTCCCCACTGACACGAGCGATAACAAAAGTCAAAAAGCCAAACCAGGCAATAACAGACTTGCTCGAAAAAGGGCAACAAAAAAAAAATGGAAGAGGACAACACATTACCCCCGGTTCCATATAATGACGGCAATGTAACAAATAGCATGTGTGCATATTTGGCGACTCCTGAGACTGAGGACGAGGAGGAGGAAATCAGCGACCTCTAAGCAAGGCTATCCCTACCATGGCCACAATTAGCTGAACAGCGTCACAGAAAAAAGGAATTGGGTGAAAAGGAGCAGCTAATGATGAAACAACAGTAGCAGAAAAAGCAGCAACAATGTACACAACAAAATACTAACCACCGCAACAGATGACGCAACAACAACCACAACAAGATGCCACCCATCAACACTACAGATATGGACTGTAACAAACTGGTAAGTTTATGTAAGCTTTCTATTGGGGAGGATTTTTCAATTAAAAGACTGACAGGGAACAGGTTTGCCACACAGACAAATTCGGTTGAGGACTTTGCAAAAATGAACAATGTGCTAAAAAGGGCCACCACGGAATTTTACACGTGCAATAAAAAAATATAACGGTTCTACTAAAAGGCGTTGACCCTGAAACAGAACCAGAAATTCTACTACAAACGCTACGAGAGCTTAACTGTAATGATCTAGAGTTTATCGCAGTAAAACCTTTCAATACACATAGGGCTAGTCGGGAGAATCGTGAACTACCATTCTACCTGGTGCAACTGGGCCCGGGTGGTAAAATCGGTGGACTTAGGAAATCACTATCCTGAACCATAAAATTGTCACATGGGACGAATTGAAAAAAGGCGGAGACATAATCCAATGTCTTCGCTGCCAAAGGTTCGGGCACTCAGCAGCAAACTGCGAAATACAGTATCGATGCGTAAGATGCGGACAGGACCACAGCGCAGAACAAGGCACGTTAGGTAAAGGAAGGGTAAACGATAGATCTTTTTTAAAGTGTGCAGTCTGTAAGAGCGAGGGACACCCCGCTAATTATCGAGGTTGTCCTAAATTCTGCAAAATTATTATTATTATTATTTATTGGCCTGTAGGAACCCGGAAGTTCATGACCTCACCGACTCGACTCCGCCATCGTTCCCTGTCTTGTGCACTCTCCTTCCCCGCTTGGCCATCTGATCCGATCTCCTCAAGGTCAAACCTTACATTGTCCTCTAGTCTCCGTCGCGGCCGTCCTGTCGGTCTCTTCCCCGCTGGTCTACCGTCAAGAATTCTACGCACGGTCCTATCGTTGCCCATTCGCGCCACGTGTCCGGCCCATCTTAATCTCCGCGACTTGATTATTCTCACTATTGCAGGTTTGCGATTTAGCTCTCCCAAATCGTGGTTATGGAGTTTCCTCCATTGTCCTGCCTCCTCGTCATATTTACCTCCAAAGATACCCCTCAAAACGTTATTCTCAAATACGCGGAATTTATTTTCTTCCCGATTTTGTGAGAGCCCATGTTTCGCATCCATATAGAACAATCGGCATGATTATGGTTCTATAGACACGGAGCTTTATGTTACGTGATAGCAGTCTGGATTTCAGCAGTTTACTGACTGCGTGCCAACTAGCATTGTCAGAGTGCAGTCTTTTGTTAATTTCCTTCGACATTTCGTTCCTGGCCGTCAGTATCATACCCAGATATTTAAATTCTTTAACTTTTCGCCCCTGCTTGGTAGAAACCTTGACGTGGTGCAGGGGCTTAAATTACGTTGAATCACTCAGGCTATGCTGACGGAAGCATACCCGTGTCAGACAGGCTAACGAGGAGTAACACACAAAGATCTACCGCCCCTAATCCAGGGTGTTACGCGTCACCGTGCCCATTGGATGGTTTGCAGCCAGGGGTATACCGGCTGTATTATAACGGCGCCTCTCTGCCACCGGGTCGAATCAGAGCAGTAAGCAGACCTTACCATATCAAAGAGGGGCTCTGATATGGCGGACCATTTGAAACCCCAGAGTGATCCAATGAAAAGAATGATCAATACACAAAATTCTGCGAAATACAGGAAAGAAAGTTGTATGCGATCTACCTTGAAGCTAATGTTATAAGAAAAATCAAGCTCGGTAGACTCCGGTGGGCGAGACACCTAGCACGAATGCGCGAAGAGGAGCCTGTCCTTTGTGGCAGGATGTATGGAAGGAGACAGCGCGGCAGACCTTGTCTGCGATGGTGGGATGACAAATACCAGGACGACCAGAGCCTGGGATTGCCAAACTGGATAATATCGGCTCGTAACCGGGACCGGTGGAGAGATTTGTTAAATAAGGCCAAGACCGAATCCCGGCTGTAGTGCCGATGATGATGATGATAGCTTACTCAGATAGAAGAGCTCCAGTTCGTAAATGTAATACTTATACGGGACTTGACTTGCAAATAACTATCCAAAACCAGGCTAAAAACACAAACGGAACAAACGAATTTGATTAAATCTAAAGTCACAAATTTTGTACGGCTACAATTAGGTCATAGGTCTGTGGGGAGGATAGTCGCGACGTCAGCATGGGCGAGAGTTCTACTATCAACCCACACGCCGTTTATTATAAGTTCCGCCGAACACCAAAAGAACTGAGTTCCAAACACGATCACCAGGGAAACAACAATAGAAAAATGAAACGCACTGATTTTATATTCAAACTCTTCGTATCCGAACAACTCTGTACCTCGCGGACGCACTCGACTACACTCGGGGGTGTTACTTTGCTACTCTGGAATTTACGTATCTCCGCAGCCGGCGGAGAGCGGGAGATCGCGTGACCATTGTGGTCAGTGGATGGAATTTGACTCAATCGAGGGTTAGAGATTGGTGGAAGTTATGGGGGTTTCTCAGGTAAGTGTACCGTGGAACTGCCACAGGTCCACTATTCATCTTTACCAGAGATACACCCCTAATCAGCAACATAACACGTACCATATATATAGCTTATTTATACTGTTGAATTAAGCCAAATGAATGAGCGTTCGGCCCTCCCTTAAACTAAACTATACCGAGAGACTCCTCTCATTTGAAACATATGGAAGAGGATCTATTTCGATACTTAGATATTTATAAAATTCTTGGAGATCCTAGCCCCGGAAATAGAAAAGTTTGTAAAATCAGTCAAAATTAAATTGTAAGCTAAGCCAAGAGTCTTAGCTGCTAGCCGCATTTGTTAGCTTTATTAATATGTAATTAGAATCATATGTAATTATGTAAGAAATAAATGAAATAATACCGAACGCAAAAGATTTAATTAAACGGACTAGAGAAACAGACCTAGCTTGCTTTCAAACTCACATGTGCATAAAAAATGTTCATTTTATTTATTTTGTTGTTTTTATTGATATATTTTACAAGAATAAGTAATAGTTAAGTTAGATTTGGATAGTTAAACAAATATTCGAAGAAAAATGTGTGTGAGTGAAATTGTCACTTTTATTCAAAAATATTTCTTTAATATTGACTTGCTGTTTTAACATATTTCCCATAAATATCTGGGATCTTTGAAAGGGTCTTCGTGTTTGCCGAAAAATACGAGGGAATAGCGGTCATCAGCAGGCCAGTGAATCCCTGAGGCAAACATATACTTATTTTCTGATGTCATCCGAATGGAACAATATTGACCATGAGTTTGAATAGTAAACATTGTTTCATAGTTGCTTGCAGAAAGATAAATAATCTCATAGAACAGATCGGCAGTCGAATGTGACAGGTAGACGGAGTCGGAGTTAAATATCACATTCATTTCAACCATCTCCACGTCCCAGAGTGTAGATAACTCTTCAGTGATCCATGTAGTGGTGGAATCATCCAAAAATTCATAATAATATATATTTTCATTGGTGCCAACGTTTCGTATACGTACACTTTTCTTATGTACAAGGTTTCTCAAACATGACGGAATACTTTCTAAAACTTTTTGCGATTCATTCGCGGTAAATTGACTGGTTTTGTCGATATCCACATCCAGTTTTTTCATAATATCTATAGTTAACTGATCTGTGAGCAGATTTTTTTCCTTAGCTTTCCAGAATAAGGCATTGAGTGCGGTTATGGCCAACGTCTTATCAGGTATTGAGGAATTCGACAGTTCTTCAATATTATTAAGAATGTCTTTCGGATCGACTGTATCAAAAGCTACATTGACGGCATTTCCCACGATCTGATGAAATTTCTCCTCAGTGTTATGATTCTTAAAACTTTCACCCAAAGACAGAAGGCCCTCTGATGGAATAGACGTTGGCTTTTTGAGATATGCCAAAATTGTATCATGTGTTCGGGCGCTCAACATTCTCTGCATATCATCAATTATTGCAGATCGGTTCTCTTGGTGAGTGTCACTTAGTTCTGGCGGCAGGGCTTCAAATTGCACTAGTAAAGCAATCAGATTATTCGGATTTATTAATCCTGATATTCTTACTTCATTCCACAGCGATTTGAGGACGATATAACTTAAATTGGCATTCGATAAACCCCTTACGAATTCTAGTATGCGAGCAGATGCCGTGTCGATCTTCTCGGTTAATACAATTTGATAGACGATGTCTGCAATTTGCGATTTATCTGTATTTTGTTCTAATAATTCTTTGGTCACATTGAACTGTCCATTTCTAAGCGATCTTACGATGTTCCTCAAAATAGTGCTTTTAGTCTCAGTTTGAAACTGTTTTCCGCTGCTGCATTTCATTTCATCACTAAGCGTTTCGAGTGCGTTTTCAATTTCGAGTAACTTGTTTTCCAATACCTGAAGACGTACTGACATTTGATCATCCTTATTAATACTAAAGTTATCAGTGCTAATGATTTCCGTACTGATTTCGGTACTGGTTTCGGTACTGATTTCGGTACTGATTTCGAAAGGTACAGCAACAGATACGCGGATATATGAAATGACAAAATAGAAAAAAATAATGTATGAGTGCCGCGGAAGCCAATCCATCTTTAGAACTCAACTGATTTGGACTCAATGAAAAATTCTCCTTTTATACTGTTGTCAACAATACCGGAAAATTGCAACTTTATCTCTGGGAGTGAATATTATTTTAATTCGAGCGATAAATACGATAAACACCAGAATACGATAAAGATTTATAAGTGAATATATACGCTTCACGTGTACAGTGTGCCTATTATGTTCCGGACCGATGTTTTTTTTTTTTTTTTTGATTGGTTTTAAATGTCATACCATTTTATAAAATAATTTATATATTCGACGTCTTTATACGATTCGATTTGAAAGCCATTTGTAGCTAAACTTCTGCAAGCTTTAAATAAAGCCCGCAGCTCCCCTTGTATATATACGCAGTGTTTTCATCTATGAGGATTGTAATACTGACTATATGCATCTAACAATCGTCAAACTTAATTATAAATTTCCTTCCTGGAGGCCGTTTCATGTCTAACACGGATGACATTACCTCTTTATATATATTTAATGAAATCTTTTCATGTCTAGGTGGATGCAATTTTCCATTCTTATTGAACTGGTACAGTTCACAAACATTTTGATTTTCTCTTCTGAATCTACATTCTTATGCATCCAGCAGGTCATCCAGAAACCTTTTCAAGTAATGTCCTTAAAAATAAACGGCGCGTTACCAACAATTTCTGCTTCTCTGGACATTCCGCCATAAGTGATAAGATAGCCCTTGTTATTGAGGTTATTTCGAACGACTCCAATAGGTTGTATGTCACAAAGTTCGCACAATTGATACACCATTTAGTCACAGCACTGTTGCCTGCACTCTGAATCATTGTTTCACCTTTCTGTGCAAGGATTCACTGTTATTGTCACAGCCCAAGCAAGATCGATGTCCTTCGGAATTTTCAGCATATTCTTAGCTTTGTGTATTGCACAACTTGTCCATGTGCCAATACCAGGGATAGCTGGTACAAAATGATCCCCTTCTTGAATACTTTTCACCATGTTGTCTGCACAAAGTAGTTTGGCTACGAATTCATTGCCTCCTAGCGCCGGTAGCTTTGGCTTAACCGGATATTTTCCTTGGATCGTGTTTATATAGCTGGATTAATCGGTACATCTAACACTTCAACTAAAACTTCATTGTCTTTCGGGTCAGGCAAATTTTCAGGACATCATCGGCAGGTTCACAAAATTTATCGTACTTTAAACTTTTAGATACAACTGCCATAGTTCGTAACTGAATCAAAGTAAAAACTGCAGAGGAATTTTGAAAAATTGTCGAAGCATTATTATCTATTTATTTATTGATGCAGCCATACAACACTAAATAGTAGGAGTAAATTACAATCATTATCATTCATAACGATCCATGGACCATGTACTCGATGTCTTTAACATTGTGAATGGAACAAGATGTTATGTCAATTGCCACCTCTGACGAGGCTGTGGGGGTTTCTCTAACCACATGGAGAACCAACCCACAATGCCAACCAATCTTGACCGCTAACAGCGCGTCACCTCAATCCAACTCCCCGTGCAAAATCTGCATTTGCATACATCCCATACTTACCAGGAACCCATTTCCCAAGCGGAAATAAATGCATATTCCAATTTACAACGGAATATTAATCATTTCCCTCAATTACATCACCCCACATACGTTTTCCCAAAATTGCTTCGGTCAACTTCCTACTTAAGTTATATTTTCTCTTTGTGACCAAGCAATCTTAATTTCCCCGAAATTCATATGCCATAACAAACGCATATCCAAATCCTCAACGGAACATTACCAACCAACTAAACCGCCCACATTTCCCCGAAATTATTTCGGTTAACATTTCTATCTAAACGATATCCCTTGCTTGCACCCAAGTCATTCCAATTTCCTCCGAAAATGCATGCCCATACTCGCTCGCGTCCCCAAACCAATTTCCCGGTACACCCAACCAACGAAGTCAACCCAGCCCGTACGGCCAGAATTCGCTGGAACTGAGTTCTTATGCGAGCGTAGCAACGCCTCCAAAATTCTTCGTAATTGGCAGCGAGCCTAATTTCGATATGACGCACCGCCACGGCGCATTGAATGAATTATTTTCATTCGTAAGTCAGTCGTCCTCCAACTACCACAACGCGCGTATCGGTAGCCCCCTGTAACCGCCGCGGCCAAGCGGGGCACGCCGCCCCAGCGTGCCAAATAAAGTCCGCCCTAATGTTCTCCTTCCAATTGCCGCGGGTACAGCGTCGAAAATGAATAGAAGAAAAAACATTCGGGAGCCGTTCGCGGATTAAAACTAGACAACTTATGACAAATCCTAAGATGAAATAAAAAGACCCTTACGGCCGACTCCCAGTGTTTCATTTCTTTCCTTGCGCTTGCAGACACTTTCGCTGGTAAACAACTCTGTAGTGGGGCGGCGGTTGACTGGTGCCATACGTTGGTACATCCACCATCGCACCCCCACACTGGTGACCCCGTAAAAAAACGCGCAACCTTCGAACCTTTGTGCATAAAAACCCGACATTTTAATGGTGACGCCTTTTTAGACAGTGAATACGCTACCTTCCGAACCCCCTTTCGGCACTTGAAACATAAAAACACAGACCTTCCGAACCACAGCGACGCGTAAATATGAATCATTTTTCCTAAGTGCGTGTGTAATCTCAATAGCCGAAATGATGGCGAAACGGAGTTCACAAATGAAACATTTGACCTCATCGAAACATCGCAACTAGTAGTTGAACCAAGGCAGGAGGACGTAAACAAAATATCTTCCCAACCGGCGGCTGAGGATGAAAGTATCGCCATCCATAATAGTTCAACTCAAGGAAACGAATCAGCCATTGAAAGCCACTGTACAGATTTGGAATACTCAATTACCAATCCAGAGTCCGACTACAATAATGATTATATCGCAAAGCAAAGTGGCTACGATAACATAATACAACCGAGATTCAACATATCAGTCAGGAATCAGGCAACAGATACAACACCTTCGTGACTCATAAAAGTGAAAATATCCAAAGATGAGGATTAAACGAGAATCACCAATATTCCCGAGTATCATTTTGGGGTATCGATCCAGTGACAGCACCTGCATCTTCATCTTCCACGCCATCATCAATATCAACGACATCAGCGAAATCAGAATAGCTCTGATCGAGATCCAACAATTCAAGGTCAAATCTCTCAAATAGTTTCAGTGATTGATAATTAATTCAAAAAAGGACATCAAAGAAAAAGGATCAATTGTGATTGTCCATAAAATTGCAATAATAAACAAACATTTCTGTTAATCACTTCAGCACTGTTTTAAACTAGAACAACTAATCACCACACTAGTCGATTCAAACATTGATAGCAAAGGAGGTAAGCACAACGAAACAAACCAACAAACAAATAATTTACAATTAATAAGAGTAAAATGCTGATTATAAAAAAAAAAAAAAAAAAAGAATATTGTAACAATTTATCTTGCCAAATTTACTTCAAGGAAATAAATAAGTAAGAAAATCACTAGAAACAAACCATAACAGTTGATATTGTAGTAACATATCTTGAACGAGTAGAAATTGTGATAATTCGATATATTGTACATTTTAGTGAATCTGAACGTAAATCGTATTTCGTTGAATTCGACATTCGGTCTCGTTCTAACCCATTTTCCACGCCACTGTTATTTTAAAATAATCATTGTAATTGCAGAAGCATTGTATATTTCTAGTGGAAAGCAAAGAATTCTATAAATAGTTTTTTTTTTCCTTTCAAACTACTTTACACGCTCTATTTTAAATGTAATGTACATACTTAGATTATAAGCATAAATTGTTTAAACAAATGTCTCATGGGCCTTGCCCGCCTTGCACTGTATTACAAATATCGGTTAGTTAAAATAAACGATACTTTTCAACTTTCGGCCGTTTATTGTAAAATAGAATAGGTAGTCAAATCAAGCCAACCCTTATTAAATTAATATAAGAAGAAAATTAAAAAATACATATACCTAGTATGTATATATCTAAATATATATACAGATATATATGCCAGCGCATATATACAAATATATGTTCTCTTCACACTATATGTATAATACAACATAAATTGTCCATTAATAATGCCAATGAAGACGGCCTTCCTTTTATCCTCCTACTAGGGAATTAACTATTAAGCTTTAAAAATATCTAACACGCCTAACCTTAATTGAATCTGTCGAACAACTCCAAAAACCAAGTATAAATGATACACATAGGCTTAACGATAATTTGATTGCAATGTAAACCAGGATTCACTACCCATAGAAACAAATTAAATTTTAGCATTAGAAATATAGGCTATATATTTTGTATAAATTTTCTCGCATTTAAAAAATTGCACATTTAAGAATACATGCAACACTCCAGTGTACGCAATGTACCAAAAGTTCACACTTAGAATAATTTTTATGTAAGGACTCACACTTAAAGTAGACGTTAAAACATACTAAATAATATTCCGTAGGCACTTTCGGACCCCTTTCTGAACATAACTTAATTTTTTTTATTTATCAAAGAAAATATTTTCGTTTTATAATTATTATTATATATAAGAGAACTGCGTATAAATATATAAGACATTGTAAGTAATTTAAGCAGATAACCGCCTAGCAAATAACCGGCCCGTCCCATTTTTGTTAGATAATTAAGTTTACCATCCACTTTTGTATTTTATTCCCCGAACTGCCGCCCCCGCGCAAATAAAATCGTATTAAACAATATCATAACACGCATATCTCTCCGCTAGATTATACGAGCACATACCGCCTATACGTTTAAAATAACAAAAACTAGCGCAGTAACCAGAGATATATCCGGAGCGAAAGCAATTTTCTTCATTTTCCCTCACGAATATAAAAAACGCCTTATTTTACGCGTAGACTACTTTATCCGCCTTCAAATAATCATATTATAAACCATCGTAAGCTCCTTCCGGGCACAACCCGCGCACAACACCGCATTAACACACCTCGCACGACTCGCGCTTGCCCCCCCCCCTCGACATCGGCCAACCTCACTCCATCAACCCGACTCCCTCCGCCACCGCCCAACTCCACGCGACACTCCTCGCAATCCACAATTTCCTTCAAACCGGCTCCTCTCTCAACTTCGGCACAACATTGCCCACCAGCCGACTCCATGCGACCCAGCTCGCCCCCCCTCGACCCTACGCAACCCCTTCGACATCGCTCGACACCGACCAACCCTTTTCGACACAGTGCGACCTACTTCGATCCTTCGATTCCTTCCTGCCCCGTAGGGGCATACTGGCACACGACGCCGCCACTCAACCCTCTCGGCTTCACGCGCTTTCACAACCTCGGCTCCTCACTGAACCACAGCTACTGCGCGTAGCAAACAACCAGTAGGACGCCCGACTCCCAGGTCCGCTCCTTGCTATCCACCCGCTACTCCGAGTAGCAAACAATAGTCAGGACGCCCGCCTCTACCACCCTTACCCCACGCAAGGATTCTTCTTTCTAGGGACCCCCGCGGATGCGATCAACCCTGGCTCGAACCTCTTCCATCCCGCACACGCCACTTCGTCACTGCGGGTGCGAGCGAATTCCCGATAGGCCCTGACCCATTCGGGCGACAAACGTGTTGCTCCAAGCGACCCACAACAGGCCAGTAGGCCACGCCGCACACCCTTTGCCCATGTGGCATCAGCGCGGCAACAACGTGTCCACTCCTTGTATCGACCCAGGCCCACCACGACCCAGGAACCCGTCACTCAGGACAGTTCCAATACCCCACCACCGCGCCTTCCGAAGCGAGAAGGCCTACCTTATCTTTCAAGCGTCTAGCCCCCCTTCCAGCACCACACCAAACTCCTCCGCCCTACCATCATTTCGTGACTACGTCACTGGGGGAGGAGTACTGTGGGGGTTTCTCTAACCACATGGAGAACCAACCCACAATGCCAACCAATCTTGACCGCTAACAGCGCGTCACCTCAATCCAACTCCCCGTGCAAAATCTGCATTTGCATACATCCCATACTTACCAGGAACCCATTTCCCAAGCTGAAATAAATGCATATTCCAATATACAACGGAATATTAATCATTTCCCTCAATTACATCACCCCACATACGTTTTCCCAAAATTGCTTCGGTCAACTTCCTACTTAAGTTATATTTTCTCTTTGTGACCAAGCAATCTTAATTTCCCCGAAATTCATATGCCATAACAAACGCATATCCAAATCCTCAACGGAACATTACCAGCCAACTAAACCGCCCACATTTCCCCGAAATTATTTCGGTTAACATTTCTATCTAAACGATATCCCTTGCTTGCACCCAAGCCATTCCAATTTCCTCCGAAAATGCATGCCCATACTCGCTCGCGTCCCCAAACCAATTTCCCGGTACACCCAACCAACGAAGTCAACCCAGCCCGTACGGCCAGAATTCGCTGGAACTGAGTTCTTATGCGAGCGTAGCAACGCCTCCAAAATTCTTCGTAATTGGCAGCGAGCCTAATTTCGATATGACGCACCGCCACGGCGCATTGAATAAATTATTTTCATTCGTAAGTCAGTCGTCCTCCAACTACCACAACGCGCGTATCGGTAGCCCCCTGTAACCGCCGCGGCCAAGCGGGGCACGCCGCCGAAGCGTGCCAAATAAAGTCCGCCCTAATGTTCTCCTTCCAATTGCCGCGGGTACAGCGTCGAAAATGAATAGAAGAAAAAACATTCGGGAGCAGTTCGCGGATTAAAACTAGACAACTTATGACAAATCCTAAGATGAAATAAAAAGACCCTTACGGCCGACTCCCAGTGTTTCATTTCTTTCCTTGCGCTTGCGGACACTTTCGCTGGTAAACAACTCTGTAGTTGGGCGGCGGTTGACTGGTGCCATACGTTGGTACATCCACCATCGCACCCCCACAAGGCCATTCACCTAACGCGCTCTTTTCCAAGAATATTTTTCATAACAATTTCGCAGCCCCCTGGTGTTATTTCATCATTTCCGTTTCGAATGTTGTCCTTAAACATTAAAGTTATGGATGGTTTGCCTGTGTATTTTTTTCTTCATATAAAGGAATCAAATTATAGGATCATGGCAGACAGTTGATGTTAGCACTTTTTAGCACTATAGCATCCAGAAGAATTTGTTGGTAGCACAAGTGGTGTATGATATGACGCCGCCTTGCTCTACCTGAATATTTTGTAGGCGTGTTTGATTTAATTCGAACACTAATATATCCCGATAGCGGCCACTAATAACTGTGACAGAATTTCTTCTAGCATCTTAAAAAAAAAATAGCTCAATAAGATCCTCGGTAATGCTTTACAAAGCCCTACTGTCCGTCTAATATGTATTTCCAAAATCTTTCATGCGGTCTCGAATCTCACGCACCCGGTGAGTACGTGCTCCGCATTTTCTATTTTGCCTTGTCAATACAAGCAGTATAGGCGATTCACATGCTTATACTTGTGCAAGTATTGCCGAAAGCATCCATGTCCTGATATTAGCTGAGTCAGATGGTAATTTAGCTCGCCTTGTTTTTTTTTTCACTCGTTTTTTTTTTTTTTTTTTTTTATTAGACTTCTCTCGGGAGAGGCGAACCTATAGCGTCGAGTGGGCGCCCCGAGATGCCATCAAATAACTGTTGCAGTTCTTTTTGAACAGTTGCAGGTTGTAACGCTCCGGGAACACTCGCGTGGGAAGGGAGTTCCACAGCTTCCCCGCTCTGTAACGGAACGAGTTCTGATACAGGGATGTTCGCGCCGTCGGGAGATGAACCACAAACGGGTGCGATCCGTCGGATTGTCTTGTGGAGCGCATATAGATCGAATTGCGTGAAACAATGCCAAGAATCTCCGAAGAACAGCACCCGTGATAATATCTGTAAAACAGACAGAGGTCGGCCACGCGCCTTCGATGTGATAGCGACTGTAGTCCCGACGTCAGCGCCGAGTCCCCGATCAGGCGGATCGCTCGTCTTTGTACGCTCTCAAGTAGGACGAGGGTATGTTTAGGAGCCGGGCTCCAAACATGAGAGCAATATTCGAGCGCGGGTCTAATTTGAGATTAATATAGGAGAAGATGTTGGGCCGGAGTAAAGTATTTCTTGGCTCTAAAAAGATAACTCAGTTTTCCTGAGGCTGATCTGGCGATACCCGATACGTGTATATGCCCTGATACATTCCCGCAGACCGTGACGCCGAGCAATTTCAAACTTTCCCCAGCCTCGAGGGCCCGGCCACTCATCATCAGCTGTGGAACCGATGATTCAGTTTTCTTTGTGAATGTTGTATACTAGGTCTTCGTTGCGTTGAAGTCGACAAGATTGGCCTTTCCCCACTGCAGGACTTTATCTAGATCCTGGTTCAGAGAGTCAATCTGTCTACATCTCAGCTGGTGCGACGTTGATGCACCAATCGGCCGATCACTCGAAAAGGAGGAAACAATCGTACTATCATCTGCAAAACTGAACACTTTGTTATCCGTTGTCTTCAACAGATCATTTATGTGAGGCAAGAACAAGGTTGGAGCCAAAATAGAACCTTGGGGCACCCCCGAATTGACAGGATACAGATCCGAACACTCGCCGTCCACAACAACCCGGATCGATCGATTCTCGAGGAAGCTCCTCGTCCAGTCGCAAAGCTAGTGGGAAAGTCCATATGAACGAAGTTTGCTCAGCAATGCCCCGTGCCAGACGCGGTCAAAAGCCTTGGAGATATCTAATGCGACCGCCCTTGACTCACCATGTCGTTCAATCGCAGATGTCCGTATATCGGTTATAAGTGTCAAAAGGTCTCCTGTGGACCGCCTGCCACGGAATCCGTATTGACGATCATTCAGAAGACCGTTGCACTCCAACTACTTAACCAACTCTGTATTGATGACTTTTTCCATTACCTTAGATAAAATAGACAGTAATGCTATCGGACGGTAATTTTGTGGGAGACACTTTTTTCCCGTCTTTGGGATTGGCTGAACTCGAGCGATTTTCCAGCAGGCGGGAAAGGTCCTCCGTGCATAAGATAAGCGGAAGAGTCTGCCAAGAACCGGCGATAGTTCTGGAGCACAGTTCTTAAGGACTATTACTGGTATTCCTTCCGGGCCGGTTGCCTTCCTACATTCCAGTTCACGTAGAATGCGTTGAATAGTGCGCGGTCGAAATGTCACGTCCCGCATGGAAGACTGTACCAGCGAGATCACAGGTGGCTCCAAAAGGCCGGGATCGAGGTTTGAATTCGCGGAAAATAAATTCGCGAACACATTAGCTTTATCCTTTGGATTCGTGACTAACGTCCCGCTGTCTGTCACCAACGGAGGGAAAGAGGAGGAAGCAAAGTTACTGCTGACAGCCCTTGCCATTGACCAGAAGGAGCGCGAGCCAGTTGGGCACCGAAGGAGCTTATTGATCACCCTGTCGTTGTGAGCCTTCTTCGCGGTATCAATCGCTTGGTTGCACGCGTTTCTGATTCTAACAAAATTCGTTCTGTTAACATCGGTGGGATTGGAGCGCCATTGCTTAAAGGCTCTATTTTTTGCCGCTGTAATCAGCTCACATTTTTTGTCAAACCAAGGTTTATCAGACGAACTTCGTTTGATGGAATGTGGAATATACATCTCCATCCCCAGGAGAATAATCTCTGATACCGACTCCGCGCAAGCGTTAACATCGGAGTTTCCGAAGCACACCTCCGACCATGGAAAGGATGCGAAGAAATCTCGCATATCATCCCAATTAGCGGCCCCATACTTCCATACATGGCGAAGCTGCCTAGACCGGTTATTCTCTTGATATGCAAGTGCTTGCGCGACAGATACCAAGCAGTGATCTTAGTTTCCCAGTGGCGCAGAAACCTCTACGGTATAAATACTCGGTTCGGATGTCAAAAACAGATCCAGGGTGTTCGCATAATCGCCTCGGGCATCCGGCACTCGCGTTGGTTCCCCCACGAGTTGAGTCAAGTTGTGGCCTACAGCAAACATCTCCGCCAGCCTCCCAGCCTCGTCGGTTCTGTTAGAATGTAACAACCAGTCGGAATTGTGCACATTAAAATCGCCAAGGACAATAATTTCAGAAGCTGGGTGGTTGATCTGTATCCAGTTGACGGTATATGAAAGATGTTCGAAAAATGTCGCCGGTCGATCGTCATTCGGGGAGCGGTAAGGACAACAAAGAAATTTAACGGAATTCCTCAGCACGACCCTCAACCATATGATGTCCATGATATTGGGCTCCAACGCCTCCATCCTCTGGCAAGCCAGATCGGACCGTGCGAAGACGCAGACTCCGCCCTACATTAGTATTTGTGAAACCGATGCCCCTGATGTTACAAAATGCCGTCACCAGTCGAGCGTGGGCCGAGCCTCGAGAGCTAGCCCGGTTATGCGATGATGAACCTCTCAAAGTTCCATTATTTATCATGATATCTGCATGATGTTCCCCCTGACATAGTCCCCCCCGGAGATCCGAATGGGAGACTAGTTTACCTCCGGAATTCTTTATATCAGAAGACACCATCATGACTTATCCCCGTGTCAGTCCGGGCCATCAGCCACACATCCGAAACACCGTCGAAGATTTCTCTCGGCGATATCGCGGAATGTACAGCGTGACGGTGTGGTATCTCACCTTGGGACCGACTACCACCTAACCAACCTTTTCTCGAACCGGTCCATCAGCCAAGCTCCGAAAGATGGCCAGGGATTCTCCCGACCATTTCACGGAGCCTAAAGCTTGATGGGGTGGTGTTTCACCGGGCGCACAAGGCGTTGGGACCCCGGCTACCACTCGGGCTTTAGTCGCCTCTTACGACAGGTTGGCCTAGCTGTGAGTATATTCTAACGCCCTACTCACAGGGCATCATTTCGTCATCAGGTATCATGATGTGGGTCCATCTTCCTTTGGTGTCCATTCTCTTAGGCTTGAGAGTTCTAATTGTGACCGCATTGTCCGATGATTCTCTAGTGAGACCTCATGCAATGCTGCGTTTTCTTTAGCTGTAACGTTAAGTGGTGTCCTCCCGGCCAAAACATTTATGGCATCTTCGGATACCATTCGGAATGCACAACACACTCCCAGTGATGCCAGCATATGTGCTGAGTTCACTCCCCTAATGTACGACTTATACTGTGCGGCTCCTGCCCATATGTGAGCTGCATACATTATAATGGGGGTTCTGAAACTCGTTATGAGTTTCCTTAAGTAGGGCCGGGGTCCTCCAACATTGGATAGCACTTTCGCCAAAACTTTGCATAGTCTTGCCGTTTTTCACTCGTTTTTCCCAGGTGTTCCTTGAAGCTCAACCTATTGTCGAGTATAACACCAAGATATTTAATGTAGGGACTGGATCTGATTCTTTGTTCTTCTATTACCAAGTTGAACACCTTGCAACTTACTTGAGGCTGCTTATTAAAACTGCCTCCACCTTATGTCCAGCTAGTTTCAGTCCGGCCATATCTAGCCAGCATTTAATACTCTGGATTGCTTGGGAGTAAATATACTCCAGGTCATCAAAGATGTTTAGTTTAGTAGGGCTACCACCCCATTTATTGGCTTAATTCATGCAACATAATTACCTACATCTAAAGTATATATAAGTTACAAACTAGAGGGCTTAAGAACTATCTTAACTAACCTTAACCTAAGGCGACCAGGACAAATTAAGAAGGCAGGAAAAGGGGCGAGAGGTGGGGAAAGCTTATAGTAAAGTGTAGAAGCGCCCCTTAAGATTGGTGGTAAGAATGGTTTGGGAGGCCGTGCTTGAGAATATGGGTAGAGAGGTAGAAGTCGAACAAGACGGAATTGGAGTTGACACTTCTCAGCATCCGCGAAAGGGGTTCGTTGAGACCATAAGAGGTTTGGTGGGGGGCAATGAGGAGAAGGCGGGGATTACGCGTATTTCGAAAGTTTGTGTTTGAGGAATTAAGTTAAAGAGGTAGGCCCAGTCGACCAATGCATAGAGGACCCGATGAATGAACATTATGTCAGCCACGGCCTTGCGCTCCTCAGGGATTTTGAGGTTGATTATTTTGAGGTGGTTAATGAAACAAAAATTCCAGTTGTTACGTGCCCCCCCCCCCCCCCCCCCCCCACCCCATCCAATTCGAAACCTCTTCATGTCAATCCCCTTAAATCCGTATCACAAAAGTAATACAAAAATCGCTAAAGAATATATCAAAAGTACAGTCGAATTCTATTCTATAATCATATTCAAGGAAACATTTCCTATACGGAACAAGGGATGGCGATCGTAAAAGCATTCACTGGACAACAATACCCATAAGATACAAAAATATATCCGTTGTCCAGGAAAAAAAACAAATTGCCAAGTCTGGGCACTGCTGGAAACCCCAGGTAATACTTAAGGGATTCTAGACGGTAGCCGATCCAAGGTAAATTACCTAAGGATCAGACAAGGGATGCGCTGGCTCACAAAAGAGATCCTAATACAAAGGATCTTGTGTGCGATCATCTATAGGGACTATAGTTTAGTTTAGTGAGGGCAGAACCCTCATACATTCAGCTTAGTACAAGCGATAAAACTTAACAATTATCTTAAAACTATATATAAGAATATAAACTATGGTTAAAAGGAAAAAAGGCGGTTGGGGGGGGGGGGGGGGGGGGGGATATGTCTGGCGGCTTGGTGACTGGGTTTATCCATAAATTATCACTCATTAGGTAGGGTAGGAGTTTGCCCGCCGCAGCATTCGCGAAATGGATTCATTAGAGCCATACGAAGTGTGGTGGGTGGACTGATAGAAGAGATGAGGGTTTTCGCAGGTTACGGGGGTTAGTGTGAAGTGGAATGATGGAGAGCAGGCTTGGGCAGTTGATTGTGCCTGAAAGGAGACGGTGGACGAAAAGGATATCGGCATGAGTTATGCGCTCCTCAAGTGTGTTGAAGTTGATCAGATGGAGCCGGCTTGTGTATGGGGGGAGAATCCGTGGATTCGCCCAGTTCAGTCCGCTTTCGATTCTGCGTACATGGGACGAGTAGTGTGGAGACCAGACCTGACTGGCGTATTCAAGAAGGGGGCGGACGAAGGCTATGTACAGAGAACGGGAATTCTAGAATTCTTTAGACCAGCGTTTCACAAGCCCAGGGACAGAGTTGGCTTTAAGAATAATATCATCAATATGCGGGATGAAGCTAAGCTCCCTGTCAAATAAGATTCCGAGGTCGCGTATCGAGGGTACGGATGATATCTGCCGGTTTAGTAAGAAGTAGGAGCGTGGGGGGGGGGGGGCAGGGGGACGTTTGCGGGAGAAGGTGATGGAGTGATATTTGACAACGTTGAGTTCAAGGCAGTTATTACGGCACCAAGTTGAGAACCTGTCGATGTCTGTTTGGAGAAGTGAGGAATCGAGAGGAGAGATGATCGTTTTGTAGAGTTTGGCGTCGTCCGCAGAGTGGGAGATGGATGAGTATTTAATAATGGAGTCAACGTCATTGATAGTAAGGATAAATAGGAGGGGGCCTAGATGGCTGCCTTGCGGAATCCCTGACGTGGGAAGAAAAGGATTGGAAAGGGAGGATATGAATTTGACACGGTAGGATCGATCTTTCAGATAAGAAGATAACCACTTGATCAATAGAGGTTCGAAACCTAGGGAGGACAGCTTAAAAAGGATGAGATTATGGGAGAGTTTATCAAAGGCCTTGCTGAAATCTGTGGTGATTACATCGACTTCGTTGCCATTTTCTAAGGCACGGAGAGTATGGGATGAGAACTCGACCAGATTCGTTGTGGTCGACGTACCCGAAAGGAAACCATGCTGGTTGGATGAGATGGATGGATTTACAACGGAAAGATAACGCGTTGTAAAGAATTCCTTCGAACAGTTTGGAGATATGAGACAGTTTGGCGATGGGACGGTAGTTGGTTATATCGTTTTAGGTTCCTTTTTATGTATGGGGGTGACGTAGGAGGAATTCCAAATACTAGGGAAGATCCCTTGTGAAAGGGATAAATTGAATATCTTTGATATCGGGAGGGAAAGAGAAGTGGAACATTTCTTTAAAAATACAGCCGGGAGTCCATCAGGCCCAGGGCTGAACTCGTCTTTGAGTAAGTTTAATTTCTCCTCAACTACGTGGCGCTGAATAATTTGTGGGGTGAAGGGGCCGAGGGAAAATTCGGGCAAGTCTTTGAAGTGAGGCGGATTGGGTTCCAAGGAGATATCTGTGAAGGATTTATTGAAAAACGAAACGAATAGATTGGCAGTAGTTAGGGGGTCGGTTGAAGTAGTCGCGCCGTAAGAAAGGGAGTTAGGATAGGCGTCGGATTTACGTTTGTAGTGTATAAAGTGGAAAAAAGATTTGGGGTCATTTATCAAATTAGATTGTATTTTTCTGAGGTAGTTGTAGAGCTCGGAAAATTTATAAAAGAAACCGAGATAGTTGGAGTAGTTTTGGAAGGAACGCGTTTTGAGGAAAATGTTCCACAAGTTATTTCTCTTGTTCCTAAGAGCGCGGAGTGTGCGGTTGTACCATGGCGGCCATGGTATAACACACTGCCTTGTGTGAAAAAAGGTTTTCCTGCCATCAAACGATCGAAAAAGGAAGGAGTTGTTTTTGAGTGATCGACCGAGAAGGTTGAAGAAAAAAAGTGTTGTGCTGTGCGGTGGGACATGGAATGCGAACACCCACCCTGATAAGTAAAGCGGTATCTCGTCGTACTGAACGTAAGTACTTATTAATAATATTAATAAATATATTACTTGTGTGCAAAAGTTAAATTAGAAGTAAAAACAAAAAAAAATGGTATAACATTTTCTATAATAGTTTTGTATGTCATACAGATAGACATAACTAAAGCCACAAACAAAGTTCTGGCGTCCAAAGACAAACTGCAGAATAGTCATATAATGTTTAGCTTAGCACGCCCCCGTAGGACCAGTAAGTTATATTATAAGTTAATGAAACTATAATTTAAGCATATTCTCTAGAGCTTAATTCAAGATTCAAGAAAAAAACTCTGGACCCTAATTTATTTATTGCAAAAATGGAAAATGGAAAATCAGCAAAATTGAAATGATCAATTATATTCCATTTAAAATGTACGGAAAAAACAGTCCGGAACATAATACCCACCCCATACATGTGAAGCGCATATTTTTATTAGCATTTATCGTATTATTGTATTCTCTTGTTTATGGTATTTATTTTAAATTATATTCACTCTCGGAGACAAAGCACCTACGCCCATTCTCCGGTATAGTTGAAAACAGTATAAAAGGACTGCTTTCCATTGATACAAAATCAGTACTCGTGGATTGGTAGAAACGAAAGATTGAAAATCAGTTGAGTTGTCAAGATGTACCGGCTTCCGCGATCCTCATATCTTGTGTTTGCTTATTTTGTCATTTCAATTGTGCGCATATGTGTTTCTGTACCTTTCGAAGTCAGCAGCGAAATCATAAGCACTGACAGCTCCAATATTGATAAGTTGGATGGTAATGCGTCAACAAGTTTTCGAGTATTGAAAAACAAATTACTCCACATCGAAAATGCCCTCGAAACACTTACTACTGAATTGAAACGCCTTGGTCAAAAACAGGCACAAAATGAGACGCAACACATTATATTGAGGAACATCGTACGATCGCTTACAAATCGTCAATTCAATGTGACCATAGAATTACTAGAACAAAATGTAGATACATCGCAAATTTCAGAGATCGTCTATCAAATTGTGTTAAATGAGAAGATCGACACTGCGACTGATTGCATACTACAATTCGAAAAGCGTTTATCCAATGCCAATTTAAGGTATGCCCTGCTCAAGTCGTTATGGAATGAAGTAAGAATATCAGGACAAATACAACCAAATAATCTTATTGGCTTACTAGTGCAATTTGAAGCCCTCCCGCCAGAACTAAGTGATACCGTCCAAGACAACCGATCTGCAATAATTGATGAGATGCAAGAAATGTTAAACGACCGAACACATGATATACTTGTGAGATATCTCACAAATCCAAGGTCTATTCCATCAGAGGACCTCTTGTCTCTGGGTGATAGTTTTGAGAATCATAACTCTGAAAAAAAGTTTCACCAGATCGTGGGAAATGCCATCAATGCAGCTTGCGAGGCTGTCGATGTGAAAGATATTCTTAAGCAAGTTGAAGAACTGCCGAATAAGACGCTGGTTGTAGCCGCAGTCAGTGCCCTGTTCTGGAAGGCTAAGGAAAAAGATCTCCTCACCGACAAGTTTACTTTCGACGTTTTGAAAAGTTTAAATGTGGATGAACATAAAATCGGTCAGTTTACTGCGAGTGAACTACGCAGAGTTTTAGAAAGTATTCCATCATGTTTGAGAAACCTTGTACATAAGGAAAACGTTCACATACGAAATGTTGCTACCAATGAAACCGTAGATGTTAATTCGGGTAGTAATTACGACTCCATATGCACCTCTAAATACTTATCTGAGCCCTGGAACATAGAGATAGAGGATATGAAGGTGAAATTTAGGTCCGGCTCCACCGACCTGTCATATTCAACTGCCCATTCGTTTTATGGAATTATTTACCTATCCGGAAACAAATACTATCCAATGGACAGTACTGAATTTACCATTCAAACTTACGGCCAATATTGTTCCATTAGAATAATATCGGAAAATAAGTTTATGTTTGCTTCAGGGATTCGTCGGCCCGACGACAAGCGATATTCCTTTGTGCTTTTCAGTGAAAACGATGACCCCTCCAAAGATCTCCAATATTTATGGGAATTTATTTAAAAAGGCGAATGTTCACGAAGGAAAGATGTATAAATAAAAAATTCACTGGAATTTTTTGCATTTAAAGGCATTTTTGTTCGAATATTAATATAACTATTCAAATTTATCTTGACCATCGCTACGTCTCTGTCACTTGATACTTGTTTGCATTAAATATTGAAGTTAAGTTCGAAAACTCATAAGTGAAAATTATTTAAAAAAAAGTAAATAAATAAAACCACTATTTCTAATGCACACGCTAGTTTGAAAATATGTTGTAAATTGTCATGATGTGTACACTTGTGTGAATGAGGGTAGGGTCTGAATTTCTATTTCATTTCATTAAATCTTCGGGTTGGGTAATATTTCTTATCAAAACTGTTTATAGGTTGAAAAACTATACAGCTTGTGGTGGTGCATTGTTACCATTCTCGATTTGGACTGAGCAACCTTTGCGAGAAGCAGACAACGGGGATCAATGTATTGCTGTCACGGAAAATGTTTTCGGATCAACTTCAGAGAAACAACGATCTTAATAGTACCTGTAGAAATTGGTAGCATCCATGTAAGAAGAGAAAGATTATTGCTCTGCAAGGTGGCGCCGCTGCCGTGTTGAGTCTCCCATGTGTTTCATTGCTCAATTCGTTATCTACATATAAGCTGTAGTCAAAATAAATCCATTATTTTTCAAATACATGCCTTTGGTAATCTGTATCTCGCGTTGCATAAGTGGTTGTCTGAGCTGCTCCTCTACGGTCAAACTCTTAATTCGGTGGTGGACTATCAACAATTGGACCATCTACGGGAAGCATAAAATCGGAGAACAATTGTTTTCCACCGATAGTGACTCGCCAGACCCCCGCTTGGTAGAAACCTTGACGTTGTTGTATTCCAGAATACTACCCTTATTCGCTTTAACACTAACTCATGTCCTTTCAAACACAACCCTTAAAACTACATCCTCACATATCTTACATTCTCAGTTAATACAATTCATAAATAAACAGACACAATATTCTATATCCAGTCACTTACAGCACATTTCATAAATAAACAGACACAATATTCTATATCCAGTCACTTACAGCACATTTCATACAGATGCCCCTTTTCATAACAAGCACATTTTTCATTTCAAAACATGGCCACTTTGATTTTCGTTCAAAGTTTATTCAAATTTCTAAGTCACAGAGCCTTCTAGATTGCTTTGTTCAGTTTATACGCCACAGTCAGTTAGAACAAAATGTTCTATATAAACAAGTAAATTTATATGAAAAAAATAGAAAGAAGAGAGCTCAGCTTGAGATAGCTGAGTTCAATAAAATAAAAATAAAATATTTAAATAAAAGAGATCTTTTATTCTTTAATAAATAATAACCTCCACGCTCTTCCCTCGAAAGAGGAAGCACGGCGTTGGAGCCGTAATACTGGTGGCAGCGGTGGGATCCACGAAGACTGGTGGACTCCCGACTAGTGGACTCCTCGAAGGAAGACTAATCCGCGAAGGAAGACCGATCCACGAAGACTGGTGGACTCCCGACTAGTGGACTCCTCGAAGGAAGACCGATCCACGAAGACTGGTGGAATCCCGACTGGTGGACTCCTCGAAGGAAGACCGATTCACGAACAGTAGTGGAATCCTCGAAGGAAGACCGATTCACGAAGACTGGTGGACTCCCGACTAGTAGAATCCTCGAAGGAAGACCGATCCACGAAGACTAGTGGACTCCTCAAAGGAAGACCAATCCTCGAAGGAAGACTTAATCCCCGAAGGAAGACCAATCCCCGAAGGACGACTTAATCCTCGAAGGAAGACCAATCCCCGAAGGACGACTTAATCCTCGAAGGAGCACTCGATCCCAGAGGAAGATTAGTGCAAGATAAAACCCTAAAGAGGGAAGGAAGGTCGGAAGACTCCATCCCAGAGGAAGATTAGTGCAAGATAAAACCCTAAAGAGGGAAGGAAGGTCCTCATTTTCGACTTGGATGGCGGAACATTCGATGTATCGAGTGCAAATAACTTCGTAATTTCCTTTGCCGATGAGTTCCAGAGGAAATCTAAATTAACCTCAGTGGCAGCAGATGAAAAAAAAAAACAAGAAGACAACACCTCAGAAAAAAAAAGAACAAATCATAAATCAAAAAAAAAATATTATAAAAAAGGAGAACAAAACATCAATCAACATATATTAGTAGTAAGAATCGTTAGCGAAATATCAATTTTTCTGTTCATTGTGCCGTAGGAATATGTTTACCTTGGAACTTTTAACTTTTCCTTTTTACTAACAATTTTGTCCGATAGAAATTATTTCGAATATTCTCTTTCCAGTATTTCGACGACATTTCCGTTTTGTCTTTTTCGCCGAATTTTCTTTCTCTACAGCTTTGAGACCAAATTAACTTTCTTTTTCATATATATTGAATAACTAAAAGAAAGGCCATTTTTATATACCGTATTTTAAAAAAAGTGATTTTGCCATACATTGATTTCAGAGTTTTCAAGATTACGAGTCCGTATTACACGAGACAGGCGGCTAGGCAGGGGGAAGAACAAATCCACTCTCTACAAATACACCATAACCCCCCTGAAATGGCTCTTTCTGTCGGAATTTCTGATGTTTTCAGAATCGTCCCTACCTTTGACGGAAAACTCTGCGACCTAGATAAATTTATTTCCGGGGGAGACGTTTTATTTAGATCTATAAAAAGGCCAGACCCGGAGATATATGAAACATTTTTGGAGCTAGTCAAAAATAGACTAGAGGGTCCTGCCTATGATCTAATTAGGTATAGCACAATTGCTAAATGGGAGGATTTAAAGGATAAACTTGAATCAGAATATAAAGAGGAGCAATCTCGGTCAACGGCACACAATTAGTTGATATCCCTGAAACAAAACTTCAGAGAAACCGTTCGGGAATACGGAGATAGAGTTGCGAGTGCTCTGAGGACGCTGAACTCTGCTACGTGTGAAATAACAGCAGATGCGGTGGTTAGAGAATTCTTGATAGAAGAAAACTCAAAATTGGCAGTGCAAATATTTGAGGATGGTCTCAAGAATGAACAACTGAAAATCCTAGCCAAAGTCCATGGGGGAAGTAGTTTAAAACAGTCTATTGCACATGTAGTATCACATGCTGCTCGAATGGACAACTCTCCCAGGCCATATAACTATAATGACAGATTTAATCGAATATTCTGCCAAACCTGCGGTAAGCCAGGTCATTCTCAGGACACATGTTATCGGAACATGCAGTCCAACAATTTTCCGAATAGACAACCAATAAAAAGAGAATATAACATTATATGCAATTTCTGTGGACAGAATAATCACACAGAGAACGAGTGTAGATACAAGATATCTAGGAATGGACCGTCCTTAACAAATTACCAACAAGGTACAACAACGCGTAATCCATTCCGAAATAATCCTGCAAACACCGAAAATCGTTTTAGTGAAAATCCTAGAATCACCAATAGACTAAACGATAGGCAAAATGTTGACTTTTCTCGAGTGCAAGAGTCGGAAAACGAGGCCTGACGCCAACCCAAGTTTATGGAAGACAGACAAAATTTTTCTATTTATAACATTAGATCTTTGGCAATAGATAACGACAATTTTAATGAAGCTCCTAACCAAATAACTAAAGCGATACAGATAAACGAAGAGAAAACAAGCACTAATATAAATATTCCGACTCATACTCCAATTTTGGAAAATAATTCAGCAACACAGACTGAAAATTCGAAATTTTCAGCAGTAGTAAAGACTTAAATCCCTAATATTTCGGATATCCCTATTGACAACACAGACACTTCAGCAACCAAGACTGAAAACTTAGCAATATTAAAGACTGAAAATTCAGAACTTGCAGAAAATACACTAACAAAAATCCCTCACATTTCGGCTATCCCTATAGACAACCCCGACACTTCAGCAACAAAGACTGAAAATTCAAAAGGTCCAATAAAAATCGAAACCCAGGTCAGTCCTCGAAAGAGGAAGCACGTCGTTGGAGCCGTAACAACGTGGTGTTGGCGGTTATGCTACAATGGATCACTCCGGCTATGCTGACGGAAGCATACGCTTCCAGTAGGGCCACTCATGTCAGACCGGCTAGCGAGGAGTAACACACAAAGATCTACCACCCCTAATGCAGGGTGTTACGCGTCACCGTGCCCATTGGATGGTTTGCAGCCAGGGATATACCGGCTATATTATAACGGCACCCCTCTGATACCGGGTCGAATCAGAGCAGTAAGCAGACAGAGCTCTGCTATGGCGGACTATTTGAAACTCTAAAACTGGTGGGGTCAAAAATGAATAATCAATATACAAAAAACATTCTCACAAAAAACCCGGTAGGCGTAGGTGTGCTGAGGTTGTGGTGGTTCTGCCAAACCCCACTGACTACTTACCTAAAGAACCCCCATCCCCATGACCCAATATTATAAGTTCGCTAATGCAATCGCATTAGCACCTTAAATACTTCACGCATCAAATTGATCAAGTTTATTTAGGTAAAGGCCCCTAGAAAAGAATCCTTACCTTCATGGATCTCTTCGCATACAAATTCCCTATAACAATGCTTTCCTAACTTATCATAAATTCCCTGAAAGAAAATTCATCGGTTCACATATAATACAACCGCATAATCAGGGAATCTTACCCTTGAGTTGGCTTATCCCAGCCTCAACATGTGTACAATAAAAACTACCTACATACACATTGGCTGGCGACCTATACCCAAAGGACAAAAACAAATATACGCATCTTGCGTTTTAAGACATCAATTTAATCCTACAGCACAGGCAAACGCAAATAGGAATTGAATACCTACCATTACCAGCAATGTCATAAACACCATTTCCCGGTAATCAAGCTAAAACCAATTAGCGCATTTCCACATTGCACTGCCGCCTATTTATTTAGCCGCAATGCACATCTTAGACAAAGACCTAAGCGTTCCCTTTGTCTCCTCATATTTCGGGATCTGCTTCTAATCAGCAGCGGCATGATCAAACAAAAACCATTAAGATCCAAGGAGATTCGTTTTGTTTGCTTTACCGAACTCACATCTCATGGATACACCCTATGCCCTCTTCGTCGTTTCAGGTTCGTTCTCATGGTTTGTCCCATGAAATAATCCATGTACACACATACATTTGTCTACCAACGATCTTTACCGTCCCTTTGTCCTTACCGCGTGTGTTGAATATTATGATTCTCACGATCACCCATGCATACATACTACCATGATCTCCATTACGAGATCTGGTTTTCTGTTCCACAAAGAGAGACTTTACGTCTGTCTTGTGGTAGGTAAAACGTATCCTTAGTGGAAAGGAACACTTTCTCCCTCGGGGAAACACCCCATTAGCGAGTCGGCTCTACACGAGCCGTTTATCGCTGATTCCTTTACCATCCGTCGAACACGCTGGTCGTGCTATCTCCCGCTCCCCGGTGCACACGGGGACGCGATATATATATTCGGAGTCGTGGGCGAAATAAATCCGAATTACTCGGTACTGCTGTACGTAAATTTTATTCGTCACCCATTGAGTTGAGCGGTGGTTTGTCGGTTATTTGATTCCGGAGAATTTTGTTAAAATATACGTTTCATCGAGTCACAAAAAGAAATACTTCATATAAATTAGTGTTAGTATTAATTTACATTGTGGCGCAAGGCCAAGGAAGTTTAACAAGCCATGAGACTTGCTAAATAAGTCCAAGACCCGAGCACGGTTGTAGTGCTGATGATGATAATGATTAATTTACATTACGTTCAATATTGTTAACAAAGGTAGCGGTTTTTATGTATGTGTTTAATTTTCCGGCTTCAGTTCCTGGATGTTTTTAGTGTGTTTTACTCCCATCTCGTTTTCTCCTGGTGAACAGTTCTCTTTTGTTCCTGCGGTGGAACAATCGGAGTGTTAATGAAAAGTTGTGGGACGAAGTAGAACTCGCACCCCTGCCGGTGCCACGACTTGGCCCCTCACAAGGTCACACTACCATAAGGGAACAAATCATCAAGAAAACACCGACTCGGCAAAGAGAAGACGTAGGGAAAAACGGAAAAAGTGGGATATACGCGTCGGCACGTGGAATGTTCGAACGTTATATCAACCAGAAGTGATACAGACGGTCGTAGAAAACGCGAAACCATATAAAATGACTTGATGCATACTAAATATGCTTGACAGAAGTCATAGCAACCAAATAAAAAAAATATAAGGCTCATTCACAATAAATGTTCCCTATTGATACATTTGTATCTTGACGCTCACTTCACACCGGTATATGTGGTATTAACGTACACGTCCCAACAGAATCTACGGACGAAGAAACGAAGGACACGTTCTACGAGACCCTAGAGGAAGTATTTGATGAGATCTCATCATTCGATGTTAAAATCTTCCTCCAGGACCTCCATGCGAAAATTGGAAAGGAAGATATCTTCCAACCAACTATAGATAAAGAAAGCCTACACGACGTTTCAAATGATAATGGAATTCGAATTATCACGTTCGCAGCGCCAAAAGATATTATAGTGAAAAGCACGATGTTCAACCACAAGCAAATCCATAAAGCCACACGGATATCACCCGACGGCATAACGCGTAACCAAATAGACCACTTCCTAGACTTCATAGACAAAAGACACCACTCGAATATCCTTGATGTAAGATCATATAGAGGAGCAGAAAGCGGCTCCGATCACCTTCTAGTGATGGGCAAAATTAGAAGTCGGCTCACAGCAAACCCAGTTGAGCAGTCACGGGAAACGAGGAAAAAGTTCAACATTGATAAACTAAAAGATCTGCGTAAAACGACTGAATATCAAGACGAACTAAAGAGTAGATTTAGCATCCTACAGAATTGGAGCTGTGGGGAAGAGGAAGCCGATAGTGTGGACACCAAATAGACATCGATCAGAGACACAATCAAACAAACAGCCCAAAAGGTATTAGGATTTAAGAAAACAATTAAGTCCAAACCTTGGTTTGACGATGAGTGTAGCGAAGATCGAACAACGTAAACAACTCAGAGTGATCCATTTCGAAAGATATGATAAAGTCAACGTAGAAAGATACGCGACAATTCGAGACTTTTCAAACGCAAAGAAAAGCGAATGGACAAAGATCGAAGAACGTAAACATCTCAGAGTGATCGATCCATTTAGAAACATATGATGAAGTCAACACAGAAAGATACGCGACAGTTCGGAAAGAGACAACGAGACTTTTCAAATGCCAAAAACGCGAATGGGAGAAGACTCGGACCGAAAAACTCCCAAAAAATGCCAGAGTAAAGAATATCAGAGGTATGCATGCCGGCATAAACTCAATCAGAAATGGCTAGCGAGGAGAGCCAAAATAATCGGAGACACAATTGGGTGTCTGGTGACAGAAACAAAAAATATCGTGACAAGATGGAAGCAGTACTTTGAAAACCTACTCAATGTGCGCACCCATCAACCACAAATAAACGCACCAGACGTACATACAGCCGAGCCTCAGATCCCAGCACCCTCTTTCAACGAAGTTGTAGACGCAATAAATCGATTGAAAAACTACAAGACTCCCGGAGTCGACTGCATACCGGCAGAGCTTGTGAAGTATAGAAGAGACGCAACCGCTCGAAAGATACACCTACTCATCAAAACAGTATGGGATAAGGAAGTCACTCCGGAAGAATGGAAAACTTCAATAGTCGTCCCCATTTTCAAAAAAGGCGACAGATCTGACTGCGAAAATTACAGAGGGCTATCATTGCTCCCAATTATATACAAAATACTAACAAATGTCATTCTGACGAGAATCACACCGTACGCAGAAGAAATACTGGAAGAATACCAATGAGAATTCCGTAGCACCCGCTTAACGGGCGACCAAATGTTCACAGTAAGGTATAGCGTTTGAAATAATAGTGAAGAAGAATGTGTGATTCGAACTGACGCTATGACAGCTTGAATCACGAAAAAAAATTGAATCTAAGCGTTACCCATCAGGCTACTGACCGTGTTTTGAATCTAATTTTTAAACTCGACTATACTCCACTGATGTGAATTATTTTTGTTATCGCTATGGTATACGGCTTCTGATGTATTTTCTTGTTCGATTTTTCGTTCGGTGTCCTTCACTATTTTGCCTGTGAATTGTGTGTGTATCTGTTAGAGTCGCCACACCACTCCCTCCGCAGTAACTTCGTTACGATCAGATTCGTATGCGAACGACAGACGAACGAGAGAACGAGAAAACGTCGGAGGCTGCGCTCTATGTGGAAGTCGTGACCGTGTGTGAAGTTCTGCTCACTATGGGAGTGTATGCTGTGTGTACAGATCACGTCGTACTCACCAATTATATAGCGTTTGAAATAATAGTGAAGAAGATCGTGTGATGCGAACTGACGCTATGACAGTTGGAATCACGAAAAAATTGAACCTAAGCGTTACCCATCAGGCTACTGACCATGTTTTGAATTTGATTTTTAAACTCGACTATACTCCACTGTTGTGAATTATTTTTGTTATCGCTATGGTATACGGCTTCTGATGTATTTTCTTGTTCGATTTTTCGTTCGGTGCTCTTCACTATTTTGCTTGTGAATTGTGTGTGTATCTGTTAGAGTCGCCACAAAGGCGATTTCTGGAAACGAGTGAGAATGCGGAGAAACAGTTTACCAACTGTTCGTTGACTTCAAAAAAGCCTACGACTCAGTCCAAGGCAAAGACTTTACCATAGTGTAGTTAAGTTGGAAATCCCGGAAAAAAAATGCCGCCCTTATTCAAATCTGCACGAATGAGAATAAAGGGCGAGTTACAATAGAAAACCACCTCTCAGAACCATTTGATATCCGGGACGGACTAAAACAGGGGGATGGCCTCTCACCATCCCTTTTTAACCTTGTGCTCGAGTATGTCATCAGAAAGGTACAAGATGACAACATGGCAGGTTCATTCCTGAACGGGATCACACAAATGTTCGCATATGCGGATGACATCGCCGTTTTGGGCGATAATCTAGAAACTGTATGAAAAAACAGTGAAGTCACCATGCAAGCGGCAGAAGAGGTGGGCCTAGAAATAAATGAAGACGAAACAAAATATATGATTACGGGGAAAGCAGGGAACACACATAAACGTCAGGGGGAAGATATTTGAAAAACAAAGAATTTAAATATCTAGGAACGACATTGACGGCCAGTATCGAAATGTCGAAGAAAATTAACAAAAGACTACATTCCCACAACGCTATTTGGCATGCAGTCGGTCAACTGCTGAAATCCAAACTGCTACCACGTAATATAAAACTCCGGGTGTATAGAACCATAATCATGCCGATTGCTCTATACGGATGCGAAACATGGGGTTGTGGGGTAAAATATATGTTGATGTGCCACACACGGGCACTTGGTTCACTTATATCCCCAGCAATTGTTCCGCCGAATAGAAAGAAATAAATAAAAAAAAATACACTGTTGTTTTGTTGTTAATGAGTTCTTTTTATTTAATGTTCAATATTAGAGTTCATGAAGCGGGAACTTCGTTCAGTTTCTTTACACAAGTCAATTTCAAATAATCACAGCAATTTTTCGATAACAAATGAATACGATTTAACAGAATATATTCCTTACGTAAAGTTGAATAGAAAATAAAGACAGAACTTAGTTATAACTCGACATCCAAATTCACATTACACCGATACTCGACTCCTTGTATTGTGTGTGCGCACCCCTCGGGGGATGACAATCGAGTCTCCTGGTTGGTGGTTGAATTACGACTCATTTAAAACCGATCCGCTAATGTCCGCCAGTCGCTAAGGATGGGTTTTCAGTCTACTCGATAGCAACGTGAAGTCGCTCGTGCGGTGACCAATCAGAGAGGATCTCTCTGAATTGATCACGGCGAGGGTGCATGATGTTTCGTGTTACCTGACCATGGCAACTAAGATCGAACGAAAAGAAATGGGAAGAAGGGCATTATTCAAAGCAGCTGCAGCTGCACAGTGGTTTGTCCATCGATAGGGCGACTTGGGTCATTGGTTAATCGGATACCGCACAACGACGATTGTGCGTCGTATCGATGCTGATGGCCGATGTCAAATTCTTATTTGCATGTTACAATGCTGAAGACTTGATTGCTTGGCAACCAGGCGCGAGATGTTCGAGCAAGTTTTGTGGGTTGGACGAAACTTGGCATGATTTTGAATAAGTCATGGAAATACACTGCGCACGTGTTATGGCAGTGTAAGTATGTTGGCATGGGGCGCCAATAAGTTTCCCTGGTGAATGTTAGATGTTTGTTAATGCGTTTCTAGGAATTCTTGTTAAGCAACACCCAAGTGAACAATTCTTTGTTTAGGGAATTTCGCTGTTGCCCCATAGTGGTGCAGTAGATGCTTGTACCAGGTTTTTAGGTTTTCAGGATTTCTGTTATGATGCCAATGGCATGAAAAACTGAATTCTATGGTGCATTGTCTGCATGCGATCACAGACGAGAAAGTAATCGTGTGCGTGCCGCTTGTGTTTGACCCGCGCAGATATAAAAATAAAGAATTAATAAGTTCATACGAAAATGTTTAATAGTTTACGTGAAAACAAATCAATCCCACAAAAAACAAAAGGACAAACAATAAACAATAAATTTAAATTTCATTAACAGTTTGATTAGCTATGCAATAGTCTCGTTGAGAAAAATAATAATATATCGCATACCTCCGAGATCCCCATTTTTTTCTTTCACTTGATTAAGCATAATCAAGCAAAAACGATAAATTGGTTTCAGTGACATTATAAAGTGCGCTGCTTCACAGCAATAATAACAGTCAAAACAAAGTAACAGAACGAAAAGTGAATCAAAAGTAATCGAAAATAATCGAAAATAAACAAAAATAAAAACAAACAAACAAATTAAAGAATAAAAAAAAAAGTGCATAACAAAATCCTTTCAGTGAGGTGCGACAAAGAAACTATCAATTAAAATATATCACCTCGCAAGCGTGAAAATTGAAACAGACAATATATTGCTCATTAAGCAAGTGGTTTTTAAGGCAGCATTTGGCGCGAGGGCAGAGTCACTGATTCCTACTCGACGATAGCCAAGTTCGAGTCGGCGTACGGAAGAAATCGAGTTCGTGCTTCGTATTGCGGGTCGCCTTTGTTTTTTTTAAATGAAAACAAATTGGAAAGAACCAGTATGAACACGGAGGACGACAAAAACGCAACAACACACAAAAGAAAAGGTACACAGAAAATCTCCATTGTGACGCGAAGTAAAACCGCGAAATTAACAATGGAGAAAAAAGGCCAGCAAATGGAGGAGGACAGAGGGTGCCAATTTTAACATGTATGGGGCAAACAATTCGTTCGCTTCTCTTGCATCCTCAGAGTCTGAGGATGAAGAAGAGGAAGTAACTGAATTGGAGGCGAAACTTGCGATGGCAAGAGCCCGTCTAGAAGAGAGACGCCGAAAGAAAAAAATAGCGGCACTCGTAAAAGAAAAAGACACGGAACAACAACAAAAGCCGAAGCCAACAGCAACAGCAACAGCAACAGCAACAGCAACATCAACAGCAACAATCAACACAAAATCGACCACCGAAACAGCAAGAAACACAGCAGCGGCAAAGCAACAATCACAACCAAAAAATAAAGATGCCACCGATCAACACTATAGATATTGAGTGTAAGGAATTGGTAAGTCTTTGTAAGCTAGCGATAGGTAACAATTTTCTAGTTAAAAGACTGGCTGGTAATAGGCATGCCATTCAAACCTATGCGGTGGCAGACCACGAAAAAATTAAAGAGGTCTTAAAAAGGGCCACCGCGGAATTCTACTCGTTCACACGTTCAAGCAAACAAAGAGGGTAACGGTTCTATTAAAGGGTGTCGACCCTGAGGTGGAACCGGAGGCTCTGCTCGAGATGCTTCAAAAGTTGAGGCATGACGATCTCGAGTTTATCTCCGTAAAACCGTTCACTACAACCAAGGCAAGAAGGGAAAACCGCAAGCTACCCTTCTTTTTGGTTCAACTAACGCCCAGCAGCAGAATTGGTGGTCTAAGAAAGATTACAGTCTTGGATCATCAAAGTGTCACATGGGACAAGTTAAAAAAAGGCAGAGACATCCTGCAATGTGTCCGCTGCCAAAGGTTTAGTCACGCGGCGGCGAACTGTGAAATGAAGCACCGTTGCGTGAAATGCGGAAAAGACCATAAGGCAGAAGAGTGCCCTCTGGGAAAAGAAAGGGTAGAAGACAAAGCCCTTCTAAAGTGCGCAGTGTGCCGGAATGTGGGACACCCCGCTAATTATCGAGGATGTCCTAAATTCCGAGAAATAATGGCAAGAAGTGTGATCCGGCAAAAAACCACAGAGCCAGCTCGCACTACAACAATGCCCGTAACATCGCAGCGGTCGTACGCACAAGTTGCGTCAGGTGGGAGACCATCAAACCAGGCTACAACATTGGTAGCCACAAATACTCCCACACAGACTGAAACAACATCGCAAGCGGACGTGGTCACGGTTCTGCTCAATCTACAGAGACAGATGACACAGCTGCAAAATCAAATAAACGAAATCTATTCGCACTTGCCCAATCTAAACAAAAAGTCAATATAAATCCTCTATCCACAACAGCAATAAAGCTCTTGTCGTGAATGTAAATTCACTAATAAGAACTGAGAGAAGAGCTAATCTTTTCAACCTGTTGCAAGATGAATAGCCTGATGTACTTCTGGCTGGGGAAACAAAGTTAAACCAGAGACACAAGATATGGCATAAAAACTACGATATTATACGAAGAGACCGACCTAACTCCTCTCAAGGGAGAGGTGTCGCAATCTCTATTAGAAAAGGGATCCATCATAAAGTTATATATAGTGGAGAAGTGCGCAGGTTCCGGGTGCTGGAAGCCTGTATCGTACGCATACCCCTTCAGCAAGGAAGGGGTTTGTATGCGATTGCGGTCTACGCACCTGAGGAGCACCAACATAATCTATTTATAGCAGAGCTCGAGACTCTCTTCCGATGCTTACAATTGCACCTGGGCAAAAATTACTTTATTCTAGGGGGAGATATGAACGCCAAGCATATAAATTGGGGAAATTATATATCTAATGCCAGAGGAAATCAGTTGGCTGGCTGGTTAGATCAGTTTCATATTGAATATAGAACTGACCTGCTAGCTACCGAATATCCATCGTTCCCTAGAGGTAGATCGTTCTTAGATATCTTGCTAATCGACTCACGACTGAGATTACTTAACACCAATAGACGAAATACAAACTGTTTACGGACAATTGAATACGATAGTGACCACTGTGCATTCATGGCAGTAATAGAGCTTCCGAACGAGCTCGCAGATCTGGAGGAATTCGTGATCCCGCAACCCTATAACTACAGGGCAATGCGATGGCCGCGGTTCACCAGATCATTAACAAGAGAACTTCGTTCGAATGACTTTAATCTGCCAGTAAACAGAAACCTGACTAATGTCGAAATCGACAAATACATTCAACAAATGGACGAAACCGTAAAACGAACAATGGACAAAACAATTCCCAAAACAACAGTTACAGATCACACTAACATGTACAGAAACGCAACAATAAACGCACTCCACAGGCAAAAGAGCAGACTGCTATCGAAATTAAAACAATTACACAGACAGTTTACAGACAGACAAGACCAGGAGATAATATCACTGAAATCCCGATTAAAAAACCTCCAACAATTACTTAAAGCTAATTATAGATTAGCAACAAATTTGTATTGGAACAACAGAATTCGAGCTATAAAAACTAATAACCCGAATATGTTCCCACAAATAAATAAAATATTCAGGAGAAATAATCAAAATGAGATTCAGTGTCTCCAAATCCCACGTACTCAGGTAAACAAGCAGCTGCTAACCAACATTGGCATAGATGCAGAGAACGCTATCCTCAATGGTGAGCTCTTCGTGATCGAAGATCCTTTGGAAAAGGTGAACGCTTTGGGAGCTGTCTTTCAGGAAATGTACAAGGTGAATGAAAGCATTCATCGAAATCACGACCTGGAGGACAGAGTTCTACTCAATCACCTGCACCTCCGGAATGAAATTTCACTTTGGCAATCGGAGAATCCGGGTTTTACCGAATTCAGTGAAGATAATCTGTCAATTGACATTAATGCCAATGGTGTAGTGGCTAATAGCCTTCTAATAACAAGGGAAGAAATCCAGAGTATCTTCGACTCATTAAGAAGCAAAAAGTCAGTGGGAATAGATGGAGTACCTAACATCGTACTCAAGAACCTGCCCCCAATGGCAATAGATATATACACGGTCCTGTTTAACAACGCGTTGAATAATGCATATTATCCCGCGCGTTGGAAAACGGCTATCATTCAGCTCATCCCAAAAAAGGGCAAAGACTGTACAAACCCTAGGAACATGCGTTCGATAAGTTTACTCCCAAGCACCAGTAAAGTATTTGAAAAAATCATTAACAAAGCTCTGCTAAAATGGGTAGACGACAATAGCATTATTCCAAATAACCAGTTTGGCTTTAGGGCGGGTCATGAAACCACACATGCCGCAGCTAAACTGGTCTCCGACATACAATGGAATAAATGTAGGAACCAATGCACAGGTGCCTGTCTGATCGACTTGGAGAAAGCCTTTGATACCGTCTGGATCGAAGGGTTGTATTACAAACTGGACAGACATGGCATACATAAGCCTTTACTATATGTACTTTACGATATGTTAAAGGACAGGAGGTTCGTGGTCAAAAGTGGTAATGTGACCTCTAATAAAACGTATAATATCAAGAATGGCTTGCAATAGGGCGCGGTACTCTCTCCGATTCTTTTTAACATTTATATTAGCGACTTATTAGAAGCACTTCCGCAGGCTATTGCGTACGCAGACGATCTCATAATTTACAGAACAGCTCCGAAAGTTGCGATTATAAATAGGTTAATACAGCGAGACTTCAACAAAGTGCAGCGCTATTGCAATGACTGGAAACTTAAGATCAACTTCCAGAAATGTGAAGCCATCCTATTCAGAACTCCATTATATAAAGCCACGTACGACACAAGGAAAAACTGGCGAAAGCTAGTTATCGTGGGACCGCATGGAGATAAACTGGAAACCAAGAGTTTAGTTAAATACCTGGGCATCTGGCTAGATCAATATCTGTATTTCAACAGACATGTAGAGGCTGCTTTGCTCAAAGCGAGGAAAACTTTTGCTATGACAAGGAGGCTATTTCACAGTAGCCAACTTGACAGCAAGGTAAAAGTCATATGCTACATGACGCTAATCAGGCCAATGCTCATATATGGTTGCCCAGTATGGTTCAACATAGGTCCAAATTTGATGGAAAAGATTCGGGTGTTCGAAAGAAAGTGTATTAGAAGTTGTCTCAGATTATATCGGACACCGGAATCGGACTATAAAAAGTATTACTCAAATGAGACTTTATATAATGAAGCGTACATAAATAGGGTGGATAATTTTATGATTAAATTAATCAGAGGACATATTGCGAGAGCAATAAGCTCGTCCAATGACCTAATTTTCGGGGCCTATTATCCAAACACCTTGTACTATGAGAGCGTGCGTCGCAACGGCTTTGTTCCACCAGAGGCGTTCCTTGACTTGGATATGAAAGGGCTTATACAGGATAGATCCGGAATTCCGCTGATCTATCATGTAAGTAGATCATCTGTAGACGGGCGATTGTGCTACGACCGGGAAATAACGCGCACCGAAGAAGAGCTCCTGTGCTTCAGTAGGGCTATCTCCCACAGAGACCGGGACGATAGTATTAGACAGCGTCAACAGTTCTGGTGGTTGAATGGCATATAAAGACCTGGATACCAAAGTCGGTATAGAAGCATAGTATCATCAGCTAGCTTACATAGACTTAGCTTTTCTAGAATTAGGGTAGTATAAGATTTAAGTTAAGTTAGGTTAAGTGCTTTTACATAAAAATAAAAAAAAATAAAAAAAAAATAAAAAAATAAAAAATAAAAAAAAAATAAAAAAAAAAAAAATAAAAAAAAAATATATATATATATTAGGTAAGTTAAGTAAGTTAAATAAGTTAAATTTTAAGAAAAAAAAACAAAAAAATTGACAAAGTTTTTCAAATTTTTCTTTGTCTTTCAAATAATTATCAGTACTGCCACAAAGTTCTGTCGCCGAAAGGCAAATTATACAAATGTTAAGTAATGTTTAGCTTAGAGCGTCTGCGAAGGACCAGTAAGTTATTATATAAGATAATTAAGCTAGAATTTAAGCATTTTTTGTCTAGCCTTTAATTTAGAAATTAAGAATATAAAAAGAAAAATAAAAAATGTTTTAAAAATGAAAAATGAAAATGTCTGCATGTGATGATAAATTCAGACAATGCATCCTTTACCTGGGTTGTCCTTGGGGACGGGTACCTTTGCAGGAGGTATAGGGCAACGAAAGGGGTTGAGGTTGGCGTTGTGCGCGAGCTGCGGGTGAAATTCTAGCTGATATACTGGGTTGGTTCTCAGCGTAGTGTATAGAACCCCCACAGGCTCTTGTAAAACAGGATGAAAACAAATTCCGCGTATTCGAGAATAAAGTGCAGGACAATGGAGGAAACTCCACAACCACGAATTGGAAGAGCTATACCGCAAACCTATAATAGTGAGAGTAATCAGATCGCAAATGATTAAGATGGGCCGGACATGTGGCTCGAATGGGCAACGATAGGACCGTGCGTAGAATTCTTGACGGTAGACCAGCTGGGAAGAGACCGACAGGACGGTAGCGACGGAGACGAGAGGACAATGTAAGGTTTGACCCTGAGCAGATCGGATCAGATGGTCAAGCGGGGAAGGAAAGTGCACAGGAGAGGGGGCGACAGCGCACCCGGGTCGGTGAGGAAATGAACTTCCGGGTTCCTACAGGTCAATAAATAGTTATAGTAATAGGAGAGGAATGAAACTCACTGAGCGACATTATTTTTTGGACAGTTTATAAACTTATACAAAACCATTATTTTTTGAACTACGGTTGTTGGTATGATACTTGCAAAAATTAGTTGTATGCTACGATACAACACCTTGAATATGGTACAAACAAAACCGGCGCGACTGGAATCCTATCCGCGCGCAACAAAAGAAGAGAAACTCGGTGAATTTAAAACTTTGATGAATTTTATTCCCTATTTGAATATTGCTGCACCGAAACTCAACATTTTTTTAAACAATTAACTATTCACGACGTTGAAAAGCAGTCCACGACGCGCCGAAAACGACTGCGAAATCAGACGACGACGTTTTACGGCAACTTTTTATCGCCTTTTCTATTGGCTGTTGTTTGTGGAAGCTATGTGAATATTTTGGATCATAAATTCTTCATTTGCTTCACACCTTCCTTCGGTCTCGGCCTTACTTAACATTGCAAGTATTATGCCGCTGGTGGCTGGCTAATCGAAGGCGTGTCCTAAGGTCTTCGCAGATTACCGGCTTCCGTAACGAATTTTACGTGATCACGTAACTGAAACTTACGTGATAGATTTATGTGTGGATGGATCATGTTGCATTTTGCAACATTAGTCGATTACATTTTTGACTACATTTTTTTGAGCCGTACCAATGATTGATTTTCTATTGTTGTCATCGTTTAGAGGTTTTTATTTATATGATAATTTGTATACAATTGTTTCTGTTAATTTTTGATTTTAGTTTGCTTCTTTTTAGTTATTTGTTGTATTTATTGGTTCTTTATATGGTACTACAAATAATATTGATATACTTTTCTTCTCTTTGAACATGTACTTAAAATTATATCTAGGCTTACTTTCATTTTATTTTGTAATTATTTGTTTAATGTGATTTAAAAATCATTTTAAGCTTATTTTTATTTTATAGTGCTTAATGTCCGTGTGTTTAATATGAACGTTGAATATAAAAAATAAAGCTTCTTTTTACATATTACTATTGTATCCTGTATATTATAATGGCAATGCATCACGTCGACACAAATTCCCGGGAAAGGCAAGGCAAACGCCAGCATAAAAGATCCTGGGAAAGAACAATCAGCGGTGCATCGATTCCAGGATGCCACGAAGGAGCCCAGTACCCAAGAAACGAGTGAACGAGAGGACGGCTGCTGGCCTATATAAGGCGTGAACATCGGCAGAGCAGTCGAACTCTCCCTCAATCGCCTAACTAACTATAGTCGCTCTCAACGCAGAATCTATATATTCCAACATCCGTAAGCAACACTTACGGTTGCTTGTTAAAACCCTCTAACCATACATCCTTCTCCTCTCAGAAACGTGGCTTAAGTCTAACTCCCGGGTACCCATTCATCCCCAATTACATATTTATTTCACACCCCAGAACTACTGGATCTCGGGGAGGTGCCGGCATCCTACTACACAAAAAACCCCAATTCGCCGTAACCAGATTCGCCAATGTTTTCTATATCTAATCATCATCATCATCATCGGCACTACAACCGGGAACCGGTCTTGGCCTTATTCAGCAAGTCCTGGGGCTTGTTAAATTTTCCATAATGATTTGTTTTTTTCGGGCAAGGTCATTAGTCTTGCGCCAGATTTCTATATCTAATACACGGCAGTTAAACTTTTTTGTGAAAATAAAAAAGTAATCATATTAACATCCAGAACCAGACTTCCTTGACTCGGACATATCTCAAATAATCCGACAGTCTCTCCCCGCACCATTCATAATCGGTGGAAACTGGAACGCTCATCATACAGCATTCAACGACATCAATAATAACAAATGCGGTTGCCAACTTTCATCTCACCCATATACGTACATCCACAGCCCACAGCAGCCAACTCGTGTCACCAACTCGGCGCAGTCAACAATTGACTTCTTCCTCAAGTCCGCTGATGTCTACTCAACGAGCCCCACACAGTATCCTTCCTCTTTCCGTCTGATCATGGTTTCGTTCACATCTCGATCAAAGTCCCCTCTTTCGAACTGCTCTACTCACACAGTCCTGTTCCGAACTTCTCCAAGACTAATTGGAAAAAGGTCAATAGAGACGTCGCCGAAAGTTTTTCTAACTTGTAAGTCCCTGAATGTTCTAACCTAATGCCAGCTGATATCGATCTATCAGCCCTAAAAATTGAGCAGCCCTCGAGGATGCCCTCACAAGCAATGCACCACCATCATCCCTCATAATCATTTAGGAAAACCCAGCATCCTAACTAAATTGCTGCGCCTCAGAAACCAACTCCGCCGAAAACTTCATATAAGATTCTGCCCCTTTAGTAAAAGTCAGATCCAACTCCTGACCAACCCTAAGCTCCGCCCAATCAAACTTATCTGCCCAGGGAGACTTACCAAGAGTTGGTAAGCAAATTATTAACTATCAGGCAACACCCCTTGGAGGCTCTCATCGCTTTTACTGCGAGGATAAAGCAGATGCTGATGCTATGCAAGGAGGCTGCTGATCACAAGTATGGCACAAAGGCAGCCTCAGCTGTGAAGGCACAACTTGAGGACTTTGCCAAAAACAATCTAAAATGTGGTGTCAGTAACCCTCACCTTTGCCAATACTTATTAACCCTAGGGGAAGGCACGTTAGACGATCTTATACAGAAAACATTGGCTATGGAGAAGCTGTAATAAACAGCTTTCTACACGCAACCGTATAGCCATATGCCAATGTGTACTTGTCTCTCTAACAATTTATATACACCCTTGCCCATATAATACCCTAATACCTTAGTACCTTAGTTTTTACGTTAGTAGTTAGGCATATATGAATAACGCTTGTATGAAGGTGAATAAATGGTGATTTTGACCACACTAAAACCTTAAAACCTTATTGTCGCCCTACCCTGTCTTGCCACTTACACCACCGTCTCTCCACCTTCGTAAGTCCACCTCTGTAAATTAATTTTTTGTTAATCCCTAGTTTTGAAGTTAGTTCGTAAGTTTATTTTTATATCTTTATACTGCTTGTACTAAGCGAAATAAATTAGGTATAAAGCGCCCTCACTAAATTAAATTAGTACCTAAGTCGAAAAGTATTCGTTTTCGAAACCCTAGCAGAAAATGTTCTAGGAAAGTAGTCAGACAAAGTCGCAATCTCGAGTTCGAAGCCGAAGGACTAAACCTCCCAGCAGAAAAAAAACATCTGCTATCGATGGATAAGGTTCTACAACTTGCTTAAATTTAACAAGCATGCACGAAATGCATTAAAGGGCTAAAAACTCTTTAGCTCCGTTACTGAGAAGTAAAGCAGTCGTTCCGAGAACAAAAGTTCTCCTATATAACACCATTGCTAGACCGATTCCAAGTCCGTCAATTATTTATTCCTTGGATGCTTCCTGAATTCTCTGAATAGAGTAAGCACTTGATCCATTTAAGAAATTCCCTCCAGAGCTGGACTGTTTCCCGCTACACCAGCACGGCTGTTCGTAAAAAACATTTAAATAGAGTAAAAATATATTATGTTTATTATTCATGTGTACCACATCAAGCGCAATTGCGTAATACAAAAAATAAATTAAATATACCAAATAATTTTTTTTTCATTGAAATTATTTATTATTTATTAATTTTATTATGTAACTCTATTCTTTTGTTTTATCATTAGGCTAAAAATGTCCCAAAAAAAACCCGTCCAGCGACGTACAAAATTTCGCGAATGAACCTTTAAAATGCGTTTGCATATACCTATATGCATATATACAAACGGATTTTAAAGCTTCATTGGCGGAATTTTTTGCGTCGCTGGAGGGGTTTTTTTGGGGACATTTTTAGCCTAATGACAAAACAAAAGAATAGAGTTATATTTAACCAAAATTTAAATGTGTATATAATTCTCGCCATTCGTACCATTTCAACGTATACGCATTTTTCTGATGCTGATAGTGCCTTCCATTTCGTAGCCTATCCATTAGCCCATTCAAATAGGGATTGCGTCTTCGGGCCCGGCCGCATTTGCTTCGGCTTCCCTTTGGGAACTTTTCTCGGTAATGGGTTTGATGAGGAATCGTTATCGGAAGAAGACATCTTATACACAAATGACAAAACTGTAACGAAAAATATTCAAATTGAAAATTTCCAAATAAAAAAATGTCTCTACTTTTAACCGAACAGTCCGGCTCAACGATTTGTAATTAATTGCGTCAATATGTCGAACTTTCATTGACAGGAAAACAATTCATTGATAGAAAAGAAAAAAGTTTTTTTTAAAACAGTTAAGTGCAAAGTGTATTACAGAGAAATCCAGTATTTTTCCAATAGATCTGTATCTGGGGTTGTATGAGTGGGATCGGATTATACTAGATGGTGGTAGAAAGAGAAGACACCAGAGAAAATACTTTAGAGAAAATATTTTAGTTTTTCTTCGATAAAGGCGAAGACGCTAGCCAGGCGGCTGAAAATGAATAGTGTTTATGGTCCGAATAGTATAACAGCCAAAGCAATTTTTGTCACCCCAATTCGAGAAGTTGTCAGGATCTGATTGCCGCAGTGCAGAATCAAGTGGTGACTCGATAATCTTGTTTATTTTGGTGTCATCAGCATATAAGGACAAGCAGTAATTCTTAGTGACCTTATCAATATCATTAGTGGCATTGATAAATAGGAGAGGACCCAGGTGGCTACCTTGAGGGGCCCCAGAGGCGGCAAGGAAAGAGTTAGATATCATGGACCTGAACCAAACGGAATAAAGCCTATCCTTTAGCTAAAAAGAAATCCATTCCAGCAATCCAGGTTCGAAGCCGAGGGCGGAAAATTGAAGAGGAGTAGGTTGTGGGAGATTTTGTCGAATGCTTTACTGAAGTCGGTCGAGACCATATCGACCTCGTAACCTTCCTCTAGTGCTGAGAGTGTAAAGGAAGTGAACTCAACGAAGTCGGTTGTGTTTGATCGTCCATTGAGAAGACCATGTTGCCTTGATGAAATAAAAGATTGGTCACGAAAACTAAGAGGTTCCTATAGAATCTTGGGTAAGGGGAACCGTTTGTAGATGAGGGGTAGTTCTTGAAATCGTTTTTGGAACCTTTGTTGTGGACGGGGGTAACGAAGGAGGTTCTGCAAATGTGGGGGAATACGCCTTGAGAGAGTGAGAGATTGAAGATCAGTGAGAGTGGAACGGAGAGAATGGATGAGCATTAACTGACTAGAATTACGGGTGTTAGGTTATATTATTTTGGTTTTACTTATTATTATTAATTGAGCCACCCCCCTATGGGATGGCTGATTACACACTTTTATCTGGGTGGGATTGGATCCACTCAAGGGTGATACCAGGATTTTCACCAATTTTGCGATACGGGGAGGAAGTCTTTAGTGTTAAATTTCCCTTATTTGGCACTTCACCATTTGAGTTCGGCATTGACACTTTACTTATTGTTATTAGAGATATTTGATTGTTATAACGGCTGTCCTAGTCACACACTCACGTTCCACACACACGTTATTTGTTTATAAATATAAAGAAATTTCTGATTGCTTATTAAGACACACACTACAATTTTTACTAGTGATCTATTTTAGATACTTCTTACTGGAGACTATTATTACACTCCTGTGGCCTTCTTGGCCAGTGAATCACAACCAACTCTTCGTTTTTCTGTTGGTCTGCCCGAACGAAAACTCTCTACGCTCTGAGGAGACATTATTTTGTTTTCATTATCCCTTTTTGCCACCCGCCATTCATTTATTTTATCTTTCCCGGATTGGGACCAAAAAGAGCGAAAACAAAGAAGAAACAATAAAAAAAGGATCCCGAGTGTGAGCATTTTTGATCTTCGATGTTGGTGGGCGATAAAACGAACATGCGGTTCGTTTTATGGTGCAAATTGTTTGTTTTCCAATTAGTTCGGAATTTTGTGCAAACAAATCTTTAGAGGATCGTAAAATCTCAGAAACGCAGGTTTTTGAAACTCAACGATATTTCCTGGAGAGTGGGTCATCTGATCCACGCATTTGGATCCCAAATTTTGCGTGTAGGCAAAACAAATGAACACTTGGTTCGTTTATTGCGTGTTGGATTTTATAATTTAATTCAATGTGACACAATTACACCTTTAGTTCAACTTGTTTGACATGAGATTCAATATCGATTTGGGGATATGTGCAAAATATATGGGGCCAATGCTAGACACCCAGAGCGCTTAATCTGTTAAGTGGATGTTTCTGCGTGTGCCACGATTAACGGTGGAGGCTGGCTCCAGAGAGGTAGCTATTAACTACATTCTACTATAACCTGTCCCCATCCTTCACCCCCCTCCTGCCTTCTTATTTTGTCCTGGTTACCTTAAATTAAGCCTAGTTTAGGTAGTTCTTCACTTCTCTAGTTTGTAATTTAGATATACTATACTTTAGATATAGGTAATTATGTTGCTTGAATTAAACCAACAAATGGGGTGGTGGCCCCACTAAACTAAACTACTACATCTACCTATATTTAATTGAGTGAAAAATGATAGCATCAAAGTAAAGGCTACAATTATTGAATTTGTGAACATAAATTGTTACATCAGCATAACATTAACCAAATGATGTCCAAGTTATTGGGTTCTAACGCCTTCAGCCTTTGGGAAGCCAGATTGGAGTGCGGGGAGACACAGACTCCACCCTTAAAGCGGAATCTCGAATGCATGTCATATCATATCGTAGATAATCTATAATAAATATTCGGGCCTACCTAAATTTGATAACTTATATGACTTAAATGATTTATTCGGCTTAATTAAAGCTATTTACAAAACTATAATCCTTATAAACTAACTTAAAACTAAAAAAACTAAAGTAGTAATTAATGCAAAAAGAAAATTATATATATATATATATATATATATATATATATATATATATATATATCATCATCATCATCGGCACTACAACCGGGAACCGGTCTTGGCCTTATTTAGCAAATCCTGAGGACTGTTAAATTTTCCATGATAATTTGTTTTTCCGGGCAAGGTCATTAGTCTTGCGCCAGATATATATATATATATATATATATATATATATATATATATATAATTAAAAAAAAATACAAGGAATTAGAAGGGGTCTTCTGGGTTGGGGAGGTAGAAAGTCGAAAGAAGAGAGAAACGAAAGAGAGAGGAGATGAAAGACAGGGGGAAGACATATGATAATATAGACGTGCTCTCTAAGTAAATGTTTACCAAGCGCAGTGAATTTATTATTAAATTCGTGAAATATTAATCGCAATCAACTCATTAGACTATGTATTCATTTATCGTGCATTTATTTCGGTTTTGTGCACATTTAATACACTTTTTCATTGATAAACATACAATTACATTATTAATTAAATTGCTATTTATCACATAACCAATGTGTTTTAATATCACGAAAACATCGGCGTTCACTCTGTGAATACTCAGTTTCCAAACGTGTGTTTAAAAAACGGACAACCTTCTGATATAATTAATCTAATTCATAAACGAGAACGGAGCCACGAAATGGAAAAACAGTGACGTGACGTGTTGTGACAATTAAAACAAAGCAACAACAACAAACAAACAAACCGAATGTTAAAAGTGACAAAAAACCTGCTCACAAAATCACTTTAGTGAGGTGCAAAAAACAAAGTAAAACAATTAAAATATATCATCTCAGTCGTAAAAGGGAAAATTAAAACAGACAATATATTGCTAGTTAAGCAAAGAGTTTTCAAAGCATCATTTGGTGCGATTACAAGTTTACTGACTGTTAGCCGACGACAGCCGAGTTCGAGTCGGCGTTTGGGGAGAAATCGACTTCGTGGTTCGTATTGCAGGTCGCCTTTCTTTTTTTTTAATGAAAACAAACTGGAAAGAACCAGCATGAACGCGGAGGAAGATAAAAGCGCGACAACACACAAACGAAAAGGTACACCGAAAAACTCCATTGTGACGCGAAGTAAAACCGCGAAATTAACAATGGAGAAAAGAGATCAGTAAATGGAGGAGGTCAATGAGCTCCCATCCCCCTCCAACTTTAACATGTATGGGGCAAACAACTCATTCGCTTCCCTTGCATCCTCAGAGTCTAGGGATGAAGAAGAGGAAATAAGTGAATTGGAGCGAAACTTGTGATGGCAAGAGCCCGATTACAAGAGAGACGCCGAAAGATATAAATAGCGGCACTCGAAAAAGAAAAGGACACAGAACAACAACAAAAGCTGAAGCCAAAAGTTGGCCAACAGCAACAGCAACATCAACATCAACAACAACTACCAACACAAAATCGACCACCGAAACAGCAAGAAACACAGCAGCGGCAAAGCAACAATAACAACGAAAAAATAAAGATGCCACCAATCAACGCCATAGATATTGAGTGTAAGGAATTGGCAAGTTTCTGTAAGCTAGTTATAGGAAACAATTTTGTAGTTAAAAGACTGGCCGGTAACAGGCATGCCATTCAAACCTATGCGGTGGCAGACCACGAAAAAATTAAAGAGGTATTAAAAAGAGCCACCGCAGAATTCTACTCGTTCATGCCGAAGCAAACAAAGACGGTAACGTTTCTATTAAAGGGTGTCGACCCTGAGGTGGAACCGGAGGCTCTGCTCGAGATGCTTCAAAAGTTGAAGCACGACGATCTCGAGTTCATCTCCGTAAAACCGTTCACCACAACCAAGGAAAGAAGGGAAAACCGCAAGCTACCCTTCTTTTTAGTTCAACTAACGCCCAGCAGCAGAATTGGTGGTCTAAGAAAAAATGACAGTCTTGGATCATCAAATTGTCACATGGGACAAATTAAAACAAGGCAGAGACATCCTGCAATGTGTCCGCTGCCAAAGGTTTGGCCACGCGGCGGTGAACTGTGAAATGTAGCACCGTTGCGTAAAATGCGGAAAAGACCATAAGGCAGAAGAATGCCCTCTGGGAAAAGAAAGGGTAGAAGACAAAGCCCTTCTAAAGTGCGCAGTGTGCCGGAATGAGGAACACCCCGTTAATTATCGAGGATGTCCTAAATTCCGAGAAATAATGGAAAGAAGTGTGACTCGGCAAAAAAAAAAAAAAACAGAGCCAGCTCGTACTACAACAACGCCCGTAACATCGCAGCGGTCGTACGCACAAGTTGCGTCGGGTGGGAGACCACCAAACCAGGCTACAACATTGGTAGCCACAAATACTCCCACGCAGACTGAAACAACATCGCAAGCAGACGTGGTCACGGTTCTGCTCAATCTACAGAGACAGATGACACAGCTGCAAAATCAAATAAACGAGATCTATTCGCACTTGCCCAATCTAAACAAAAAGTCAATATAAATCCTCTATCCACAACAGCAATAAAGCTCTTGTCGTGAATGTAAATTCACTAATAAGAACTGAGAGAAGAGCTAATCTTTTCAACCTGTTGCAAGATGAATAGCCTGATGTACTTCTGGCTGGGGAAACAAAGTTAAACCAGAGACACAAAATATGGCATAAAAACTACGATATTATACGAAGAGACCGACCTAACTCCACTCAAGGGCGAGGTGTCGCAATCTTTATTAGAAAAGGAATCCATCATAAAGTTATATATAGCGGAGAAGTGCGCTGGTTCCGGGTGCTGGAAGCCTGTATCGTACGCATACCCCTTCAGCAAGGAAGGGGTTTGTATGCGATTGCGGTCTATGCACCTGAGGAGCACCAACATAACCTATTCATAGCGGAGCTCGAGACACTTTCGATGCTTACATTTGCACCTGGACAAAAACTACTTTATCCTAGAGGGAGATATGAACGCCAAGCATAGAAAGTGGGGAAATTATATATTTAATGCCAGAGGAAATAAGTTGGCTGCCTGGTTAGATCAGTATCATATTGAATATAGAACTGACCTGCTAGCTACCGAATATCCATCGTTCCCTAGAGGTATATCGTTCTTAGATATCTTGCTAATTGACTCACGACTGAGACTACTTAACACCAACAGACGAAACAGAAACTGTTTACGGACGATTGAATACGACAGTGACCACTGTGCATTCACGGCAGTAACGGAGCTTCCGAGCGATCTCGGAGATCTGGAGGAATTCGTGATCCCGCAACCCTATAACTACAGGGCAATGCAATGGCCGCGGTTCACCAGATCATTAACAAGAGAACTTCGTTCGAATGACTTTAATCTGCCAGTAAACAGAAACCTGACAAATGACGAAATCGACAAACACATCCAACAAATGGACGAAACCGTAAAACGAACAATGGACAAAATAATTCCCAAAACAACAGTTACAGATCACATAAACATGTACAGAAATACTACATTAAACGCACTCCACAAGAGAAAGAGCAGACTCCTGTGGCGGTTCTTGCGAAACCCACTGCTCACCTGTCAATATACACCAGGTAACACCCTTTGCATGAGCATCCTGTTTTCAATAGAGCAGGTACTTACCGGCATTGGCATATCAATAACCACCTAAAATCTGTGGAGGACAATGTCTGCTGATACGAAACCATACATCAGCAACAACAGACATTGCGTACACCAAGTCCAAGTCCAGCGTCTTCCTCGGTACTCGAAACGGACGAAACCATAAAACAAACTATGGACAAAACAATACTAAAAACCACACCTACGGACAACATGAACATGTACCGAAACGCCACAATAAACGCACTCTACAGAAAAAAAAGTAGACTTCTGTCTCAACTAAAACTACGGTACAGACGATTTATTGATAGGCATGACCAGGAGATAATATCACTGAAGTTCAGATTAAAAAATCTCCAACAGCTGATAAAAGTCAACTATAGGCTATCAGCAAACTTGTATTGGAACAACAAAGTTCGGGCGGTAAAATCCAACAACCCTAGTATGTTTCCGCAAATTAATAAAATATTTAGACGGAGTAATGAAAACGAGATTCAGTGTCTCCAAATACCACGAACTGACGAAAACCAACGAATGCTGGCAAATATAGGCATAGACACAAACAACGCCATCCTAAATGACGAAGTTTTTGTGTTTGAAGATCCCTTGGAAGAAGTGAATGTTGTAGGGGCCGTCTTTCAAGAACTGTACAAGGCAAATGAAGTAATTTGCCGCAACCATGAATTGGAGGATAAAGTTCTACTGAATTATCGTCATCTTCGAAATGACATTTCACAGTGGCGATCAGAAAACCATGGTTTTATCGAATTCAGTAATGAAAATACGCCAAACGCGGAGATCACTGTCGAAAGCGCTAACAGCCTTTTGATCACTAGTGAAGACATCCATGGCGTCTTTGCAACATTAAGAAACAAAAAATCAGTTGGAATCGATGGAGTACCCAATAACGTACTAAAACATCTTCCTCCAATCGCAATGGACATATATGCAGTCTTGTTTAACAACACTCTGAACAACGCACACTATCCAGTACGTTGGAAAACGGCCATCATCCAACCGTCACCAAAAAGAGGGAAAAACAGAACAAACGCAAAAAATCTGCGATCGATCAGTTTGTTACCGAGTATCAGTAAAGTATACGAAAAGGTTCTAAATAAGGCTCTACTCAAATGGGTTGAGGACAATAATATTATTTCAAATAACCAGTTTGGTTTTAAAGCTGGTCATGAAACCACACATGCCGCAGCTAAACTGGTTTCAGACATTCAGTGGAATAAAAATCTGAAACAGTGCACAGGTGCCTGTTTGATTGACTTGGAGAGGGCCTTCGACACCGTTTGGCTAGAAGGGTTATATTACAAGCTAATGAGACTAGGCACTCATAGACCACTACTGTATATACTATACGACATGTTGAATGAAAGGAAATTCATCGTCAAAAGTGGCAATGTGACCTCTAACATTACTTACAATATAGAAAACGGTCTGCAACAGGGAGCGGTGTTATCTCCGATCCTTTTTAATATTTACACTAGCGACCTGGTAAGGTCTTTTCATCAAGCTATTGCGTATGCAGACGATCTGATAATATATAGAACAGCACCAAAAATTGAAATCATTAACGGATTATTACAAGGGGATTTCAATGATGTTCAGCGATACTGCAACAACTGGAAACTCAAAATCAATATCCAGAAGTGTGAAACCATCCTCTTTAGAACACCACTGGCTGAAGATACCAGAGACACCAGGAGAAACTGGCGAAAGCTAGCTATTATGGGACCACACCAACAAACACTGGAAACCAAAAATGTAGTCAAGTACTTAGACATCTGGCTGGATCAGTATCTATATTTTAACAAACATGTGGAGGCTGCGCTGGCCAGGGCAAAGAAAGCTTACGCTATGGCAAGAAGACTGTTTCATAGTAGTCAACTTGACAGCAGAGTTAAAGTTATATGCTACATGGCTCTCATCAGACCGATGATCATATATGGATGCCCAGTGTGGTTTAATGTGGGACCTAGCTTAATGGAAAAGATTCGGATTTTTGAGAGGCAATGCCTCAGGACGTGCCTTAAGTTACATCGGACTCCTGAATCCGATCACAAAAAATATTATCCCAATGAAGCGTTGTACAGTGGGGCCAATATAAACAGAGTGGATAACTTTATGATCAAGCTGATCCGAGGGCATATTGCGAGATCAATGAGCTCACAGAACGATTTGATTTTTGGTGCATATTACCCAAACAATATGTATTATGAGGTGGTACGTACAGGAGCGGCCTCATACAAAATGAATCCGTTATACCGTTGATTTATCACTTGCGTCGGTCGGGTATAGATAAACGAATATGTTTTAATCGATAGGTTGCGCACACTAATGAAGAGAGCCTGCAGTTCAGTACGGCAGTAGCACAGAGAGACCGAAAAGACGCGAATAAGCAACACCAGAAATTTTGGTGGCTGAGTGGCAATTAAAACCCTGTTTCCTTATAAAACTAAAGAAATAATAATAATAATAATTAAAAAAAAAAAAAAAAAAAAACCGACAAACAACGGAAAGCTTACATAGATTTAGCATTTCGAAAATTTAGTTTTGATGTTAGGTTTAGAATAGAGTTAAGTTAAACAAAAAAAAAAAAAAAAAAAAAAAATCTATAGATAGTTTAGTATTTAAGTTAGATATAAGGTAAAAACAATAACAAGAACAAAGTTTTTTCTTTTCTTCATTTTCTTTATATCCAATTAAGTTCCCTAAAAATTCATGTAAACAAAATAACCATAATGTCGAAAGACAACTTTTCATGCTTTAAGCGTATGCATGTAACTTAGAGAGTCCGCAAGGGACCAGTAAGTTAAGAAATAAGATAACATAAGCTAGATTTTATTAATTTTGGCTAGCAAGTAAGTAAATTATAATAATAGGAAGAAATAAAAAATGATATCTATAAAAAAAAAAAAAAAAAAAAAAAAAAAAAAAAAAAAAAAAACATTGCCTACACCAAGCATAATAGTGCGAAGGGCACCATGTACCACAAAGGCAAATCCGGTTGCAAACGCCGCAATCAACACTGCCCAAAAGTACCAGTGCAATGCCCCTAAAATACAACTCGGTACATATTACGTAACCGACGAGCGTTGTCCAAGCACACAAGAGAAAAGGATTTTTCCCATACACGTGCATGGCAATTAATATAAGCGGACGCCAGCAACGCGCGAACCGATCAGCACCAATGTGCCACACAGTGCTGGTCGAATAAACACATCCTACCATGGAAATGCGATGTACACGATCAGCAATAATGCTATACTCAGTCACTGATCGTATAAACAGTTAACCCTGTTCAGAACAACTCGCCCCAGCTGCGAATGTGTTTATGTTTACTTTGATACAAAGTCTATGGTTCGCATGCTGAGCGACACATGCGATGAGCAAAAGGGGGACTATCATGTATGTGCGTTTTTTTTTTTTGATTGAATAACGCATTTATTGTACAATAATTTAACAAATGTTGACTTAGGACTAAAATGCTAAATCCTATTTTACAATGTTTTCTTATTCTTAAAATAATTTACTGGCTCTACACGAGCACTCTAAATTACACGATACAATTTTGTGTAATGCCTTTCGGTGTACAATAATATTTTTATATTTTTATATATTTTCTATTACCCGAATATTTTAGAAGACGAAGTTCTCTCTCTGTATTGTTTTTTTTTTTTTAAATAATATAAGGTAAAAAAGTTTACAAAAAAAAAATTAATAACAAAAAAACAAAAAAATGATAACATAAAGAAATTTTAAAACGAAAAGGAATCTAAATGAAAAATGGAAATGAAAAGGAAGAATAAATAAATATGAAAAGGGAAGTGAGGAATGGGAAGGGAAGGCGTAGCGTCTGAAGATGTTACTATATTTGGGGATATTAAATCCTTTCTTCATTGTCAATCCACCACCAGTTGGGATGGGATCGGTCATTTATAGATTTATCTCGATCGCCTATTGCCATGCTAAATCGCAAGTGAACTGCAGCATTTGATATATCACTGTTATAAAGAATCCGTTTGTCCCTGGCACCACGAAAAGCGTGGTAAATAATAGGGACTCCGTGCTTGTTTTGGATAAGACTTTTTCTATCCAATAGATGGAACGCTTCTGGTGGGATAAACCCATTTTGGAATGTATTCTCCAGGTATATGTCATTGGGGTAGTATGCTCCCGAGATAAGATTATTTTCGCTGTACATTGCCCTTGCAGTGTGACCACGAATAATTTTGATAATGAAATTGTCTATCCTATTCAGTCCTGATTTGTCATACAGTGTCTTATTACGATAGAATTTCCTGTATTGAGACTCAGGTGTTCTATGTAACCCGAGGCAGGAACGCAAGCACTGCCTCTCGAACATGCGAAACTTTTCCATGTAGGATGGGGAAACGTTGAACCATACCGGGCAACCATACACTAATATTGGACGAATAAATGCTGAGTAGGAAATTATTTTAACTTTGTGATCTAGGAGACTATTTCGAAACAGACTTCTTGTCATTGCATATGCACTTTTAGCTGCGGAGAGGGCAGCTGCTATGTGCTTATCAAAGTATAGGTATTGGTCCATCCAGATACCAAGGTACCTGACAACAGTTTTCATTTGCAGCGGAAGATTATTGCTTCCTACAATGAAAAAGTTTTTCCAATTATGCTTTGTATCTCTTGAAGCTGTAGAAAGAGGTGTTCTGAAAAGGATGGTTTCTGTTTTTTTGGAAGTTAATTTTCAATTTCCAATCGTCACAAAAGCGTTTGATTTTATTGAAGTCTTCTTGAAGAAGTCTGTTAATGGCATCGATATTTTTCTGATCTGTACACTACAATATCGTCAGCATATGCAATAGCATGATTAAAAGACCCAACTAGATCACTAGTATAAATATTGAAGAGAATGGGAGAATTCACGGTTCCCTGCTGTAAGCCATTTTTAATATGGAAAGTTTTATTGGAAATTTTGTCCCCACATTTTACCACATTATCATATCGTAAATGATGTATAACAGATATTCGGGCAAACCTAGATTTGATAGCTTATATACAAGTCCTTCTAACCATACGGTATCGAAGGCCTTTTCAAAGTCAACCAAACATACGCCTGTGCATTGTCGTTTTGCCTTGTTCCACTGTATATCGGAAACAAGTTTTGTAGCTGCATGAACTGTGTCGTGCCCCGCTCTAAAGCCAAACTGGTTGTTCGGAATGATGTCGTTTTCACCGCACCAGTTTATCAATGCCTTATTTATGATTTTCTCGAATATTTTGCTAATATTTGGAAGCAGACTAATCGAGCGAAGGTTAGCGGTATTGCTCCTGTCCTTGCCCTTTTTGGGGATGGGATGGACTACTGCTATTTTCCAACGTCTTGGAAAGTATGCATTATTTGGAGCGTTATTGAACAAGGTAGTGTAAATTTTCACCGCTCCCGGAGGCAGATGTTTAAGAACTGTATTCGGAATACCAACTGTTCCAGAGGATTTCTTGTTTTTAATGGATCTAAGGATGTCCATGAGTTCATTCTTATTCACAAATAAATTTGTGTGCAAATTTCTAAGCGGCGCATCCGCTCTATTGTTTTCACTGAAGGTGGTGACACTTTTGTTTTCGGAATGCCAACTTTGCCGTTCATTGTGCAGCGAAATATGGTTTTGGATAGCTCTGTTTTCGATATCGAGGTTAGAATGAATGGATTCATTCACTTTGTGTACTGCCTCGAAACAGGCGCCAATGGAGTTCGCTTTCTCTTCCGGATCCTCGACTACTATTAGTTCTTCGTTGGAGTTGATGTGTTCCGGGGTGAGTCCTGCGTTCAGCAATATTTGACAATTCTCGGGAGTCCTCGGGACTCGAAGGCAGGGAATGTCATTATGATCTATTCTTCTAAATACTTTATTTATTATATTTTTTTTTATTTTTTTTATTTTACGTTTCCATTCTTCATTAATTACTGATCTGTAGTTGTCACGGATCAGCTTTTGAACGTTTTTAATCAATGACTTAATTGTCTTTATTTCTTGGCTATAAGGATCGCTGAACTGTCTGTAGAGCAGTTTGAGCTGGGAGAGCAGAGCGCTTTTTTGTCTATACAGGGCATCAATAGTTGAGTTTCTATATCTATTAAAATTCTCCTCCATGTGCGCCGCTTTTGGAATGGAACGGTGCATTGTTTTGATGACAATGTTGTCCATCGTTGAGAGATAATGATCAATTTCCTCATTTCGAAGGTTTCTATTAGTTGGAGGGTCTGTGCCATTAGAGCATAGTTCTCTTTTTATTATCCCATCAAAACGTGACCAGTGTGCTTTTCGGAAAACGAACGAATGTATCTGGTCGTACTGCTCAAGTATTGCATGTTCGTTTGGAACATGTTAAACGGCGTCGAGGCCGTAATGGTCACTATCATACCCGATTGTGCGAAGGCAATTTCGAGTATTTAGGTCCGTGCCTAATAATTGTAGTCTGTCGTCAATCATAAGTAAGTCCAAAAAGGAGTTTCCTCTTGGATAAGATGGTGTACTTGTAGCGTACAATTCTAGTTTATATTCTGTTGCATTTGTTTGCCACCAGTTGAACAGTGCATTACCTCTTGTGTTCGGCGTGATATCACCCCAAGCGCTGTGTTTGGAGTTTAAATCCCCCGCCAGAACAAAATAATTGTTTTCCGAGTCTAACTTGAGATTACGAAAAAGGGTATCCATTTCGCTGATAAATTGCAAACACTGAGCTTCAGGTGCATACACATTAACACACGCACAGTTTTTTATTGGCCGTTCGGTATATACACAGCGGTAGACACGTCAGCACACACGTGTACGCGACAATATTGTAAATTTGCGTGGACGACCGGCGAACGATGTGTTTTCAACGAGAGTTTTAGACGAGCACTTGGCGCATTGTCGTTTTATTCAAGTTACGAGGGTTGCCTTTTATATTACGGGATTAGAGAACGAAAACAAATATTGATCATCGAAAATCACTTTATTGTTTTTCAAAATATTCCCCATGAAGATCTATACACTTTTGCATGCGTTTGAACCAATTGTCGAAGCACTTTTGCCACTCTGATTGAGGTATCTCCAACACATGCATTCTGAATGCAGCAACCGCTTCTTCAGGTGTCGAAAAACGTTGACCTCTCAGTTTGTTTTTTACGTACGGGAATAAAAAAAAGTCATTCGGTGCCAAGTCAGGACTATACGGCGGATGACCCATCAAATCGATGTTTTGGGTGCTCAAAAATGCAGTTGTCGCAGCCGATGTGTGAGAGCTCGCATTGTCGTGGTGAAGAGTGATCCGTCTTCGGCGGTTGGTTTTCCTGATTTCTTGGAAGACAACTGGCAAACAAATGGTTGTGTACCACTCAGAATTGACTGTTCTGCGTTGTTCTAGTGGTACGGTTGCGACATGTCCAGTTTTTCCGAAAAAACAGGCGACCATTTGCTTGGAAGTGCTTCGTGCGCGAACAACTTTTGTTGGATTTGGCTCATCTTGAAACACCCAGACAGTCGACTGCTGTTTACTTTCGGGCTCATACGCGTAAATCCACCTGTCGCGATGTAATCGACGTGTTTCGAAGCACCGCGACCGTATTTTTTGAGCATTTCTTTCGACCAATTGACACGAGCCTTTTTTTGGGCGATTGACAAATTGTGTGGGATCCAACGCAAACAAATTTTTTTGACGGTCAAATGTTTATGCAATATTGAATGTATGCTGGCCCCACTAACGCCTAAGGTTGTCTCAATCTCACGATAGGTCACATGACGATCTTCCAATATCAGTTCGCGCACAGCATCAATGGTTTTCGGAACAACAACTGATTTTGGACGACCTTCACGAAATTCATCTTGGAGTGAACTACGACCACGATTGAATTCACCATACCATCGATAAACACTGGTCCTTGATGGAGCTTCATCGTCAAAAATTGAATTAAGTTCATCCATGCACTGTTGCTGAGTTAATCCACGCCGAAAGTTGTAAAAAATAATCGCACGAAAATGTTGACGATTTTATTCCATTTTTGGGCCGAGATGAATCTTTTAAGTTAATGTAAACAACACAAATAGCGCTCCTATGTCAAAACGTTCTGAGTGCGTATAACCTCAAAAATGTCTAACTTAACGACAGAGCTGCCAATTGCCGGATTGAAACACTAGGGTTGCCAAATCCCGAAACATAAGAGGCAACCCTCGTACACCCTATTTTTGGGTTTAATTAATATTTATTATATCTTTTACGCGCACCTTGCACAACACTTTGGCTACGAGTTCAATGACTATACAGCCGTTCTCAGTGACGGCCACACTTTCACACCTCGTGTGTGTGCGTACAAACCCTTCTGTGTTGGCACACCGATGCGAAAAAGAAAATTACCAAATATGGTCATCGGGACATGGATGTAGCTTTGGGATTAGGTCGCTTGAGTTGTTAGGCAATGCTGGTGGATACTATTAGGCGGGCAGCGCTTAATAAGAAATTAATAAAAATCTCTCATGGGATGTCCCAAGAGATCGTGGCGAACGCGTACGTGAAAATCGAATTAATTTTGTAAAATACATTGTGTGCGGTACTTTAAAATCATATTAATCTAACTACAAATTAAGAACTAGTGTATATGAAAATCGAATTAATTTTGTAAAATACATTGTGTGCCGTACGTGAAAAACGAATTAATTTTGTAAAATACATTGTGTGCGGTACTTTAAAATCATATTAATCTAACTACAAATTAAGAACTAGTGTATATGAAAATCGAATTAATTTTGTAAAATACATTGTGTGCCGTACTTTAAAATCATATTAATCTAACTACAAATTAAGAACTAGTGTATATGAAAATCGAATTAATTTTGTAAAATACATTGTGTGCCGTACGTGAAAAGCGAATTAATTTTGTAAAATACATTGTGTGCGGTACGTTAAAATCATATTACTCTAACTACAAATTAAGAACTAGTGTATATGAAAATCGAATTAAGGAGCAGAGTATGTTAAAATAAAATTCATCTAACTATCCACTAAGAACTAGCGTATGATAAAATTGAATTAATCTAATGGAGTCGGATTATCAAATATCGTTTCTTTGTAATATTGAAATAAAGAACCTTTTGTTTTGCGTTACCAGAGTAACCAAGTGTTTTTCTACAACGGCGAACATTTTCTGACTGCGGCCGAACTGGGTTGGCGTTCCGCTACGACCACTAAAAACATTAACGCGCTACAACGAACCAAACAGTAAACCCCACAGTGGTGATCCAGTGAGTAACGAACACGTACACCAGGACGAACATCACAGCAGCGCCACCGGATTGCAGCCATTTTCATCGCCAGGATCTAGATTAAACCGCAAATTTTTTTTAAATCTTATATATATATTTTTTTTTTACCTTCCTTCCAAATTTGTCCAAAAATACATTTTTCAGTAGTCTTAGCTCCGTCTGAGCATTTTTAGAAAAATCCTAGATTAAGAATACATACATAACTATAAAAATACATTTTTCAGTAGTCTTAGCTCCGTCTGAGCATTTTTAGAAAAATTCTAGATTAAGAATACATACATAACTATAAAAATACATATATAAAAATAAGAATACAATACTTTAGAACAAATTACGCGTGACTAAAAACGCAACCGGGAGCAAACAAAGTAAATTCTAAAAAGTATAAAACGACGCACCCGCTTAGTAAGCCCCTTCAGGGCAGCATAGCAACAGGCATTCACGCCTGTACGTTACAAACGCGTGGCTGCACACTTTTTATACGCCACGTTGGTCAATTCACTGCACTCACCAGCGATAGGTCTTCCATCACCTAACAGACCCACAACTTGTCCCCACACCAACCGTATCCTACGTTTCTCGTGGTCCAGTTTACGAGGTCAAAGAAAGCTCAACAAGAGCCCCAACTGGAATCACAGCGAGAGTCTCGCACGGAACCACCGTTGACACCACGGGCGGAGCTGGGAGTACCGCGCTCGGAGTCTCCGGCCTTCGTGGACGCGCTCTGTGTAGAACAGCCCACAGACTCGCGACAGGAGCAAACCCGCGACACACGCCCTCACAGACCAGAGTCCCCAGTATTAGTGAACGCGGCGCCGAGAGAGCAGTCACCACGTGCTGCCTCACGTGATTTGCACCTGCCTCCTTTCGACGAGGAGGAGTCAGAGCTGCGGTTCACCATGGCGGACCTCATATTCGAGGCGGCGGGCGTGAGCGAGGAGAGACCACGCGCGCTCGAGGTGATGAGGGTGTTAAGCCGAAACCAGCGCACGCACGTAGCACATATAATACGAACCCCGGGTAGCAGCCCGTATACAGATATGAAGGAGACACTCCTCAACGCGCTCGAGGAGTCTATTGCCAAGAGGCACCAACGTCTATTCAACGAGACCAATTTCGCGGGGATGAAGCCGTCGCATTTCCTCACACATTTACGGTCAATATCGGGAAAGGGGATCTCAGATGATGTCATCAGACCCCACTTCATTAGGTGTCTCCCGCAACAAGCACGTCCCACCTTAATCGCCCAGCCTAATCAAAGTCTGAGTTCGCTGGCAAAGATTGCAGATGCAATCGTGGAAAGCGCAGACCAACGAGAGGAGTCTCCCACCTTTCAGGTAGCGACCATTAACCGACAAGGTGAACCGTCTTCACGATACCACTCTTCATCCCATGCTTCCCCGCGCACGGTCAGGAACCGCTTAGCGTCACCACCAACCGCCACAGACTCGTCGCAAACTTCAGCGCATACACGAGACTCAAGGCAATTCCATTCACGGCAACCGGGACCCTCGCGTTACGAGTTAGGTTTACAACGCGAAATCGCTCAATTACGTGCCGAACTACGAGACTTCGCGCGTGCGGCCCAGAACCGCCCAACATATCAGAGGCCCCAGACCCAGACCACAGCAAGTCAACGCGAGCCTCTGAGAGGTGCCACTAGTACTCGCGGTAGGGCCACGCCACAGACGCCGGCGAACCCTCATAGGGCATTAACACCCGCCTGGTGTTCATACCATCGGCGTTTTGGGGCAAAGGCCCGCAAATGTACACAACCCTGCGGGTGGAAGCCTGTAAAACCAGCACCAAACGCGGATTTAAACTAGGACGGCCGACCGCAACTCCAGCGCAAACGGTCGGCACACTCCAACTAAGCCGCTTAATAATCAAAGACACGAGATTAGATATAAGTTTTACGGTCGACACTGGCGCCGACATATCAGTTTTACCCAAGTCATACGCTTCGCACGATAGAACGCCTAGCAGACTCCAATTACTAGCCGCGAACAACACATCCATAGCCACTTACGGACGTAAGTACCTACGACTGGATCTAGGTTTGCGGCACCGTATAGGTTGGCACTTCATAGTGGCCAACGTCTCCGAGCCATTAATAGGTTCGGACTTGCTATCGCGCCACAACTTGCTGGTCGACACCGCGAATAATAGACTAGTGGAACAACGGTCACTTGACCATCCGCCTGGAGAGGCCCCACGGACGCCACCCGAGGCCAACATCACATGCGATGCAATTCCGGCTCTACTGGAAGAACATAGACACTCCACAGTACCGCTTCCCAATCAGGAGCACATAGAGTCCGGCGTTTACCATCACATCGAGACACGGGGTCCACCGGTAAGCCAACGCCCGCGACGCCTAGCACCGGACAAGTTGCGTGCAGCACGCGCAGAATTCGACTACATGCTAGAGCAAGGAATCTGCCAACCTTCAGTCAGCCCATTGGCCAGCTCGTTGCACCTAGTTAAAAAACGAAATGGCGAATGGCGCCCGTGCGGTGACTACCGACTACTAAACGCGGTTACAATCCCTGACCGATATCCCATCGCACACTTGTATGATTACTCATACAAATTGCGCGGATGCACAGTCTTCACGACCCTGGACCCTACCAGGGCATACCAACAAATACCGGTGGCCCACGAAGACATCCCAAAAACCGCGGTCATTACCCCATTTGGACTATATGAATTCAAGGTAATGACTTTTGCTCTCAGAAACGCCGCACAAACATTTCAAAGGTACATCGATTCAGCCCTACGTGGGTTGGATTTTTGTTACGCCTATATCGATGATATCCTGATCGCGTATCGCAACCGAGCGGAGCACCAGCAGCATCTTAAACAGGTGTTAGAACGCCTCCGCCGATACGGACTAATGATTAACCCAGACAAATGCCAAATTGCCAAGGAGCAGGTGAGCTATTTGGGTTATCATACCAACAATCAGGGTATTCGGCCTCTCTCAGACAGAGTAAAAGCTCTCAACGAATTCCCACGTCCTACCAACGTTCGCGAATTACGACGTTTCCTGGGCATGCTTAACTTTTACCGGCCAACATTACAAAATGCCGCGCATATCCAGGCCCCTCTAAATGAATATTTAAAGGGGGCAAAGAAGAACGGCAAACGTCCAATCGTCTGGAAGGAAGCAGCAAATAATGCATTCCGGCAGTCGAAAGCGCAACTCTCAAACGCCACCCTGCTGCGTTACCCAGCAGAGGGCGCACAGTTAGCAATACAATGCGACGCGTCGGACACCGCAATTGGGGCGGTGTTAGAACAAGAGTGCGACGGAAACTGGGAGCCGCTGGGTTTTTCCTCTAGAAAGCTCAGTACGTCAGAACGGAAGTACAGCATTTATGACCGAGAGTTACTAGCCATTTACTTTCGACACATGGTCGAGGGTCGCCAGGCGATCGTCAGAACGGACCATAACCCATTGAGCCACGCTTTTCGGAAGAAGTCCGGAAACGCATCGCCGCGGCAGGAGCGGCACCTGGACTTGATAGGCCAATGCGTTACCGAGATAAAGTAGGTTCCAGGTGACCAGAACGTAATAGCAGATGCACTATCTCGCATAGACGTGATTCAATTGCGCGCAGCCTTAGCCGACGCCGACTTGGAGCAAGCCCAAACAAACGACAGCCAGCTTAAAGCTCTCGTAACAGCAGACACAGCACTGGAACTGCGAAAGTTCGCGGTAGACACCACCGGGAAAACTATTTGGTGCGACGTCTCAACGGGTACAGTCAGGCCATACATTCCCGCTGAGTTGCGGAGGGGCATTTATGAGACTTTTCATAACCCAGCTCATCCCAGCGGGCGCGCGAGGGCTGCAGCGATTCGGCGTAAGTTCGTTTGGCCACATATAAATAAGGACCTCACGAAGTGGGCGCGAGCGTGTCTCAAGTGTCAACGTTGTAAGATAAGCAGACACAACGTACTGGAACCGGCACAATTCAAGCTGCCCGAGGCCCGTTTCGCCCACGTTCACATCGACTTGTCGGTCCCTTAACTCCCTCCAGAGGACTCTCGTACCTGATGACGATGATAGATCGTTTTACCCGATGACCGGAAGCTACCCCATTACGAGTGGTGACTGCAGAGAGCGTGGCTCGGGCTTTCTACTCAACGTGGGTAACGCGTTTCGGCGTTCCCACAACACTTACCTCGGACAGGGGACCACAGTTTGAGGCTACGATCTTCAGGCAGCTTACGGAGTTGCTGGGCTGTCAAAGGGATCGTACGACAGCATATCATCCTGCTGCCAACGGAATGATAGAACATTGGCGCCGATCATTGAAGGCCTCCTTAATGTGTCATAACGACACACAGTAGTTTGACGCCCTGCCCACTGTCCTCCTTGGTTTGAGGACCAGCATGAAGGAGGACCTAGGCGCCTCCGCTGCCGAGCTGACATACGGCACCAGTCTCGTTTTAACCGGCGAGCTTTTCGTCGACCGAAGCAATGCATATTATCCGGCGCGTTGGAAAACGGCTATCATTCAGACCATCCCAAAAAAGGGCAAAGTTTGTACAAATTCAATGAACATGCGTTCGATAAGTTTACTCCCAAGCATCAGTAAAGCATTTGAAAAGACCATTAACAAAGCTCTGCTAAAATGGGTAGACGACAACAACATTATTCCTAATAACCAGTTTGGCTTTAAGGCGGGTCATGAAACCACACATGCCGCAGCTAAACCGGTCTCTGACATACAATGGAATAAATGTAGGAACCAATGCACAGGGGCCTGTCTGATCGACTTGGAAAAAGCCTTTGATACCGTCTGGATCGAAGGGTTATATTACAAACTGGTCAGAGATGGCATACATAAGCCTTTACTATATGTACTTTACGATATGTTAAAGGACAGGAGGTTCGTGGTCAAAAGTGGTAATGTGACCTCTAATAAAACGTATAATATCAAGAATGGCTTGCAACAGGGCGCGGTACTGTCTCCGATTCTTTTTAACATTTACATTAGCGACTTATTAGATGCACTTCCGCAGGGTATTGCGTACGCAGACGATCTCATAACTTACAGAACAGCTCCGAAAGTTGAGATCATAAATAGTTTAATACAGCGAGACTTCAACAACGTGCAGCGCTTTTGCGATGACTGGAAACTTAAGATCAACTTCCAGAAATGTGAAGCCATCCTATTTAGAACTCCATTATATAAAGCCACGAACGACACAAGGAAAAACTGGCGAAAGCTAGTTATCGTGGGACCGAATGGAGATAAACTGGAAACCAAGATTTTAGTTAAATACCTAGGCATCTGGCTAGACCAGTATCTGTATTTCAACAGACATGTAGAGGCTGCTTTGCTCAAAGCGAGGAAAACTTTTGCTATGACAGGGAGGCTACTTCACAGTAGCCAACTTGACAGCAGGGTAAAAGACATATGCTACATGACGCTAATCAGGGCAATGCTCATATATGGTTGCCCAGTATGGTTTAACATAGGTCCAAATTTGATGGAAAAGATTCGGGTGTTCGAAAGGAAGTGTCTCAGAAGTTGTCTCAGATTATATCGGACACCGGAATCGGACTATAAAAAGTATTATTCAAATGAGACTCTATATAATGAAGCGTACATAATTAAGGTGGATAATTTTATGATTAAATTAATCAGACGACATATTGCGAGAGCAATAAGCTCGTCCAATGAGCTCATTTTCTGGGCTTATTATCCAAACACCCTGTACTATGAGAACGTGCGTCGCAACGGTTTTCTTCCACCAGAGGCGTTCCTTGATTATGACATGAAAGGGCTTATACAGGATAGATCCGGAATTCCGCTGATCTATCATGTAAGTAGATCATCCGTAGACGGGCGATTGTGCTACGACCGGGAAGTAACGCACACCGAAGAAGAGCTCTTGCGCTTAAGTAGGGCTATCTCCGACAGAGACCGGGACGATCGTTTTAGACAGCGTCAACAGTTCTGGTGGTTGAATGGCATATAAAGACCTGGATACCAATTCCGGTATAGAATCACACTATCATCAGCCAGCTTACATAGACTTAGCTTTTCTAGAATTAGGGTAGTATAAGATTTAAGTTCAGTTAAGTGCTTTTAAATAAAATTAAAAAAATTAAGTAAGTTAAATTTTAAGAAACAAACAAAGAAAAATCGACACAAAGTTTTTCAAATTTTTCTTTGTTTTTCAAATAATTATAAGTTCAGTTCACCCGGAGCTTTCGACTGCGTTTGACGTGTTCATCTCGGTCGCGAGTTCTCATCAATCATCAATCATTCCCAAACGAGATAGATCGCCTGATACCGGGGACAATTGCTTGTCCTCGGATAAAAAACTTCGTTCCATTATGTATCCAACAAGTGGGCTTGGTAAAAACCCCTACTGTAATAAATTCACTCCCCTACAATGCCATCCAGATACAGATAATTCTGAAATGGACGAAACTGATTCGCCAATAATCAGAAAAGTGTATGTGCCACCAATCAAAGTGCTGCAAAAATCACCAGAATATGTGCATAGCCTCAGGAAAAAGCTTAAAATATCCAGTTATTCAATAAAAAAATTAACAATTGGGCTAAAAATAAAGTTCGGAACTATTGAATCATTTAATATTGTATTAGAAAAACTAAAAGAGGATAATTGTCAATATTTTTCTCATGATATTAAAAGTGCTAAAACATTCAAAGTTATTTTGTATGGACTGGATGATATAAAAACTAATGAACTCAAAGCTGAACTCATTTCGCATGGCTTAAAATGTTCTGATGTTAAAAAAATTGAAAAAAAATATGATCAATTTATTGATTTTTTTTATCTCATTCACTTTGAAAATGTAACAATTAAATTAAGTGAACTTAAAAAAAATTATCGCTCAATTTTTCATACCCAAGTGAATTGGAATTTCCAAAGGAAAATCAAAGGTAAGGTGACACAGTGCTTTAATTGTCAAATGTTTGGACATGGTGAGAGAAATTGTCACATAAAAACATATTGTGCTACTTGCGCTGGTTCACACATAACAAGCGAATGTAATGACGCTTCGGTAAATAAATGTGCCAACTGCAACGGCAATCATAAAGCTACTGACGTCACATGCACCAGTAGATCTAAATACTTAGAAATAAAAGAAAGACCATCTGGAAGATCCAAGATCCATCCAAGAACTCATTTCGCTGCATCAACTCCAATTTCTAATCATCAAGTTTGCCAAAAACCGATTTCGTTTGCCTCTATGAGTGATTTTCCTACGCTTCCACAGTCACAGCGACGACTGGGACTGACCAATGCTCCGAGCAAAAGTGTGGGTTTATTTGGTTTTAGCCCCCGCCTCGTCTCGATAGGGTGTCCGTCCGACACAGGTTCACCGAGACGTCCCAACTGCTTGCTCGATCGTCGTACTGCGATGTTCAATATAAACCACGGGTGTTTCCTTAATTCTATCTTTTATTTGAGAGCAACTTAATCTAGGTTAACATAGGACTTGCGAATAATATGGTGACTTAGTTTTAGTCGAAATATACAATCTTAGCAATCTAGTGTAACTTACGTTTTACTTAGATACTCGGTATTTATATAATTTTTAATTCGATACACAGTAATTATATGATTTTAATTTGATACGCTGTACTCATATGATTATAATTTGATACATTGTATTTATATAATTATTAATTCGATACACAGTAATTATATGATTTTAATTTGATACGCTGTACTCATATGATTATAATTTGATACATTGGATTTATATAATTATTAATTCAATACACAGTAATTATATAATTTCAATTCAATACGCTGTATTCATATGATTATAATTTGATACATTGTATTTATATAATTATTAATTCAATATGCCGTACAACTTGTGAATAATTTGGTGAAACTTAATTTTAGTCGAAATATACAGTCTTAGCAATCTAGTGTAACTTACGTTTTACTTAGATACTCGGTATTTATATAATTTTTAATTCGATACACAGTAATTATATGATTTCAAATTTGATACACAGCATTCATATACTTTTAATTCGACACACAGTATTTATATAAATTGAAATTTGATACACAGCATTCATATACTCTTAATTCAACACACAGTATTTATATAATTATTAATTCAATACACAGTAATTATATGATTTCAAATTTGATACACAGCATTCATATACTTTTAATTCGACACACAGGATTTATATAAATTGAAATTTGATACACGGCATTCATATACTCTTAATTCAACACACAGTATTTATATAATTATTAATTCAATACACAGTAATTATATGATTTCAAATTTGATACACAGCATTCATATACTTTTAATTCGACACACAGGATTTATATAAATTGAAATTTTATACACAGCATTCATATACTCTTAATTCAACACACGGTATTTATATAATTTTAATAAAATCCTTTATGCGCCACACAGCACCCCTATTATCACTAAACTTCCATTTAGGTTGCGGTGATATATTGGTGGGACCTTGGTGTACCGTTGTAACTGTATCTTCAACAATTTACCCGAACAAAAGGTTCAAAATGTAGCCGTGGTAATCCCCAGATCTTTTACTCGGGGCAGCCGTAGATACTATTTGCGGACACGGTTGTAATTTCACCTTAAAGAATTTAACAGCGCTAAAGGTCGGTATTACCGCGGTATTCACTAACTCTATTGACTTCGGTTAGAAATAGTATTTATTTTTACTGACGCGGTCGTAATTTCGTCTTGAAAAATTTACAGCGCACAAGGATTGTTGCCACCGGGAATCTCTAATAAGACTGAATTAGTTTATCGAAGCGACAGAATACCTCGTACTCCATCATCGCTTCGATGCCCATATTTGGTCATTTTAACTTTTTGAGCTCCTCGGGATTTACTCTCGCCACCAAAACATATTACATCCCTTGGCGTGGGTAACCGCATTGTACCCCTGCCTGTGTGTATTTTTTATTATTATTCGCACGGGGGTGAGCGCCATTGCGTGTGTTTACTCGTTGTACCATATTATGTGTAGGGACGTTCATATTGCTTATACGTGCAATGTGATGCTGCTACATGGGCATGCGTTATATCTCACGTATTTGTATTTGCTGAGATGTGTCCTTTTAAGGGCATGCGTTGTAGGTTTCGTCGGTTTTCGCGCCTTCTGGTAATTCCAGGAATTAGTCGCAGGCTTGCGCAACCGCATTATGTTTTTCTTGGTTGTTCTGCCACATCCGATCGTTGGTTGATGTTTTTACCAGATCGATGTGCAGGTGTCCCATGCTCTCCTCTGCTATTTAGTTTCTTACCATTGGTGCTACGTTGTGCTTGGTCATCATGACATGATTTTCGTGATTTATGCATTTCTACTTTTAGGAAGATGCCTGTATTGCACAAACGCTTGTATCAGCGGGCTTGTGGTTATTTACATGCTAATGCAGGTAAGTATTCGATTTTCTGGCGCCGACTGCCTGCGAAAAGAGGTTACCTGGTGGTAAGTAGGCAGGTGGGTAGTGGCGTTCGCGCTAACCGCCACAAAAGCTTTCCAAATTCAAGCCCGCAAATTCAAAGTTAATGCATGGGAAAATGACTCACGCGGCGCTTCTTCATCAAACAATAACAATAATTTACCCAACAACAATTCACCACTCTTCACAATCGAGGAACTAAATTCCTTGTGCATGGAAATGATCTCAAATTTATCAGTTTGTAAAACGAAAATAGAACAATTTAATGTGATCGCGCATTTAGCCACTAAGTTTTTATACACTAATAATGTTAAGTAAAATGGCAGATACACATATAAAAATAATTACTTGGAATGCTAAGGGCATACGTAATAAATTTCATGACTTTTTAAACTTTTTAAATAGCTATAAAGTTGATGTTGCTCTAGTAACAGAAACTTGGCTTAATTTTGATATAAGACTCCCATCATCTGACTTTAACTGCTATCGCATTGATAGAGTAGACCAAAGGGGTGGGGGAGTGGCGATTCTTATCAGGAAGACAATTCAACATTCGCTTTTACCTGTAATTCCAGCTAGGCTTGTGGAGAATGTAGGTGTAATGATTAAGTTAAGAAACCATAAGACAGTAAAAATCTATTCTGTTTATTTCCCTGGTGGATCTTCGTCGGATATTAAAAGAAAATGGCTCAAGCAAGATTTAAAAAAGTAATTCACAATGAATGTTGAATTTCTATTAGGTGGTGATTTTAACTGCTGGCATAGAGATTGGGGGTGTGTAAGAGCAAATGCTTGGGGCAATATATTGGCTGCCCTTCCATTGGCACTACCAATTAATATTTTTTATCCACCTTGTCCAACTTATTTCCCCGCAGGTTCTCGTGGCATCCCTTCTGTCCTTGACTTGTTTGTGTCAAATGTCCCTGGTCTTATAACAGAACCCGTTTCGTTAAGTGCTCTCAGTTCAGATCATAATCCTGTTCTTTGTAACCTTTCTTGGTTGGGTGAAAGAAAGATTCAATATTTCCTGGACATGAAGAATGCTAATTGGAATTCATTCAAATCAAACTAATAACCCGAATATGTTCCCACAAATAAATAAAATATTCAGGAGAAATAATCAAAATGAGATTCAGTGTCTCCAAATCCCACGTACTCAGGTAAACAAGCAGCTGCTAACCAACATTGGCATAGATGCAGAGAACGCTATCCTCAATAGTGAGCTCTTCGTGATAGAAGATCCTTTGGAAAAGGTGAACGCTGTGGGAGCTGTCTTTCAGGAAATGTACAAGGTGAATGAAAGCATTCATCGAAATCACGACCTGGAGGACAGAGTTCTACTCAATCACCTGCACCTCCGGAATGAAATTTCACTTTGGCAATCGGAGAATCCGGGTTTTAACGAATTCGGTGAAGATAATCTGTCAATTGACATTAATGCCAATGGTGTAGTGTCTAATAGCCTTCTAATAACAAGGGAAGGAATCCAGAGTATCTTCGACTCATTAAGAAGCAAAAAGTCAGTGGGAATAGATGGAGTACTTAACATCGTACTCAAGAACCTGCCCCCAATGGCAATAGATATATACACGGTCCTGTTTAACAACTCTGTCTGTTATGAAGGTAAAACGAAAACCAGCGTAATGGGCTCCATCCAGCAGGAAGGTCTACCCACCGGCTTTCCTAGCCTTCGCAGCCTGTTCGTTAAGTTCTATAAAAATCTCGGTATGCTCCCTAATAAAGTTCTAAAAGATCTCTCGGCATTTCGTCAATATATCGATAACAGGATGACCTATCTCAATAATGACAAGCACTTTTGACCCTAGTCAGCCGCCCCCTTGCCTCCCTTATCATCTCAATACCGTCAATACGCTCCCCCTAACCGCCAACTCTCAGAATGTTAGAGGTCTCCGCTCCAAAACACAATCGACACTGGAAAAGGAACCGCCCCCCACCGGCATATTCCCTCTGACTGAGACCAACCTTATCCCCAGTATTAATAGTCTTGCACTATTTCCTCCCTCCTTCATTGTTTTTCGCGATGAAAACGCTCATCGAGAAGGTCACAATTCCCTATGCCATAAAAAGCTGCTTGCCACTCATAACAGACTAGCTTCGTCTCTAATTGCCATCTCTCCTTCTCCGGATCTTGACTACGTCGCAATAAATATCAACAAGCGCCCTAAGTATATTTTCATTATCTGCTTCTATATACCTCCTTCACGTCCCATCGTGTCATACGAACTCGCAATAGAAGCGGTGGATAACCTAACCGAGTTGAGCACTCCCTAGACGATATCGTCGTTCTTGGCGATTTTAACCTCCTCCATATCCAATGGACATTGGCCGACGAACAAGCCTTCTACGTCTCAAACCCTACTAGTTCCAAGAAACGCATTTTTATAAACGGTCTCACCGACTCATGCCTCCATCATATAAGCTATGTCCCAAATCATATGGGGCGGCAACTGGACCTCGTGTTTACAACAGACCCACACAAGTCCTCAGTTGCCCCTAGTCCACACGCCCTCTCTACCATTGATAACTACCACCCCCCGCTGCTCTTATCCCTATATCGCGATCATGAAACCCAGCCTTCTCTACCTCACGACAGCTTTCCCTACAACTTCCACAAAGCTAACTTTTGCCTTCTAAATGAGCATCTTAGCAAAACAGTGTTTCGCTTTGATCATCTGGGGGTAGAAGAAGCGACTGCCACTCTCTACAAGTAGATCTACTATGCCATCGCCCTATATCTCCCCTATTCTCGTCACAGATCATCGGTTTCATCGCTGCGATGGTACAACCGCACACTCCGCACTCTTCGGAACAAGAGAAATAACTTGTGGAACATTTACCTCAAAACGCGTTCCTTCCAAAACTACTCCAACTGTCCTTTCCTTTTATAAATTTTCCGAGCTCTACAGCTCCCTCTACTCCAACTACCCCATAAAAACACAATCCAATTTGATCAATGACCCCAAATCTATTTTCCACTTTATAAATTACAGACGTAAATCCGACGCCTATCGCAACTCCCTTTCTTATGGCGCGACTACTTCAATCGAGCCGCCAACTATTGCCAATCTATTCGCTTCGTTTTTCAATAAATCCTTCACAGACATATCCTTCGAGGCCAATCCATCTTACTTCAAAGACTTGCCCGAATTCTCCCTCGGCCCCTTCACCCCTCAAATTATTCAGTATCACGTAGTTGAGGAGAAATTAAACTTACTCAAGTTCAGCCCTGGACCACCCAGCTGTATTTTTAAAGAAATGTTCCTCTTCTCTTTCTCTCCCGATATCAAAGATATTCAATTTATCCCTTTCACAAGGTATCTTCCCTAGTATCTGGAAATCATACTATGTCACCCCCATACATAAAAAGAGATCTAAAAACGATATAAGCAACTACCGTCCCATCACCAAACTGTCTCAAATCCCTAAACTGTTCGAAGGGATTCTTTACAACGCGTTATCTTTCAGTTGTAAATCCATCATCTCACCCAACCAGCATGGTTTCCTTTCGGGTAGGTCGACCACAACGAATCCGATTGAGTTCTCATCCCATTCTCTCCGTGCCTTAGAGAATGGCAACGAAGTCGATGTAATCACCACAGATTTCAGCAAGGCCTTTGACTAAATCTCCCATAATCTCATCCTTTTTAAGTTGTCCTGCCTAGGTTTCGAACCTCTATTGATCAAGTGGTTATCTTCTTACCTGAAAGATCGATTCTACCGTGTCAAATTCAGATCCTCCCTTTCCAAGCCCTTTCTTCCCACGTCAGGGGTTCCGCAAGGCAGTCATCTAGGTCCCCTCCTATTTATCCTTACCATCAATGATGTTGACTCCATTATTAAATACTCATCCATCTCCCTCTCTGCGGACGACGCCAAACTCTACAAAACCATCATCTCTCCTCTCGACTCCTCACTTCTCCAAATGGATCCCAACAGCTTCTCAACTTGGTGTCGTAATAACAGCCTTGAACTCAACGTTGTCAAATGTCACTCCATCACTTTCTCCCGCAAACGTCCCCCGCCCCCCGCGTTCCTACTTCCTGCTAGACCGGGAGATATCATCTGTACCCTCGACACGTGACCTCGGGATCTTATTTGACGGGGAGCTCAGCCTCATCCCGCATATTGGTGTTATTATTCTTAAGGCCAACTCTGCCCTTGGGTTTGTGAAAACCTGGTCTAAAGAATTCTTTAATCCCTACGTTTTCCGTTCTCTCTACATAGCCTTCGGCCGCCCCCTTCTTGAATACGCCCGTCAGGTCTGCTCTCCACACTATTCGTCCCATATTCGCAGAATCGAAAGCGTGCAACGTCGTTTTCTGCGTTTTGCCCTCCGCAGACTGAACTGGGTGAATCCTTACGGCTCTAATGAACCCATTTCGCGAATGCTGAGGTCGGCTAACTCTTACCCTACCTCCTTCGATTTCCACCTTACATCTACTGTACTCAAACGCCGTCTCCCCTCTTTCCCGCCCACCGTCTATCCCCTCACAACCCGTACACATTCCAGCACATATACCGTACACTGTACGCTGTCTCACTTATGCCACATTTGCCACCCCCACATACATTCGCTCTTCCCCAGCGTGCTACCTCCCCCACCCCGGAGTCCACTTCTCCTTCCTAGTTTATAAGAATTACCGTTTTGTAAATAGCTTTAATTAAGCCGAATATATCATTTAAGTCATATAAGTTATCAAATTTAGGTAGGCCCGAATATTTATTATAGATTATCTACGATATGATATGACATGCATTCGAGATTCCGCTTTAAGGGTGGAGTCTGTGTCACCCCGCACTCCAATCTGCCTTCCCAAAGGCTGAAGGAGTTAGAACCCAATAACTTGGACATGATTTGGTTAATGTCATGCTGATGTAACAATTTATGTCCACAAATTCAATAATTGTAGCCTTTACTTTGATGCAATCGTTTTTCACTCAATTAAATATAGGTAGATGTAGTAGTTTAGTTTAGTGGGGCCACTACCCCATTTGTTGGTTTAATTCAAGCAACATAATTAGCTATATCTAAAGTATAGTATATCTAAATTACAAACTAGAGAGCTGAAGAACTACGTTAACTAGGCTTAATTTAAGGTAACCAGGACAAAATAAGAAGGCAGGGGGGGGGGGGGGGGCAAAGGATGGGGACAGGTTATAGTAGAATGTAGTTAATAGTTACCTCTCTGGAGCCAGCCTCCACCGTTAATCGTGGCACACGCAGAACCATCCACTTAACAGATTAAGCGCTCTGGATGCCTAGCATTGGCCCCATACATTTTGCACATATCCCCAAATCAATATTGAATCTCATGTCAAACAAGTTGAACTAAAGGTGTAATTGTGTCACATTGAATTAAATTATAAAATCCAACACGCAATAAACGAACGAACCAAGTGTTCATTTGTTTTGCCTACACGCAAAATTTGGGATCCAAATGCGTGGATCAGATGACCCACTCTCCAAGAAATATCGTTGAGTTTCAGAAACCTGCGTTTCTGAGATTTTACGATCCTCTAAAGATTTGTTTGCACAAAATTCCGAACTAATTGGAAAACAAACAATTTGCACCATAAAACGAACCGCATGTTCGTTTTATCGCCCACCAAGATCGAAGATCAAAAATGCTCACCCTCAGGATCCTTTTTTGATTGTTTCTTTTTTGTTTTCGCTCTTTTTGATCCCAATCCGGGAAAGATAAAATAAATGAATGGCGGGTGGCAAAAAGGGATAATGAAAACAAAATAATGTCTCCTCAGAGCGTAGAGAGTTTTCGTTCGGGCAGACCAACAGAAAAACGAAGAGTTGGTTGTGATTCACTGGCCAAGAAGGCCACAGGAGTGTAATAATAGTCTCCAGTAAGAAGTATCTAAAATAGATCACTAGTAAAAATTGTAGTGTGTGTCTTAATAAGCAATCAGAAATTTCTTTATATTTATAAACAAATAACGTGTGTGTGGAACGTGAGTGTGTGACCAGGACAGCCGTTATAACAATCAAATATCTCTAATAACAATAAGTAAAGTGTCTATGCCGAACTCAAATGGTGAAGTGCCAAATAAAGGAAATTTAACACTAAAGAAACAAAAGCTTTTGTGTATCTCCTTGAACTGCGAGACTTCCTCCCCGTATCGCAAAATTGGTGAAAATCCTGGTATCACCCTTGAGTGGATCCAATCCCACCCAGATAAAAGTATGTAATCAGCCATCCCATAGGGGGGCGGCTCAATTAATAATAATAAGTAAAACCAAAATAATATAACCTAACACCCGTAATTCTACTCAGTTAATGCTCATCCATTCTCTCGGTTCCACTCTCACTGATCTTCAATCTCTCACTCTCTCAAGGCGTATTCCCCCACATTTGGAGAACCTCCTTCATTACCCCCGTCCACAACAAAGGTTCCAACAACGATTTCAAGAACTACCCCTCATCTACAAACGGTTCCCCTTACCCAAGATTCTATAGGAACCTCTTAGTTTTCGTGGCCAATCTTTTATTTCATCAAGGCAACATGGTCTTCTCAATGGACGATCAAACACAACCGACTTCGTTGAGTTCACTTCCTTTACACTCTCTGCACTAGAGGAAGGTTACGAGGTCGATATGGTCTCGACCGACCTCAGTAAAGCATTCGACAAAATCTCCCACAACCTACTCCTCTTCAATTTTCCGCCCTCGGCTTCGAACCTGGACTGCTGGAATGGATTTCTTTTTAGCTAAAGGATAGGCTTTATTCCGTTTGGTTCAGGTCCATGATATCTAACTCCTTCCTTGCCGCCTCTGGGGCGCCTCAAGGTAGCCACCTGGGTCCTCTCCTATTTATCAATGCCACTAATGATATTGATAAGGTCATTAAGAATTACTGCTTGTCCTTATATGCTGATGACACCAAAATAAACAAGATTATCGAGTCACCACTTGATTCTGCAGTGCGGCAATCAAATCCTGACAACTTCTCGAATTGGTGTGACAAAAATTGCTTTTGCTGTTATACTATTGGGACCATAAACACTATTCATTTTCAGCCGCCTGGCTAGCGTTTTCGCCTTTATCGAAGAAAAACTAAAATATGGCGTATTTTCTCTGGTGTCTTCTCTTTCTAACGCTATCTAGTATAACCCGATCCCACTCATACAACCCCAGATACACATCTATTGGAAAAATACTGGATTTCTCTGTAATACACTTTGCACTTTACTGTTTTAAAAAAAACTTTTTTCTTTTCTATCAATGAATTGTTTTCCTGTCAATGAAAGTACGACATATTGACGCAATTAATTACAAATCGTTGAGCCGAACAGTCCGGTTAAAAGTAGAGACATTTTTTTATTTGGAAATTTTCAATTTGAATATTTTTCGTTACAGTTTTGTCATTTGTATATAAGATGTCTTCTTCCGATAACGATTCCTCATCAAACCCATTACCGAGAAAAGTTCCCAAAGGGAAGCCGAAGCAAATGCGGCCGGGCCCGAAGACGCAATCGCTATTTGAATGGGCTAATGGATAGGCTAAGAAATGGAAGGCACTATCAGCATAAGAAAAATGCGTATACGTTGAAATGGTACGAATGGCGAGAATTATATACACATTTAAATTTTGGTTAAATATAACTCTATTCTTTTGTTTTGTCATTAGGCTAAAAATGTCCCCAAAAAAACCCGTCCAGCGACGCAAAAAATTCCGCCAATGAAGCTTTAAAATCCGTTTGTATATATGCATATAGGTATATGCAAACGCATTTTAAAGGTTCATTCGCGAAATTTTGTACGTCGCTGGACGGGTTTTTTTTGGGACATTTTTAGCCTAATGATAAAACAAAAGAATAGAGTTATATAATAATATTAATAAATAATAAATAATTTCAATGAAAAAAAAATTATTTGGTATATTTAATTTATTTTTTGTAATTACGCAATTGCGTTTGATGTGGTACACATGAATAATAAACATAATATATTTTTACTCTATTTAAATGTTTTTTACGAACAGCCGTGCTGGTGTAGCGGGAAACAGTCCAGCTCTGGAGGGAATTTCTTAAATGGATCAGGTGCTTACTCTATTCAGAGAATTCAGAAAGCATCCAAGGAATAAATAATTGACGGACTTGGAATCTGTCTAGCAATGGTGTTATATAGGAGAACAACTTCTAGGTTGTAGAACCTTATCCATCGATAGCAGATGTTTTTTTTCTGCTGGGAGGTTTAGTACTTCGGCTTCGAACTCGAGATTGCGACTTTGTCTGACTACTTTCCTAGAACATTTTCTGCTAGGGTTTCGAAAACGAATACTTTTCGACTTAGGTACTAATTTAATTTAGTGAGGGCGCTTTATACCTAATTTATTTCGCTTAGCACAAGCGGTATAAAAATATAAAAATAAACTTACGAACTAACTTAAAAAGTAGGGATTAACAAAAAATTAATTTACAGAGGGGGACTTACGAAGGTGGAGAGACGGTGGTGTAAGTGGCAAGACAGGGTTGGGCGACAATAGGCCGGAAGCTTGGAAGTGGGAATGAGGATGGGTTTTAAGGTTTTAGTGTGGTCAAAATCATCATTTATTCACCTTCATACAAGCGTTATTCATATATGCCTAACTACTAACGTAAAAACTAAAGTACTAAGGTATTAGGGTATTATATGGGCAAGGGTGTATATAAATTGTTAGAGAGGTAAGTATACATTGGCATATGGCTATACGATTGCGTGTAGAAAGCTGCTTGTTGCAGTTTCTCCATATCCAATGTTTTCTGTATTAGATCGTTTAACGTGCCTTCCCCTAGGGTTAGCAAGTATTGCCAAAGTTAAGGTTTATGACACCACCTTTTAGAGTGTTTTTGGCAAAGTCATCAAGTTGTGCCTTCACAGCTGAGGCTGCCTTTGTGCCATACTTGTGATCAGCAGCCTCCTTGCATAGCATCAGCATCTGCTTTATCCTCGCAGTAAAAGCGATGAGAGCCTCCAAGGGCTGTTGCCTGATAGTTATTAATTTGCTTACCAACTCTTGGTAAGTCTCCCTGGGCAGATAAGTTTGCTTGAGGAGCCTTTCAGCTTCCTCGAAACTGGTTAGTGGGTTTGAGGCTATTAGTATATATACATCACCGTGCAATTGCGTGGGGAATATCTTTAAAAACGCTGAATGCTCCTTTGCAGGTAGGCATTTGATTACCTTCCTACAGCTTCCCAAAAACGCTTGCAGCTCACTGCCTACCTGGGGGTCTTGCCCACCTGAAAATATCGGCACAAACTGGAAGGTGAGCTTGGCGATTTTACCGAAATAAATGGACATGATTTTGGTTTTGGAAATTCGATAGGCAGACAGTAGAACGGTCAAGTAATGTTACAATGGTGGGGGCCCTGGTGGCAGACGAGGTAGTAGTGATAATTTAAAAGGGGGAGCTTATTAAATTTTAAGACATTTGCTATCCCGAACGCGATTGTTGTGTTAATTTTATCGTTTTAATAGTTATAATAGTAATAATTTGCTTCCCAAAGATTAGTGACCGCAATATGGACAGATAAGGAGATGACAGAGTTTGCAAATTGGTTTTAATTATTATTATTACTTATTTCTTGTTGGGAAGGAGCAACTTAAAAATAGATGATGCTTAAAAAGTGTTTTTAAAAATGGAAGTCTTATCTTAATAAGAAAAAGAGAAAGAAGATAAAAAATATTGCTTACTTATTTTATAGTGGCGGGTTTCCCGTTGGTCTTCTAGGTTGTTGGAGACGGTGCAGCACACGACGGCCGACTAGCAGCACACGACTGCCGACTGGCAGACTGAGCATCGCACATTTATACTCTGGCTCCTTGTTCCTGTGACAACGTGCGAACGAGGGAAAGGAGACAAAAAAGCGAATAAAGGCAGCGGCAGTTGTGGAGTTAGTAATCAGTACAAGTCGAGCAGTCAAACGCTGCACATGCGTTTATAAAGATTGTTATATTTAAATTAAACATTTAGAAATTGTAAATCGAGTTTACAAATTGGTCCTTCGACCCGGAGCAAGTCATCGAGGGAAACACAGCAGCTGCCGACTGGACAACACAAGCTGTGCAACGTGGGATCCAAGCGTTTCAACTACAACGCATTGAAGCACACCCTCTGCGACCAAGCAGACAGACGGTCGTGTAGCCTAACCAGCCAGTAGCAAACAGCAGCGCACTCAGTTGCGTAAGCTACAGCCGATCCACAAGCATCGGATTCAAGTAGCTAGTGGCAATTTCGATCCACAAGCATCAAAAGGAAGGCAGCTGAACCACAATGGCTACCAGTGATTCGCCAAGCAAGGCAATGGCGGATCAGACTGTTCCGGCAAGCAAACGAAGACGAGGAGTCCTTAAGGGATTCCTCACGCGTTTGGAGGAGTTCGCGACCAAGGCGAATGAAGTGACCAGAGAGGAAGTCGCATGCAGACTAAGCAAGCTGGAAGACGCGTTTAAATCCTTTGAGCGCCTCCAGGAAAGCATCGAGGAGAACGATCCGGACCTGGACATCGACAGGGAGAACGAGGAGCGAGCAGCCTTCGAGGAACGATACTTTTCGCTGCAAGGCAGACTCACCCAGCGTTTGAACGTGTCAACAAGCACGGGCGCCACCGTATTGGATACTTCAGGAGACACCCTGGGACCGTTAACTACTCCAACGCTAACAGTGGAGCAACCAGGAATGGAGAGGTTGCTTGACACACTAAATTCCAGCCAGACGCTCATGAACAGCTTGGTGGAACAATTGGTTACGCGGTCAATAGACCTGACAGCAACAGATTCCACCGTTGGAACGGCAACCCGACCGATCAAGCTGAAGCATATCGACGTGCCTACCTTCGATGGGGACTACAAGCAGTGGGTAACGTTCCGGGATTTGTACAAACCACTCATCCACGACAACCCCCAGTTATCAGCAGTAGAGAAATTCCAATTTCTCCGGACTTCCTTAAGAGCGGACGCATTATCATTGGTTCGCAATGTTCCGGTCACAGCGGCAAACTATCTGGAGGCTTGGGCTGCACTGGTCTCGCGGTATGACAAAAGGAAGATCATCGTGGAGGCACATCTGCGATCACTAATGACAATTGCAGCTATCCAAACACCAGGTGCTACGGAGTTCCGCAGATTTATCAACGGCCTTTTCGAGCAGGTTCGGGCTTTGCGAGCATTGGAGCTACCAGTGGAGCACTGGGGTTGTTGGTTGGTGTTCACTACAGTCGAGAAGCTCGATAGTGAAACTAGGCAGCTATGGGCTCGAGAAACCAGCAGGAACGAGATGCCGACATTTGAGGAGCTGGCCGAATTCCTGGAAGCTCGACTCACCGAACTAGAGAGCATTCCGACAGCGAAGAACTATTCAAAGGGTCACTTTGTTCGGGACAGAGGTATAGTAGCTGGTCCATCCAAGAAGACGTACTCGGCAATCACATCACCAGGGACGGCTAAGTGTCCCAGATGCGCACAGCCGCATCCATTGTTCCGATGCAGTGCATTCAGGAATCTCTCAGCTCTACAGCGAGATCAGTTTGTCCGCCGCCATAAGCTATGCAGAAATTGCCTCAGCCCCGACCACAGCATTGACAAGTGTGAGAGAGGTAACTGTCGAGAGTGTAACGGACGGCACAACTCTCTGCTGCATCAGCCGGTAGACGTTCCGATGTTATCACCAGAGGCTGGACCATCAGAGGGATCTTGCGCGACAGTACAAGCCCAGGATTCACTGCTGCCTACGGCAATCGTAACTGTGGTGGGCGACAGAAACCAGTTGATCCCTTGTCGGGTGCTTCTGGACTCCGGTTCGACCACATCCTTAGTCCGGGAATCATTCGTTCAGCAGTTGGGCTTGCGACGCACGCAGGCGAAGGTGAAGATAAGTGGCATAGGCGAGGCGAATCCACAGGTCAGCCGAGGAAAAATCGAGATGCTGTTGAAAGGCCGAATAGGGGAAACAAGCGTTCGGGTAACGGCACTGGTGCTGGGGCGATTGACTTCGGATCTGCCGTCAAGGTCACTGGAACACGACTGGAGAAGCTTTTCATCGCTGGCGTTGGCCGACCCGCTATTCTACAAATCGAGACCCATTGACTTGTTGCTGGGGTCGGACACTATCTTCCAGGTCCTGCGCGATGGACGGCTGATGGATCCCGCCAGTAAAATGATGGCTCAGAACACCATATTCGGCTGGGTGATCGCAGGGAGTGGACCAACTCTGCCCGATCAGGAACAACATTGCTGCACTGTCACCCATCAGGTCGACCCATTAGAGGGGCAGCTGAGGGCCTTCTGGGAGATGGAGGAGGTACCAGAGATTAAAGAGCGCCTAACAGAAGAAGAGAGGAGGGCAATGACGCATTTTGCGGAAACTCACCAGCGTTCAGCAGAGGGACGCTTCGAGGTGGAGATGCCGTTCAAACATTTCCCGCCGCCATTGGGACATTCCAGGGAAGCCGCCATCCAAAGGCTTCTGTCCATGGAGAGGCGATTCAGGCGAAACCCGGAGCTAGGCCATCAGTATGCCGAATTTATGAGGGAATACCAGAACATGGGTCACATGCAGCGGGTGACCGAAGGAAACTCAAAATTACCAAACAACCAATGCTGCTATCTACCCCACCATGCAGTAATTAAAGCCGAGAGTGAAACCACCAAGCTCAGGGTGGTGTTCGATGCTTCTAGGGTCACCAGTAATGGAACTTCTCTTAACGATCACTTGATTGTTGGACCATCCTTGCAGTCGGACCTCATCTCAATCTTGATCCGGTTTCGCAAGCATCCCATAGCGTTTGCTTCGGATATCGCCAAGATGTTTCGCCAAATTCGAGTCCAGCCTGGTCACACCGACTTCCAAAGAATTGTTTGGCGAGACAACCCAGAGGAGGAGTACCAAACGTTCAAGCTGCTAACCGTAACATACGGAACGGCGTCTGCTCCATTTTTGGCAACGCGTTGTTTGGTCCAGATTGCCGAGGAGATCGAACAATCGTGTCCGGCGGCAGCGCGAATCATCAGAGAGGACTTCTACATGGATGATTGTATATCTGGAGCGCAATCCGTGGAGGAGGCAATCCGGTTGGTGGGTCAACTGACGGAGGCTCTTAAGAGCGGCGGATTTCCGCTACGTAAGTGGAAATCAAATTGCCACAAATTACTGGACTGGGTGTCCGCCGATTCACCGGGTTCTGAAGAAGTGTACCAGTTCATCACGAGCGAGGGAACGAAGTTACTGGGAGTGAATTGGCACCCCGGGGCAGACTATTTGAGCTACAAGGTGCAGAAGATTCCGGAGGTATCATCGCTCACGAAGAGGAAGGTCCTGTCACACGTCTCCAGGCTATATGATCCATTAGGCTTGGCCGCTCCAGTGGTGGTGCCAGCCAAGCTGGTATTGCAAAAACTGTGGCTTAGAGGTGTCGATTGGGATGACCCCCTTGATGAAGAGATTCGGAGGGAGTGCAAGGAGTACTTCGAGGGATTGTCGGCGCTGGAGTCGATGAAGATCCCACGTTGGTTGGGACATCCGAAGCCCCTTCAGTTACATGGATTTTCGGACGCAAGCGAGAAGGCGTATGGAGCGGTCCTCTACGTCAGATTTGAGGAGGACGGGGCTTCCCAGGTGCGTATCATCATGGCAAAGGCAAAGGTAGCCCCAGTTAAGCAGGTGTCCCTCCCAAGACTCGAGTTATGTGGCGCCCATCTATTGGCTCGGCTGTTTTCGTTCGTGAGGAGGGCGCTTCAACTTAGCGAGGTTCAATGCTTCGCATATACCGATTCCACTATAGTTCTACAATGGCTATCGGATCATCCCAGGCGGTGGAAGACATTCATCGCGAATCGTACGTCGTACATTTTGGAAAGGCTGCCAAGAGGCCAGTGGCATCATGTACCGACTGCATCAAACCCAGCGGATTACCTGTCAAGGGGGCTTAGCGCAAAGGAGCTCGCCGGAGCAGATCTGTGGTGGCGAGGACCCGCCTTTCTGCGAGACAAGGAGCTGAAGTTGCCCCGGACGCCCACTTACCAAGTCCGAAAGGCGGACACCGGAACGCCGGTAAATCTCGAGGAGCGAAAGGAATCGTGCTTCGTAATCCAGCAAGAGGAGCTATCTATAACAAGGAGATTCTCCAGCTTCACTCGAACGGTACGAACAGTAGCGTGGATGAAGCGGTTCATCGACAACAGTAGCCGCAAGGGGGACGGCAGGTCAGCGAGGCGGTCGGGCGTTCTCGATGCTGACGAAGTGAGGGTGGCCACACGCATCATATTGCGAGCGGCTCAGACCGAATCGTTCGAGACGGACCTAGCGGCCATTAGAGCCGGGAAACAATTATCAAGACGAAGCGAACTGGTTGCGCTCGACCCATTCATCGATGACCAAGGTATCCTCAGGGTGGGCGGAAGACTAGAGGCAGCAAGGATGGAATACGAACGCCGACATCCACCAATCTTACACCGGCAGCATCACCTTGCAAAGATCATAGTGAGGGATTTGCACTGGAGACTGATGCACGCTGGAAGCCGGTTACTGCTCGCCGCGGTGAACTCCCGGTACTGGATCATAGGGAGTCGAGGACTTGTCCGGAGGGTCATCGCTGAATGCACGGTTTGCGTTCGTCACAAGGGACGGGTGCTATCTCAACAAATGGCCGCATTGCCAGCCAGTCGGATAAATCCCGCACGGCCATTTAGTAACACCGGCGTCGATTATGGAGGTCCTATCACTCTTCGGACATGGAAGGGACGCGGCGCGAAGCGAGTCAAAGGCTACATCTGTCTCTTCGTGTGCTTGGCAACCAAGGCAATACATCTCGAGGCGGTTAGCGAGCTGTCCAGCGAGGCTTTCCTGGCAGCATTAAGGAGATTTCTCGCGCGTAGGGGTTTTTGTCACACTTTATGGAGTGATAATGGTACCAATTTTGTTGGGGCATGCCGAGAACTGCGAGAAGTTTATGAGCACATAAACCGTAAGGCTACCCAGGACCGGATCATGACGGAGTTGGCCACCAACGGCATCACTTGGAGATTCATTCCCCCGGCAGCCCCCCACTTTGGTGGCTTGTGGGAGGCAGGAATCAAGTCCGTGAAGCATCACCTGAAGCGAGCTATTGGAAATGCGTTTCTGACGTTCGAGGAGCTCACTACAGTGTTGGCCCAGATCGAGGCTTGTCTAAATTCCCGACCGCTGGTCGTCCTGCCAACAGAGCCTGGCGACCCCGAGGTGTTGACCCCCAGTCATTTCTTAGTTGGAGGACCGGCTATGAGCGTCCCGGAAGTCGATCCGGGAGAGACAACAATCACTTGGCGGTCCAGATGGAAGTACTTGCAGGCGTTGCATCGAGCATTTTGGTACCGGTGGAAGAACGAATACCTCCACACGTTGCAGGCTCGCAACAAATGGTATCATCCGGAACCAAACCTAGGAAATCCGGTCGTGGTGCTTCTGAAGGACGAGCAACTATCTCCGACCTATTGGCCCATGGGAAGGGTTATCGAGCTTCATCCTGGCAGAGATGGCAAGGTGCGGGTGGCAACCGTAAAGATTCAGGGGGGCACCCTTAAGCGACCCGTTACGAAGTTAGTACTACTCCCGGTTGCAGAGGATGAGACGGTTGAACCGACAGTTCAAGGTGGGCGGAATGTTGGAGACGGTGCAGCACACGACGGCCGACTAGCAGCACACGACTGCCGACTGGCAGACTGAGCATCGCACATTTATACTCTGGCTCCTTGTTCCTGTGACAACGTGCGAACGAGGGAAAGGAGACAAAAAAGCGAATAAAGGCAGCGGCAGTTGTGGAGTTAGTAATCAGTACAAGTCGAGCAGTCAAACGCTGCACATGCGTTTATAAAGATTGTTATATTTAAATTAAACATTTAGAAATTGTAAATCGAGTTTACAAGGTGTTGGAACTGCTTCTGTCCGTTGTTAAAACTGGTCGATGGTAGACAACAAGAGGAGTCCGGGCTGCTGAGGAATTAGTAGGGTCCGTCGTGAAAATAAGGTTAGTTGTCTGCCTATGTGGTTTACGACATTACTAACTTGATATATGCATGAATCAGTTAGGTGGTCCATGAAGAGGCATTTCTTGGCACTGAAGGGGGTCGTGGTGTAGAAGGAATGGTTACCTGACAGAGTTCATTGTAGATGTAGGAGTTTAAGTCGCCAAAAACAAAGACATCATCCATTCAATGGGCTGGGGTGGCAAAATGTAGAAGCAGATGACGTATATTGATATGCCAGGTAGTTTTATGTTGACAGAGACATGAACGAGCTTAGGCGAAGAAGATATAGGCACGAGGGTTGAGTCAAGGTTACTTCGGATGCCTATGAGCACTCCACGGCAGAGGAAGTGAATGGAAGGACGATTAGCAACATCGGCTCCTCGATAGTATAGTGGTTAGTATACCCGCCTGTCACGCGGGAGACCGGGGTTCGATTCTCCGTCGGGGAGCCTCTGGCACAAGACTTATAAGGTTATACCCGGAAAAAACATCATTATGGTAAATTTAATAAGCCTCAGGACTTGCTAAATAGGGCCAAGACCAGTTCCCGGTTGTAGTGCCGATGATGATTTCTTAGTTGTGGAGAAGCTCGGGTTTCTGAAAAAATTGTACGGATTCCATGGTATGAATTGATAGTTATGTTATTCACTTAGTTGAAAAAGAAAATACACGACATGTTTCACTTTAAATATTTTTTTAATTTTATTCCACTTGTAATTATTTTTGGTTTAGATTTACAATTTACTACTTTTGATAACGGTGGCGCAAAACTAATAACCTTGCTCGTAAATATAAATTATTATGGAAGTTTAACAAGTCTCGCGACTTGCTAAATAAGGCCAAGACCGGATCCCGGTTGTAGTGCCGATGATGATGATGACCTTTGATAACGACCAAGCTCAGGCGTAGAATACGTCATTCACCTCATTCCTGTCCTTATATACGAGGACGGAAATTGTCTCGCGACAATGGGAATTTTTGACCATGAGAACTGTTTTTGGGATAGGATTGTATTTTGTTAGGAGAAATTATTTGAATTAGAAAGTGTGCTATGGAACTATAGAACAAAGTTGTTTTTGGATATGATAAGTATATTTTATGGGATAAGGACGCGAATTTACGGATTGATTTAGAACGGATTGGCATGGGGGGGGGGGGGGTGATTATTAACATTGTTAATTATGTAACAAATTCTCCCCCTTACTAAAAATGAAGTTTCATTCTTGGAAGACGAATGAAACCCCATAAATGTCGTTCGTGTGTTGCCTATGGCGCTTAACATTTTTTTTATATACATATATATATATATATATATATATATATATAACACATTAATTATTTACAATTTTTTTCGTATAATGTGATTTTTTTTTCTGTTAGTATTTTTTTAACTATTTTATTCTAGCGTACATATTTCCGAAAAATCGGTTTTTTATGTTAACTATTTGGGTTTTATTTATATTTCACTATTTCCATATAGTTCAAAAAAAATTTTTTTTTTAAATATAGTTTACAATAAGTATTTTTTGTTTGTTTTGATATTTTTTAAATGTAATAGGTATTAATTTTAATATTTTTACTATTCTATATAATATCTAAAACTTATTGATTAAATAAAATTATAATTTATTTATTAAATAAAAAAAAATGTATAATAGCTTTACAATATTTTTTTAATTATTTTTGTATAGGTTTTTCTAATAGTTGTACGTGTTAGTACTTAATAAGCATACGTGTTTGGCGTGTCATGGCTATTGTGTTGGTTGTTATTATTTTAATTTATGATGCGGACAGTTTGCTGTTGGTTCTGTTTCTATGGTTCAGTTCTGGTGTCGTAGTTATACAATTATATAACCTAACACAGGGCTGTCAACCTCAGGTCATATCCTCTATTTGAAATGGGGTTTTCATCTATTGCACCACCACATTTCTTTTACCTATTTTATTGACCACATTCCGGGCCTACGATTGCCACTACATTTTAGGGACCCCTCCATATGGGAGCTAACTTCCCTTGTTTCTGTGCATTTCGTATCAGAACCTTATCGTCCACGTCGAACGTGAAAGGGCGTACTGTACGGTCATGGTACCCTTTGGAAATCAACAGATGTACTGTCATGGTACCCTTTGGATTTCCTTTTGGAAATCAACAGGTTACGCCTTGCTATTTCATACATACGGTGGAGTTTATATTTCAATACTTATGGTAGCTCTGGTGGCTGTACGCCGATTCCGGAAGTTGTTTAATATTGGATGGTACCTCCGGGGTGAAACCAAAGAGATAATCCGTAGGCGTAACGTTGGTACTCTAGTGTAGTTTGGTGTTGCACATGAATGTTGCCGTCCTCAGGTATCGATCCAATAACTGGGAATTTCCATCCACAATACTGGATAGGTATTCTGAGAGTGGACGATGGGCTCGTTGCAAAGCGCCATCGATTGTGAATGGTACGGTGAGGTTTGGAGTTTCTTGATATGGAGCAGCTTGCACATGCTTTTAAACAAGCTGCTTAAGAAGTTGCTTCCCTGATTGGTGACCAGTTACTTCGGAACATTATACCGAGAAACAATTTAGTCAAAGAAGACTGACCACCGTTTCTGCCTCCGCATTGGGTAAGGCATAGCAATCTTTTATATACTTAGACAAATTGTCTTGAAACGTGAGTATGTAGTTCTTGCCTGCTGGAGTTCGATCCTACTATATCTAAATATTCTTTGCCAAAGGGCCTCTTTGCAATATCGGTGATTACCATGGGCATACGTAGGTTTGGTGAAGATTTCATGGTTTGAAATTGTTTGGATACTTTAATGTACTGCTTAATGTCGCGCATCATGTTCTTCCACCAATAGTTCCTACGTATTTTATTGTAAGTTTTAATCGCTCCTTGGTGGTCACCCAAAAGAGGATCCTGGCAATCCCAAAGTAGGAACTGGATTTCCTCAGGGTTTGTTATCTCCATTTCTTTTTCCGTGCAGGAAGAATGAGGTGCTCGCGAAGAGAGGACTTGCCCTCCTTTTGTCGGCCCTGGGTTCCTTCGCTTTCCCTTAGTTTCTTAACTTGGGCACGTGTTACTACATTGCACCTTTGTAGTGTGGGAGCCTCATTACAATTTTGCGGGATGCGACTCAAAGCATGACGTGAGATCTTTCACGTTTGAAACTCCCTTTAGTGACGTATGATGCGTATACACAGTGAATTTACACGCTTGTAAATAACAGCGGGAATTTTTAGCCGCCCACACAATGGGCGGAATATTTATTTTCCTCCTTATTCAAGGTTCAACTGGCGTAAGCAATAGGCTGGACTTTGCCTATTTCACCTTGCGACAGCATGGCGCCTAGCGCTTCATTGGTCACATCCGTGGTCAGATTAGAAAGTTTAGTAAAATCTGGATAGATTAACAGTTGCTGCGAGACCAACAATTCCTTTATTTTATTAAATACCTGTAGACATTTGTCTGACCAGCTGAATTTAACGTATTGTAGTTCCTTAACAAGTTTGTTAAGGGGCACAATATTCTCGAAATATTTGGAACAAATTTCTGATAGTAGTTGGGAAAGCCTAGAAGCGATTGGACGTTCTTTACCGTATTGGGAATGGGGAAAACCTTGACCCACATGTTTTCATTGATGGAAAATGTTTCCCATATCCATACACAGCAATCGATGGCCCATCGGCTGTACTAAAACAAAAAGCAACGCTTCCCCCAACTTGTGTTCGAAAACTACAGATGAATATCATTGCTCCCAACCACATACAAAATATTATCAAATGTCGTACTGGCGATAATCACACCGTACGCAGAAGAAGTACTGGGAGCCTACCAATGCGGATTCAGTAGGAACCGGTCCACAAGGGACCAAATGTTCACCATAAGGCAACTGATGGAAAAAAAGTGGGTATATGGAGAGACGGTTCACCAACTGTTCCTAGACTTCAAAAAAGCCTACGACTCAGTCGCAAGGCAAAGACTCTACTATATTGTAGTTGAGCTGGGAATCCCAAAAAAAAAACATGCCATCTTCATTCAAATTTGCATGAACGAAAACAAAGGGAGAGTAAGAATAGAAAACCGCCTCTTAGAAACATTTGAAATCCGGGGCGGACTAAAACAGGGAGATGGCCTATCACCGTGTCTTTTTAACTTTGTGCTCGAGTATGTCATCAGAAAGGTACAAGACAACAACATGGCCAGTTCATCCCTGAACGGGGTCACACAAGTGCTCGCATATGCGGATGACATCCCCGTTTTGGGCGATAATCTAGAAACTGTAGATAGAAACAGTGATATCATCAAGCAAGTGGCAGACGAGTTGGACCTAGAAATAAATGAAGACAAAACAAAATACATGATTACGGCGAGAGCAGGCGAACTCAGGGAACACATATAAACGTTAGAGGCAAGATATTTGAAAAAGTTAAAGAATTTAAATATCTGGGAACGATACTGACGGCTAGTAACGAAATATCGAAGGAAATTAACTAAAGACTGCATTCTGTCAAGGCTACTTGGCTCTCACAAACTAAGAAGGAAACAAATTTCGCGTATTTGAGAATAAAGTTTTAAAGAGTATCTTTCGCGGTAAATATGAATACAATGGAGGAAACTCCACAACCACGAACTGGAAGAGCTATACCGCAAACCTACAATAGTGAGAGTAAGCCGCGAAGATTAAGATGGGCCGGTCATGTGGCGCGCATGGTCAACGATAGGGCCCTGTGTAGAATTCTCGACGGTAGACCAACGGGAAAGGGACCGGTAGGACGGCCGCGACGGAGATGGCAGGACAATGTTAGGTTTGACCTTGAGGAGATCGGATCAGATGATCAAGCGTGGAAGGAGAGTGCACAGGAGAGGGAACGATGGCGTGGTCGAGTCGGTGAGGTCATGAACTTCCGGATACCTACAGGCCAATAAATAATGAAAATAATAATAATCGTCAGTTGTTGCAGTTTTTGAACGTCCCGAACGTTCATCGTTTCCCAAATTCTCACGGCCACGTTTAAATTCAGCTGCCCAAAATTTTACTGTGGTAAATGAAGGTGCAAGGCTCCTCGATAGTATAGTGGTTAGTATACCCGCCTGTCACGCGGGAGACCGGGGTTCGATTCCCCGTCGGGGAGCCTCTGGCGCAAGACTAATGACCTTGTCGGGAAAAACAAATCATTACGGAAAATTTAACAAACCTCACCACTTGCTAAATAAGGCCAAGACCGGTTCCCGGTTGTAGTGCCGATGATGATGATGAAATGATGGTGGCGAGTTCCCATACACAGAGTCTATATACGTTTGCGTATTGGCTTTGATATACGTAGGCGTATTGGCTTTCAAAAACAAAAAAATAATGACAGCTCGATACTGAATTTTGTCCATTTTCACGAAAACACTCACATCGACTCACTCAAATGACTCTCAAATAAAAGCTACAAGTCCAAACTAGCAGACATTTTGGCGAGTAACTGTCAAAAGATGCACATCTACATTCACTAGCTTTTATTGACGAGTGCTGCTATCTTCACATCGAGGTCGGAAAGTTGATCTCTTAGTGTGTATGGTGAAGCATGCTGCTGATGCTGCTCCTGGTGTTGCATTGAGAACCGGTTCGTTGACGTGCCCTCATACAACACGGCGTGGGGCCGTCTCGCTGATTAATTGCTAAGGAGTACTGCTTAGCCTCGTTGGACAGACAACATAAGATATTTTCGCAACTATCGACAACCATTTGCAACTCAGTTGTTGTGTCTCATATTTTCCCCACGCCCAACATTGTGTTTGCGGATTCTTGATGACGGATGGAGTAGGCGGGTACTTTCCATAGTGTCTGGTGTTATTGATTTTAATTTTAGTTTTCCGATGATATTCGGCTGGTCGCCTTTTATCTCTACATCGTTTTTTTTCGGAACACGATTCCAACCTTTAATTAGCCCCCCCCCCCCCTCCCCCCCCCCCCCCTCTTTTTGCTGTTTATCACATAACCAATGTGTTTTAATATCACGAAAACCTCGGCGTTCACTCTGTGAATACTCAGTTTCAAAACGTGTGTTTAAAAACGGACAACCTATTGATATAATTAATCTAATTCATAAACGAGAACGAAGCCACGAAATGGAAAAACAGTGACGTGACGTGTTGTGACAATTAAAACAAAGTGCAACAACAACAACCAAACAAAATGAATGTTAAAAGTGACAAAAAACGTGCTCACAAAATCACTTCAGTGAGGTGCAAAAAACAAAGTAAAACAATTAAAATATATCATCTCAGTCGTAAAAGCGAAAATTAAATCACACAATATATTGCTAGTTAAGCAAAGCGTTCAGGAGAAATCGACTTCGTGGTTCGTATTGCAGGTCGCCTTTGTTTTTTTTTTAATGAAAACAAATTGGAAAGAACCAGCATGAACACGGAGGAAGATAAAAACGCGACACCACACAAACGAAAAGGTACACCGAAAAACTCCATTGTGACGCGAAGTAAAACCGCGAAATTAACAATGGAGAAAAGAGATCAGTAAATGGAGGGGGTCAATGAGCTCCCATCCCCCTCCAACTTTAACATGTATGGGGCAAACAACTCATTCGCTTCCCTTGCATCCTCAGAGTCTAGGGATGAAGAAGAGGAAATAAGTGAATTGGAGCGAAACTTGTGATGGCAAGGGCCCGATTAGAAGAGAGACCCGAAAGAAAAAAATAGCGGCAGTCGAAAAAGAAAAGGACACAGAACAACAACAAAAGCTGAAGCCAAAAGTTGGCCAACAGCAACAGCAACATCAACACCAACAACAAGTAGCAACACAAAATCGACCACCGAAACAGCAAGAAACACAGCAGCGGCAAAGCAACAATAACAACGAAAAAATAAAGATGCCACCAATCAACGCCATAGATATTGAGTGTAAGGAATTGGCAAGTCTCTGTAAGCTAGTTATAGGAAACAATTTTGTAGTTAAAAGACTGGCCGGTAACAGGCATGCCATTCAAACCTATGCGGTGGCAGACCACGAAAAAATTAAAGAGGTATTAAAAAGAGCCACCGCGGAATTCTACTCGTTCACGCCGAAGCAAACAAAGACGGTAACGTTTCTATTAAAGGGTGTCGACCCTGAGGTGGAACCGGAGGCTCTGCTCGATATGCTTCAAAAGTTGAAGCACGACGATCTCGAGTTCATCTCCGTAAAACCGTTCACCACAACCAAGGAAAGAAGGGAAAACCGCAAGCTACCCTTCTTTTTAGTTCAACTAACGCCCAGCAGCAGAATTGGTGGTCTAAGAAAAAATGACAGTCTTGGATCATCAAATTGTCACATGGGACAAATTAAAAAAAGGCAGAGACATCCTGCAATGTGTCCGCTGCCAAAGGTTTGGCCACGCGGCGGTGAACTGTGAAATGTAGCACCGTTGCGTAAAATGCGGAAAAGACCATAAGGCAGAAGAATGCCCTCTGGGAAAAGAAAGGGTAGAAGACAAAGCCCTTCTAAAGTGCGCAGTGTGCCGGAATGAGGAACACCCCGTTAATTATCGAGGATGTCCTAAATTCCGAGAAATAATGGAAAGAAGTGTGACTCGGCAAAAAAAAAACAGAGCCAGCTCGTACTACAACAACGCCCGTAACATCGCAGCGGTCGTACGCACAAGTTGCGTCGGGTGGGAGACCACCAAACCAGGCTACAACATTGGTAGCCACAAATACTCCCACACAGACTGAAACAACATCGCAAGCAGACGTGGTCACGGTTCTGCTCAATCTACAGAGACAGATGACACAGCTGCAAAATCAAATAAACGAGATCTATTCGCACTTGCCCAATCTAAACAAAAAGTCAATATAAATCCTCTATCCACAACATCAATAAAAGCTCTTGTCGTGAATGTAAATTCACTAATAAGAACTGAGAGAAGAGCCAATCTTTTCAACCTGTTGCAAGATGAACAGCCTGATGTACTTCTAGCGGGGGAAACAAAGTTAAACCAGAGACACAAAATATGGCATAAAAACTACGATATTATACGAAGAGACCGACCTAACTCCACTCAAGGGCGAGGTGTCGCAATCTTTATTAGAAAAGGAATCCATCATAAAGTTATATATAGTGGAGAAGTGCGCAGGTTCCGGGTGCTGGAAGCCTGTATCGTACGCATACCCCTTCAGCAAGGAAGGGGCTTGTATGCGATTGCGGTCTATGCACCTGAGGAGCACCAACATAACCTATTCATAGCGGAGCTCGAGACACTTTCGATGCTTACATTTGCACCTGGACAAAAACTACTTTATCCTAGGGGGAGATATGAACGCCAAGCATAGAAAGCGGGGAAATTATATATCTAATGCCAGAGGAAATCAGTTGGCTGGCTGGTTAGATCAGTATCATATTGAATATAGAACTGACCTGCTAGCTACCGAATATTCATCGTTCCCTAGAGGTAGATCGTTCTTAGATATCTTGCTAATTGACTCACGACTGAGACTACTTAACACCAACAGACGAAACAGAAACTGTTTACGGACGATTGAATACGACAGTGACCACTGTGCATTCATGGCAGTAACGGAGCTTCCGAGCGATCTCGCAGAGCTGGAGGAATTCGTGATCCCGCAACCCTACAACTACAGGGCAATGCAATGGCCGCGGTACACCAGATCATTAACAAGAGAACTTTGTTCGAATGACTTTAATCTGCCAGTAAACAGAAACCTGACAAATGACGAAATCGACAAACACATCCAACAAATGGACGAAACCGTAAAACGAACAATGGACAAAATAATTCCCAAAACAACAGTTACAGATCACATAAACATGTACAGAAATACAACAATAAACGCACTTCACAAGAAAAAGAGCAGACTCCTATCGAAACTAAAACAATTACACAGACAGTTTACTGACAGACAAGACCAGGAGATAATATCACTGACATCCCGATTAAATAACCTCCCACAATTACTTAAAGCTAACTATAGATTAGCAACAAATTTGTATTGGAACAACAGAATTCGAGCTATAAAAACTAATAACCCGAATATGTGTCGCACAAATAAATAAAATATTCAGGAGAAATAATCAAAACGAGATTCAGTGTCTCCAAATTCCACGTACTGATGTAACCAAGCAGCTGCTAACCAACATTGGTATGGATACAGAGAACGCTATCCTCAATAGTAAGCTCTTCGTGATCGAAGATCCTTTGGAAAAGGTGAACGCTGTGGGAGCTGTCTTTCAGGAAATGTACAAGGTGAATGAAAGCATTCGCCGAAATCACGACCTGGAGGACGGTGTTCTACTGAATCACCTGCACCTCCAAAATGAAATTTCACTTTGGCAATCGGAGAATCCGGGTTTTACCGAATTCAGTGACGATAATCTGTCAATTGAAATTAATGCCAATGGTGAGGCTAATAGCCTTTTAATCACAAGGGAAGGAATCCAGAGTATCTTCGACTCATTATGAAGCAAAAGTCACTGGGAATAGATGGAGTACTTAACATCGTACTCAAGTACCTGCCCCCAATGGCCATAGATATATACACGGTCCTGTTTAACACCGCGTTGAATAATGCATATTATCCGGCGCGTTGGAAAACGGCTGTCATTCAGCCCATCCCAAAAAAGGGCAAAGTTTGTACAAATTCAATGAACATGCGTTCGATAAGTTTACTCCCAAGCATCAGTAAAGCATTTGAAAAGACCATTAACAAAGCTCTGCTAAAATGGGTAGACGACAACAACATTATTCCTAATAACCAGTTTGGCTTTAAGGCGGGTCATGAAACCACACATGCCGCAACTAAACTGGTCTCTGACATACAATGGAATAAATGTAGGAACCAATGCACAGCGGCCTGTCTGATCGACTTGGAAAAGGCCTTTGATACCGTCTGGATCGAAGGGTTATATTACAAACTGGTCAGAGATGGCATACATAAGCCTTTACTATATGTACTTTACGATATGTTAAAGGACAGGAGGTTCGTGGTCAAAAGTGGTAATGTGACCTCTAATAAAACGGATAATATCAAGAATGGCTTGCAACAGGGCGCGGTACTGTCTCCGATTCTTTTCAACATTTACATTAGCGACTTATTAGATGCACTCCCGCAGGCTATTGCGTACGCAGGCGATCTCATAACTTACAGAACAGCTCCGAAAGTTGAGATCATAAATAGTTTAATACAGCGAGACTTCAACAACGTGCAGCGCTTTTGCGATGACTGGAAACTTAAGATCAACTTCCAGAAATGTGAAGCCATCCTATTTAGAACTCCATTATATCAAGCCACGAACGACACAAGGAAAAACTGGCGAAAGCTAGCTATCGTGGGACCGCATGGAGATAAACTGGAAACCAAGAGTTTAGTTAAATACCTGGGCATCTGGCTAGACCAATATCTGTATTTCAACAGACATGTAGAGGCTGCTTTGCTCAAAGCGAGGAAAACGTTTGCTATGACAAGGAGGCTATTTCACAGTAGCCAACTTGACAGCAGGGTAAAAGTCATATGCTACATGACACTAATCAGGCCAATGCTCATATATGGTTGCCCAGTATGGTTCAACATAGGTCCAAATTTGATGGAAAAGATTCGGGTGTTCGAAAGAAAGTGTCTCAGAAGTTGTCTCAGATTATATCGAACACCGGGATCGGACTATAAAAAGTATTATTCAAATGAGACTTTATATAATGAAGCGTACATAAATAGGGTGGATAATTTTATGATTAAATTAATCAGAGGACATATTGCGAGAGCAATAAGCTCGTCCAATGAGCTCATTTTCTGGGCTTATTATCCAAACACCCTGTACTATGAGAACGTGCGTCGCAACGGTTTTGTTCCACCAGATGCGTTCCTTGATTGGGACATGAAAGGGCTTATACAGGATAGATCCGGAATTCCGCTGATCTATCATGTAAGTAGATCATCCGTAGACGGGCGATTGTGCTACGACCGCGAAGTAACGCACACCGAAGAAGAACTCTTGCGCTTAAGTAGGGCTATCTCCGACAGAGACCGGGACGATCGTTTTAGACAGCGTCAACAGTTCTGGTGGTTGAATGGCATATAAAGACCTGGATACCAATTCCGGTATAGAATCACACTATCATCAGCCAGCTTACATAGACTTAGCTTTTCTAGAATTAGGGTAGTATAAGATTTAAGTTCAGTTAAGTGCTTTTAAATAAAATTAAAGAAATTAAGTAAGTTAAATTTTAAGAAACAAACAAAGAAAAATCGACACAAAGTTTTTCAAATTTTTCTTTGTTTTTCAAATAATTATAAGTTCAGTTCACCCGGAGCTTTCGACTGCGTTTGACGTGTTCATCTCGGTCGCGAGTTCTCATCAATCATCAATCATTCCCAAACGAGATAGATCGCCTGATACCGGGGACAATTGCTTGTCCTCGGATAAAAAACTTCGTTCCATTATGTATCCAACAAGTGGGCTTGGTAAAAACCCCTACTGTAATAAATTCACTCCCCTACAATGCCATCCAGATACAGATAATTCTGAAATGGACGAAACTGATTGCCACCAATCAAAGTGCTGCAAAAATCACCAGAATATGTGCATAGCCTCAGGAAAAAGCTTAAAATATCCAGTTATTCAATAAAAAAATTAACAATTGGGCTAAAAATAAAGTTCGGAACTATTGAATCATTTAATATTGTATTAGAAAAACTAAAAGAGGATAATTGTCAATATTTTTCTCATGATATTAAAAGTGCTAAAACATTCAAAGTTATTTTGTATGGACTGGATGATATAAAAACTAATGAACTCAAAGCTGAACTCATTTCGCATGGCTTAAAATGTTCTGATGTTAAAAAAATTGAAAAAAAATATGATCAATTTATTGATTTTTTTTATCTCATTCACTTTGAAAATGTAACAATTAAATTAAGTGAACTTAAAAAAAATTATCGCTCAATTTTTCATACCCAAGTGAATTGGAATTTCCAAAGGAAAATCAAAGGTAAGGTGACACAGTGCTTTAATTGTCAAATGTTTGGACATGGTGAGAGAAATTGTCACATAAAAACATATTGTGCTACTTGCGCTGGTTCACACATAACAAGCGAATGTAATGACGCTTCGGTAAATAAATGTGCCAACTGCAACGGCAATCATAAAGCTACTGACGTCACATGCACCAGTAGATCTAAATACTTAGAAATAAAAGAAAGACCATCCGGAAGATCCAAGATCCATCCAAGAACTCATTTCGCTGCATCAACTCCAATTTCTAATCATCAAGTTTGCCAAAAACCGATTTCGTTTGCCTCTATGAGTGATTTTCCTACGCTTCCACAGTCACAGCGACGACTGGGACTGACCAATGCTCCGAGCAAAAGTGTGGGTTTATTTGGTTTTAGCCCCCGCCTCGTCTCGATAGGGTGTCCGTCCGACACAGGTTCACCGAGACGTCCCAACTGCTTGCTCGATCGTCGTACTGCGATGTTCAATATAAACCACGGGTGTTTCCTTAATTCTATCTTTTATTTGAGAGCAACTTAATCTAGGTTAACATAGGACTTGCGAATAATATGGTGACTTAGTTTTAGTCGAAATATACAATCTTAGCAATCTAGTGTAACTTACGTTTTACTTAGATACTCGGTATTTATATAATTTTTAATTCGATACACAGTAATTATATGATTTTAATTTGATACGCTGTACTCATATGATTATAATTTGATACATTGTATTTATATAATTATTAATTCGATACACAGTAATTATATGATTTTAATTTGATACGCTGTACTCATATGATTATAATTTGATACATTGGATTTATATAATTATTAATTCAATACACAGTAATTATATAATTTCAATTCAATACGCTGTATTCATATGATTATAATTTGATACATTGTATTTATATAATTATTAATTCAATATGCCGTACAACTTGTGAATAATTTGGTGAAACTTAATTTTAGTCGAAATATACAGTCTTAGCAATCTAGTGTAACTTACGTTTTACTTAGATACTCGGTATTTATATAATTTTTAATTCGATACACAGTAATTATATGATTTCAAATTTGATACACAGCATTCATATACTTTTAATTCGACACACAGTATTTATATAAATTGAAATTTGATACACAGCATTCATATACTCTTAATTCAACACACAGTATTTATATAATTATTAATTCAATACACAGTAATTATATGATTTCAAATTTGATACACAGCATTCATATACTTTTAATTCGACACACAGGATTTATATAAATTGAAATTTGATACACGGCATTCATATACTCTTAATTCAACACACAGTATTTATATAATTATTAATTCAATACACAGTAATTATATGATTTCAAATTTGATACACAGCATTCATATACTTTTAATTCGACACACAGGATTTATATAAATTGAAATTTTATACACAGCATTCATATACTCTTAATTCAACACACGGTATTTATATAATTTTAATAAAATCCTTTATGCGCCACACAGCACCCCTATTATCACTAAACTTCCATTTAGGTTGCGGTGATATATTGGTGGGACCTTGGTGTACCGTTGTAACTGTATCTTCAACAATTTACCCGAACAAAAGGTTCAAAATGTAGCCGTGGTAATCCCCAGATCTTTTACTCGGGGCAGCCGTAGATACTATTTGCGGACACGGTTGTAATTTCACCTTAAAGAATTTAACAGCGCTAAAGGTCGGTATTACCGCGGTATTCACTAACTCTATTGACTTCGGTTAGAAATAGTATTTATTTTTACTGACGCGGTCGTAATTTCGTCTTGAAAAATTTACAGCGCACAAGGATTGTTGCCACCGGGAATCTCTAATAAGACTGAATTAGTTTATCGAAGCGACAGAATACCTCGTACTCCATCATCGCTTCGATGCCCATATTTGGTCATTTTAACTTTTTGAGCTCCTCGGGATTTACTCTCGCCACCAAAACATATTACATCCCTTGGCGTGGGTAACCGCATTGTACCCCTGCCTGTGTGTATTTTTTATTATTATTCGCACGGGGGTGAGCGCCATTGCGTGTGTTTACTCGTTGTACCATATTATGTGTAGGGACGTTCATATTGCTTATACGTGCAATGTGATGCTGCTACATGGGCATGCGTTATATCTCACGTATTTGTATTTGCTGAGATGTGTCCTTTTAAGGGCATGCGTTGTAGGTTTCGTCGGTTTTCGCGCCTTCTGGTAATTCCAGGAATTAGTCGCAGGCTTGCGCAACCGCATTATGTTTTTCTTGGTTGTTCTGCCACATCCGATCGTTGGTTGATGTTTTTACCAGATCGATGTGCAGGTGTCCCATGCTCTCCTCTGCTATTTAGTTTCTTACCATTGGTGCTACGTTGTGCTTGGTCATCATGACATGATTTTCGTGATTTATGCATTTCTACTTTTAGGAAGATGCCTGTATTGCACAAACGCTTGTATCAGCGGGCTTGTGGTTATTTACATGCTAATGCAGGTAAGTATTCGATTTTCTGGCGCCGACTGCCTGCGAAAAGAGGTTACCTGGTGGTAAGTAGGCAGGTGGGTAGTGGCGTTCGCGCTAACCGCCACAAAAGCTTTCCAAATTCAAGCCCGCAAATTCAAAGTTTACCACCAACAATTAATGCATGGGAAAATGACTCACGCGGCGCTTCTTCATCAAACAATAACAATAATTTACCCAACAACAATTCACCACTCTTCACAATCGAGGAACTAAATTCCTTGTGCATGGAAATGATCTCAAATTTATCAGTTTGTAAAACGAAAATAGAACAATTTAATGTGATCGCGCATTTAGCCACTAAGTTTTTATACACTAATAATGTTAAGTAAAATGGCAGATACACATATAAAAATAATTACTTGGAATGCTAAAGGCATACGTAATAAATCTCATGACTTTTTAAACTTTTTAAATAGCTATAAAGTTGATGTTGCTCTAGTAACAGAAACTTGGCTTAATTTTGATATAAGACTCCCATCATCTGACTTTAACTGCTATCGCATTGATAGAGTAGACCAAAGGGGTGGGGGAGTGGCGATTCTTATCAGGAAGTCAATTCAACATTCGCTTTTACCTGTAATTCCAACTAGGCTTGTGGAGAATGTAGGTGTAATGATTAAGTTAAGAAACCATAAGACAGTAAAAATCTATTCTGTTTATTTCCCTGGTGGATCTTCGTCGAATATTAAAAGAAAATGGCTCAAGCAGGATTTAAAAAAGTTATTCACAATGAATGGTGAATTTCTATTAGGTGGTGATTTTAACTGCCGGCATAGAGATTGGGGGTGTGTAAGAGCAAATGCTTGGGGCAATATATTGGCTGCCCTTCCATTGGCGCTACCAATTAATATTTTTTATCCACCTTGTCCAACTTATTTTCCCGCAGGTTCTCGTGGCATCCCCTCTGTCCTTGACTTGTTTGTGTCAAATGTCCCTGGTCTTATAACAGAACCCGTTTCGTTAAGTGCTCTCAGTTCAGATCATAATCCTGTTTTTTGTAACCTTTCTTGGTTGGGTGAAAGAAAGATTCAATATTTCCTGGACATGAAGAATGCTAATTGGAATTCATTCAAATCAAAGATTAAAATGAGCTTTCAAAATAGTACTACAAATCTTGAAAGTGTGTCTTGTAAAGATGATGTTGACCTTATTGTACAAAACTTTACACAAGCTATAATTTCTTCGGTTGATGTAAGTATTCCCAAAAGAGTAAAAAAAGATATTTTTAAAAAACTTCCAATCCATATCTTAGAGCTTATTAAAGTGAGAAACATTCATCGAAGAGACTGGCAGAATTACCGTCAGCCCTTTTCTCGATCAATGGTTTCCCGTTTTAATGAGCGCATTACTGACCAGATACAAATCCATCGTAATAGAGAATGGAACAAAAACTGAGCGTTATGGATAAAAATGCTAAACCGTTCTGGAATACAGTGAAGTTAATCAAGAATAAAAACCGTAAAATACCATTTCTGAAGGATTCTTGTACTACTTTTTTTACAGGTTTTGAAAAAGCAAACCTATTTGGAACAAGTTTTTCAAAAAATCACTTGGTCTCTCAGCATTTGGGTGAATTTGAAACTAATGAACTTGTCGGTAACAGAATCGAAAGATTCGACACCACAAACGAATTAACTCCTCTAAGTGCATTTGTAGAAGAAGAAAACGTAAGAAATGTAATCAAGTGCTTGCAAACACGAAAAATAGGAGGACTAGACAAAGTTAAGAATGCCTATCTAAAACAATTGCCTCATATTGGAAGTAAATACTTAACATTTATAATCAATGCATGCCTTAAATGTCAATACTTTCCTCAATGTTGGAAAAAAGCAATGATTGTACCTATCCTTAAGGCTGGAAAAGCCCCAGATAAACCTGAAAGTTACAGGCCAATTAGTTTACTTAGCAACATAAATAAAGTTTTTGAAAAAATCCTGAAACAACGTATTTTAAAAGTTGTTTCAGATAAAGATATTTTCCCCGATATCCAATTTGGATTTCGACGCTTTCACAGCACCTCGCACCAGGTTAAACGAATTTGCAGCCATGTTCTAGACCGTCGTTCACGTGGTCAATCAACGGGCATGATATTGTTAGACATTGAAAAAGCTTTTGATTCCGTATGGCACAATGGGATAATATATAAAATGATACAGTTCGACTTTCCTTTGTATTTGTGTAAGGTCGTCCAGAGTTTCTTATCCAATAGATGTTTTCATGTTCATATCAATTGTGATGTTTCTAGATTGATATTTTTTGATTGTGCCGTCCCCCAAGGCTCAGTACTTGGTCCAGCTTTGTACAATATCTACACTTCGGATTTTCCAAATCTACCGCAGTGTGAATCAGCTATCTTCGCTGACGACACTGCAGTATTTGCGTCGCATGAATTTTCTCTCAACGTTGAGACAAATCTAAAGCATGCGATCGAGATACTTGAAAAATATTATATGAAATGGAAAATCAAGCTAAATGCAGGGAAGACACAAGCCATCTTTTTTATACGAAAGAGAAAAGCTTGCTATCTTCCCAGCAGTCAGCTGCAAATAAATGGTACCACGATTGCATTGGAGCAATCCGTAAAGTATCTCGGAGTTCATCTCGATACAAAACTCACATTTAAACAACATATTCAAAGTACTCTTAATAAAATGAGTATTGCTATTAAGATGCTTTACTCTTTTATTAATCGCAAGTCTTTACTCACAAATGAAAATAAGATTATTATTCATAAAGTTATTTTCCAAGCTATACTATTATATGGGTGTCCAGTATGTGGTAACGCTGCAAGGTGCCATTTAAAGAAGTTACAGGTATCACAAAACAAAGTTTTGAAAATGATGTTAGACCTCCCTTGGCACTATTCAACCTTAAGTCTCCACGGAAGGGCGGATGTTGAATTGATTTCTGAAAGAATTCGTAAACTAGTATATAACTTTAACATCAGCTGTGAAAGTTCTGAAAATTCTCTCATAACCCAGCTTCTTGCTTAATTTGACATAATTTCATGTAAATATTTACATTTTACATTATTTATTATTAATGTTTTTTTTTTTTGTTTTTTTTTTGTTTTTTTTTAAATGAAGGTTTTTCCTTTTCGTATTTTCCTTCGATTTATTCTTTTAATTATTCATTTAACATATTTTTCTTTTCTTTATCCAAGATAATGTTTCAGTTGTAAGATATAACTTATCAAATCTCTGAATTGTAAAATGTGCGGTCACAGACTTTTTTTTTTTAAAATATTATTACGAAATAAAAGATATGATATGATAATTATAAGTACTGCCACAAAGTTCTGTCGCCGAAAGGCAAATTATACAAATGCTAAGTAATGTTTAGCTTAGAGCGTCTGCGAAGTACCAGTAAATTATCATCATCATCATCATCGGCACTACAACCGGAGATCTAGTCTTGGCCTTATTTCGCAAGTCCTGAGGCTTGTTAAATTTTCCATAATGATTTGTTTTTTCCGGGCAAGGTCATTAGTCTTGCACCAGAGGCTCCCCGACGAGGAATTGAACCCCGGTGTCCCGCGTGACAGGCGGGTATACTAACCAGTATACTATCGAGGAGCTACCAGTAAATTATAATATATTATAATTAAGCCAGAATCTAAGCATTTGTTGTCTAGCATACAATTTAGAAACTAAGAATATAAAAAGAAAATAAAAACTGTTTTAAAAATGAAAATGAAAAAAGATATGATAATTTATTCTCATTATAGCAGGACTTGTGATAGTATTTAGGGTGCGGTAATGGTAAATATCGGTGCAATGCTAATAACCTCGTCGGAAAAACGAATAATTATGGACAATTTAACAAGTCGCTCGTCGTTCGTCAAGCGACAAACATCCTAAGGCGGTGAGCAACTCTAAAACAAAGAATATCGAGTCCGTGTGTGCGTGAATTCGTGAATAAACTGTGTTTTTCGCAGCTCGGCCCGCGTGGCACGGCGAAAAAGGAAAAAAAAAAAAAACGAGTGTGTGTGTGTCTAAATCAAAATGGGCAAGACGAAGAGCGTCGAATGAAAAATGGCACACTCATGTGTAGTCGCTAATTCAAAAACAATTAAAAAAATTACCAAAAGGAAGAACGAAGTATCAATTATAGACGACAGCCCAGTGGCAAATAAAGTCCACTCAAACCTGTCAATGGAACGACAAAAATCAAATGTGATGAAAAAAACCGTCACAGAAGAAAATATACCTGCCAAGGATACTTGTTACTCAGGAGCAGGGAACAAATTTAAGGAATTGGAGATACTGGAGTCAAACATTCCAGAAGGAGACGATGACCTAAACAGCTTAATTGCTGATCTCATCAAAAAACGCGAAGAACTTTCCAAACAAGTACGAGCAGCCCTGGAAGAGCGAAACAAAAGACGGAATGAAACCGAAGCAAAAAGAGAGCAAAAAACAAATCACCAGCGGCAGCAACAACATTCGCTACAAATAAGCGAAACAAAGGACGATCAACGGCAGAATCAGAAACTACTGCAGCAGACAAAGACAGCCAAGGACGAACAACAACAGCAACCAAAAAAGGAAAAAATACCTCCAATTGTCATCAGTTACATAGAAGCGAAAGATTTAATGAAGTTGGGTGAGTTGACTTGTAAAGATTTTAAAACAAAAAGAATTAGTGCTGAAAAAACTAGAATTGTGTGCGACGACCTAGAAGGTTACAATAAAGTAAAGTCTGCGTTGGGAAGGGCAAAAACCGAGTACTACACGTACACCCCAAAATCAGAAAAATCAATTTCCATACTCTTAAAAGGAGTTGATCCTTCGTTCTCCCCAGAGGAGATACTTGAGGAATTAAAAACGGTTGAAACAGCTAGTTTAAAATTTACAGGTGTGAAACCGTTTTCAACTGCGAATTCTAGAAAGTGCAACCGCAAATTGCCTTTCTACATTGTATCTCTAAGTCCTAATAGTAAAGTTGATGCGCTTAGACATATAAAATGTCTAAGCCACCAAATTATAAGTTGGGAAAAAATTAGAAAATCTGAGCGCGTACTGCAATGTATGCGCTGTCAACGACTTGGACACGTTGCATCAAACTGCAATATGAAATTCAGATGCGTAAAATGCCTCGCCGACCATAACATGGGCGAATGTCCGCTGGGAAAGGAACAGCTTCCGGATAGGGAAATACTGTCATGTGTACTATGTAAAAATACAGGACACACGATCATTACTTAACAACATTGGACGATATTATTACCAATGCAATGAATCGTTCTATACCTAAAGTTCCCCATACCGACGGTTATACTAATAAGTACAGGACATCAGCAATTGACGCTTTGTATAAGCAAAAGAGCATTATGCTCTCAAAGCTGAAAAGACTTTATAGACAGTTCAGCGACCCAAATAGTCAGGAAATAAGAACATTTAAGTCCCTAATCAAAAATCTCCAAAAATTGATCCGTGACAATTACCGTTCAAGAATAAATGAAGAGTGGAAGAACAAAATACAAGCCATTCAAGCTAGCGGATCGAATATGTTCTCACAAATCAATAAAACTTTTCGAAAGAAAGATCACAATGACATTCCATATTTGCGAGTCCCACGGACTCCTGAGAATTGTCAAGCAATGCTGAACTCAGGACTCAATCTGGAGCATATCAACTCCAACGAAGAAGTAATATTAGTCGAAGACCCGCAAGACAAAGTGAACTCAATTGGTGCATGTTTCGAAGCAGTATACAGAGTGAACGAATCCACTCACTCCAATACGATCCTCGAAAACAACGCATTCCAGACCTACAGCTCACTGAGAAATCAAATTTGTACCTGGAGGAACCAAAACCGTAGTTTTACCACATTCAGTGAAAATAACAGAGCCAGAACAGGAGTAACCAGAATATAAGTATGTTTGTGAGTAAGGATGAACTTACGAACATCCTTAAGTCAATCAAAAGCAAAAAGTCTTCTGGGATAGATAGCATCCCAAATGTAGTTTTAAAACATTTGCCTCCTGAAGCAGTAAAAATCTACACTACGCTATTCAACAACGCCTTAAATAAGGCATACTATCCAACCCACTGGAAAACTGCAATAGTCCACCCCATCCCTAAAAAGGGTAAAGACAGAACCAATCCAACCAACCTTCGCGCGATTAGCTTGCTGCCAAATATCAGCAAGGTTTTCGAGAAGATCATAAACAAAGCACTGATGAACTGGTGTGATGAAAATGAAATCATCCCCAACAACCAGTTTGGCTTTAAAGCGGGACATAGTACGGTGCATGCCGCGTCAAAGCTTGTTTCCGACATACAATGGGACAAGACAAAGCGCCAATGCACAGGTGCCTGCTTAGTTGACTTTGAAAAGGGTTTCGACACCGTGTGGTTAGAAGGACTTCTTCATAAGTTAGAAAACCTGAGAATGCCTCATTATCTATTGTACAACATTTACGAAATAATAACGGACAAGCAGTTTGTGGTAAAATGCGGAGATATATTCTCAAGCAAGACCTTCAAAATTATAAACGGTTTACAACAAGGGGCGGTGAATTCTCCCATTCTGTTTAATATTTACACCAGTGATTTAGTGGGTAAGCTTAACAATGCCATTGCATACGCAGACGACATTGTGGTATACAGAACAGGAGAGAAAATAGATGTCATCAATAGACTTCTCCAGGACGACTTCAATAAAATAAAACGTTTTTGTAATGACTGGAAACTAAAAATTAATTTCCACAAAACCGAGACTATCCTTTTCAGAACACCTCTCTCCAGTGCCCCTCAGGATACAAAGTACAATTGGAAAAACTTCTCTATCGTAGGGAATAATAATCTCCCACTACAAGTGAAAACTGTAGTCAGATATCTCGGTATTTGGCTTGATCAGTATTTATACTTTGACAAGCATATAGTAGTCACTCTCTCTGCAGCAAAAAACGCATTTGTTGCCACAAAAAGTCTATTCCGAAGCAGCATTCTCAATCCAAAAATTAAAATAGTCTCATATTCGGCATTCATCCGACCAGTGTTGGTCTATGGCTGTCCAATATGGTACAATATATCCCCATTCTACATGGAAAAGATTCGCGTATTCGAGAGACAGTGTTTGCGTTCCTGCCTCGGACTTAATAGAACACCAGAGTCACGATACCAGAAATTTTACCCTAATAAAACCCTGTATGATAAATCAGGACTAACTAGGATAGACAACTTCATTATAAAAATTATTCGTGGTCACATTGCAAGGGCAATGTGCAGTGTAAATAATCTTATCGCGGGAGCATATTATCCGAACGATATGTATCTGGAGAGTACCCTCCAGAACGGGTTCATTCCCCCAGAGGCGTTCCTCTTCTTGGAGGAAAAGGTCTAATCCAAGATGAGAGTGGAATACCTATTATATACCACGCTTTCCGTGGTGCTAGGGATAAAAGAATTGTCCACAATAGCGATATCTCTAATAGCCCAGACCGACTTCGATTCAGTACGGTGATCAGTGAAGGAGATAAATCAATAAAAGACCGAGCCAACCCCAACTGGTGGTGGCTCCAAAACGAAGAAAGAACTTCACGTCCTCAGATATAATATTCAGCTTTAGCGCAGCATCCTCCCTTCCTTTCCTTTGCCCTCCTTCCCGTTAACTTCTGTTATTTTATCTTTTTTATTTATTTTCATTAAGCACTTATTATTTTGTTTTTAAAATGTTTGCATCCTCAAAAAAAAAAAAAAATCTTTATTTTTTTTTTGTCATATTGCCTCTAAAAGAAGAAGAGGTAGACCTCTAAGATAATAGTTTATTTTTTTGTAATGTATGTGTATTATATTAAGAATAAATAAAAGAAAATGTAAGCTGAAAGGCATAAATTAAGCGTATAATATTGTATAATTTAGAGTGCTTGTGAAGAGCCAGTAAATTACATTATGTAGTAAAATTATTAAGATAGGTTTAGCATTTAGACTAAAATTGTAAAACATAAAAAAAGACTTTGTGAATAAATGCGTCTGCAAACAAACAAACAAACAATTTAACAAGTCTCGGATATGGACCGGATAACGCTGGAGAGACTTGCTAAATAAGGACAAGGCCGGATCGCCATATATATATATATATGACTAGCAATCTCAGAAGAGATAAAATCCATAGTTGAGTCCAAAAGTACAGGAAAGGTAATTGTGTTTTCGTTTCAATTTCATCGAAGCTGAATAAGATTTGTCATATCCTTCCACTAAGCACTTATTATTTTCATTAAGCACTTATTATTTTGTTTTTAAAATGTTTGCATCCTCAAAAAAAAAAAAAAAATCTTTATTTTTTTTTGTCATATTGCCTCTAAAAGAAGAAGAGGTAGACCTCTAAGATAATAGTTTATTTTTTTGTAATGTATGTGTATTATATTAAGAATAAATAAAAGAAAATGTAAGCTGAAAGGCATAAATTAAGCGTATAATATTGTATAATTTAGAGTGCTTGTGAAGAGCCAGTAAATTACATTATGTAGTGAAATTATTAAGATAGGTTTAGCATTTAGACTAAAATTGTAAAACATAAAAAAAGACTTTGTGAATAAATGCGTCTGCAAACAAACAAACAAACAATTTAACAAGTCTCGGATATGGACCGGATAACGCTGGAGAGACTTGCTAAATAAGGACAAGGCCGGATCGCCATATATATATATATATGACTAGCAATCTCAGAAGAGATAAAATCCGTAGTTTAGTCCAAAAGTACAGGAAAGGTAATTTTGTTTTCGTTTCAATTTCATCGAAGCTGAATAAGATTTGTCATATCCTTCCACTAAGCACTTATGACTCTTGGAAGTCTATGCAACTCCGGGAGTGCAAGACCTTATCATACTCTATACATTGACTTGCACCTGAGTTTCCAGAAATACCTCATCACACAATAGAAGAATACTTTTAACCTTCAAGAATGATGACATTGCAATCTGATTACCCCAGGTACTACGTTAAATTTTGTGGCATAAACACACTGTTCTCAATGTAAAGCCTGAGACGCTCACGCTCAACACTTGTATGACATCTCGTCAAACGGAAACTTTATACCCATTCAATTGCTTGCGTTCATAAGCTATCACACAGAATCTTACATAAACAGAGAGTGTGGGGGGTTTCTCTATTCTACATGAGAAACAACCCACAATTCCAACCAACATTTCCACCTAATTTCGACCGCTTTCAGTGCGTCATACTTACCAATTTCCATTATATGTATTCCCCTGTAAAACATTTCAAACGGATGTATAGCTAAACTCATCATCCTTTGCAGATAATGCATAATTGAGTTTAGCTACATAAATGTCATACGGCAACTCCATTCTTGCTAATCATGAGTTTCCCATCGGAAATCTCATAATGTCGGTTGGCAACAGCAAGTCTAAAAGAACGACGCTGTTGCAACATAGCAAAATAGCTGGGGTAATTTCAGCGTCTTAGAGTCTGGTTCTCACGCGAATTATTTCCCAAACATCATCGGCGTCCTATCGACTTTCCCTCAGATCACCCATTCGGATGGGATCAGTGATCTCTCTTTGCCGGGAGTAACATCCGCTAGGGTTCTCTCTCATTCGTATTTCTTTCCACGGTTCAATGCGCTTTAACTACACCATACCCGTACCACTGGGTCAGTAGGTCGTGTCAGTAGCTGCATCTGATACCAACACACACAACCAAAGCTACCCCGAGATCACAGCATATCATGTTTTCTGTTCTCTCATTCTTCATGTCCGTCAATTACCCTATTAACAAAAGTTACTCATACTTTGACGGGCGTGAGGTTGAGAGAGCAGAGGCGTGGTCTCTTTTGGTTGTCCTGTGTATAGAAAGAAATATGAATTTCAACCCCAATTCACACCAATCGCTATTCAATCACGAGGTCGATAGGTTGCGTCGCGTCAAAAAGCATAGTGATTAGTTTTTTTTCTTTGATAATTGATTACCAATTACAATAAATTTCCGCAAAAACATAGTTTCAATCGGAGCGAATAAACACTGAAACGCGAATTGATAAAAGAATATTAAATAAAGAAAAAAAAATAAATGTGACATCTAACAAACAAATTCAGTTAAGTGTGTGTGATTATTTCAATTCGGAAGCAAATATATTGGATTTTATATTTAAGAGATAACTTCAAATTCTTTAATCGGACAGCTCGCCTTTATATATATGTATATAATATATTCTTTATATATATGTATACATTTCAAATAGTTAACTGCAAGAACTACTTTCTAATTGTCGGGGGTGTTCAGTGAATCCTGTGCCATACGCTGGCAGCATACCATCTACCCCCACAGTGGTGACCGGACAAAGAACCACGCAACCTTCAACAAAAAAGTAAATTTTACTAAAAACTCTTCAACAAAAATTTCAAATAAAGTGTAAAAGCATAACATTTTTCAAAAAAAAAAAACCTTCTGATAATTTATCAACGAAAATTCTTCAACTAAAAAACTTCAGTGAAAATAAATAAAACCAATTATTTAAAAAAAAGACAATAAAGAACATTTCAACTCAAAAAACCAAAGGCAACAAAAATCCAAAATTATTAAAAATCAAATAAAAAGTTCTAAAATAGAAGTGAAAAGTTTCAAAAGAAAATTTTTTTTTTAAAGAAAACCTTCGGACAAACGAAAAATCTAAAGAAAATCAAAATAAAAATCAATCAAACAAATGAACTCATCAACCAAACCAGTGACTAAAAAATAAAGCAAATATTCAAAACAAATTACAACGTAAGCGGTGTTAATCTATTAAAAAATTACAAAAATAAAGTGAACCTTCCGAACATTGAACCAAATCAAATACCCCATCTGATAAATTCAACAAAATTAATCAAAAATAATTTAAATTTCTTAATTAAAAAAAAAGAAAAAGTTTTCTCAACGAAAAAGTAAAACGGAAAATAAATTAAAAGACGCTGAAAGGGCAAGTAGAGCCCCAACACAGCTTTACCATTACCGCAACATCATTAGAAGTCCCGGACTGTCACCAATCTTCTCGACAAGCACAACGGCGACGCCAACCAAATACCGCCCAACTTTAAAACCCAGCGCTGGATCTCAGGTTTTTTTTTTTTTTTTTTTTTTCTTTCCATTTTAATTAATTTTCCAAGTGTTATTTCTTCTTTGGGTGAGCTCCGTCTGAGCTACCAACATAAAATTTATTTCGTATAAATTATTTGATTAAATGTTAGCTTTAAGATCCTAATTTAGAAACAGTGTCATAGTTAATTAAGCTCAAAAGTTCAAGCATTGTTGGTCATTACATGTTCCGTTGTACCAAAACTTAACAATCGTAAGCCCCTTCTGGGTATAATAAGTGTACAACACGGCAATATTCACGTTTTCACCGGACTTTGAACGACTCCAATTAGCTTTACGCGACTCTCACTAGTCTTTTCTCAACTCCACGCGTCCACTTGCGACACTTGCGACCTCTTTCACTTACTTTGCGACTTTCTTGCCTACACACGCAGACACAACGCGACTTCTCTCTACGTTCGTCGATACTACTCGACAATCAACCTTCCCAATCGCGGCTTCTCTTTTCACTTCGGCACCACAATGCCCACCACACGAGCCGGTACTGCTCAGCAGGCGCATGCTCGCGCTGATTCCCCGGCTTTTCAGGACGCTTCCGGCGTCGATTTTCCATCCTTTTCACAAAACGTAAAGCTGCCTCCGTTCGACGAGGAGTACCCAGAGCTTTGGTTCGCCACAGCCGAACGTTTTTTCCGGTTCGCCAATATCTACGATGAAGAACATCGTGCTGTAGAATTGTTGCGGGTGCTGGATGGGACACAGCGAATGCATGTTGCGCAGGCGATCGGGTCACCGGGCCCTGATCCCTACAGCAACATGCGGGAGAGTCTCCTTAACGCTTTGGACCAACCCACCAGCATCAAACTACAGCGATTAGCGAACGCGACAAATTTTTTAGGTATTAGACCATCCCTTTTCCTGACTCATTTACTCTCGATAGCGGGGACCAGGATCTCGGATGATCTAATTAGACCACATTTTCTGAGGAGTTTACCTCAGCATGCCCGCTCGGCATTAACGGCCCAACCTAACCAGAGTTTGGGCTACCTAGCTAAGGTGGCTGACGCAATTATGGAAACCGTAGACCCACAGTCTGAGTTCCCTCCATATCACGACGCGGCGGATAGTCAACACGTCACACTGCCTACACGGCATCCACGGCACACATCACCTTCTTTTGCAGCACCCAGGACTGCTCCAACAGCGTTATCTTCTCAGCCACCCTCCTCATCCTCCAGAAGGCACGCTCCTTTCTGCACAACCTGTCTCCACCAGCGATCCCACAACCGCGGGCTCAGCGAATCTTCCTCAACCAGCTCCCCTGCGCCCGCCACTAGATCCGACTTTCAAGCGTTGCAGGCCACACTCCGCCGCGAGTTAAATCAAATTCTCGCGAAGGTTCGAAGCGACCATCGAAATGCGTATACCCAACGGGTAGGTCGACATTCGCCCCGTCAAAATACCACACCTGTGGATCAAACCACGAGGGACCACGGCGCTCGTCGCTTATATCAGGTGACTGCACGCATCACGTGCAGTTTTTGCCATAAATTAGGCCACTTATACGATGAGTGCCGGAAAAGGCGAAACACACCTTTCTGCCGGGAGTGCTGGCAGTATGGCCACGATATTGTAGAATGTCGTACGCGATGTACCACACTACCACAGAACAAATCTCCGTGCCAGCAGAGGGACTCCCAGAATAGAACACACCCGGGACCACACCAACCATCTGCCTCCAACACCGCAGCAACATCAAACCCCCGAGTCTATAGCATTCGCAGTTGCTGCGAGTTGTGTGGCCGTACAGGTCACACACAGAACATATGCAAAGACAGGGTAAAAAGGGGATGGCACGGATTCGATAGCAGGGGGTCACCAACAAGGTTAACGACATACAAGTCTACAACTCCAACACAAACGCGCAAGGCTAAGACTGTACGTCAACGCCAGCCTCCACAAAACTGCACTTCTACCAAGGGCGGCAAACAACTCCCCATACCGACGTATGGACGAAAAATGCCGACCCTAGACTCTGTTCTTCTCCATCCCGCACACGGCACCCCGTCGCTGCGGAGAAAAATTAATACTGGACGTGAAGCTCCTCCATTCCGCACACGCAACTTCGTCACTTCGGATGCGAGCGAGCTACCGATGGGTCACGACCTACTTGGATGTCATACCTGTTGGTCTATGCAAACAACAACAGGCCAAGGGACCGCACCGCAATCCCTTTGACCCCGTCGGCAACACACGCGGTACCAACCAGGTCCACTTCCATTACAGACCCAAGCCCAGCCACGACCCAGGAACACGTCTACACGACAGAGCCAAGCCTTACCACAGCAACTACTGGGTTAATCCAAACCAGCCATACTCCAAACACACGACTCTCCTTCCGATACTTCACCTAGCGCTCCTTCAACTGTTCTACTCCTTCTGCCCTACCATTATTTCGTGACTACGTCACTGGCGGGGGAGTACTGTGGGGGGTTTCTCTATTCTACATGAGAAACAACCCACAATTCCAACCAACATTTCCACCTAATTTCGACCGCTTTCAGTGCGTCATACTTACCAATTTCCATTATATGTATTCCCCTGTAAAACATTTCAAACGGATGTATAGCTAAACTCATCATCCTTTGCAGATAATGCATAATTGAGTTTAGCTACATAAATGTCATACGGCAACTCCATTCTTGCTAATCATGAGTTTCCCATCGGAAATCTCATAATGTCGGTTGGCAACAGCAAGTCTAAAAGAACGACGCTGTTGCAACATAGCAAAATAGCTGGGGTAATTTCAGCGTCTTAGAGTCTGGTTCTCACGCGAATTATTTCCCAAACATCATCGGCGTCCTATCGACTTTCCCTCAGATCACCCATTCGGATGGGATCAGTGATCTCTCTTTGCCGGGAGTAACATCCGCTAGGGTTCTCTCTCATTCGTATTTCTTTCCACGGTTCAATGCGCTTTAACTACACCATACCCGTACCACTGGGTCAGTAGGTCGTGTCAGTAGCTGCATCTGATACCAACACACACAACCAAAGCTACCCCGAGATCACAGCATATCATGTTTTCTGTTCTCTCATTCTTCATGTCCGTCAATTACCCTATTAACAAAAGTTACTCATACTTTGACGGGCGTGAGGTTGAGAGAGCAGAGGCGTGGTCTCTTTTGGTTGTCCTGTGTATAGAAAGAAATATGAATTTCAACCCCAATTCACACCAATCGCTATTCAATCACGAGGTCGATAGGTTGCGTCGCGTCAAAAAGCATAGTGATTAGTTTTTTTTCTTTGATAATTGATTACCAATTACAATAAATTTCCGCAAAAACATAGTTTCAAATATAATAATAATAATAATAATAAGAATAAACATAATAATAATAATAATAATAAGAATAAACACTGAAACGCGAATTGATAAAAGAATATTAAATAAAGAAAAAAAAATAAATGTGACATCTAACAAACAAATTCAGTTAAGTGTGTGTGATTATTTCAATTCGGAAGCAAATATATTGGATTTTATATTTAAGAGATAACTTCAAATTCTTTAATCGGACAGCTCGCCTTTATATATATGTATATAATATATTCTTTATATATATGTATACATTTCAAATAGTTAACTGCAAGAACTACTTTCTAATTGTCGGGGGTGTTCAGTGAATCCTGTGCCATACGCTGGCAGCATACCATCTACCCCCACAGTGGTGACCGGACAAAGAACCACGCAACCTTCAACAAAAAAGTAAATTTTACTAAAAACTCTTCAACAAAAATTTCAAATAAAGTGTAAAAGCATAACATTTTTCAAAAAAAAAAAACCTTCTGATAATTTATCAACGAAAATTCTTCAACTAAAAAACTTCAGTGAAAATAAATAAAACCAATTATTTAAAAAAAAGACAATAAAGAACATTTCAACTCAAAAAACCAAAGGCAACAAAAATCCAAAATTATTAAAAATCAAATAAAAAGTTCTAAAATAGAAGTGAAAAGTTTCAAAAGAAAATTTTTTTTTTAAAGAAAACCTTCGGACAAACGAAAAATCTAAAGAAAATCAAAATAAAAATCAATCAAACAAATGAACTCATCAACCAAACCAGTGACTAAAAAATAAAGCAAATATTCAAAACAAATTACAACGTAAGCGGTGTTAATCTATTAAAAAATTACAAAAATAAAGTGAACCTTCCGAACATTGAACCAAATCAAATACCCCATCTGATAAATTCAACAAAATTAATCAAAAATAATTTAAATTTCTTAATTAAAAAAAAAGAAAAAGTTTTCTCAACGAAAAAGTAAAACGGAAAATAAATTAAAAGACGCTGAAAGGGCAAGTAGAGCCCCAACACAGCTTTACCATTACCGCAACATCATTAGAAGTCCCGGACTGTCACCAATCTTCTCGACAAGCACAACGGCGACGCCAACCAAATACCGCCCAACTTTAAAACCCAGCGCTGGATCTCAGGTTTTTTTTTTTTTTTTTTTTTTCTTTCCATTTTAATTAATTTTCCAAGTGTTATTTCTTCTTTGGGTGAGCTCCGTCTGAGCTACCAACATAAAATTTATTTCGTATAAATTATTTGATTAAATGTTAGCTTTAAGATCCTAATTTAGAAACAGTGTCATAGTTAATTAAGCTCAAAAGTTCAAGCATTGTTGGTCATTACATGTTCCGTTGTACCAAAACTTAACAATCGTAAGCCCCTTCTGGGTATAATAAGTGTACAACACGGCAATATTCACGTTTTCACCGGACTTTGAACGACTCCAATTAGCTTTACGCGACTCTCACTAGTCTTTTCTCAACTCCACGCGTCCACTTGCGACCTCTTTCACTTACTTTGCGACTTTCTTGCCTACACACGCAGACACAACGCGACTTCTCTCTACGTTCGTCGATACTACTCGACAATCAACCTTCCCAATCGCGGCTTCTCTTTTCACTTCGGCACCACAATGCCCACCACACGAGCCGGTACTGCTCAGCAGGCGCATGCTCGCGCTGATTCCCCGGCTTTTCAGGACGCTTCCGGCGTCGATTTTCCATCCTTTTCACAAAACGTAAAGCTGCCTCCGTTCGACGAGGAGTACCCAGAGCTTTGGTTCGCCACAGCCGAACGTTTTTTCCGGTTCGCCAATATCTACGATGAAGAACATCGTGCTGTAGAATTGTTGCGGGTGCTGGATAGGACACAGCGAATGCATGTTGCGCAGGCGATCGGGTCACCGGGCCCTGATCCCTACAGCAACATGCGGGAGAGTCTCCTTAACGCTTTGGACCAACCCACCAGCATCAAACTACAGCGATTAGCGAACGCGACAAATTTTTTAGGTATTAGACCATCCCTTTTCCTGACTCATTTACTCTCGATAGCGGGGACCAGGATCTCGGATGATCTAATTAGACCACATTTTCTGAGGAGTTTACCTCAGCATGCCCGCTCGGCATTAACGGCCCAACCTAACCAGAGTTTGGGCTACCTAGCTAAGGTGGCTGACGCAATTATGGAAACCGTAGACCCACAGTCTGAGTTCCCTCCATATCACGACGCGGCGGATAGTCAACACGTCACACTGCCTACACGGCATCCACGGCACACATCACCTTCTTTTGCAGCACCCAGGACTGCTCCAACAGCGTTATCTTCTCAGCCACCCTCCTCATCCTCCAGAAGGCACGCTCCTTTCTGCACAACCTGTCTCCACCAGCGATCCCACAACCGCGGGCTCAGCGAATCTTCCTCAACCAGCTCCCCTGCGCCCGCCACTAGATCCGACTTTCAAGCGTTGCAGGCCACACTCCGCCGCGAGTTAAATCAAATTCTCGCGAAGGTTCGAAGCGACCATCGAAATGCGTATACCCAACGGGTAGGTCGACATTCGCCCCGTCAAAATACCACACCTGTGGATCAAACCACGAGGGACCACGGCGCTCGTCGCTTATATCAGGTGACTGCACGCATCACGTGCAGTTTTTGCCATAAATTAGGCCACTTATACGATGAGTGCCGGAAAAGGCGAAACACACCTTTCTGCCGGGAGTGCTGGCAGTATGGCCACGATATTGTAGAATGTCGTACGCGATGTACCACACTACCACAGAACAAATCTCCGTGCCAGCAGAGGGACTCCCAGAATAGAACACACCCGGGACCACACCAACCATCTGCCTCCAACACCGCAGCAACATCAAACCCCCGAGTCTATAGCATTCGCAGTTGCTGCGAGTTGTGTGGCCGTACAGGTCACACACAGAACATATGCAAAGACAGGGTAAAAAGGGGATGGCACGGATTCGATAGCAGGGGGTCACCAACAAGGTTAACGACATACAAGTCTACAACTCCAACACAAACGCGCAAGGCTAAGACTGTACGTCAACGCCAGCCTCCACAAAACTGCACTTCTACCAAGGGCGGCAAACAACTCCCCATACCGACGTATGGACGAAAAATGCCGACCCTAGACTCTGTTCTTCTCCATCCCGCACACGGCACCCCGTCGCTGCGGAGAAAAATTAATACTGGACGTGAAGCTCCTCCATTCCGCACACGCAACTTCGTCACTTCGGATGCGAGCGAGCTACCGATGGGTCACGACCTACTTGGATGTCATACCTGTTGGTCTATGCAAACAACAACAGGCCAAGGGACCGCACCGCAATCCCTTTGACCCCGTCGGCAACACACGCGGTACCAACCAGGTCCACTTCCATTACAGACCCAAGCCCAGCCACGACCCAGGAACACGTCTACACGACAGAGCCAAGCCTTACCACAGCAACTACTGGGTTAATCCAAACCAGCCATACTCCAAACACACGACTCTCCTTCCGATACTTCACCTAGCGCTCCTTCAACTGTTCTACTCCTTCTGCCCTACCATTATTTCGTGACTACGTCACTGGCGGGGGAGTACTGTGGGGGGTTTCTCTATTCTACATGAGAAACAACCCACAATTCCAACCAACATTTCCACCTAATTTCGACCGCTTTCAGTGCGTCATACTTACCAATTTCCATTATATGTATTCCCCTGTAAAACATTTCAAACGGATGTATAGCTAAACTCATCATCCTTTGCAGATAATGCATAATTGAGTTTAGCTACATAAATGTCATACGGCAACTCCATTCTTGCTAATCATGAGTTTCCCATCGGAAATCTCATAATGTCGGTTGGCAACAGCAAGTCTAAAAGAACGACGCTGTTGCAACATAGCAAAATAGCTGGGGTAATTTCAGCGTCTTAGAGTCTGGTTCTCACGCGAATTATTTCCCAAACATCAGCGGCGTCCTATCGACTTTCCCTCAGATCACCCATTCGGTTGGGATCAGTGATCTCTCTTTGCAGGGGAGTAACATCCGCTAGGGTTCTCTCTCATTCGTATTTCTTTCCACGGTTCAATGCGCTTTAACTACACCATACCCGTACCACTGGGTCAGTAGGTCGTGTCAGTAGCTACATCTGATACCAACACACACAACCAAAGCTACCCCGAGATCACAGCATATCATGTTTTCTGTTCTCTCATTCTTCATGTCCGTCAATTACCCTATTAACAAAAGTTACTCATACTTTGACGGGCGTGAGGTTGAGAGAGCAGAGGCGTGGTCTCTTTTGGTTGTCCTGTGTATAGAAAGAAATATGAATTTCAACCCCAATTCACACCAGTCGCTATTCAATCACGAGGTCGATAGGTCGCGTCGCGTCAAAAAGCATAGTGAATAGTTTTTTTTCTTTGATAATTGATTACCAATTACAATAAATTTCCGCAAAAACATAGTTTCAATCGGAGCGAATAAACACTAAAACGCGAATTGATAAAAGAATATTAAATAAAGAAAAAAAAATAAATGTGACATCTAACAAACAAATTCAGTTAAGTGTGTGTGATTATTTCAATTCGGAAGCAAATATATTGGATTTTATATTTAAGAGATAACTTCAAATTCTTTAATCGGACAGCTCGCCTTTATATATATGTATATAATATATTCTTTATATATATGTATACATTTCAAATAGTTAACTGCAAGAACTACTTTCTAATTGTCGGGGTGTTCAGTGAATCCTACGTTGGCAACATACTCTACCCCCACAAGAGCATCAAATATAATTAAGGATGCTATTGAATTCAGACATTCTCCTCGACACCAAACAGAATTCACTAACTTTTATTGACGAGTTCTGCTGTTCTCACGTTGAGGTGGGAAGTTTTCAGACCACCCATGTATTTTGTTCAATACCGCTCGAAAAAATGCATATTATCCAACCCAATGGAAATCTGCAGTAGTCCACCCGATCCCCAAAAGGGCAAAGACAGGAGCACTCCAGCTAATCTTCGCTTGATTAGTTTGCTACCGAATATCAGCAAGGTATTCGAAAAAATTATAAATAAGGCACTGACTAACTTGTGTGAGGGAAATGGTACTATTCCGAACAACCAGTTTGGTTTCCGAACGCATCATGACACACTTCATGCTGCGACAAAACTTGTTTCCGACATACAGTGGAACAAGGTGAAGTGACAAGGCACAGGGGCCTGTTTGGTTGACTTTGAAAAGGCTTTCGACACAGTATGGTTAATGCCCCCCCCCCCCCCCCCCCCCCGCCAATTGTCCATTTTGGAAGAATGGTTGGCCTATATTAACAAACTCAACCATTCTAATAATCGAACTACGTCTTATCTGCTAAAGAGCGTCCCCAAATCTGCGAAGTCCGAAAGGATTTCGGATTACTTTTGGAAAAATTACAAGATTCGTGTAACAGATTGCATAGTGCTTCCTCCCTCTGAAATTGGGTCCAGTTTCCGCGTATCTCTTCCCCCTAGGTAAGACTGGATTTTCCACCCGAATAAAACCGGTTACTGCAGGATTGGCAGGCTGTCAATAAGTAACAGAAACTCCATCCAATCAATAAAACTTCATGACCCTCTCCTAAACTCTTAGTACATGGTTTCAACCGCCCCCCCTCCACTTTAATATATTCCCAACACCAACCCACGTCCCTGTCCCCCCTAGCTCCCCCCTTCTCAATTATAAATCGTACCCAGCCAACGCGTATCCGCCCCTCTTCCCGCATAACCCGCCAAACCCAACTCAATCTACAAAATACCCTGCGCCAAACCATAATCGAACTCCTCTCCCCTGCCCCAATCACGACTGCCACCTTCATTCTATACCCCCCGCCGCATCCGCGCGTAATAAAGTTCCCCGTAATAATAACATACCTGCGCGCCCCTGCATCTATCTCCAATGCCAAACCTGCGAGAATGTCCGCCTCTATCTTTCATACCTCCACGATAAATCTGACTCTGTCTGTTATGAAGGTAAAACGAAAACCAGAGTAATGGGCTCCATCCAGCAGGAAGGTCTACCCACCGGCTTTCCTAGCTTTCGCAGCCTGTTCGTTAAGTTCCATAAAAATCTCGATATGCTCCCTAATAAAGTTCTAAAAGATCTCTCGGCATTTCGTCAATATATCGATAACAGGATGACCTATCTCAATAATGACAAGCACTTTTGACCCTAGTCAGCCGCCCCCTTGCCTCCCTTATCATCTCAATACCGCCAATACGCTTCCCCTAACCGCCTACTCTCAGAATGTTAGAGGTCTCCGCTCCAAAACACAATCGACACTGGAAAGCCTTCTCTACCTCACGACAGCTTTTCCTACAACTTTCACAAAGCTAACTTCTGCCTTCTAAATGAGCATCTTAGCAAAACAGTGTTTCGCTTTGATCTTCTGGGGGTAGAAGAAGCGACTGCCACTCTCTACAAGGAGATCTACTATGCCATCGCCCTATATCTCCCCTATTCTCGTCACAGGTCATCGGTTTCATCGCCGCGAAGGTACAACCGCACACTCCGCACTCTTCGGAACAAGAGAAATAACTTGTGGAACATTTACCTCAAAACGCGTTCCTTCTAAAACTACTCCAACTGTCGTTTCCTTTTATAAATTTTCCGAGCTCTACAACTCCCTCTACTCCCACAAAAACACAATCCAATTGGATCAATGACCCCAACTCTATTTTCCACTTTATAAATTACAGGCGTAAATCCGACGCCTATCGCAACTCCCTTTCTTATGGCGCGACTACTTCAATCGAGCCGCCAACTATTGCCAATCTATTCGCTTCTTTTTTCAATAAATCCTTCACAGACATGTCCTTCGAGCCCAATCCATCTTACTTCAAATACTTGCCCGAATTCTCCCTCGGCCCCTTCAGCCCTCAAATTATTCAGTATCACGTAGTTGAGGAGAAATTAAACTTACTCAAGTTCAGCCCTGGACCACCCAGCTGTATTTTTAAAGAAATGCTCCTCTTCTCTTTCTCTCCCGATATCAAAGATATTCAATCTATCCCTTTCACAAGGTATCTTCCCCAGTATCTGGAAATCATACTATGTCACCCCCATACATAAAAAGAGATCTAAAAACGATATAAGCAACTACCGTCCCATCACCAAACTGTCTCAAATCCCTAAACTGTTCGAAGGGATTCTTTACAACGCGTTATCTTTCAGTTGTAAATCCATCATCTCACCCAACCAGCATGGTTTCCTTTCGGGTAGGTCGACCACAACGAGTCCGATTGAGTTCTCATCCCATTCTCTCCGTGCCTTAGAGAATGGCAACGAAGTCGATGTAATCACCACAGATTTCAGCAAGGCCTTTGACTAAATCTCCCATAATTCCATCCTTTTTAAGCTGTCCTGCCTAGGTTTCGAACCTCTATTGATCAAGTGGTTATCTTCTTACCTGAAAGATCGATTCTACCGTGTCAAATTCAGATCCTCCCTTTCCAAGCCCTTTCTTCCCACGTCAGGGGTTCCGCAAGGCAGTCATCTAGGTCCCCTCCTATTTATCCTTACCATCAATGACGTTGACTCCATTATTAAATACTCATCCATCTCCATCTCTGCGGACGACGCCAAACTCTACAAAACGATCATCTCTCCTCTCGACTCCTCACTTCTCCAAACGGATCCCAACAGCTTCTCAACTTGGTGTCGTGATAACAGCCTTGAACACAACGTTGTCAAATGTCGCTCCATCACTTTCTTCCGCAGACGCCCCCCCCCCCCCCCCCCACCCTTCCTTATTCCTGCTAAACCAGCAGATATCATCTGTACCCTCGATACGGGACCTCGGGATCTTATTTGACGGGGAGCTCAGCCTCATCCCGCATATTGGTGTTATTATTCTTAAGGCCAACTCTGCCCTTGGGTTTGTGAAAACCTGGTCTAAAGAATTCTCTAATCCTTACGTTTTCCGTTCTCTCTACATAGCCTTCGGCCGCCCCCTTCTTGAATACGCCAGTCAGGTCTGGTCTCCACACTATTCGTCCTATATTCGCAGAATCGAACGCGTGCAACGTCGTTTTCTGCGTTTTGCCCTCCGCAGACTGAACTGGGTGAATCCTTACGGCTCTAATGAACCCATTTCGCGAATGCTGAGGTCGGCTAACTCTTACCCTACCTCCTTCGATTTCCACCTTACATCTACTGTACTCAAACGCCGTCTCCTCTCTTTCCCCAACTGACCTTGCCCCGCCCACCGTCTATCCCCTCACAACCCGTACACATTCCAACACATATACCGTACATTGTACGCTGTCTCACTTATGCCACATTTGCCACCCCCACATACACTCGCTCTTCCCAAGCGTCCTACCTCCCCCACCCCGGAGTCCACTTCTCCTTCCTATTTTATAAGAATTACCGTTTTGTAAATAGCTTTAATTAAGCCGAATATATCATTTAAGTCATATAAGTTATCAAATTTAGGTAGGCCCGAATATTTATTATAGATTATCTACGATATGATATGACATGCATTCGAGATTCCGCTTTAAGGGTGGAGTCTGTGTCTCCCCGCACTCCAATCTGGCTTCCCAAAGGCTGAAGGCGTTAGAACCCAATAACTTGGACATGATTTGGTTAATGTCATGCTGATGTAACAATTTCACAAATTCCATAATTGTAGCCTTTACTTCGATGCAATCGTCTTTCACTCAATTAAATATAGGTAGATGTAGTAGTTTAGTTTAGTGGGGCCACCACCCCATTTGTTGGTTTAATTCAAGCAACATAATTACCTATATCTAAAGTATAGTATATCTAAATTACAAACTAGAGAGTTGAAGAACTACCTTAACTAGGCTTAATTTAAGGTAACCAGGACAAAATAAGAAGGCAGGGGGGGGGGGCAAAGGATGGGGACAGGTTATAGTAGAATGTAGTTAATAGTTACCTCTCTGGAGCCAGCCTCCACCGTTAATCGTGGCACACGCAGAACCATCCACTTAACAGATTAAGCGCTCTGGATGCCTAGCATTGGCCCCATACATTTTGCACATATCCCCAAATCAATATTGAATCTCATGTCAAACAAGTTGAACTAAAGGTGTAATTGTGTCACATTGAATTAAATTATAAAATCCAACACGCGATAAACGAACCAAGTGTTCATTTGTTTTGCCTACACGCAAAATTTGGGATCCAAATGCGCGGAGCAGATGACCCACTCTCCAAGAAATATCGTTGAGTTTCAAAAACCTGCGTTTCTGAAATTTTACGATCCTCTATAGATTTGTTTGCACAAAATTCCGAACTAATTGGAAGCAAACAATTTCCACCATAAAACGAACCGCATGTTCGTTTTATCGCCCACCAACATCGAAGATCAAAAATGCGCACCCTCGGGATCCTTTTTTGATTGTTTCTTTTCGTTTTTGCTCTTTTTGATCCCAATCCGGTAAAGATAAAATAAATGAATGGCGGGTGGCCAATGGTAATGAAAACAAAATAATGTCTCCTCAGAGTGTAGAGAGTTTTCGTTCGGGCAGACCAACAGAAAAACGAAGAGTTGGTTGTGATTCACTGGCCAAGAAGGCCACAGGAGTGTAATAATAGTCTCCAGTAAGAAGTATCTAAAATAGATCACTAGTAAACATTGTAGTGTGTGTCTTAATAAGCAATTAGAAATTTCTTTATATTTATAAACAAATAACGTGTGTGTGGAACATGAGTGTGTGACCAGGACAGCCGTTATAACAATCAAATATCTCTAATAACAATAAGTAAAGTGTCAATGCCGAACTCAAATGGTGAAGTGCCAAATAAAGGAAATTTAACACTAAAGAAACAAAAGCTTTTGTGTATCTCCTTGAACTGTGGAGACTTCCTCCCCGTATCGCAAAATTGGTGAAAATCCTGGTATCACCCTTGAGTGGATCCAATCCCACCCAGATAAAAGTATGTAATCAGCCATCCCATAGGGGGGTGGCTCAATTAATAATAATAAGTAAAACCAAAATAATATAACCTAACACCCGTAATTCTACTCAGTTAATGCTCATCCATTCTCTCGGTTCCACTCTCACTGATCTTCAATCTCTCACTCTCTCAAGGCGTATTCCCCCACATTTGGGGAACCTCCTTCATTACCCCCGTCCACAACAAAGGTTCCAAAAACGATTTCAAGAACTACCCCTCATCTACAAACGGTTCCCCTTCCCCAAGATTCTATAGGAACCTCTTAGTTTTCGTGGCCAATCTTTTATTTCATCAAGGCAACATGGTCTTCTCAATGGACGATCAAACACAACCGACTTCCTTGAGTTCACTTCCTTTATACTCTCAGCACTAGAGGAAGGTTACGAGGTCGATATGGTCTCGACCGACTTCAGTAAAGCATTCGACAAAATCTCCCACAACCTACTCCTCTTCAATTTTCCGCCCTCGGCTTCGAACCTGGATTGCTGGAATGGATTTCTTTTTAGCTAAAGGATAGGCTTTATTCCGTTTGGTTCAGGTCCATGATATCTAACTCCTTCCTTGCCGCCTCTGGGGCCCCTCAAGGTAGCCACCTGGGTCCTCTCCTATTTATCAATGCCACTAATGATATTGATAAGGTCATTAAGAATTACTGCTTGTCCTTATATGCTGATGACACCAAAATAAACAAGATTATCGAGTCACCACTTGATCCTGCACTGCGGCAATCAAATCCTGACAACTTCTCGAATTGGTGTGACAAAAATTGCTTTGGCTGTTATACTATTGGCACCATAAACAATATTCATTTTCAGCCGCCTGGCTAGCGTTTTCGCCTTTATCGAAGAAAAACTAAAATATGGCGTATTTTCTCTGGTGTCTTCTCTTTCTAACGCTATCTAGTATAACCCGATCCCACTCATACAACCCCAGATACACATCTATTGGAAAAATACTGGATTTCTCTGTAATACACTTTGCACTTTACTGTTTTAAAAAAAACTTTTTTCTTTTCTATCAATGAATTGTTTTCCTGTCAATGAAAGTACGACATATTGACGCAATTAATTACAAATCGTTGAGCCGAACAGTCCGGTTAAAAGTAGAGACTTTTTTTTATTTGGAAATTTTCAATTTGAATATTTTTCGTTACAGTTTTGTCATTTGTATATAAGATGTCTTCTTCCGATAACGATTCCTCATCAAACCCATTACCGAGAAAAGTTCCCAAAGGGAAGCCGAAGCAAATGCGAAGACGCAATCCCTATTTGAATGGGCTAATGGATAGGCTAAGAAATGGAAGGCACTATCAGCATAAGAAAAATGCGTATACGTTGAAATGGTACGAATGGCGAGAATTATATACACATTTAAATTTTGGTTAAATATAACTCTATTCTTTTGTTTTGTCATTAGGCTAAAAATGTCCCCAAAAAAACCCGTCCAGCGACGCAAAAAATTCCGCCAATGAAGCTTTAAAATCCGTTTGTATATATGCATAAAGGATATAGGCAAACGCAATTTAAAGGTTCATTCGCGAAATTTTGTACGTCGCTGGACGGGTTTTTTTTGGGACATTTTTAGCCTAATGATAAAACAAAAGAATAGAGTTATATAATAAAATTAATAAATAATAAATAATTTCAATGAAAAAAAAATTATTTGGTATATTTAATTTATTTTTTGTAATTACGCAATTGCGTTTGATGTGGTACACATGAATAATAAACATAATATATTTTTACTTTATTTAAATGTTTTTTACGAACAGCCGTGCTGGTGTAGCGGGAAACAGTCCAGCTCTGGAGGGAATTTCTTAAATGGATCAAGTGCTTACTCTATTCAGAGAACTCAGAAAGCATCCAAGGAATAAAGAATTGACGGACTTGGAATCTGTCTAGCAATGGTGTTATATAGGAGAACTTTTGTTCTCGGAACGACTGCTTTACTTCTCAGTAACGGAGCTAAAGAGTTTTTAGCCCTTTAATGCATTTCGTGCATGCTTGTTAAATTTAAGCAAGTTGTAGAACCTTATCCATCGATAGCAGATGTTTTTTTTCTGCTGGGAGGTTTAGTCCTTCGGCTTCGAACTCGAGATTGCGACTTTGTCTGACTACTTTCCTAGAACATTTTCTGCTAGGGTTTCGAAAACGAATACTTTTCGCCTTAGGTACTAATTTAATTTAGTGAGGGCGCTTTATACCTAATTTATTTCGCTTAGCACAAGCGGTATAAAAATATAAAAATAAACTTACGAACTAACTTAAAAACAAGGGATTAACAAAAAATTAATTTACAGAGGTGGACTTACGAAGGTGGAGAGACGGTGGTGTAAGTGGCAAGACAGGGTAGCGCGACAATAGGCCGGAAGCTTGGAAGTGGGAATGAGGATGGGTTTTAAGGTTTTAGTGTGGTCAAAATCATCATTTATTCACCTTCATACAAGCGTTATTCATATATGCCTAACTACTAACGTAAAAACTAAGGTACTAAGGTATTAGGGTATTATATGGGCAAGAGTGTATATAAATTGTTAGAGAGGTAAGTATACATTGGCATATGGCTATACGATTGCGTGTAGAAAGCTGCTTGTTGCAGTTTCTCCATATCCAATGTTTTCTGTATTAGATCGTCTAACGTGCCTTCCCCTAGGGTTAGCAAGTATTGCCAAAGTTAAGGTTTATGACACCACCTTTTAGAGTGTTTTTGGCAAAGTCATCAAGTTGTGCCTTCACAGCTGAGGCTGCCTTTGTGCCATACTTGTGATCAGCAGCCTCCTTGCATAGCATCAGCATCTGCTTTATCCTCGCAGTAAAAGCGATGAGAGCCTCCAAGGGCTGTTGCCTGATAGTTATTAATTTGCTTACCAACTCTTGGTAAGTCTCCCTGGGCAGATAAGTTTGCCTGAGGAGCCTTTCAGCTTCCTCGAAACTGGTTAGTGGGTTTGAGGCTATTAGTATATATACATCACCGTGCAATTGCGTGGGGAATATCTTTAAAAACGCTGAATGCTCCTTTGCAGGTAGGCATTTGATTACCTTCCTACAGCTTCCCAAAAACGCTTGCAGCTCACTGCCTACCTGGGGGTCTTGCCCACCTGAAAATATCGGCACAAACTGGAAGGTGAGCTTGGCGATTTCACCGAAATAAATGGACATGATTTTGGTTTTTGGAAATTCGATAGGCAGACAGTAGAACGGTCAAGTAATGTTACAATCGTGGGGGTCCTGGTGGCAGACGAGGTAGTAGTGATAATTTAAAAGGGGGAGCTTATTAAATTTTAAGACATTTGCTATCCCGAACGCGATTGTTGTGTTAATTTTATCGTTTTAATAGTTATAATAGTAATAATTTGCTTCCCAAAGATTAGTGACCGCAATATGGACAGATAAGGAGATGACAGAGTTTGCAAATTGGTTTTAATTATTATTATTACTTATTTCTTGTTGAGAAGGAGCAACTTAAAAATAGATGATGCTTAAAAAGTGTTTTTAAAAATGGAAGTCTTATCTTAATAAGAAAAAGAGAAAGAAGATAAAAAAAATATTGCTTACTTATTTTATAGTGGCGGGTTTCCCGTTGGTCTTCTAGGTGTTGGAACTGCTTCTGTCCGTTGTTAAAACTGGTCGATGGTAGACAACAAGAGGAGTCCGGGCTGCTGAGGAATTAGTAGGGTCCGTCGTGAAAATAAGGTTAGTTGTCTGCCTATGTGGTTTACGACATTACTAACTTGATATATGCATGAATCAGTTAGGTGGTCCATGAAGAGGCATTTCTTGGCACTGAAGGGGGTCGTGGTGTAGAAGGAATGGTTACTTGACAGAGTTCATTGTAGATGTAGGAGATTAAAGTCGCCAAAAACAAAGACATCGTCCATTCAATGGGCTGGGGTAGCAAAATGAAGAAGCAGATGACGTATATTGATATGCCGGGTAGTTTTATGTTGACAGAGACATGAACGAGCTTAGGCGAAGAAGATATAGGCACGAGGGTTGAGTCAAGGTTACTTCGGATGGCCATGAGCACCCCACGGCAGAGGAAGTGAATGGAAGGACGATTAGCAACATCGGCTCCTCGATAGTATAGTGGTTAGTATACCCGCCTGTCACGCGGGAGACCGGGGTTTGATTCTCCGTCGGGGAGCCTCTGGCGCAAGACTAATGACCTTGCCCGGATAAAACAAATCATTATGGTAAATTTAATAAGCCTCAGGACTTGCTAAATAAGGCCAAGACCAGTTCCCGGTTGTAGTGCCGATGATGACTTTTGATAACGACCAAGCTCAGGCGTAGAACACGTCATTCACCTCATTCCTGTCCTTATATACGAGGACGGAAATTGTCTCGCAACATTGGTTTGGCCCTCGCGAACCTGACCCTTTTCCGCGAATTCAGGTGTTCGGCACATAAGGTAACGACAAATTTGTTGTCAATGTACCTGGTTGTGTGTGAGATATATTCAAAGGCCCTCGTTAAGAAAATTTTGTTATTCGTTTCGATTTAGAAATTACGAAAATGCAAAACAGGGGTTGAAAAGGGTGGAGAATGTTTGTATATACTACAATGGGAATTTTTGACCATGAGAACTGTTTTTGGGATAGGATTGTATTTTGTTAGGAGAAATTATTTGAATTAGAAATTGTGCTATGGAACTATAGAACAAAGTTGTTTTTGGATATGATAAGTATATTTTATGGGATAAGGACGCGAATTTACGGATTGATTTAGAACGGGTTGGCATGGGGGGGGGGGGGGGTGATTATGTAGTGACATTTGATCTTTCTTTCTTTTTGCCACAGAAAATTAATAGTAAATCAATTGATACCTGTAGTTTTGGTGAACTCGCTCAGCAGCTCTCCCAGCGCTGGTCCTCAACTCCTCGTACTCCGGATCAGCAGGCGGTCGTGGTTCCTGCTCGAGGAAATTACCCAGGGCTGGTACCAGGCGACCCTTGGTTCTGGAAACTGTGCACACTCCACTCAGATATCCCCGAAGTTCCGCAGTCAAATTATAGACCAATTCACGTTACAAAAATGATTATTTATTATTTTCAATTCTTTTAATTTACTTTGAATCTTAACCAAACTAGGCACGGGCTTCTTCTTACATCACGTTACAAAAATGATTATTTATTATTTTCAATTCTGTTACTTTACTTTGAATCTTAACCAAACTAGGCACGGGCTTCTTTTTTTCTTCTTAAAAAATCGATCAACGGGGTCTGAGTTGCCAAAGAAAACTGTATGCAAAAAGAACAGTCAACAACGGAACCAAAACAAACCGAACTCAACATCCTCCTGTCTCTCTCATTTCGCTCTCCATTCACGTCCACTTCGAAAAACAAATTCGAACTCGAAGAACTGCACGATCCACACCCGAATCAGGGTGGGTTCAGAAACTCACTTCAGGATCATGCAATTCTTCCACCACCTTACCATCATACTATGTTGAAACAAAGTATTAAATTCGATTATTATTATTATTATTAAATGTAAATTTAAAATTAAAATTTAAAATTTAAAATTATTAAATGATGGTGGTGGCCGACGTACGTAACACACCTCCCCCCCGCACAAGACTGCGTGCCATTCTTAGGAGAGGAATGTCACGCCGGAGAGTGGACGGCGGAGAGCAAACAACCAAACAATTAACAAACCAATCAACAAATAAATAAATAACTAAATAAATAAATTAGTCTACATGCTTAGAGGTTAATGTTAGTACGTTTTAGGCTACCTATATACTAGGGTTAGTAAAAATAAATAAATAAATAAATAAATTAACTAGTAGGTATTAATGTAAGAGGGGGAACAATAGAAAAGCACTCCACAAAACCAAGGACAACACAAACGTCCGCGGCGGGTCCGACACCCAATCCGATGGTCCGACCAAAAGCTCGACCGCCCACACGATCCGGTTAGGACTCCCCCGCCAAGGCGAGGTGATCCCCTCTCGTTCAACCACTCCAAAATGTCACCCGGCCGGCGAAAACGTCCCGCTCCTATATATTTAATTTAGTCCTCCTCTTTTGGACTCGGTACTTGCCCCGGTCCATGGGTGGGTAGATCGGGGGATTTCCGTTTCGGCGGCAAAACCTACCATCACCCGACATTATAGTGCGCTTTCGCACTTTCATATATGCGATCTAGCCCCTAGCACTGGGGTTTGCCTCTGCAGTCTGCGCTGGGACTGCGCCTGCAGCATTAGGCCTGGCCTTAAAGACTTTTCGTCAGACTCTCAAGTTGGTATCCCTCGACGAAGGTCCTTTACAAGGACGAAGATTCCGGAGGGTAACCAGAGTCTGGCCAGCTAGGATCAGGGGCTCCAAGTTATAGGAAGGCTTATCCTTCCCTTATTTGTTCGTTTATATAGAACGTTGTCTATAACTATATGTTATTAACGTCCACTGTTTGGGGTTCATCCGGATGACCACGTGGGTAGCACGTGGTTGAACAGCTTTTCGCAGCCCTCCCCTGTATGGGTAGGGTCTCCGGGCGAGTACCTGCCGCAGTATCGACCTTAACAGGTCCCTTTGGCACGTCTCCCCGTTTGGCTGCCACATGTTCAACCCTTCCCGTCCCATAGTTGACAAATTGAATGGAGAATGGCACGGGATTTACGGTCGTTCGGGGAAAAACCAAACAACCACCCGGCCCGTCTACCTTACAATTCCGAGACAGGAAGTCGTACCCCAACAATCCGTCTTCCTCCAAACCCGGCAAGGAGTCTACTATTTGGAAACTGCAGGGAATCTCATGGTGCAACTTGAAATTCCCAGTGCAACATCCCCTCGACTTACCTTTGACAAACAACGCTTGGAGCGTTGTAGATTTATGCACATCCATGCCACATCTAGGATGGAGTGCCTTCAGCTTCAACAGGCTGATCTCAGCGCCGGTGTCCACGATTAGGCGCGTAGGGTTCCTACGGCCAATGTCTAGAGGGAGAGCGACAATCGGGACTCGAGTCGGCGAAAGCTGAGAACAGCTGGAGCTGGATTTCGTTTTTAGTGCGGTCGGGTAGGATCTTGCCGACCCGACCTTGGGGAGTTTCCCGAACTCTCCCATTTTGCTTTATGTCGACACTCTGCCGCCTTGTGAGTGTGTCGACCGCAAAACTCGCACAATGTTCCGCTCCTCCGTTCAGGAATATTCCGCTCGGGAGTCCCACTGGACTCCGAACTAGCGGAACTGGAGCTATTCTTTCTGCCCACTTTGGGCCCAATGCGCCGGAGCTGCCATTCCCGGCTCCCCGCGCTGCCTGATGCGGCATCAGGCCTCGCATCCGTCTTTGAGGATTTTGAGTCCATGGAGTCGGGTCGCCTACCGCCACCGCTCGACACGGGCGATCGTCGTCCATCAACTCCATCCAACCTCCGGGAAACCACACTCTCCGCGCCAACGTTACCGGCTTTCCGATTTCGCCGACGCTGTCTGCGTCTATTTCCCGCGCTTGCCCTACTCTCCACACGGGTGTCCTGCTCCCGGCTCGCAGCAGGTGCCGTTCCGGCGTGCCGCTTGTGGGGAGAACCCTGGGAACCCTGTTGTTGTTCCCACCTTTGCCTGTATTCGCACCCGCGCAAGCTATGACCTTGTCGGCCACAAAACTCGCAACAGCACCGGACGCTGAATACTCTTGGGCCTGATGTCGCCGGCCCACCGCCCGTAGACGGGGTTTGCGGCTCTGGTAGGGCTCTCCGCTGAGCCTGCGGCCGCTGATGTTGAGGCCCATGCCGCGCGGTTCCGCTCTGCTGACCACCCCTGCACGGAGCCTGGGCTTGGCGCGTCTGTCTCGGACGATCCGGGCAGTCCACTATGTCGTGGCCATACCGCCAGCACTCGCGACAGAAAGGAGTATTCCTTCTCCTCAGGCACTCGTCGTACACGTGACCTCTCACTTTGCAGAAACTGCATGTTGTCTGGGATTCCAGGGGGCGAGCCGATCGACCAACCGAATCCCGGACCGGATAGTCCCGGCCCGATCGATCTCCAGGCACATACGCCCCTTGAGCCAAACCCTGCGACCCTTCACTCCGACTCGAGGAAGAGACGGTATTTGACCACGCTCCCTCGCCAGAGGGGGCCGGGGCATAGGCACCAGCATCCCGTCTATAACTGAGAGGCCCGCACGACTGCTCCCGAACGAAACCACCCTCCTCACGTCGACGACTATCAGGCTCTTCGGCCGGCAACACGAATGACACCGCCCGGGGATTTAAGTTCGATAAAACCGGCGCCGGCGCCGCGGTGTAATCCCTAGAAGTGGAGGATGAACTTTCCAAAAGGGTCGAGCAACTTCCCGGTCCTATCTCTAATGTTTCTGACGCTGTCGGCCGCGCATCCACAAACAGGTCGTCCTGCCTCAGCATTTCCCTTCGAGCTCGCTCAAATCCGGTTAGGTGGTCCACCAGGCTACGAAAAGGGACATTACCCAACGTGAGGAGGAAGTGCTTTAGTCCTTCCTCCCTCAGACCCCTTACCAACACCGGTTTGGCCATGCCCTCAAGCTGGCTGGCGAAGACGGACCTACCCTGACGACCATAAAAGCGCTCAGCTGCCTCCTCGCACCGTACCACGGCCCGCTTCACTCGGGAAACAAAGCCTGTGGCATCCTCGGAAGGAAGTTGTCGCATTTTGGAAAGTTGTGCACACAACTCCTCATACGACACCCGGGGCTCGTAGGCCTCTCTAAGACGCTGTTCCGCTTCAAGGAATGTCGTGGGTGGTCTCTCCTCGAACATCCGATAGGCCTCGCCGCTCAGCCTAGAGGGCAGCCACCGGAGGAAGGTATGTTCCTCCTCCACCGCCAGCCCATCCAAGGTCCTTCTACAGCCCTTGAGAAACGAAGAGAGTCTCTCGGCCGTATCCGGTCCTTCCTGTCCCGAAAACATGGGGACCGCCTTTGACACAAGGTCGAAAACCCTATCTGTGCCCAGCATGGTCCGTACAGGACATGGTTGTGGGCCCAGTTTAAAATACGAGGGCATCGGCGTGTCCTCCATGCTCCCGACAGGCTGTTTACCGACGGTGGGAGGGGGGCGCGTTGGCGATCGTTCGTCCACGAACTCGTCCCGCGAATCGTGGAATGCCTCCGGATCCACCTCGTCAACCGGCGGCTCGGGAAATGCCACGGGTCGTGCCCGGGCAGGGGTGCCCTCTCGGACATCTCTTTGACGCTGCCTTGTCTGCATCTGCCGGCCGTCTAACTAGATCTCAAGGTCACCTACACCAAAGCTAATCCCGGATACCCCGCGGAGAAAAGAAAAAACAACCTCGTCGCCGATAGTATCCACCAACAGAAGAGGTGCGAAAAACAAAAACAAACACGCTCCCAATATACAACAAGACGCCGACGAACCTTCCCCCCTCGCAATCACTATAGGGGCCTGATGCGTAACAAGGAAACCCGGAACATCAGAGGAGGTCAGCCCGTAATTAAAAATTCACCAATGTTTGGGACTGAAAAACGGTGCACTAATCTACAAAACAAACGGTCTTGCAACGAGAAAAAGAAACACACACTACACCCGTCGGGCACAATAAACAAACAAAAACACTACTCTATTAACAAACGCAGTCCTCAGTGGGCGAGAATTGGAGAGAGAGAAAGGGGTATGCAAATATAATGACCACTTTTGGGTCACTTTTGTAACACAACAAAAAAAAAACAAACGAAATCCAAACCCGCAGCCGAGAAGGAAGAAAAGCAGAATCCCTGCTCCAAACAAAAATTTAGAGGTCGATCAAGCCAAAAACTAGTTGATAAATAAATAAATCAAAAGCAATAATTTACAAACAAAAATTTAGAGATCGATCAAGCCAAAAACTAGTTGATAAATAAATAAATCAAAAGCAATAATTTACAATCAATAAACAACATCAAAGTATCAGCTTAAGGCTAAAACCAAAACAATTCTGCAGTCATTAACATACAGGTTTTCCATTCAACAATAAGAATAAATAAATAAATAAATAAAAGCACCAATCAATTTTCAAGAACAACGAAAAGAGAGAAAAAACTTAACTACATATATATACAAATAGGTTTCAGCTCTGTCTGCAACTCCGCAATCTCACTCCAATTGATACGTTGGCTGTCTCTTCCGTTTCGAAAATGAACAAAACCATAACCTTTGGAGACGCACTCTTCATCCACAGCGACCTCGCAGCTCAATATTTTTCTATATGCACCTGTATCGACTATTCTGTGCAGACACACAACTCCGATCGCCTCACTGAGCCGCTAAGCCAAAGCAGCAAACCTGCCGCGGTCCATCCGGAAGGTCTGTCCAGTCAGTTTGTGATGTGTCCTGCGACTTGAGATGCACAGGTTTCTCCTGGATTTGGGCTTTTCAAGCACTTACGAGTTTGACTCAGGCTTCCTCATATCCTGTCCGCAGCGCCAATGTAGTGACATTTGGTCTTTCTTTCTTTTTGCCACAGAAAATTAATAGTAAATCAATTGATACCTGTAGTTTTGGTGAACTCGCTCAGCAGCTCTCCCAGCGCTGGTCCTCAACTCCTCGTACTCCGGATCAGCAGGCGGTCGTGGTTCCTGCTCGAGGAAATTACCCAGGGCTGGTACCAGGCGACCCTTGGTTCTGGAAACTGTGCACACTCCACTCAGATATCCCCGAAGTTCCGCAGTCAAATTATAGACCAATTCACGTTACAAAAATGATTATTTATTATTTTCAATTCTTTTAATTTACTTTGAATCTTAACCAAACTAGGCACGGGCTTCTTCTTACATCACGTTACAAAAATGATTATTTATTATTTTCAATTCTGTTACTTTACTTTGAATCTTAACCAAACTAGGCACGGGCTTCTTTTTTTCTTCTTAAAAAATCGATCAACGGGGTCTGAGTTGCCAAAGAAAATTGTATGCAAAAAGAACAGTCAACAACGGAACCAAAACAAACCGAACTCAACATCCTCCTGTCTCTCTCATTTCGCTCTCCATTCACGTCCACTTCGAAAAACAAATTCGAACTCGAAGAACTGCACGATCCACACCCGAATCAGGGTGGGTTCAGAAACTCACTTCAGGATCATGCAATTCTTCCACCACCTTACCATCATACTATGTTGAAACAAAGTATTAAATTCGATTATTATTATTATTATTAAATGTAAATTTAAAATTAAAATTTAAAATTTAAAATTATTAAATGATGGTGGTGGCCGACGTACGTAACAATTATTAACATTGTTAATTATGTAACAAATTCTCCCCCCTTACTAAAAATGGAGTTTAATTCTTGGAAGACGAATGAAACCCCATAAATGTCGTTCGTGTGTTGCCTATGGTGCTTAACAATTTTTGTATATACATATATATATAACACATTAATTATTTACAATTTTTTTCGTATAATGTGATTCTGTTTTTCTGTTAGTATTTTTTAACTATTTTATTCTAGCGTACATATTTCCGAAAAATCGGTTTTTTATGTTAATTATTTGGGTTTTATTTATATTTCACTATTTCCATATAGTTTAAAAAATTTTTTTTTTTTTAAATATAGTTTACAATAAGTATTTTTTGTTTGTTTTGATATCTTTTTAAATGTAATAGGTATTAATTTTAATATTTTTACTATTCTATATAATATCTAAAACTTATTGATTAAATAAAATTAAAATCTATTTATTAAATAAGAAAAAAAAAATTTATAATAGCTTTACAACATTTTTTTAATTATTTTTGTATAGGTTTTTCTAATAGTTGTACGTGTTAGTACTTAATAAGCATACGTGTTTGGCGTGTCATGGCTATTGTGTTGGTTGTTATTATTTTAATTTATGATGCGGACAGTTTACTGTTGGTTCTGTTTCTATGGTTCAGTTCTGGTCTCCTAGTTATACAATTATAGAACCTAACACAGAGCTGTCAACCTCAGGTCATATCCTCTATTTGAAATGGGGTTTTCATCTATTGCACCACCACATTTCTTTTACCTATTTTATTGACCACATTCCGGGCCTACGATTGCCACTACATTTTAGGGACCCCTCCATATGGGAGCTAACTTCCCTTGTTTCTGTGCGTTTCGTATCAGAACCTTATCGTCCACGTCGAACGTGAAAGGGCGTACTGTACGGTCATGGTACCCTTTGGAAATCAACAGATGTACTGTCATGGTACCCTTTGGATTTCCTTTTGGAAATCAACAGGTTACGCCTTGCTATTTCATACGTACGTTGGAGTTTATATTTCAATACTTATGGTAGCTCTGGTGGCTGTACGCCGATTCCGGAAGTTGTTTAATATTGGATGGTACCTCCGGAGTGAAACCAAACAGATAATCCATAGGCGTAACGTTGGTACTCTCGTGTAGTTTGGTGTTGCACACGAATGTTGCCGTCCTCAGGTATCGATCCCATAACTGGGAATTTCCATCCACAATACTGGATAGGTATTCTACGAGTGGACGATGGGCTCTTTGCAAAGCGCCATCGATTGTGAATGGTTCGGTGAGGTTTGGAGTTTCTTGATATGGAGCAGCTTGCACATGCTTTTAAACAAGCTGCTTAAGAAGTTGCTTCCCTGATTGGTGACCAGTTACTTCGGAACATTATACCGAGAAACTATTTAGTCAAAGAAGACTGACCACCGTTTCTGCCTCCGCATTGGGTAAGGCATAGCAATCTTTTATATACTTAGATTGTCTTGTCTTAGATAAATTGTCTTGAAACGTGAGTATATAGTTCTTGCCTGCTGGAGTTCGATCCTACTATATCTAAATATTCTTTGCCAAAGGGCCTCTTTGCAATATCGGTGATTACCATGGGCATACGTAGGTTTGGTGAAGATTTCATGGTTTGAAATTGTTTGGATACTTTAATGTACTGCTTAATGTCGCGCATCATGTTCTTCCACCAATAGTTCCTACGTATTTTATTGTAAGTTTTAATCACTCCTTGCTGGTCAGCCAAAAGAGGATCCTGGCAATCCCAAAGTAGGAACTGGATTTCCTCAGGGTTTGTTATCTCCATTTCTTTTTCCGTGCAGGAAGAATGAGGTGCTCGTGAAGAGAGGACTTGCCCTCCTTTTGTCGGCCCTGGGTTCCTTCGCTTTCCTTTAGTTTCTTAACTTGGGGACGTGTTACTACATTGCACCTTTGTAGTGTGGGAGCCTCATCACAATTTGGCGGGATGCGACTCAAACCATGACGTGAGATCTTTCACGTTTGAAACTCCCTTTAGTGACCTATGATCCATATACACAGTGAATTTACACACTTGTAAATAACAGCGGGAATTTTTAGCCGCCCACACAATGGGCGGAATATTTATTTTCCTCCTTATTCAAGGTTCAACTGGCGTAAGCAATAGGCTGGACTTTGCCTATTTCACCTTGCGATAGCATGGCGCCTAGGGCTTCATTGTTCGCATCCGTAGTCAGATTAGAAAGTTTGGTAAAATCTGGATAGATTAACAGTTGCTGCGAAACCAACAATTCCTTTATTTTATTAAATACCTGTAGACATTTGTCTGACCAGCTGAATTTAACGTATTGTAGTTCCTTAACAAGTTTGTTAAGGGGCACAATATTCTCGAAATATTTGGAACAAATTTCTGATAGTAGTTGGGAAAGCCTAGAAGCGATTGGACGTTCTTTACCGTATTGGGAATGGGGAAAACCTTGACGCACATGTTTTCATTGATGGAAAATGTTTCCCATATCCATACACAGCAATCGATGGCCCATCGGCTGTACTAAAACAAAAAGCAACGCTTCCCCCAACTTGTGTTCGAAAACTACAGATGAATATCATTGCTCCCAACCACCTACAAAATATTACCAAATGTCATACTGGCGATAATCACACCGTACGCAGAAGAAGTACTGGGAGCCTACCAATGCGGATTCAGTAGGAACCGGTCAACAAGCGACCAAATGTTCACAATAAGGCAACTGATGGAAAACAAGTGGGAATATGGAGAGACGGTTCACCAACTGTTCCTAGACTTCAAAAAACCCTACAACTCAGTCGCAAGGCAAAGACTCTACCATATTGTAGTTGAGCTGGAAATCCCAGAAAAAAACATGCCACTCTCATTCAAATTTGCATGAACGAAAACAAAGGGAGAGTAAGAATAGAAAACCGCCTCTTAGAAACATTTGAAATCCGGGGCGGACTAAAACAGGGAGATGGCCTATCACCGTCTCTTTTTAACTTTGTGCTCGAGTATGTCATCAGAAAGGTACAAGACAACAACATGGCCAGTTCATCCCTGAACGGGGTCACACAAGTGCTCGCATATGCGGATGACATCCCCGTTTTGGGCGATAATCTAGAAACTGGTAGATAGAAACAGTGATATTATCAAGCAAGTGGCAGACGAGTTGGGCTTAGAAATAAATGAAGACAAAACAAAATACATGATTACGGCGAGAGCAGGCGAACTCAGGGAACACATATAAACGTTAGAGGCAAGATATTTGAAAAAGTTAAAGAATTTAAATATCTGGGAACGATACTGACGGCTAGTAACGAAATATCGAAGGAAATTAACTAAAGACTGCATTCTGTCAAGGCTACTTGGCTTTCACAAACTGAGAAGGAAACAAATTTCGCGTATTTGAGAATAAAGTTTTAAAGAGTATCTTTCGCGGTAAATATGAATACAATGGAGGAAACTCCATAACCATGAACTGGAAGAGCTATACCGCAAACCTACAATAGTGAGAGTAATCAAGCCGCGAAGATTAAGATGGGCCGGACATGTGGCGCGCATGGGCAACGATAGGGCCCTGTGTAGAATTCTCGACGGTAGACCAACGGGAAAGGGACCGGTAGGGCGGCCGCGACGGAGATGGCAGGACAATGTTAGGTTTGACCTTGAGGAGATCGGATCAGATGATCAAGCGTGGAAGGAGAGTGCACAGGACAGGGAACGATGGCGTGGTCGAGTCGGTGAGGTCATGAACATCCGGATACCTACAGGCCAATAAATAATGAAAATAATAATAATCGTCAGTTGTTGCAGTTTTTGAACGTCCCGAACGTTCATCGTTTCCCAAATTCTCACGGCCAGGTTTAAATTCAGCTGCCCAAAATTTTACTGTGGTAAATGATGGTGCAAGGCTCCTCGATACTGAATTTTGTCCATTTCACGAAAACACACATCGACTCACTCAAATGACTCTCAAATCAAATCTACGAATCCAAACTAGCAGATATTTTGGTGAGTAACTGTCAAAAGATGCACATCTACATTCACTAGCTTTTATTAATGAGTGCTGCTATCTTCACATCGAGGTCGGAAACTTTTCAGTCCACCGTCGTATTAAACACCCAAAACCGAAGTTTTAAAGTTGATCTCTTAGTGTGTATGGCGAAGCATGCTGCTGATGCTGCTCCTGGTGTTGCATTGAGAACCGGTTCGTTGACGTGCCCTCATACAACACATGCGAAAAAACAGATCGTGGGGCCGTCTCGCTGATTAATTGCTAAGGAGTACTGCTTACCTTCGTTTGAGAGACAACATAAGATCTTTTCGCAACTATCGACAAACATTTGCAACTCAGTTGTTGTGTCTCATATTTTCCCCACGCCCAACATTGTGTTTGCGGATTCTTGATGACGGACGGAGTAGCCGGGTATTTTTTCCATAGTGTCTGGTGTTATTGATTTTAATTTTAGTTTTCCGATGATATTCGGCTGGTCGCCTTTTATCTCTACTTCGTTTTTTTTCGGAACACGATTCCAACCTTTAATTATTCCAAAAATAAAGATGCCACCAATCAACGCCATAGATATTGAGTGTAAGGAATTGGCAAATCTCTGTAAGCTAGTTATAGGAAACAATTTTGTAGTTAAAAGACTGGCCGGTAACAGGCATGCCATTCAAACCTAGGCGGTGGCAGACCACGAAAAAATTAAAGAGGTATTAAAAAGAGCCACCGCAGAATTCTACTCGTTCGCGCCCAAGCAAACAAAGGCGGTAACGTTTCTATTAAATGGTGTCGACCCTGAGGTGGAACCGGAGGCTCTGCTCGAGATGCTTCAAAAGTTAAAGCACGACGATCTCGAGTTCATCTCCGTAAAACCGTTCACCACAACCAAGGAAAGAAGGGAAAACCGCAAGCTACCCTTCTTTTTACTTCAACTAACGCCCAGCAGCAGAATTGGTGGTCTAAGAAAATATGACAGTCTTGGATCATCAAATTGTCACATGGGACAAATTAAAAAAAGGCAGAGACATCCTGCAATGTGTCCGCTGCCAAAGGTTTGGTCACGCGGCGGCGAACTGTGAAATGTAGCACTGTTGCGTAAAATGCGGAAAAGACCATAAGGCAGAAGAATGCCCTCTGGGAAAAGAAAGGGTAGGAGACAAAGCCCTTCTAAAGTGCGCAGTGTGCCGGAATGAGGAACACCCCGTTAATTATCGAGGATGTCCTAAATTCCGAGAAATAATGGAAAGAAGTGTGACTCGGCAAAAAAAAAAAAAAAAACAGACCCAGCTCATACTACAACGACGCCCGTAACATCGCAGCGGTCGTACGCACAAGTTGCGTCGGGTGGGAGACCACCAAACCAGGCTATAACATTGGTAGCCACAAATACTCCCACACAGACTGAAACAACATCGCAAGCAGACGTGGCCACGGTTCTGCTCAATCTACAGAGACAGATGACACAGCTGCAAAATCAAATAAACGAGATCTATTCGCACTTGCCCAATCTAAACAAAAAGTCAATATAATCCCTCTATCCACAACAGAAATAAAGCTCTTGTCGTGAATGTAAATTCACTAATAAGAACTGAGAGAAGAGCTAATCTTTTCAACCTGTTGCAAGATGAACAGCCTGATGTACTTCTGGCGGGGGAAACAAAGTTAAACCAGAGACACAAAATATGGCATAAAAACTACGATATTATACGAAGAGACCGACCTAACTCCACTCAAGGGAGAGGTGTCGCAATCTTTATTAGAAAAGGAATCCATCATAAAGTTATATATAGCCGAGAAGTGCGCAGGTTCCGGGTGCTGGAAGCCTGTATCGTACGCATACTCCTTCAGCAAGGAAGGGGTTTGTATGCGATTGCGGTCTATGCACCTGAGGAGCACCAACATAACCTATTCATAGCGGAGCTCGAGACATTTTCGATGCTTACATTTGCACCTGGACAAAAACTAGTTTATCCTAGGGGGAGATATGAACGCCAAGCATAGAAAGTGGGGAAATTATATATCTAATACCAGAGGAAATCAGTTGGCCGGCTGGTTAGATCAGTATCATATTGAATATAGAACTGACCTGCTAGCTACCGAATATTCATCGTTCCCTAGAGGTAGATCGTTCTTAGATATCTTGCTAATTGACTCACGACTGAGACTACTTAACACCAACAGACGAAACAGAAACTGTTTACGGACGATTGAATACGACAGTGACCACTGTGCATTCATGGCAGTAACGGAGCTTCCGAGCGATCTCGCAGAGCTGGAGGAATTCGTGATCCCGCAACCCTACAACTACAGGGCAATGCAATGGCCGCGGTACACCAGATCATTAACAAGAGAACTTTGTTCGAATGACTTTAATCTGCCAGTAAACAGAAACCTGACAAATGACGAAATCGACAAATACATCCAACAAATGGACGAAACCGTAAAACGAACAATGGACAAAACAATTCCCAAAACAACAGTTACAGATCACATTAACATGTACAGAAATACAACAATAAACGCACTCCACAAGAAAAAGAGCAGACTCCTATCGAAACTAAAACAATTACACAGACAGTTTACTGACAGACAAGACCAGGAGATAATATCACTGACATCCCGATTAAATAACCTCCCACAATTACTTAAAGCTAACTATAGATTAGATTAGCCACAAATTTGTGCTGGAACAACAGAATTCGAGCTATAAAAACTAATAACCCGAATATGTTCCCACAAATAAATAAAATATTCAGGAGAAATAATCAAAACGAGATTCAGTGTCTCCAAATTCCACGTACTGATGTAACCAAGCAGCTGCTAACCAACATTGGCATAGATACAGAGAACGCGATCCTCAATAGTGAGCTCTTCGTGATAGAAGATCCTTCAGGAAATGTACAAGGTGAATGAATGCATTCGCCGAAATCACGACCTGGAGGACGGTGTTCTACTGAATCACCTGCACCTCCAAAATGAAATTTCACATTGGCAATCGAAGAATCCGGGTTTTACCGAATTCAGTGACGATAATCTGTCAATTGACATTAATGCCAATGGTGAGACTAATAGCATTTTAATCACAAGGGAAGGAATCCAGAGTATCTTCGACTCATTATGAAGCAAAAAGTCAGTGGGAATAGATGGAGTACCAAACATCGTACTCAAGAACCTGCCCCCAATGGCAATAGATATATACACGGTCCTGTTTAACAACGCGTTGAATAATGCATATTATCCCGCGCGTTGGAAAACGGCTATCATTCAGCTCATCCCAAAAAAGGGCAAAGACTGTACAAACCCAAGGAACATGCGTTCGATAAGTTTACTCCCAAGCACCAGTAAAGTATTTGAAAAAATCATTAACAAAGCTCTGCTAAAATGGGTAGACGACAATAGCATTATTCCAAATAACCAGTTTGGCTTTAGGGCGGGTCATGAAACCACACATGCCGCAGCTAAACTGGTCTCCGACATACAATGGAATAAATGTAGGAACCAATGCACAGGTGCCTGTCTGATCGACTTGGAGAAAGCCTTTGATACCGTCTGGATCGAAGGGTTGTATTACAAACTGGACAGAGATGGCATACATAAGCCTTTACTATATGTACTTTACGATATGTTAAAGGACAGGAGGTTCGTGGTCAAAAGTGGTAATGTGACCTCTAATAAAACGTATAATATTGTGACGCATATGACAATCAATACTAGAATATTCGAGAAAGTCCGAAACAAAGTACTAGAGTATTCTAGAAAGTACTGGAAAACTGGAGACTATGAACAGTAGAACATTCAAGGCTATGGAACCGGCGAAAAGAAACGCCGAATCAGAATGAGGAAACGGTATAAATGCGTCGCACATAGATCATGGAGATAAGTAGGAAGTAAGAAGTGAGCAGTAAGGAAACGATAAGTACGGAAGCGATAAGTAAAGAAACAGCGGAGTATCAAGAAACGGTTGTTGTTAACAGACTAATAAAGTGTTTGCAAAGAGAATCGACATAACGGCTCTTATTTATTAAAAATAATTAATCCAGCGAACCCTAAGCTCGCTACAATATCAAGAATGGCTTGCAACAGGGCGCGGTACTGTCTCCGATTCTTTTTAACATTTACATTAGCGACTTATTAGATGCACTTCCGCAGGCTATTGCGTACGCAGACGATCTCATAACTTACAGAACAGCTCCGAAAGTTGAGATCATAAATAGTTTAATACAGCGAGACTTCAACAACGTGCAGCGCTTTTGCGATGACTGGAAACTTAAGATCAACTTCCAGAAATGTGAAGCCATCCTATTTAGAACTCCATTATATAAAGCCACGAACGACACAAGGAAAAACTGGCGAAAGCTAGTTATCGTGGGACCGAATGGAGATAAACTAGAAACCAAGAGTTTAGTTAAATACCTAGGCAGCTGGCTAGACCAGTATCTGTATTTCAACAGACATGTAGAGGCTGCTTTGCTCAAAGCGAGGAAAACGTTTGCTATGACAGGGAGGCTACTTCACAGTAGCCAACTTGACAGCAGGGTAAAAGACATATGCTACATGGCGCTAATCAGGCCAATGCTCATATATGGTTGCCCAGTATGGTTTAACATGGGTCCAAATTTGATGGAAAAGATTCGGGTGTTCGAAAGGAAGTGTCTCAGAAGTTGTCTCAGATTATATCGGACACCGGAATCGGACTATAAAAAGTATTATTCAAATGAGACTTTATATAATGAAGCGTACATAATTAAGGTGGATAATTGTATGATTAAATTAATCAGACGACATATTGCGAGAGCAATAAGCTCGTCCAATGACCTCATTTTCTGGGCTTATTATCCAAACACCCTGTACTATGAGAACGTGCGTCGCAACGGCTTTGTTCCACCAGAGGCGTTCCTTGATTTGGACATGAAAGGGCTTATACAGGATAGATCCGGAATTCCGCTGATCTATCATGTAAGTAGATCATCCGTAGACGGGCGATTGTGCTACGACCGGGAAGTGACGCACACCGAAGAAGAGCTCTTGCGCTTAAGTAGGGCTATCTCCCACAGAGACCGGGACGATAGTTTTAGACAGCGTCAACAGTTCTGGTGGTTGAATGGCATATAAAGACCTGGATACCAATGCCGGTATAGAATCACACTATCATCAGCCAGCTTACATAGACTTAGCTTTTCTAGAATTAGGGTAGTATAAGATTTAAGTTAAGTTAAGTTAAGTGCTTTTAAATAAAATTTAAAAAATTAAGTAAGTTAAATTTTAAGAAACAAACAAAAAAAAATCGACAAAGTTTTTCAAATTTTTTTTTTGTTTTTCAAATAATTATAAGTACTGCCACAAAGTTCTGTCGCCGAAAGGCAAATTATACAATTGTTAAGTAATGTTTAGCTTAGAGCGTCTGCGAAGTACCAGTAAGTTATAATATAAGATAATTAAGCCAGAATTTAAGCATTTTTTGTCTAGCATATAATTTAGAAACTAAGAATATAAAAAGAAAATAAAAAATCTTTTAAAAATGAAAATGAAAAAAGATATGATAATTTATTCTCATTATAGCAGGACTTGTGATAGTATTTAGGGTGCGGTAATGGTGAATATCGGTGCAAGGTTAATAACCTCGTCGGAAAAACGAATCATTACGGACAATTTAACAAGTCTCGGATATGGACCGGATACCGCTGGAGAGACATGCTAAATAAGGACAAGACCGGATCGCCATATATATATGAGTAGCAATTTCAGAAGACATAAAATCCATAGTTTAGTCCAAAAGTACAGGAAAGGTAATTGTGTTTTCGTTTCAATTTCATCAAAGCTGAATAAGATTTGTCATATCCTTCCACTAAGCACTTATGACTCTTAAAAGTCTATCCAACTCCGGGAGTGCAAGACCTTATCATACTCTATACATTGACTTTCAGCTTGAGTTTCCAGAAATACCTCATCACACAATAGAAGAATATTTTTAACCTTCAAGAATGATGACATTGCAATCTGATTACCCCAGGTACTACGTTAAATTTTGTGGCATAAACACACTATTCTCAGCGTTAAGCCTGAGACACTCACGCTCAACACTTGTATGACATCTCGTCAAACGGAAACTTTATACCCATTCAATTGCTTGCGTTCATAAGCTATCACACAGAATCTTACATAAACAGAGAGCATCAAATATAATTAAGGATGCTATTGAATTCAGACATTCTCCTCGACACCAAACAGAATTCACTAACTTTTATTGACGTGTTCTGCTGTTCTCACGTTGAGGTGGGAAGTTTTTAGACCACCCATGTATTTTGTTCAATACCGCTCGAAAAAATGCATATTATTCAACCCAATGGAAATCTGCAGTAGTCCATCCGATCCCCAAAAGGGCAAGGACAGGAGCACTCCAGCTAATCTTCGCTTGATTAGTTTGGTTCCGAATATCAGCAAGGTTTTCGAAAAAATGATAAATAAAGCACTGACTAACTTGTGTGAGGAAAATGGTACTATTCCGAACAACCAGTTTGGTTTTCGAACGCATCATGACAATGAAGAAGCTGCGACAAAACTTGTTTCCGACATACAGTGGAACAAGGTGAAGTGACAATGCACAGGGGCCTGTTTGGTTGACTTTGAAAAGGCTTTCGACACAATATGGTTAGAAGATTTTGTATGCCCCCCCCCCCCCCCCCAAACGCGGCATCTACCGCATCACGCCCCCCCTCGTTCTTCACTTCGATATCTCTACCAATATGCATTGTGGCAACTCAACCTGTGGGATTAATGATGCTAATGCCGACTTTGTCCGCTGTAAAGGCATCTGCGGCAAATCTTTTCACGCCTCCTGTGTGGGTCTTAATAATCGAAACACATAATTCGCAAAGGAATTCCCCGACAATCTCCTATTCTTTTGCGACGAATGTCTCAACAAATCTCTCTCACCCCCTCCTGGCTATAAAATGTCTGAGGGACGCTAACGATAGTTCTCACAACTCCAACCTTAAAACAATCACCAATAAAATTTTACATCTTGAGAGTAGTCGACATGAAGTCCCTAATTGGAGACAGTAACCAAATAGTCGTGGACCAGGTGACCCATGCAATTAATAAATCCCTCAACTCACTCACACAGGTTCTAATCAACTCCTTCCGCACAAACCTCGACAAGCGCCCGTAGTCGACATCCAAACAGTCGCCCGTTCGGCATACCAACCCCCTTTTTGGGAATATTCTCTCCAGACTGAACAGCCTTTTTGGTGGAGTAGCCTTGCTGCGCTCCACCTCTCTTAACCACCCCGCCCTGCCCGAAACAGAGCCCCTGCTCTAGGTTGTCCTACAAAAACTCGACATTGTTCTAGATGAGCTCGCGGCTCCCCGATCCTTCCTAGCAAAGCTTGACGGCACCATCTCATCCTTGCAACTAAAAGTGACCAACCCCCACCCCCCGCCATGTGAGTTGTCTTTGTTCGACGAATAACACAACGAGGCCGAATTCCCCCCGTTTCTGCGACGGTCCCGGATGACAACCCGCCAATTGTCCATTTTGGTACTTCTTGGACCCGCGAAGAATGGTTGGCCTATATTAACAAACTCAACCATTCTAATAATCGAACTACGTCTTATCTGCTAAAGGGCGTCCCCACATCTGCGAAGTCCGAAAGGATTTCGGATTACTTTCGGAAAAATTACAAGATTCCTGTAACAGATTGCATAGTGCTTCCTCCCTCTGAAATTGGGCCCAGTTTCCGCGTATCTCTTCCCCCTAGGTACGACTGGATTTTCCACCCGAATAAAACCGGTTACTGCAGGATTGGCAGGCTGTCAATAAGTAAGAGAAACCCCACCCAATCAATAAAACTTCATGACCCTCTCCTAAACTCTTAGTACATTGTTTTAGCCGCCCCCCCCCCCCACCCCCTTAGTATGTTCCCAACACCAACCCACGTCCCTGTCCCTCCTAGCTTTCCCCTTCTCAATTATTAATCGTACCCAGCCAACGCGTATCCGCCCCTCTTCCCACATAACCCACCCAACCCAACTCAGTCCACAAAATACCCTGCGCCAAACCGTAATCGACCTCCTCCCCCTTGCCCCAATCACGACGGCCACCTACACCCCCCCCCCCCCATCCGCGCGTAACAAAGTTCCCCGTAATAATAGCATAGCTGCTCGCCCCACACCACACCCTGCATCTATCTCCAATTCCATCCCCCTCTTCGACCTCAAAACACGCGCGAAATATTCCAACTTCCATAGGTCACACCCCCACCTACCTGGACGCGCCCCACTCATCCACACAACTCAACTCGAGGCCGCCTCTTGCACCACTCCTTCCCGCACCCAGATCTCGCTCCCACCCATCTCGGCCCTCACCTAGACATTTAATCGACCCACTTTTACCGCCCTCTGTCAAACTCATTCAGCAAACCATTAATTCTTCCGACAATCGGTTTGACTTGTCTAAATTTAGGAACAAAATGACCTGCGAGAATGTCCACCTCTATGTTTCATACCTCCACGATAAATCTGACTCTGTCTGTTATGAAGGTAAAACGAAAACCAGCGTAATGGCCTCCATCCAGCAGGAAGGTCTACCCACCGTCTTTCCTAGCCTTTGCAGCCTGTTCGTTAAGTTCCATAAAAATCTCGATATGCTCCCTAATAAAGTTCTAAAAGATCTCTCGGCATTTCGTCAATATATCGATAACAGGATGACCTATCTCAATAATGACAAGCACTTTTCACCCTAGCCAGTCGCCCTCTTGCCCTCCCTTATCATCTCAATACCGCCAATACGCCCCCCGTACCCATCTACTCTCAGAATGTTAGAGGTCTGCGCTCCAAAACACAATCGACACTGGAAAAGGTACCCCCCCCCCCCCCCCCCCCCATATTCCCTTTGACTGAGACCAACCTTATCCCCAGTATTAATGGTCTTGCACTATTTCCTCCCTCCTTCGTTGTTTTTCGCGATGAAAACGCACATCGAGAAGGTCACAATTGGAGTGCCGCGGGGTGCTGCTTGCCACTCATAACAGACTAGCTTCGTCTCTAATTGCCATCTCTTCTTCTCCGGATCTTGACTACGTCGCAATAAATATCGACAAGCGCCCTAAGTATCTTTTCATTATCTGCTTCTATATACCTCCTTCACGTCCCATCCTGTGGGTAACCTAACCGAGTTGAGCACTCCCTAGACGATATCGTCGTTCTTGGCGATTTTAACCTCCTCCATATACAATGGACATTGGCCGACGAACAAGCCTTCTACGTCTCAAACCCTACTAGTTCTAACGAACGTATTTTTATTAACGGTCTCACCGACTCATGCCTCAAGCTATGTCCTAAATCATATGCGGAGGCAACTGGACCTCGTGTTCACAACGGACCCACACAAGTCCTCAGTTGCCCCTAGTCCACATGCCCCCTCGACCATTGATAATTACCACCCCCCGCTGCTCTTATCCCTATATCTCGATCATGAAACCCAGCCTTCTCTACCTCACGACAGCTTTTCCTACAACTTCCACAAAGCTAACTTCTGCCTTCTAAATGAGCATCTTAGCAAAACAGTGTTTCGCTTTGATCATCTGGGGGTAGAAGAAGCGACTGCCACTCTCTACAAGGAGATCTACTATGCCATCCCACTACATAACCCCTATTCTCGTCACAGATCATCGGTTTCATCGCCGCCATGGTACAACCGCACACTCCGCACTCTTCGGAATAGGTGAAATAACTTGTGGAACATTTACCTCAAAACGCGTTCCTTCCAAAACTACTCCAACTGTCCTTTCCTTTTATACATTTTCCGAGCTCTACAACTCCCTCTACTCCAACTACCTCACAAAAACACAATCCAATTTGATCAATAACCCCAAATCTATTTGCCACTTTATAAATTACAGACGTAAATCCGACGCCTATCGCAACTCCCTTTCTTATGGCGCGACTACTTCAATCGAGCCCCTAACTATTGCCAATCTATTCGCTTCGTTTCTCAATAAATCCTTCACAGACATATCCTTCGAGCCCAATCCATCTTACTTCAAAGACTTGCCCGAATTCTCCCTCGGCCCCTTTACCCCTCAAATTATTCAGTATCACGTAGTTGAGGAGAAATTAAACTTACTCAAGTTCAGCCCTGGACCACCCAGCTGTATTTTTAAAGAAATGTTCCTCTTCTCTTTCTCTCCCGATATCAAAGATATTCAATCTATCCCTTTCAGAAGGTATCTCCCCCGGTATCTGGAAATCATACTATGTCACCCCCATACATAAAAAGAGATCTAAAAACGATATAAGCAACTACCGTCCCATCACCAAACTGTCTCAAATCCCTAAACTGTTCGAAGGGATTCTTTACAACGCGTTATCTTTCAGTTGTAAATCCATCATCTCACCCAACCAGCATGGTTTCCTTTCGGGTAGGTCGACCACAACGAGTCCGATTGAGTTCTCATCCCATACTCTCCGTGCCTTAGAGAATGGCAACGAAGTCGATGTAATCACCACAGATTTCAGCAAGGCCTTTGACTAAATCTCCCATAATCCCATCCTTTTTAAGCTGTCCTGCCTAGGTTTCGAACCTCTATTGATCAAGTGGTTATCTTCTTACCTGAAAGATCGATTCTACCGTGTCAAATTCAGATCCTCCCTTTCCAAGCCCTTTCTTCCCACGTCAGGGGTTCCGCAAGGCAGTCATCTAGGTCCCCTCCTATTTATCCTTACCATCAATGACGTTGACTCCATTATTAAATACTCATCCATCTCCCTCTCTGCGGACGACGCCAAACTCTACAAAACGATCATCTCTCCTCTCGACTCCTCACTTCTCCAAACGGATCCCAACAGCTTCTCAACTTGGTGTCGTGATAACAGCCTTGAACACAACGTTGTCAAATGTCGCTCCATCACTTTCTTCGGCAGACGCGCCCCCCCCCCCCCCCTTCCTTATCCCTGCTAAACCAGCAGATATCATCTGTACCCTCGATACGGGACCACGGGATCTTATTTGACGGGGAGCTCAGCCTCATCCCGCATATTGGTGTTATTATTCTTAAGGCCAACTCTGCCCTTGGGTTTGTGAAAACCTGGTCTAAAGAATTCTCTAATCCTTACGTTTTCCGTTCTCTCTACATAGCCTTCGGCCGCCCCCTTCTTGAATACGCCAGTCAGGTCTGGTCTCCACACTATTCGTCCTATATTCGCAGAATCGAAAGCGTGCAACGTCGTTTTCTGCGTTTTGCCCTCCGCAGACTGAACTGGGTGAATCCTTACGGCTCTAATGAACCCATTTCGCGAATGCTGAGGTCGGCTAACTCTTAGCCTACCTCCTTCGATTTCCACCTTACATCTACTGTACTCAAACGCCGTCTCCTCTCTTTCCCCAACTGACCTTGCCCCGCCCACCGTCTATCCCCTCACAACCCGTACACATTCCAGCACATATACCGTACACTGTACGCTGTCTCACTTATGCCACATTTGCCACCCCCACATACACTCGCTCTTCCCCAGCGTCCTACCTCCCCAACCACGGAGTCCACTTCTCCTTCCTAGTTTATAAGAATTACCGTTTTGTAAATAGCTTTAATTAAGCCGAATATATCATTTAAGTCATATAAGTTATCAAATTTAGGTAGGCCCGAATATTTATTATAGATTATCTACGATATGATATGACATGCATTCGAGATTCCGCTTTAAGGGTGGAGTCTGTGTCTCCCCGCACTCCAATCTGGCTTCCCAAAGGCTGAAGGCGTTAGAACCCAATAACTTGGACATGATTTGGTTAATGTCATGCTGATGTAACAATTTCACAAATTCCATAATTGTAGCCTTTACTTCGATGCAATCGTTTTTCACTCAAGTAAATGTAGGTAGATGTAGTAGTTTAGTTTAGTGGGGCCACCACCCCATTTGTTGGTTTAATTCAAGCAACATAATTACCTATATCTAAAGTATAGTATATCTAAATTACAAACTAGAGAGCTGAAGAACTACCTTAACTAGGCTTAATTTAAGGTAACCAGGACAAAATAAGAAGGCAGGGGGGGGGGGGGGGGGCAAAGGATGGGGACAGGTTATAGTAGAATGTAGTTAATAGTTACCTCTCTGGAGCCAGCCTCCACCGTTAATCGTGGCACACGCAGAACCATCCACTTAACAGATTAAGCGCTCTGGATGCCTAGCATTGGCCCCTTCCATTTTGCACATATCCCCAAATCAATATTGAATCTCATGTCAAACAAGTTGAACTAAAGGTGTAATTGTGTCACATTGAATTAAATTATAAAATCCAACACGCGATAAACGAACCAAGTGTTCATTTGTTTTGCCTACACGCAAAATTTGGGATCCAAATGCGCGGATCAGATGACCCACTCTCCAAGAAATATCGTTGAGTTTCAAAAACCTGCGTTTCTGAAATTTTACGATCCTTTATAGATTTGTTTGCACAAAATTCCGAACTAATTGGAAAACAAACAATTTCCACCATAAAACGAACCGCATGTTCGTTTTATCGCCCACCAACATCGAAGATCAAAAATGCTCACCCTCGGGATCCTTTTTTGATTGTTTCTTTTCGTTTTCGCTCTTTTTGATCCCAATCCGGTAAAGATAAAATAAATGAATGGCGGGTGGCCAATGGTAATGAAAACAAAATAATGTCTCCTCAGAGTGTAGAGAGTTTTCGTTCGGGCAGACCAACAGAAAAACGAAGAGTTGGTTGTGATTCACTGGCCAAGAAGGCCACAGGAGTGTAATAATAGTCTCCAGTAAGAAGTATCTAAAATAGATCACTAGTAAAAATTGTAGTGTGTGTCTTAATAAGCAATTAGAAATGTCTTTATATTTATAAACAAATAACGTGTGTGTGGAACATGAGTGTGTGACCAGGACAGCCGTTATAACAATCAAATATCTCTAATAACAATAAGTAAAGTGTCAATGCCGAACTCAAATGGTGAAGTGCCAAATAAAGGAAATTTAACACTAAAGAAACAAAAGCTTTTGTGTATCTCCTTGAACTGCGGAGACTTTCTCCCCGTATCGCAAAATTGGTGAAAATCCTGGTATCACCCTTGAGTGGTGTTACGTACGTCGGCCACCACCATCATTTAATAATTTGCATTTATTAAATATAATAATAATTGAATTTAATACTTTTGTTTTAACATAGTATGATGGTAAGGTGGTGGAAGAATTGTACGATCCTGAAGTGAGTTTCTGAACCCACCCTGATTCGGGTGTGGATCGTGCAGTTCTTCGAGTTCGAATTTGTTTTTCGAAGTGGACGTGAGTGGAGAGCGAGAGAGATGGAGGGTTAACCTTTTGTTCGGAATTCCGTTGTTGACGTTTTGACAACGAATGAAGATAAGATCTGATCTCCTCGAAGAAAGAGCATGTTAAGTTCAGTCGCATGAAACGAATTATTTTATTTTTTCACGTTTTTCTTTTGTTCTTTCATCTGACTTGTTGAAAATGTGTTGCGCTCCCTTAAAAAGAAAAAGTTTATTTAAGATTGAAAGTTGAAGTTAATGTTTAATGATAATGTTCGAAGTGTTCAAATAAATACGTCTAAGCGAGACTCCCTTGTTAGATGAATATCCCGATTGTTTTCCTTTGTGATCTTTGCTGGAAAAGGAGGCGCATGCAGCACGAGTGAAAGAGGAGGTGTCCCCTTGTTGGAGTAAGTAATTAACGAGGCCAAAGTGATTCCAGGAATTCGTCCGGGAGGTTTACCGTGGTCGCCCCGTTACCGAATCGGGTGACTGCCAACTGCACGTAACGGGCCGTTGCGCTGCATCCAGTTGCTAAATCAAGCACCGTTGACCGAGTAACCGCCACCGGGGAATTACGGCGTATGCAATCCGGGAGCCACTTACGCTTGTTGCTAGGCCACACAACTGCTGGGGTATGAATCCCCGAAATCGGCGTTGAATGGATTTTCCCAACACCTGGAAATCAAGTAATCAATCATCACCCAAATTATACTACTGATTAACCTCCTCATACGCAACAAGTGGCTCAGCTATACATCATCTCCCAAAGAATCCATACATTACATTACACTGGCGCTGCGGACAGGATTTGAGGAAGCCTGAGTCAAACTCGTAAGTGCTTGAAAAGCCCAAATCCAGGAGAAACCTGTGCATCTCAGGTCGCAAAACACGTCACAAACTGGAGTTAATGTTAAAGACTGGACAGACCTTCCGGACGGACCGCGGCAGGGTTGCTGATTTGGCTTTGCGGCTCAGTGAGGCGATCGGAGTTATTTTGTCTGCACAGAATAGTCGATACAGGTGCCCCATCGCATTGGGAAAATATTGAGCTGCGAGGTCGCGGTAGATGAAGAGTGCGTCCCCAAAGGTTATGGTTTTGTTCATTTTTGAAACGGAAGAGACAGCCAACGTATCAGTTGGAGTGAACTTGCGGAGTTGCAGGCAGAGCAGAAACATATATGTATATATATGCATTTAATTTTTTTTTTCTCTCTCTTTTCTTTTTTTTTCTCTCTTTTCTTTATTTTTGAAAATTGATTGGTGCTATTATTTATTTATTTATTTATTTATTTATTTATTTATTTATTTATGTATGTGATAACCATTTGTTTGTAGCACTGGCTTAATCTGGTATATTTTTTTTTTTTTTGGAATTGTGATTGAGCTTTTCTTCTTTCTTTTTGGACTGCGCGTTTAGATTTTGTTCTTGTACACGACAAGAGACACGTTTGATTTTTTTTTCTTCTCTTCTTGTGCCTAAATTTTATTTCCTTCCCCCTTTCTCTCTCTCTCTTCTCGGTGAGTGTGGTTGCTGTTTGTGTTGTGAGGTTCTTTGCGCGGTCTGTAGTTTTGTAGCTGCGAGAGGAATGGTTGTCCCCTTTGGGAGTGGTTGTTTGTCTGTTGTGGGGGTTGTGTCCATTGTCGTTTTTCGTGCCCCCTCGTTCCGTGTGTGACCTTTAACGATCGGAGATTTCGGGGTGAAGCACTGATCTGCTCGGACGTTGTGGGCTTGTATCCGATATACGGTCGGCTCGTGTGCGGATTGGTTCTGTCGCGTTCGGGTTGGTTCTCTCGTTGGACGAGTTGTGTTTGTTGTTGTGTTTCTGTTGGACCGTTGTTTTTCCCGGGTTTACTGTTGGCCACAGGTCTTGTCGGGGTTCCGGGTTTAACAGCGTGAAATTTTGAGTTTGTTAGACGGCCTAGCAATGCAAACAAGGCAGCGTCAGAGAGATGTCCGGGAGGGCACTCCTGCCCGGGCACGACCCGAGGCATTTCCCGAGCCGCCGGTTGACGAGGTGGATCCGGAGGCATTTCACGATTCGAGGGACGAGTTTGTGGAAGACCGATCGCCGGCGCGCCCCCCTCCCACCGTCGGTAAGCAGCCTGTCGGGAGCATGGAGGACACGCCGATGCGCTCGTATTTTAAACTGGGCCCACAACCATGTCCTGTACGGACCATGTTGGGCACAGATAGGGTTTTCGACCTGGTGTCGAAGGCAGTCCCCATGTTTTCGGGACAGGAAGGACCGGATACGGCCGAGAGACTCTCTTCGTTTCTCAAGGGCTGTAGAAGGACCTTGGATGGGCTGGCGGTGGAGGAGGAACATACCTTCCTCCGGTGGCTGCCCTCTAGGCTGAGCGGCGAGGCCTATCGGATGTTCGAGGAGAGACCACCCACGACATTCCTTGAAGCGGAACAGCGTCTTAGAGAGGCCTACGAACCCCGGGTGTCGTATGAGGAGTTGTGCGCACAACTTTCCAAAATGCGACAACTTCCTTCCGAGGATGCCACAGGTTTCGTTTCCCGGGTGAAGCGGGCCGTGGTACGGTGCGAGGAGGCAGCTGAGCGCTTTTATGGTCGCCAGGGTAGGTCCGTCTTCGCCAGCCAGCTTGAGGGCATGGCCAAACCGGTGTTGGTGAGGGGTCTGAGGGAGGAAGGACTAAAACACTTCCTCCTCACGTTGGGTAATGTCCCTTTTCGTAGCCTGGTGGACCACCTAACCGGATTCGAGCGAGCTCGAAGGGAAATGCTGAGGCAGGACGACCTGTTTGTGGATGCGCGGCACGGAATCGCCGAGCGAGCGTCGGAAACATTGGAGTCGGGACCGGGAAGTTGCTCGACCCTTTTAGAAAACACATCCTCCACTTCTAGGGATTACGCCGCGGCGCCGGCGCCGGTGTTGTCGAATTTAAATCCCCGGGCGGTGTCATTCGTGTTGCCGGCCGAAGAGCCTGATAGTCGTCGGCGGGGAGGGGGTGATTTCGTTCGGGAGCAGTCGTGCGGGCCTCTCAATTATCGACGGGATGCTGGTGCCTATGCTCCGGCCTCCTCTGGCGAGGGAGCGTGGTCAAATGCCATGCCAAGCCAGAGTGGAGAGTCGCAGAGCTTGGCTCAGGGGATGTATGTGCCACAGGATCGATCGGGTCGGGACAATCCGTTCAGGGATCCGGTTGGTCGATCGGCGCACCCCCTGGAATCCCAGACAATATGCAAATTTTGCAATCTGAGGGGTCACGTGTACGACGAGTGTCTACAAAGACGAAACACTCCCTTCTGTCGCGAGTGTTGGCGGTATGGCCACGATATAGTGGACTGCCCGGATCGTCCGACGAGGACGCGCGGTCCCCAGACCACATACAGGGGTAGAGGTCAGCAGGGCGGATTCGCACGGCAGGAACCGCCTTATCAGCGACCACAGTTTCAGCGGAGAGCCCTACCAGAGCCGCAGCCCCCGTCTACGGGCGGCGGGCCGGCGACATCAGGCCCCAGAGTATTCAGCGTCCGGTGCTGTTGCGAGTTTTGTGGCCGACAGGGTCATAGCTTGCGCGGGTGCGAATACAGGCAAAGGTGGGAAAAACAACAGCATTCCCAGGGTTCTCCCCATAAGCGGCACGCCGGAACAGCACCTGTTGCGAGCCGAGAACAAGACACCCGTGTGGAGACTGGGGCAAGCGCGAGAAATAGGCGCAGAGGGCGTCGGAGGCAGCGTCGGCGAAATCGAGGCGCCGGTAATGACAGCGCGAAAAGTAGGGATTCTCGGAGGGTGGATGGAGTTGATGGGCGACGATCGCCCGCGTCGGTCGATGACGGTAGGCGACCCGACTCCATGGACTCAAAATCCTCAAAGACGGATGCGAGACATGATGCCGCATCAGGCAGCGCGGGGAGCCGGGAATGGCAGCCCCGGCGCATTGGGCCCAAAGTGGGCAGAAAGAATAGCTCCAGTTCCGCTAGTTCGGTGTCCAGTGGGACTCCCGAGCGGAATATTCCTGAACGGAGGAGCGGAACATTGTGCGAGTTTTGCGGTCGACACACTCACAAGGCGGCAGAGTGTCGACATAAAGCAAAATGGGAGAGTTCGGGAAACTCCCCAAGGTCGGGTCGGCAAGATCCTACCCGACCGCACTAAAAACGAAATCCAGCTCCAGCTGTTCTCAGCTTTCGCCGACTCGAGTCCCGATTGTCGCTCTCCCTCTAGACATTGGCCGTAGGAACCCTACGCGCCTAATCGTGGACACCGGCGCTGAGATCAGCCTGTTGAAGCTGAAGGCACTCCATCCTAGATATGGCATGGATGTGCATAAATCTACAACGCTCCAAGCGTTGTTTGTCAAAGGTAAGTCGAGGGGATGTTGCACTGGGAATTTCAAGTTGCACCATGAGATTCCCTGCAGTTTCCAAATAGTAGACTCCTTGCCGGGTTTGGAGGAAGACGGATTGTTGGGGTACGACTTCCTGTCTCGGAATTGTAAGGTAGACGGGCCGGGTGGTTGTTTGGTTTTTCCCCGAACGACCGTAAATCCCGTGCCATTCTCCATTCAATTTGTCAACTATGGGACGGGAAGGGTTGAACATGTGGCAGCCAAACGGGGAGACGTGCCAAAGGGACCTGTTAAGGTCGATACTGCGGCAGGTACTCGCCCGGAGACCCTACCCATACAGGGGAGGGCTGCGAAAAGCTGTTCAACCACGTGCTACCCACGTGGTCATCCGGATGAACCCCAAACAGTGGACGTTAATAACATATAGTTATAGACAACGTTCTATATAAACGAACAAATAAGGGAAGGATAAGCCTTCCTATAACTTGGAGCCCCTGATCCTAGCTGGCCAGACTCTGGTTACCCTCCGGAATCTTCGTCCTTGTAAAGGACCTTCGTCGAGGGATACCATCTTGAGAGTCTGACGAAAAGTTTTTAAGGCCAGGCCTAATGCTGCAGGCGCAGTCCCAGCGAAGACTGCAGAGGCAAACCCCAGTGCTGGGGGTTGGATCGCAAATATGAAAGTGCGAAAGCGCACTATAATGTCGGGTGATGGTAGGTTTTGCCGTCGAAACGGGACAAACCCCCCGATCTACCAACCCATGGACCGAGGCAAGTACCGAGTCCAAAAGAGGAGGATTAAAGTAAATATATAGGAGCGGGACGCTTTTGCCGGCCGGGTGACATTTCGGAGGTTGAACGAGAGGGGATCGCCTCGCCTTAGCGAGGTGGTCCTAACCGGATCGTGTGGGCGGTCGAGCTTTCGGTCGGACCATCGTTTCAGTGTCGGGCCCGCCGCGATAGATGGGAATCTGTGTAGTTAGTCTTCCCCTATTAATTTATTTATTTATTTATTTATTTTTACTAACCCTAGTATATAGGTAGCTTAAAACCTACTAACATTAGCACTTAAGCGTGTAGACTAGTTAATTTATTTATTTATTTATTTATTTGTACTAACCCTCATATATAAGTAGTATAATCCCTACTAACCTTAACACCTAAGCATGTTTATTTATTTATCTATTTGTTTATTGGTTGGTTTGTTAATTGTTTGTTTGTTTGCTCTCCGCCGTCCACTCTCCGTCGTGACATTCCTCTCCTAAGAATGCCACGCAGTCTTGTGGGGGGGGAGGTGTGTTACGTACGTCGGCCACCACCATCATTTAATAATTTGCATTTAGTAAATATAATAATAATTGAATTTAATACTTTTGTTTTAACATAGTATGATGGTAAGGTGGTGGAAGAATTGTACGATCCTGAAGTGAGTTTCTGAACCCACCCTGATTCGGGTGTGGATCGTGCAGTTCTTCGAGTTCGAATTTGTTTTTCGAAGTGGACGTGAGTGGAGAGCGAGAGAGATGGAGGGTTAACCTTTTGTTCGGAATTCCGTTGTTGACGTTTTGACAACGAATGAAGATAAGATCTGATCTCCTCGAAGAAAGAGCATGTTAAGTTCAGTCGCATGAAACGAATTATTTTATTTTTTCACGTTTTTCTTTTGTTCTTTCATCTGACTTGTTGAAAATGTGTTGCGCTCCCTTAAAAAGAAAAAGTTTATTTAAGATTGAAAGTTGAAGTTAATGTTTAATGATAATGTTCGAAGTGTTCAAATAAATACGTCTAAGCGAGACTCCCTTGTTAGATGAATATCCCGATTGTTTTCCTTTGTGATCTTTGCTGGAAAAGGAGGCGCATGCAGCACGAGTGAAAGAGGAGGTGTCCCCTTGTTGGAGTAAGTAATTAACGAGGCCAAAGTGATTCCAGGAATTCGTCCGGGAGGTTTACCGTGGTCGCCCCGTTACCGAATCGGGTGACTGCCAACTGCACGTAACGGGCCGTTGCGCTGCATCCAGTTGCTAAATCAAGCACCGTTGACCGAGTAACCGCCACCGGGGAATTACGGCGTATGCAATCCGGGAGCCACTTACGCTTGTTGCTAGGCCACACAACTGCTGGGGTATGAATCCCCGAAATCGGCGTTGAATGGATTTTCCCAACACCTGGAAATCAAGTAATCAATCATCACCCAAATTATACTACTGATTAACCTCCTCATACGCAACAAGTAGCTCAGCTATACATCATCTCCCAAAGAATCCATACATTACATTACAGTGGATCCAATCCCACCCAGATAAAAGTATGTAATCAGCCATCCCATAGGGGGTTGGCTCAATTAATAATAATAAGCAAAACCAAAATAATATAACCTAACACCCGTAATTCTACTCAGTTAATGCTCATCCATTCTCTCGGTTCCACTCTCACTGATCTTCAATCTCTCACTCTCTCAAGGCGTATTCCCCCACATGGGGGGAAACTCCTTCATTACCCCCGTCCACAACAAAGGTTCCAAAAACGATTTCAAGAACTACCCCTCATCTACAAACGGTTCCCCTTACCCAAGATTCTATAGGAACCTCTTAGTTTTCGTGGCCAATCTTTTATTTCATCAAGGCAACATGGTCTTCTCAATGGACGATCAAACACAACCGACTTCGTTGAGTTCACTTCCTTTACACTCTCAGCACTAGAGGAAGGTTACGAGGTCGATATGGTCTCGACCGACTTCAGTAAAGCATTCGACAAAATCTCCCACAACCTACTCCTCTTCAATTTTCCGCCCTCGGCTTCGAACCTGGATTGCTGGAATGGATTTCTTTTTAGCTAAAGGATAGGCTTTATTCCGTTTGGTTCAGGTCCATGATATCTAACTCCTTCCTTCCTCTGGGGCCCCTCAAGGTAGCCACCTGGGTCCTCTCCTATTTATCAATGCCACTAATGATATTGATAAGGTCATTAAGAATTACTGCTTGTCCTTATATGCTGATGACACCAAAATAAACAAGATTATCGAGTCAGCACTTGATTCTGCACTGCGGCAATCAAATCCTGACAACTTCTCGAATTGGGGTGACAAAAATTGCTTTGGCTGTTATACTATTCGGACCATAAACACTATTCATTTTCAGCCGCCTGGCTAGCGTCTTCGCCTTTATCGAAGAAAAACTAAAATATGGCGTATTTTCTCTGGTGTCTTCTCTTTCTAACGCTATCTAGTATAACCCGATCCCACTCATACAACCCCAGATACAGATCTATTGGAAAATTCTGGATTTCTCTGTAATACACTTTGCACTTTACTGTTTTAAAAAAAACTTTTTTCTTTTCTATCAATGAATTGTTTTCCTGTCAATGAAAGTACGACATATTGACGCAATTAATTACAAATCGTTGAGCCGGACTGTTTCGTTAAAAGTAGAGACATTTTTTTATTTGGAAATTTTCAATTTGAATATTTTTCGTTACAGTTTTGTCATTTGTATATAAGATGTCTTCTTCCGATAACGATTCCTCATCAAACCCATTACGGAGAAAAGTTCCCAAATGGAAGCCGAAGCAAATGCGGCCGGGCCCGAAGACGCAATCGCTATTTGAATGGGCTAATGGATAGGCTAAGAAATGGAAGGCACTATCAGCATAAGAAAAATGCGTATACGTTGAAATGGTACGAATGGCGAGAATTATATACACATTTAAATTTTGGTTAAATATAACTCTATTCTTTTGTTTTGTCATTAGGCTAAAAATGTCCCCAAAAAAACCCGTCCAGCGACGCAAAAAATTCCGCCAATGAAGCTTTAAAATCCGTTTGTATATATGCATAAAGGATATAGGCAAACGCAATTTAAAGTTTCATTCGCGAAATTTTGTACGTCGTTGGACGGGTTTTTTTTGGGACGTTTTTAGCCTAATGATAAAACAAAAGAATAGAGTTATATAATAAAATTAATAAATAATAAATAATTTCAATGAAAAAAAAATTATTTGGTATATTTAAATTATTTTTTGTAATTACGCAATTGCGTTTGATGTGGTACACATGAATAATAAACATAATATATTTTTACTCTATTTAAATGTTTTTTACGAACAGCCGTGCTGGTGTAGCGGGAAACAGTCCAGCTCTGGAGGGAATTTCTTAAATGGATCAAGTGCTTACTCTATTCAGAGAATTCAGAAAGCATCCAAGGAATAAATAATTGACGGACTTGGAATCTGTCTAGCAATGGTGTTATATAGGAGAACTTTTGTTCTCGGAACGACTGCTTTACTTCTCAGTAACGGAGCTAAAGAGTTTTTAGCCCTTTAATGCATTTCGTGCATGCTTGTTAAATTTAAGCAAGCTGTAGAACCTTATCCATCGATAGCAGATGTTTTTTTTTTTCTGCTGGGAGGTTTACTCCTTCGGCTTCGAACTCGAGATTGCGACTTTGTCTGACTACTTTCCTAGAACATTTTCTGCTAGGGTTTCGAAAACGAATACTTTTCGCCTTAGGTACTAATTTAATTTAGTGAGGGCGCTTTATACCTAATTTATTTCGCTTAGCACAAGCGGTATAAAAATATAAAAATAAACTTACGAACTAACTTAAAAACAAGGGATTAACAAAAAATTAATTTACAGAGGTGGACTTACGAAGGTGGAGAGACGGTGGTGTAAGTGGCAAGACAGGGTAGCGCGACAATAGGCCGGAAGCTTGGAAGTGGGAATGAGGATGGGTTTTAAGGTTTTAGTGTGGTCAAAATCATCATTTATTCACCTTCATACAAGCGTTATTCATATATGCCTAACTACTAACGTAAAAACTAAGGTACTAAGGTATTAGGGTATTATATGGGCAAGAGTGTATATAAATTGTTAGAGAGGTAAGTATACATTGGCATATGGCTATACGATTGCGTGTAGAAAGCTGCTTGTTGCAGTTTCTCCATATCCAATGTTTTCTGTATTAGATCGTCTAACGTGCCTTCCCCTAGGGTTAGCAAGTATTGCCAAAGTTAAGGTTTATGACACCACCTTTTAGAGTGTTTTTGGCAAAGTCATCAAGTTGTGCCTTCACAGCTGAGGCTGCCTTTGTGCCATACTTGTGATCAGCAGCCTCCTTGCATAGCATCAGCATCTGCTTTATCCTCGCAGTAAAAGCGATGAGAGCCTCCAAGGGCTGTTGCCTGATAGTTATTAATTTGCTTACCAACTCTTGGTAAGTCTCCCTGGGCAGATAAGTTTGCCTGAGGAGCCTTTCAGCTTCCTCGAAACTGGTTAGTGGGTTTGAGGCTATTAGTATATATACATCACCGTGCAATTGCGTGGGGAATATCTTTAAAAACGCTGAATGCTCCTTTGCAGGTAGGCATTTGATTACCTTCCTACAGCTTCCCAAAAACGCTTGCAGCTCACTGCCTACCTGGGGGTCTTGCCCACCTGAAAATATCGGCACAAACTGGAAGGTGAGCTTGGCGATTTCACCGAAATAAATGGACATGATTTTGGTTTTTGGAAATTCGATAGGCAGACAGTAGAACGGTCAAGTAATGTTACAATCGTGGGGGTCCTGGTGGCAGACGAGGTAGTAGTGATAATTTAAAAGGGGGAGCTTATTAAATTTTAAGACATTTGCTATCCCGAACGCGATTGTTGTGTTAATTTTATCGTTTTAATAGTTATAATAGTAATAATTTGCTTCCCAAAGATTAGTGACCGCAATATGGACAGATAAGGAGATGACAGAGTTTGCAAATTGGTTTTAATTATTATTATTACTTATTTCTTGTTGAGAAGGAGCAACTTAAAAATAGATGATGCTTAAAAAGTGTTTTTAAAAATGGAAGTCTTATCTTAATAAGAAAAAGAGAAAGAAGATAAAAAAAATATTGCTTACTTATTTTATAGTGGCGGGTTTCCCGTTGGTCTTCTAGGTGTTGGAACTGCTTCTGTCCGTTGTTAAAACTGGTCGATGGTAGACAACAAGAGGAGTCCGGGCTGCTGAGGAATTAGTAGGGTCCGTCGTGAAAATAAGGTTAGTTGTCTGCCTATGTGGTTTACGACATTACTAACTTGATATATGCATGAATCAGTTAGGTGGTCCATGAAGAGGCATTTCTTGGCACTGAAGGGGGTCGTGGTGTAGAAGGAATGGTTACTTGACAGAGTTCATTGTAGATGTAGGAGATTAAAGTCGCCAAAAACAAAGACATCGTCCATTCAATGGGCTGGGGTAGCAAAATGAAGAAGCAGATGACGTATATTGATATGCCGGGTAGTTTTATGTTGACAGAGACATGAACGAGCTTAGGCGAAGAAGATATAGGCACGAGGGTTGAGTCAAGGTTACTTCGGATGGCCATGAGCACCCCACGGCAGAGGAAGTGAATGGAAGGACGATTAGCAACATCGGCTCCTCGATAGTATAGTGGTTAGTATACCCGCCTGTCACGCGGGAGACCGGGGTTCGATTCTCCGTCGGGGAGCCTCTGGCGCAAGACTAATGACCTTGCCCGGATAAAACAAATCATTATGGTAAATTTAATAAGCCTCAGGACTTGCTAAATAAGGCCAAGACCAGTTCCCGGTTGTAGTGCCGATGATGACTTTTGATAACGACCAAGCTCAGGCGTAGAACACGTCATTCACCTCATTCCTGTTCTTATGTACGAGGACGGAAATTGTCTCGCAACATTGGTTTGGCCCTCGCGAACCTGACCCTTTTCCGCGAATTCAGGTGTTCGGCACATAAGGTAACGGCAAATTTGTTGTCAATGTACCTGGTTGTGTGTGAGATATATTCAAAGGCCCTCGTTAAGAAAATTTTGTTATTCGTTTCGATTTAGAAATTACGAAAATGCAAAACAGGGGTTGAAAAGGGTGGAGAATGTTTGCATATACTACAATGGGAATTTTTGACCATGAGAACTGTTTTTGGGATAGGATTGTATTTTGTTAGGAGAAATTATTTGAATTAGAAATTGTGCTATGGAACTATAGAACAAAGTTGTTTTTGGATATGATAAGTATATTTTATGGGATAAGGACGCGAATTTACGGATTGATTTAGAACGGGTTGGCATGGGGGGGGGGGGGGGGGTGATTATTAACATTGTTAATTATGTAACAAATTCTCCCCCCTTACTAAAAATGGAGTTTCATTCTTGGAAGACGAATGAAACCCCATAAATGTCGTTCGTGTGTTGCCTATGGTGCTTAATAGTTTTTGTATATACATATATATATAACACATTAATTATTTACAATTTTTTTCGTATAATGTGATTCTTTTTTTCTGTTAGTATTTTTTAACTATTTTATTCTAGCGTACATATTTCCGAAAAATCAGTTTTTTATGTTAACTATTTGGGTTTTATTTATATTTCACTATTTCCATATAGTTTAAAAAAAATTTTTTTTTTAAATATAGTTTACAATAAGTATTTTTTGTTTGTTTTGATATCTTTTTAAATGTAATAGGTATTAATTTTAATATTTTTACTATTCTATATAATATCTAAAACTTATTGATTAAATAAAATTATAATCTATTTATTAAATAAGAAAAAAAAAATTTATAATAGCTTTACAACATTTTTTTAATTATTTTTGTATAGGTTTTTCTAATAGTTGTACGTGTTAGTACTTAATAAGCATACGTGTTTGGCGTGTCATGGCTATTGTGTTGGTTGTTATTATTTTAATTTATGATGCGGACAGTTTACTGTTGGTTCTGTTTCTATGGTTCAGTTCTGGTCTCCTAGTTATACAATTATAGAACCTAACACAGGGCTGTCAACCTCAGGTCATATCCTCTATTTGAAATGGGGTTTTAATCTATTGCACCACCACATTTCTTTTACCTATTTTATTGACCACATTCCGGGCCTGCGATTGCCACTACATTTTAGGGACCCCTCCATATGGGAGCTAACTTCCCTTGTTTCTGTGCGTTTCGTATCAGAACCTTATCGTCCACGTCGAACGTGAAATGGCGTACTGTACGGTCATGGTACCCTTTGGAAATCAACAGATGTACTGTCATGGAACCCTCTGGATTTCCTTTTGGAAATCAACAGGTTACGCCTTGCTATTTCATACGTACGTTGGAGTTTATATTTCAATACTTATGGTAGCTCTGGTGGCTGTACGCCGATTCCGGAAGTTGTTTAATATTGGATGGTACCTCCGGGGTGAAACCAAACAGATAATCCATAGGCGTAACGTTGGTACTCTCGTGTAGTTTGGTGTTGCACACGAATGTTGCCGTCCTCAGGTATCGATCCCATAACTGGGAATTTCCATCCACAATACTGGATAGGTATTCTACGAGTGGACGATGGGCTCGTTGCAAAGCGCCATCGATTGTGAATGGTTCGGTGAGGTTTGGAGTTTCTTGATATGGAGCAGCTTGCACATGCTTTTAAACAAGCTGCTTAAGAAGTTGCTTCCCTGATTGGTGACCAGTTACTTCGGAACATTATACCGAGAAACTATTTAGTCAAAGAAGACTGTCCACCGTTTCTGCCTCCGCATTGGGTAAGGCATAGCAATCTTTTATTGTTGTGTTCTGTAGGGGTTAGTTTCAGGACGCGAGTCTCCTGATCCTTAAAAGGACAAGGTGATCTCTTAAAACAGACCGCTCCTGAAATCTTGTCCTACAAGGGGTCGTTAACCGTGCTTCCTCTGATCCAGAGGGAAGAGTAACGTCCTTTTGGTTTGGCCTTCGTCCTTAGTCTTCACTTGGTCTTCCGTGGGGGGCAGGTGATACTTAGCTATCCATTGTTGGGTAAAAATGAAAGCACGTCTTGTTTCCTTTGGAATGTGTTTTTTATTATTTTCTCAAAGATTATCCTGGGGTACTTCCTCCAGGGACTGTACACGAATTTAGACTGCCGCCCGGAGATCACGAAACCATTCCTTTATAAAGGAAAAGGAATCGAAAATTGTATCTCAAAGATACACATTTTCGTGCAACAATCTCGATCTTTTGGATATTTCGAGCGAGATGTTGTGTTTACACAAGATAAGAAATCAATTTCTTGAATTCTTACGAAACCATTACGCAGATGTGTGAATGTATCTGCTTTTGAGTTTTTGTTTGTTTAACTCAATGGAATTTTTAGGATAGAGATAACAATCTCTGAATTTTGGATTTGGGTGATGCTGTGGAACAAATATAGAACAATAAACGAATATTGGATTCGTTTATTGTGAATTTTAATTTTAATTTTGATTTTGGATTTAATTATGCCGTGGGGGCAAATGTTATGCGATAAACGAATGTTTGATTCGTTTATTGCGAATTTTGGATAATGTTTGGGTTTTTGTGGGTTTTGAGTTTTAGGGTAATATTGCTGGGATTTTGGATTAAGAATGGGAGAAAAAGATGGTAGGGCTTTTTGGAGCACTACATCCTCCCCTCCTTGAAAAAAAGAAAATTGATCTTTATGAGATTAATTTTCTGGAAAATGGTGTGATTGGGAATAAGGATGACGGTATCGTGATTCCGTTACATATGCCTGATATTTTGTAACATAGTAGCTTTTTGTATACAATATTTATTATAAATGTGTAATTTTTGTTCTTTGTTTTTTTTCTTAATATTTATGTATTCGTATTTATGGTCGTGTATTCAAGTTTCCACAATGGTTATATTATAAAATATTTTCTTTTTTTTTCTGAGTGTAAGGTTAATTGTAGAATGTTTTATAATTACATACGTATTTGAATTCATTATATTAAATTTAACTTTGCGTTTTTTTTTTTTTTTTTTTTTATAAAGTACTATTTGTAAAAAGATACATAGATAAGTAAGGTTTTTATGGTTTATTCTTACAATTTGTATATTACATAGAATTTTCATTGTTTATATACTCGTATAAATTTATTTACATATATTATTTTTGTTCTCTTTTTTTTTCATTGTCCTTATTAGTCGGGCGTTTATTTATTTATATAATTTTTTTTCATGTATTTGAACGTACAATTAAATTCTACAACTTTTCCTTTTTGTTTTTTGTTATATAAAAAATTTTCTTACTTTCTTAGTATTTTCTTAGTTGAAAACTGTTTTGAATTTATATAAATATTAGAAGTTCTTATTTTAACACTGTTTTGTAAGTTTTGTTTTTGTATTTTCGTTTTTTCATATAAATATAATGTGTTTTTTCTTATAACCTAAGATTATTTATTATTATTACAAAATTTTGTTGTTGTTGTTTATTTATTTAAGTTAGTGGTGGTTATTTAAAACATGATATAAACTTATTTTGTATCCCGGTTGTAGTGCCAATGATGATGATGATGATAAACTTATTTTATTAAGTGCATTAATATTTGTTTTTATCTATATATTTATTTTTTTTTGTGTTTTGTTTGTTTTTTTTTCTTTTTTTTTTTATTAAAAGTGTTGTATACTATTTACAAAATCATTTTATTCGTATACAATTATTTGAATAGAAAAATTTTTTTTCGCAAATTTTAAATACATTATCGTGGTATTTTGGTACAGTGTTAGTTTATAATTTTTTTTTTGTGTTTACTATACGTGTATGCATTTATTTATTTCTCTTTTTTCTTTTTTTAAGGTTATCTATACATATATACATTTTTTTTTTCAACTTTTATTTTTCTTTGGAGTTTCTTATTCGTGATTGCCTAGTCCACAAATAGTTTTATATTATTGTTGTGGACTATTCGAGTTCCTTTTCCTATTTTGAGGATTGAATTTTCTTCGGATAGGATCTTTACAATTTCATAGGGGCCATTCCACAGGGAGGTTAGTTTGTTAGGTCTTGAGTGATTCTTTAATAGAACCTTGTCGCCAACATTAAATTTCTTACGGCCTACTTTTTGGTCGTAGTATACCTTAGATTTTTGTTTTTTCTCTATCAGTATTCCCTTGGCTGTACGATAACCATGTTGTAATCGCATTTTTAATTCGTTTGCGTAATGGTCGTAGTTATAAGAGCTTTCGGGGTTTTGTCTGAGAGAACTGGGTATTTCGGCTGGGAAACCATATAGTAATTCATGCGGCGTGTAGCCTGTATTACTGTGGGGTGTAGTATTGTACACAAACATTGCGTAAGGTATCCAGGTGTCCCAAGTGAGAGGATCCTGGTTTACATAGTGGCGGAGGTATTCCACCAGAGTTCTATGGCTCCGTTCTAGTGCTCCATTCGTTTGTGGATGGTAGGGTGCTGTATTGAGTTTTCTCATTTTAAGTAAGGAACAAATGTCCTTAAAAAGTGCGCTGAGAAAATTAGCACCTCGGTCAGTTAATAGAGAAGATGGTATGCCGTGCTGGCAGACGATATTTTCAACGAAAATTCTGGCCACGTCCTTGGTTTCGGCGCTGGCCAGTGCGTAAGCTCCTGAAAATTTAGTCAAATCGTCTTGAAACGTTAGTAGGTATTTATTCCCATTATAGCTGACTGGTAATGGTCCTACTATATCTAAAGCAATTCTTTCGAAAGGTTTTGAGCTTGTTGTGGTTCTTCATAGGAATTCTAGGATTCCTTCCACTTTTGTTTATCTGGCAGGAAGCACATTTTCTAATATACGCTGCAACGTCAGCGGTCATTGTGCGCCAGTAATATTTTTGTTTCAATCTTTTGATTGTTCGGGTGGCTCCTTGGTGTCCTCCGAAAGGTGAGTTATGGTATTCCGCGAGTAACTTTTGTATTTCGTTAGGATCTGTTAGAAGCTTCTTTTTATTGGAGAAAACGTACATTGTCACGTTGAGGTGAGCAAAAGTTTCTTTTAGCAAGTTATTAAGTGTTACTTTTGATTCGTTTTCTATGAAGGGGCCTAAAATTCCAATGGAATTGAAATTCCGGTCTTCGCAAATCTTCTTCAGATCAATAAGGGAACTCTTAGCGGTTTCCTGGTCGCTTAGGTTTCTGAAAGGCAATGGCAATGTGATGGCGCATAACCCATCTTGCTCATGAAACGTAATTTTACCTACGTCTGGCTTGGTGAAGTTTGGGATTCTTTCTGCCAGGTTTTCTTCCTCAGCAGAGTCTATCAATGGGAGGATTATAATACGTAGTCCAAGTTTCTTCTTGGTATAGATGGACCCTGTTTGTTCTTGCCATACAAGATTGGTAGTATCTTTGTATGATTGTGCAGCCACATCTTCTTCGAGTTTGGCTTTACTTCGTGTGGTGACGAGGATATTATTTTTGATGGAATCGACTGGGGTAGTAATTGTTATACGGCTGAGAGCATCAGCATTTGCATTTTGCTTTCCTTTTTTATGGACGATTGTGTACTCATACTCTTCGAGTAGAATTCTCCATCGCATAAGTCTGGATGTGGGATCTTTTCGTCCTATAAGCCACTGTAGAGAGCTATGGTCAGTGACTATAGTAAATTTTCGTCCGTAAACGTATGGTCGGAACTGGGCTAGTGCAAAAACGATTGCTAGTAATTCCTTTTCGGATGTTGTATATCGAGTTTCTGCGTCGTTAAAAGATCGGCTAGCGAAAGCAATAGGTTTATCTTGTCCTATTGTACCTTGAGATAGCACTGCTCCTAACGCAACATTGCTAGCATCCGTAGTTATTATAAACTCCCGGTTAAAGTCTGGATAAGCCAGTATTGGTGGGGTAATAACCTTTCTTTTTAGAGTTGTGAATGCCTCGTCACAAAAGGCATCCCAATAAAATGGAACATTCTTCCTGAGCAATCTGCTTAAAGGTTTTGCCAGTTCGGCGAAATTAGGGATAAATTTTCTATAGTAGCCTACAAAACCGAGAAAAGATTTTACATCTTTTTGTTTCTTGGGCGTTGGAAACGTTTTCACCGCTTTAGTTTTTTCTGGATCTGGTTTTATACCTTCCTTTGAAATAACATGCCCTAAGTAGGTGAGCTCCTTCCTTATGAAGTGACACTTTTCTGGTTGTATTTTCAGATTGTGCCTTTGTAATCGCTCGAAAATTCTGGTAAGTCGGGAATTGTGATCGTTCAGATCGTATCCGTAAATTACAATATCATCTACATAGACGAAACATTCTATTCCTTGGAGACCCATGAGTACATTATTCATAAGCCTCTGGAATGTGGCGGGTGCGTTTTTAAGTCCGAAGGGCATTCGATTATATTCGTAATGTCCGAAGGGTGTGCTAAACGCTGTTTTTGCCTTGTCTCTATTGTCCATGCATATTTGGTGGAAACCATTTGCTAGATCTAAAGTGCTAAAATATTTAGCTTTTCCTAGCTGGTCCAAAATATCAGTAATATTGGGCAATGGATATGCATCTCCGACTGTTATTTTATTTAAGGCTCTAAAGTCGACAACCACTCTCCACCGTTTTGTCCCATCAGGTCCTGCCTTCTTGGGTACTAGTAAGAGAGGGGAATTCCAAGGACTGAAACTTGGTTGTACCACGCCATCCTGAAGCATTTCATTCACTTGTTTGTGGATTTCTTGCTTTGAGCTATCTGGGAGGCGATATGGTCTTATGTAAAGTGGGGGCTTTCCTTCTTCAGTGATGATCTGATGCTCTATGGCGTCAGTGTGTGTGAGATGGTCGCCCTCTAAGTAAAAGAGATCGTTAAATCTGCGGCAGATGTCTAGGATAGATATCTTTTCCTCCTGGTTACAATGACGCAACTCTAGGAGTGATTCTAGCCGTTCAAGCCTATTTTTTAGAAAGTTCTTAGTTTCATCCGCCTGTAACACATTGTAGTCATGCAGACCTTCCCATTCGACTTCTATGTCGTTGGTGCTTACTTCTTGATCGGTGTCTAATGTGTTCATTAGTAATACCTTTATTTTGTTGTCCTGTGGTGTTGTCAAACTATTACCCAGATATATCCCTGGCATGATCTCGGATTTTTTAATAATCAGTTCTTGACTGGATTTTTCTTTAAAGGGAATCTCCATTATTTGTTGAGATCGTGAATGCAATTTTATGAAATCGATTTTGGCATTTCGTTTTAAATTTTCTGGGGATATTAGAGTTTCAGGTTCATGTTTTCCTGAACTCAGTTTTTCAGTAGTTTCCTTAACTTTTTCGTTACCACAAACTTTATTTAAATGGGGAGAGGAAGATTCAAGGGTGGTTGGTTTCGTTGTGTTTGTCACAGCATCAGATCCGGCCCGTAGACAAACGGATTCGGATGTTGACTCACGAACGGTGTTATCCAATTTTTCAAGAATGCCTGTATTATCCGTGGAAGATACCTCGTAAGGCGTGGCATTCTGAATATTTTCCTTGACCTCATTTTTGTTCCGTAAAGGCTGCTCGAGTTCTACCATGGTTCTCTTCTTCACAGCGAATTTAAGGAATCCCTTTTCAAAGTTAATGTGGCACTGGTGCTTCGTAAGGAAATCGCTTCCCAGTATGCCATCGTGTTGGAAGTCTACGTTGCTTCCCACTACAAATAGATTATGCTTAAAGGGTATGGAGTGCCTATCAGTTCTGAATTCGAACTCCCCCAATACCTTTCCGCATGTGCTGACCGTTTTTCCAGCAATGGTGGATATAGTCACTGGGTCTGAATTTTCTGCAGATTGTTCAATATAAAGATTATCTAATTTGATCAGGCTGATGTCGGCGCCTGTATCGATAAGGAAAGTCGAATATTGTTTATCCGATGGATTAAATTTTACACGTATTACTGGCTCCTTAAATTCAGGGCAGAAAAATACGCGCATTTCAAAATTTACATCGGGATGGGGTGTATATCGGCGATTGTCTGAACTCGAGAAGGATTGCCGTTGCTCGCTGCCCGAGTGAGTTCGTTTCCCTGTTGTTGATTGGATACCCTGTTAATATTTTGATTTTGTCGGGTATTACGATTTTCAATGCGGGGCGAGTTTGTTATTGTCCTATTTTGAGATTGATTGGATTGGTTAAGATGAGTTTCAAAGGGATTACGACTCGTCGAATGTTGGTCCTGGTTTCGCATATGAGCTAACCTGGTTCTGCACTCTGCCTGAGTGTGATTATACTTTCGACAGTATGTGCATTGGAGACGTTCAGCCTCAGTCTTAATGCGTTGGGGGACGAAATTAGGAAAATTAGTGTTGCGATAGCAAGTCGCAGAAGTATGTCCCCTCTTGTTGCATGTTTGGCAAACAACTTGTTGGTTATTTCTCCTAAAATTGTTATTGGAAGTTAGCATTGAGTTATCGTTACCTAATCTTCGAGATTGTTCTAAAGCGTAGCTAATGGCTGCTTTTAAATTTGGGGCGTTGTGAGACTTCACCAAGATTCTGAGGCTGGAATTTCGTATCCCATCCTCAAACGTATTCAACGCGAGTCTCTGATTCTCAGCCAGAAGATAACTTCTGACTGCAGGCTCAGGTGAACTAGCGTATGTGGCGCTGTCCAATTCATGCAGGTGATGTGTGAGTCTATTTGAAAATTCTTTCACACCCTCCTTGCTATCTTGTTTTGTTGCCATTAAGTTATTTTGGGCAGCAGACCTAGAGATGAGAGCTTTAAATTCTCCCTCTAATTCTGAAACAAGATCTTCCCAGGTAGAAATGATTTTATGCCTGATACAATCACGCGCCGGTCCCTGCAATCTGGTTTTGACCACCCTTAGAATAAAGGACTTCTGATTGTCATCTTGTGCTTGTGAGAACAAAATGTCTCCACAAGAGACGAAACCCTCTAATTCGTCAGGATTACCGTTAAATATCGTCACGAGTCCCAGTATGTCACTTAATCCTATTGGTAAGTTCATTCTAGAACTCTGTTCGCGTGTTTCCATACGTACGGTTTCCGATATTTCGTCCTCGCGATTTTGTATGAGCTCGGGCTCAGGTCTCTGCGAACGCGTACCCGGTTTATTTTTGTCGCTCACGACATATTTGTGAAACAGACCTTCCCAAATGATGGTGAAAAGGGGTAGAGAACAAAGAGATGAGATCTTCATTATTGTTGCGTAAGATGGCCAAGAGAAAAGACAAGACCAACGACAAGAGAAATGTCTTCAAAAATTTTTTGTTTTGATCCTATTAGAAAGCCTTTGTTCTACTTAAGGTGAGAGAATCCACCCTTTCGCCCTATGGAAAAAGTGTCTAAACCTAAAATGGATTTTCGAAGAGCCACAGATGAGTCAAAGGAAAAGATTCAACCCAAAGAAAATTTTCCAAACTAGACGCCAAGGACAAGGACCAAGAATTTAAATTTTGTTCGTTATTGTTTTAGCTTGTCACGTAAGAAAAATCTTCCCCAAAAAGTTGAAATAATTTCAGGAAGTATATATGTATGTGTATAGTAAATTCAAATATATCAAAAATCAAAAAATAAAAATCTAATTTATAGTTTATTTTTGTATGGGGTTTTTATTTTGTCCCCTTTTGAAGAATAAAATGTTGAAATTTTAAAAAAATGTGTATATGTATGTGTGTAAAAATTTTTGAAAATTTGTTAAAAATATGTTTTTTTTTTTTTGTTTTTTAAAAAATGCGTTTAAGAAGGATGTATTTAAAAATTTTCTACAAGCCCAAATAGTTGTAAAAATAAGTGGGTACTTGTCTTTTTAAAAAAGTTTTGTAAAAAATTCTTTTATTTTCTTGTTTGTCACTTTGGGCACTTGTGCCTGTATATATATTTTTCAGAAATTTAAATTAAAAAATTTTCGGCTTGGGGGTTTATTCTTTATCCCCGTGTAAAAAGAACAATTAAAATAAATATTCAATTTATTCTTGGCGTCCCCTTTTTGTTAACAATTTCAAAACTTTTTAAAAATTTATTTATTTGGGAGCCAATCACCAAGACAAAAATGACAAAACTGAATTTAATTTGAGTTCACTTTTTGTTTCTAAGAAGTTACATTTATCACTTTGGGGAGCTCTCTTAGCCTCATAAAATTTTCCACTATATATTTAAGAAATGAAATCTTTTACCTTATTTTCCTGGTGCGTGGTTCAGCTTTCTCCTGTTGGTGTTACCGCTGCTGTCTTCGCTGCTGGATCTAGCTGCTTGGTCCTGGTGTTGTGCTCCTAGTGTTATGCAGGACAAATTTCCCTGCTTCTCCACGGGACTCGTGGTCGTCATACAATTAACACTTTGCTTTTTCTACCGCCGGTGTCTAAGCCCCAGGCAGCGCTTGTAAAAGTTTTACTTACTTTCCGGTGTCAGCCCCGGAATACGCTTTTTTTTTAAAAAATTTAAAATATTTAAATCACTTTCCGGTGTTAGCCCCGGAATACGCTTTAAAAGAAATTCTGCTTTTACTTTTGTTGCAAAATTTTTCCTTCTGCAGAATTATTTCATCAGTCTGCGTGTTAGGATACGCACCAGTCTTTTCAGATTTGCAGAGGATTTTCAGATTCCGCTTAATTGGGACGTCCTTCGTGGATAATTTCACCAGTCTCTCTTTGGTAGGGGATTGTTGGATAATCCCCGAGTCTTCTGTGGTAGGGGATTTTGGGTATCCCACGCGCTGCCACCAAAATTTTTTGTTGTGTTCTGTAGGGGTTAGTTTCAGGACGCGAGTCTCCTGATCCTTAAAAGGACAAGGTGATCTCTTAAAACAGACCGCTCCTGAAATCTTGTCCTACAAGGGGTCGTTAACCGTGCTTCCTCTGATCCAGAGGGAAGAGTAACGTCCTTTTGGTTTGGCCTTCGTCCTTAGTCTTCACTTGGTCTTCCGTGGGGGGCAGGTGATACTTAGCTATCCATTGTTGGGTAAAAATGAAAGCACGTCTTGTTTCCTTTGGAATGTGTTTTTTATTATTTTCTCAAAGATTATCCTGGGGTACTTCCTCCAGGGACTGTACACGAATTTAGACTGCCGCCCGGAGATCACGAAACCATTCCTTTATAAAGGAAAAGGAATCGAAAATTGTATCTCAAAGATACACATTTTCGTGCAACAATCTCGATCTTTTGGATATTTCGAGCGAGATGTTGTGTTTACACAAGATAAGAAATCAATTTCTTGAATTCTTACGAAACCATTACGCAGATGTGTGAATGTATCTGCTTTTGAGTTTTTGTTTGTTTAACTCAATGGAATTTTTAGGATAGAGATAACAATCTCTGAATTTTGGATTTGGGTGATGCTGTGGAACAAATATAGAACAATAAACGAATATTGGATTCGTTTATTGTGAATTTTAATTTTAATTTTGATTTTGGATTTAATTATGCCGTGGGGGCAAATGTTATGCGATAAACGAATGTTTGATTCGTTTATTGCGAATTTTGGATAATGTTTGGGTTTTTGTGGGTTTTGAGTTTTAGGGTAATATTGCTGGGATTTTGGATTAAGAATGGGAGAAAAAGATGGTAGGGCTTTTTGGAGCACTACATTATATACTTAGACAAATTGTCTTGAAACGTGAGTATATAGTTCTTGCCTGCTGGAGTTCGATCCTACTATATCTAAATATTCTTTGCCAAAGGGCCTCTTTGCAATATCGGTGATTACCATGGGCATACGTAGGTTTGGTGAAGATTTCATGGTTTGAAATTGTTTGGATACTTTAATGTACTGCTTAATGTCGCGCATCATGTTCTTCCACCAATAGTTCCTACGTATTTTATTGTAAGTTTTAATCACTCCTTGCTGGTCAGCCAAAAGAGGATCCTGGCAATCCCAAAGTAGGAACTGGATTTCCTCAGGGTTTGTTATCTCCATTTCTTTTTCCGTGCAGGAAGAATGAGGTGCTCGTGAAGAGAGGACTTGCCCTCCTTTTGTCGGCCCTGGGTTCCTTCGCCTTCCTTTAGTTTCTTAACTTGGGGACGTGTTACTACATTGCACCTTTGTAGTGTGGGAGCCTCATCACAATTTGGCGGGATGCGACTCAAACCATGACGTGAGATCTTTCACGTTTGAAACTCCCTTTAGTGACCTATGATCCATATACACAGTGAATTTACACACTTGTAAATAACAGCGGGAATTTTTAGCCGCCCACACAATGGGCGGAATATTTATTTTCCTCCTTATTCAAGGTTCAACTGGCGTAAGCAATAGGCTGGTCTTTGCCTATTTCACCTTGCGATAGCATGGCGCCTAGGGCTTCATTGTTCGCATCCGTAGTCAGATTAGAAAGTTTGGTAAAATCTGGATAGATTAACAGTTGCTGCGAAACCAACAATTCCTTTATTTTATTAAATACCTGTAGACATTTGTCTGACCAGCTGAATTTAACGTATTGTAGTTCCTTAACAAGTTTGTTAAGGGGCACAATATTCTCGAAATATTTGGAACAAATTTCTGATAGTAGTTGGGAAAGCCTAGAAGCGATTGGACGTTCTTTGCCGTATTGGGAATGGGGAAAACCTTGACCCACATGTTTTCATTGATGGAAAATGTTTCCCATATCCATACACAGCAATCGATGGCCCATCGGATGTACTAAAACAAAAAGCAACGCTTCCCCCAACTTGTGTTCGAAAACTACAGATGAATATCATTGCTCCCAACCACCTACAAAATATTACCAAATGTCATACTGGCGATAATCACACCGTACGCAGAAGAAGTACTGGGAGCCTACCAATGCGGATTCAGTAGGAACCGGTCCACAAGCGACCAAATGTTCACAATAAGGCAACTGATGGAAAACAAGTGGGAATATGGAGAGACGGTTCACCAACTGTTCCTAGACTTCAAAAAACCCTACAACTCAGTCGCAAGGCAAAGACTCTACTATATTGTAGTTGAGCTGGGAATCCCAGAAAAAAACATGCCACTCTCATTCAAATTTGCATGAACGAAAACAAAGGGAGAGTAAGAATAGAAAACCGCCTCTTAGAAACATTTGAAATCCGGGGCGGATGGAGATGGCCTATCACCGTGTCTTTTTAACTTTGTGCTCGAGTATGTCATCAGAAAGGTACAAGACAACAACATGGGCAGTTCATCCCTGAACGGGGTCACACAAGTGCTCGCATATGCGGATGACATCCCCGTTTTGGGCGATAATCTAGAAACTGGTAGATAGAAACAGTGATATTATCAAGCAAGTGGCAGACGAGTTGGGCTTAGAAATAAATGAAGACAAAACAAAATACATGATTACGGCGAGAGCAGGCGGAACTCAGGGAACACATAAAAACGTCAGAGGCAAGATATTTGAAAAAGTTAAAGAATTTAAATATCTGGGAACGATACTGACGGCTAGTAACGAAATATCGAAGGAAATTAACTAAAGACTGCATTCTGTCAAGGCTACTTGGCTTTCACAAACTGAGAAGGAAACAAATTTCGCGTATTTGAGAATAAAGTTTTAAAGAGTATCTTTCGCGGTAAATATGAATACAATGGAGGAAACTCCATAACCACGAACTGGAAGAGCTATACCGCAAACCTACAATAGTGAGAGTAATCAAGCCGCGAAGATTAAGATGGGCCGGTCATGTGGCGCGCATGGTCAACGATAGGGCCTTGCGTAGAATTCTTGACGGTAGACCAACGGGAAAGGGACCGGTAGGACGGCCGCGACGGCGATGGCAGGACAATGTTAGGTTTGACCTTGAGGAGATCGGATCAGATGATCAAGCGTGGAAGGAGAGTGCACAGGACAGGGAACGATGGCGTAGTCGAGTCGGTGAGGTCATGAACTTCCCGGTAGCTACAGGCCAATAAATAATGAAAATAATAATAATCGTCAGTTGTTGCAGTTTTTGAACGTCCCGAACGTTCATCGTTTCCCAAATTCTCACGGCCACGTTTAAATTCAGCTGCCCAAAATTTTACTGTGGTAAATGATGGTGCAAGGCTCCTCGATACTGAATTTTGTCCATTTTCACGAAAACACTCACATCGACTCACTCAAATGACTCTCAAATAAAATCTACGAGTCCAAACTAGCAGATATTTTGGTGAGTAACTGTCAAAAGATGCACATCTACATTCACTAGCTTTTATTAATGAGTGCTGCTATCTTCACATCAAAGTCGGAAACTTTTCAGTCCACCCTCGTATTAAACACCCAAAACCGAAGTTTTAAAGTTGATCTCTTAGTGTGTATGGTGAAGCATGCTGCTGATGCTGCTCCTGGTGTTGCATTGAGAACCGGTTCGTTGACGTGCCCTCATACAACACATGCGAAAAAACAGATCGTGGGGCCGTCTCGCTGATTAATTGCTAAGGAGTACTGCTTAGCCTCGTTTGAGAGACAACATAAGATCTTTTCGTGGAGTAGGCGGGTATTTTTTTTTAGGTGTTATCGATTTTAATTTTAGTTCTCCGATGATATTCGGCTGGTCGCCTTTTATCTCTACTTCGTATTTTGTTTTCGGAACACGATTCCAGCCTTTAATTGCCCCCCCCCCCCCGCAACCCCCGCCGTGCGGTTTTAACCGGTCTAAAAATCTAGGGAGTGGAGTGTAAAAATAATGTCAAACAAAGAGATTAAGTAGTGGAGAAAAAACGGATAAAACCGTTGAAAGAAGAGAGAAACGAAAGAGAGAGGAGATGAAAGACAAGGGGGAAAGATATGATAACTTATTCTCATTATAGCAGGACTTGTGATAATATTTAGGGTGCGGTAATGGTGAATATCGGTGCAGGGCTAATAACCTTATAGCGTTTGGAATGATAGTGAAGAACGTGTGATTCCAACTGACGCTATGACAGTTAGAATCACCAAAAATTGAACCAAAGCGCAACCCATCAGGCCACCGCCGTGTGTCCTAATTTTTCTAAACTTAAGTGCATTCGACTGATGTGGATTTTATTATGTTATCGCTATGCTATGCGGCTCCATGGTTTACTCGAAAAGTATAGGAAAGGTAATTGTGTTTTCGTTTCAATTTCATCAAAGCTGAATAAGATTTGTCATATCCTTCCACTAAGCACTTATGATTCTTGAAAGTCTATCCAACTCCAGGAGTGCAAGACCTTATCATACTCTATACATTGACTTTCAGCTTGAGTTTCCAGAAATATCTCATCACACAATAGAAGAATACTTTTAACCTTCAAGAATGATGACATTGCAATCTGATTACCCCAGGTACTACGTTAAATTTTGTGGCATAAACAGTAAAGCCTGAGACACTCACGCTCAACACTTGTATGACATCTCGTCAAGCGGAAACTTTATACCCATTCAATTGCTTGCGTTCATAAGCTATCACACAGAATCTTACATAAACAGAGAGCATCAAATATAATTAAGGATGCTATTGAATTCAGACATTCTCCTCGACACCAAACAGAATCCCTGAACATCGTCCTCTTGTTCTAAATTCCATGATTTGAATACGGGTGAACGCTCAAACGTGCCCGTGAACTTTTCAAATGCAAAATGAGATTAAAAGATTCTCACATCCAACTTAACTAAATTCATCCGCTCACAGATCACAGGAGATGTCTGTCATTTGCCGCCAGGATGGCCTCATCATTTCCCTCCCCATCCTGCCAATGGGTACAACGATGGATTTTTATGTAGCCAAGGATTAAGCCATTTCTTTTTTTTTTGCGCCAGCTCGCTTTGAGTCTCCTCTTTTCTTACTTCACGTTTGAAATCTGTATTCAAAATGTGAAACATTTTTCGGGTCCACTGAGCATTGACTACAGTGGCAGTAATTAGGGGAGCTGTTCCGGTTCTCTGCACGGCACGTTGGCGTAGTTTAGACGGACGTGAAGGCGCCTACAGCATAAGTCTACTTCAATGTGAACTACCTCCTACTTTGAGAGTAAATGCATTCCCTGTCGGGTATCTAGCGAACAAGAATGGGACAAACGTTTCCCAGGAAATTGCCATGAATACAGACACAAATAGTTCGTCTCAAGTGGCGCACTAATTATTAAGGGATCGGATTATGAGAACGTAGGGCAAGAGCGAGAATTAAAATCGTTTTTCTTGTGTGTTCTTCATATATTTTGTAATACTTGAACATTCGCTTTTCAAGTTTCGTTTCTTTGTGACAATTGCCGTGAACGAGTCCACGTTAATTGTATTCAGAGAGTACTTTTCCAAACGGCTGCCAAGGTATTTCTTGACAACAAAATTTCACTCTATGTTTTTTATTCTCCTTTTCCTATGACTTCATTTGTCTTTTGTTTATGGAAAGACCTTGCAAAAAGTTTCAGGTGCGTATCGGAAGACGAAGATGTATGTATAAATTGTAATTTTTCAAAACTCTCAATGGTTGCGAACGAACACGATTCCTGTAACCGAATAGGGTATATTGCCAACATTTGCAATTTAATAATGAGCCGAAGTAAACCCGTTGGGAATAGAGCAAAAGAACTATAGATATTGAATTTTTTGAATCTGAATACGTATTCATTTACAAAAAGCAAACTGCTTATACAATTTTTGACCAAATGCTAGATCTATTTTAACAATAAAAAATTATTGATTTAATTTACTGGCTTTGAGGCTGTTCTCTAAATTAACCTAGATACGTTTGCATTACTATCTTTCTGTATACAGAGTTTTAGTTGTTTAATTGTTTACTGGATAAAGAGGTTACGTTATAAATCAGTCGAAATATTGCCCATCGCTAGCTACAAGTTTTTCCCATCTTTCTGGCAGAGCTCGAATATCGTGACGGTAAAATTGTTCATCTTTTGCGGCTATCCACGAATCAAGCTATTTTTGAGCGTTTTCTGGTAGGTTCACTTTTTCGTTTTTCGCTCAGTACTCAGCTCGATCGCATCAATTGAAGTTGATACCAATCCCCAGTGATGATTTCATTCGGTTTCAACCGCTCATAATAAACAACACCGACCTGGTCCCATCAAATACCCAATTTAACCTTCGCAGCGTGAATATTCTGCCGAGCCGACAACGTAGGAGCATGACAGAGCAGTCGGCATGACTTTCTTTTCTTTGGATTGCTGTAATGAATCCATTTTTTTATCACTCGTCACGATGCGATGAAGAAAACCTTTCCTTTTTGCCACTGGAGCAGTTGTTCACAGGCGAAAAAACGATCCTCACCAGCAAACAGAAACCCATTAGTAACCAATGAGATACGGCTTGTTTACATAGCCGAACTCACGTCTCAAGGGTGCACATTATTCTCTTTCTTTGTTTTCAGATTTGTTCTCATGGCCTTGTCCCATGAAAGAAACAAGGTTTACACATACATGTGTACCACTTCGATCTTCCCTACGAGGTCTAGTTACGTACCCCCAAAGAGAGACTTCACGTTTCTCTTGGGATAGAAAATGCATCTCTAAATTAAGAGTTCCAGTACCATCATCATCATCGGCACTACAACCGGGATCCGGTCTTGGCCTTATTTAACAAGTATGAGGCTTGTTAAATTTTCTATAATAATTTGTTTTTCGGGGCAAGGTTATTAGTACCACTGGCCGAATTTGCTTCGCCAGCGAATTCATATCAAAAGTCGTCTTACACCCATCGACCGAGCAGGTCGTTACCATTCCCACTCCCCGGTACGCGCAGGGACGCGAATATACCCCGAGTCGTGGCTAGTGTTGTGTTAAAGACAGTAGTGGTAAATAACGCCCAATTAAACGTAATCCGATTCCCGTTACTTAGTTAAATACAAAAACGATCATGGTGGAAATAATTTGTTAAATACAGTAGTGATAACCAATATTCAACTAAACGTAATTCTAAATCCGTTGCCTGTAATTCATTTAAATATAAAACTATCATTGTGAAATAACTAATTCAATAAAGAACCCTGCAGCGAAATTTTAGTGTTTCTTTTCGTTCCCCCTGTGCTTGGTGTTTTCTCCTTTACTTGGTGATCATGTTTGTGAGTTTCGTTCGGAGGTACTCGAGAGAACATTGTTTAGTAGCGAGTGGGTTGGCGGTAGAACTCTCGCTCATGTTAGCGTCGCGACCTCCTACCCCACAGATTCACCGAGCTTTACAACTCTCTTTACTACAATTATCTCACAAAAACACAAAACAACCTGATATATGAGCCCAAATTTTTTTTCACTTTATTAACCATAAACGTAAATCTGACGCCCATCCTAACTCCCTTTCCTATGACATGATTACTTCAACAGACCCACAAAATACTGCCAATCTTTTCGCTTCTTTCTTTAAAAAAATCCCTCACGGGCAACTCTGTCGAGCCTAACCGGTCTTACTTCAAAGACCTGTCCGAATTGTACAATGGCCCGTTCATTCCTCAAATTATCCAGCATCACCTAGTTGAAAAAGAATTAAACTTGCCTAAAGACGACCTCAGCCCTGGACCTGGTAGACTTCCGACTTTCCTTTTAAAAAAAATGTTCCTCTTCTCTTTATCTTCCGCTATCAAAGAAATTCAATCTATCCCTTACACAAGGTCTCTTCCCAAATATTTGGAAATCATCTTTTGTCACAGCCATACATAAGAAGGAGCCAAAAAAGGATATTAGTAACTACCACACCAAACTGCCACCATCTCCAAAACTGTTCGAAGGCAATCTTTACAACGCGTTATATTTTCGCTGCAATTCCATCATTTCACCCAACCAGCACGGTTATGGGTGGGTCGACCACCACCAATCTAGTTGAATTATCATCCCACGCTCTCCGTGCCTTAGAGAACGGCAACGAAGTCGATGTGATCACAACCGATTTCAACAAGGCCTTCGACGAAATTTCAAACAACCTTGTGGTGTTTCTAACAGATACACACATAATATGCAAGCAAATAGTGAAGAACACCGAAAGGAAATTCGAATAAGCAAAAGCATCAGAGCCGTATACCAAAGCGATAACATAACAATTCCACATAAGTTGAGTGTACTTGAGTTAGAAATCGAATTCGTACACGCGGCCAGTAGTGTGATGCTTCATTGTTCGTTTCTCACCCGTTTCATCGCATGTTCAAATCACCGTCTTCACTATCCTTGCTTAAAGCAACAATCCGACTTGATCTGTATACACACAACACACAATCTCCCATAGGTGGACACAACTTTACTACACGATCACGACTTCCGAGTAGAGCACCGGTACCCTCGCCTGGTCCGCTCGCTGGTTGTTCGCTCCGTCGTACGCACACGAAGTTGATTGTACCAAAGTTACTGAGGAGGAAGTAGTGTGGCATTTCTAACAGATACACACACAATATGCAAGCGAATAGTGAACCACACCGATAGGAAATTAGAATAAGCAAAAGCAGCACAGCCATATACCATAGCGATAACATAACAATTCTACATCAGTTGAGTGTACTTGAGTTTAGAAATCGAATTCGTACACACGGCAGTGGCCTGATGTATTGAACATTAGCTACATTTTTAGTGATTCTAACCGTCATAGCGTCAGTTCGAATCACACGTTCTTCACTATCGTCGCAAACGCTATAACCTCGTCCTCTTTAAGCTATCCTCCCTTGGCTTCAAACCCCTACTGATTAAGTGTGTAGCGATTCAAAATCGCTACACCATTCTTATTTACCGAAAACCCCCTAGCCCAATATCCCACTTAGAAATACCTACCCTCAATGAGGCCTGTCCCATCCCTACAGATATAAAATACTTACCTGTCCCTAAGGTCCACCATCCACTCATCCATTCTCCCATAGCGAATCATATGTGCGACAGATTAAACCTAAAGTTAATCTGCTGCACATTGATTCAATTCCCTAACCCTAATTATATTTGAAGCACAAATAATCGGGTTTGTGCTTCGACAATCAATTAACACTTGTTTGCAAATCTCGATTTGCCAGACCATAAAAGGGCGGCGTATTTTGGTTTCGCGGCAGTCAATCACAGGCAGTCGCGGCAGTCAGCCGCAGTTATTCCACGAACTTAAATTAAAACAATCAACAAAAAATAACAAAAACTTTCCTTTTAATTTCGGCCCCGGAAGGTAAGTAACCAATAAATATTAAATTAAATATTGTTGTGTACCGGTGTCATCCGATATATCCAACAAGTGGATTTCTTCCAATCTTAATGATCGAACCTACCGTCTCAGATTTAGATTCACCCTCTCCAATACTTTTCTTCCCACGTCACGGGTTCCCCAGGGCAGTCATCTAGGGTCCAAGATTCATTCTTACTATTAATGATATAGACTCCAGTATCAAGCACTTCTCCATCTTTCTATACACGGACGGCACTAAACTCCTCAAGACAATCCTTTCTTCTGTCGACTTCTCACTTCTCCAAATGGACCTCGACAGCTTTTCAACTTGGTGCCAAAACAACTTCCTCTAACTAGATATTGCCAAATGTCAATCAACCACCTTCTCCTGCAAACGACCCCCTAGCCCGCTACGTCCCTATGACACCTGTACAAACGATCCGTGACCTTGGCATCTTATGTGATATTGAGCTTAACTTCATCACACATATTGATGACATTATGATTGGGAAACGCTGGTCGAAAGAATTCTCTAATCCCTACGTTTCCAGGTCGCTCTATATAGCCTTTGTCTGTCCCATTCTTGAATAAGCTAGTCAAGTTTGGTCACCTTACTGATCGTCCCAAATTCGCAGGGTCGAAAGCGTGCAATGTCGTTTTTGCGTTTTACCCTCCGGGGATTGAATTGGGAAAATCCTCTGCTTCTACATCCATCTTTGCTTAGTACCCCATTCCATTTGTAAGTTACTTTAAAGTTATATCGTTTGGATAATATGGACCGAAAATTAAGTCGTTCGGTGAGCTCATTGATCTCGCTAGATGCCCTCGGATCAACTTGATCATAAAGTTATCCACTCTGTTTATATTGACCCCACCGTACAACGCTTCATTAGGATAGTATTTTTTGTGATCGGATTCAGGAGTCCGATGTAAGTTAAGACACGTCCTGAGGCATTGTCTTTCAAAAATCCGAATCTTTTCCATTAAGCAAGGTCCCACTTTAAACCACACTGGACATCTATATATGATCATCGGTCTGATAGAAGCCATGTAGCTGGTGGTTTCACACTTCTGGATATTGATTTTGAGTTTCGTGCCCACCCTGTACCGCCACAACGCAATCCCGGACCTCCACCACAGAATATGTCAGCACACCAGCAGATGGAGAAAACACGTCTGGGACCACACCAATCCACTGTCGCACAGATGCCACTGACATCGAATCACCAGGCTTATAACGTCCGATGATGCTGTGAATTTTGTGGCCGTAAAAGTCACACGTGGGAAAGGTGTGGATACAAGGTGAGGTGAGAAAAGACAAAAAATTCCCAAACCACACGCGTGTGAACGTCAACGCTAAAACCCACAGGCCTGCGCGAGCAATTATGGGCGGCAGGCAAAAATCCAACAGCCACGGAGGCAATCCCGACAAAGGCGGCACACCGGAAACCTCTGCCACAAAGTCGTCGGCCCAAAGAAGGCCATACCAGCTCTTTTTCTGCTAGTTCAGAGTCGCCGAAGACCCAAAAGCAAGGCAGAGTAGACGCGATCAAGGGCGGCAAACGCCAATTACCCGGCCACAATACCGTCGGCCCCCGACTGGCGAAATCCGCTCCAGCTCTGGCAGTTCTGCCTACCAAGGCTTAACAGCAGAGCATAGGCGTACCGATGGACTCAAAGAATTGAAAGCGAAGACCCCACCACCGTCGGCTCAAAGCAGGCAAAAACTTCTCTAGCTCTGATAGCACGGAGTTTAGGGAGGCTCCAAAACAGAGCGAACATCCGATTAAGATCGAAAAACGGTATGAATTTTGCGGTAGACGCACACACACACACACACACACGTGGTGGCAGTCTGTCGACAAAAAGTAAGTTGGGAGCGGTCGGAAAACTCCCAGAGGTCGAGTCGGGTAACGCCCACCCGACCGCGCTAAACTCACAACTCAGTAAAAGCTGTTCTCAGCTTTCCCAAACCAAAGTGCCGATTGCCCAACTCCCTTTAAACATTGGCCGCAGAAACACTACGAGACTAATCGTGGACACCGGCGCTGAGATAAGCTTCTTAAAGCTAAATGCACTCCACCCTAAACATGTTGTGGATGTTCAAAAATTGACGACACTCCAGACGCTTTTTGGCAAAGGCAAGTCCGGGAGATGCTCCCATGGGAATTTCAAGTTGCACCAAAAAATTCCCTGCAGCTTCCAAGCGATGGACTCCTTGCCGGGATTATCGGAAGACGGGTTGTTGGGCATTGGCGCAAGGGTAATAACCTTACCCGTAAAAATCATTTATTATTGAAAATTTAACAAGCTCCGAGACTTGCTAAATAAGGCCAAGACCGGATCCCGGTAGTAGTGTCGATGATGATGATGGGTTGTTAGGCAACGACTTTCTGTGGAAAAATTGTAAGGTCAATGAACCGGGTGGTTGTTTGGAGTTTCCCTGAACAACCATAAATCCCGAAAGCTTCTCCGTTGACTTTGAAAATAATAAGATAAGAGGGGTTGAGTATAAGGCAGCCGAACGAGGATCCACACCAAAGGGACTTGGCCAGGTCTAAACCACGGTCGGTACTCACCCAGAGACCCCACCCACACGGGGGGGGGGGCTGCGAAATAATACTGGACCCCATTATTCCAACAAGACCGTAGCCCGAAAGCCTAGAATGCGTCAAAGAAGGGAAAGCTTTGATACAAAGTTTACAAACAAACCCTTCAGAGCTCGATATCCTTCTGAACAGACCGGCCAGACCCAGGGTTCTCTCCGAATATATCTTCGCCTTTTATTAAGGGCTTCCGTTGAGGGGAGCCATTAAATGAGTCTAAACGAAAATGTATTAACGCTGGGCTCAAAACTATATGCACAAAGCTATAGGCACAAACCCCTAGGCGCAAGCTGTAGGGGCAAACCAGGGCGCTCACGAAAAATGATTGGGAAATGGAGTTGCCAGACCCAGGGAATATTCCGTAATTCGCCTGGTGATGCGAGTTAACACGTCAGCGAGACTCACCTCTAATGACGAATCGAGTGATCCCGTATCCGAGAACCAACCTGTGGAGCAAATACCTCCCAAAACATTAAACCTCTGTTCTCGGGTGGTACGTCGTCAGATTAACTTACAAATCTTAAGGCGACTACCTGACGCGTACCAGTGGTAGCTCGCATCATATCTTCACAAATTCACATGGTCAAACAAATACCAAAACGCATTTGAGCAAAGGGGTGATGTTGGTTCCGCCGTCAAAATAGGTCAACCCTAATCGTACCACACCCCTTTAACCTGTCCACGGATGCCAGCCAAGGAGCACTCCGAGCCGTGCTATGTCGAGGCGAAATAGGCAAAGACCCCCCCCTATTGCCCACGTCAGTTGCACCTGGAATACCGTGAAAGAAAATCAATTCACTATTGTGAAGGAAGTTTTAGCTGGATCGTGTGGGCGATTCACACTTTCTGCCGTTATTCACTTGGTCGTAAATGCATGGTAGACACCACCATCAAAATAGGGAAAAAGAACCTGTTTTTAAGCTGAATAATTTAAACCCACAATAATTTAAAGAGTGTCGAGATAATGTAGAATGAAAAATAGGACACCAAAATAACCTAGGCAGCGATACGAATTCGTTTAAGGAAATAATTTATTTTACGAATATATTCTCAGGCGATAAGAGTGCTGCCCGTGATTTTAATATCATTCGTTTCTTTACGAGCGTCGGTAAATAGTGTTATGCAGAAAAGTCATATTTCATAGCAATTCCGATCCTGGTTACTACTCATGGCCATCAACCTCTAACTTCGATTTTTAAAGAACTTAAATGCAGCTTCTTTAATCTCCATTTACTTCATTCTTCTTTTTGTTTGAGAGCGTAGCTAATAATGGGCGAACGTTATAGTCAATATAGTGCTACCTTATTGTAGGTATAATTGAGGTAACAGAAGACACAAAGACGAGATAGAAAAATTAAAATTAGAACTGGGAAAAAAGGAACAACCACTTTCTCCACCATCTCACCGCTTTCATAATCTCTATTTTCTTATTTTTAATTTAATCCTTTCCTGAGGAGATTTTTTAATTTGAAACACAAGCTGCTCGTCTGACAAAGCTCGCCTTTGTCAGACTTACCCAAGAGAAGGTACTTGCGGATATAGAGACGATGTATTCCGCGTCCTGCTTAAACGTGCTTATAGTTGTTGTCGTAATTAATTTTGTTGTTAATCTATTTTAAATCACTTTTTCTTTTTAGAAGACACATCTTAAATGCTCTTGTTCTTTAACAACAATTTGTGTGAGAAGTTTCTCCTTTTTTTTCTTTCTTATCTCTTTCAAAGTTAACCCTTAGGATCCCCACCACATTTCATGTGCCATTCTGCCATCGTTTATTTTTTTAGGGGAGCTACCAAGTGAATATTTTGTGTTTTTTATTGCACCATTAGAAAGTCGGATAAAATGTAAAAACGGAAGGTAATGCACTCATGTATGATTTGCATACCTATTTTCGTAATATTTTATTGAAACAACAAACCGCAAAGGATTTTTCCTTTGGAAATGGAAATGAAAATAATTTGCCACCTTGTGCACCGGAGCCATACGGCTAGATTGGATATTCCCTACATCGGCGTTTCCAAGGAATCTTAGGCAAATACCATGACGACCCCTTGTATCATAGGCACATCATATACATCATGTGTGCCACCATTTGATCCGTGAAATCGAGTTTTTGTTTACTTTGAAACAAAAATCGATTTCGATCCCTGGCATTCATCATCAACGATGTATGGGTACATCGCCGCAGCCCCCGATCATCGTACGTCTGTTTAATCAGGTGTCCGCCGATCATCGTCCTCATTGCAGGGCATCGTACTTGTCCTATACGGACACATAGAATCCTCCCCTATCGATGCAATTCGCGGCCATTGAACCTGGTGGATAGGAGTTGCATCGTTGAGTCAGATTTTATCATCAGTCTGGTGCGGAACTATTCCCTGTTGAAGTGTGAGTTATTTAGTCGAAGTTGTAAAATATTACCGCCAATCGGTCGTTCGGTAATTAATGTGCCTACCCGAGTGTCGACAACAAGTCAGTATTGCAATAGCTGCGTCTGAGGAAAATCTCGTTCGTTACCTGTTCTCGTAAAATTAGTGTTAAAGCGGTGTCTGGTATATCTTTGCGTGACTTTTTGTGTTTGTTTCCTTTTTCGCTGTACAACGATTTGTTACTTTAAAAAATTAATAATTTTCAAAGCCTGTAAGTGAGGAACAGAAACCAGTACAATAAAAAAGCCGACGTTTAAATTTTTTATTTGTTTTGTTTTCTTTTGGTGCACAATTTTGGCAGCAGACATCGGACTGTGGAAGTTTAGTGATTCCTGCGCCCTTGCCGGCGCCGGGACTAAACTTACACCACAGATCCCATATCGACTAAAAACTGACGGCTTTGTGAATCTGATGATTTTGCATCCATTCAATCAAGGGCATTGCAATCAGAGCATTAGAACTCATAATTATTGTAGATAATTATTGTATGTGTAGAACTGGATCTCCACATGCGAGTACATCAGATAATGCGTGTTTCCCTTTACACCAAAAGCAGGTGAATCTTCTAAATATACGAGTTGTCCAAGACAATTCCCATTGGTGAAAGAAATGTTCATTATTCAAAGTCACTATCGTATCTACGTGGGATGATGACAACATCATGGGAATGAAATGAATTTTTGCGCGTTAATCAATTTTGTCCATTTTAAAGTTATCCCCCTCATATATAATACACCTGTGCCTACGTTTACCCAATTTGGAGCACGAATGAGACTCATCATCGATATGGTCGTTTCCCAACTAGATAGAAGGCAGGAAACAGTCACCCAATTCCCAAATGGCCCCTCTCTTTTTATGGACCCATAGCACTAACTCCCATTCTCGCGAAGGTACTGGAATCACCCATTTCCCGTCAATTTTCGAAATATCTGGAATCAAATGACTTCCTCAATGATGGAGAAAGCAAGGTTGTTGTACTGGATAATTCGAAAGCCTTCGACAGATTTTGCCATCCAGCGCTTGTATCAAAATTACAATCATATAGAGCGGACAATTCTCTGATCCGATGGATAAGAGACTATCGTTCTGGCAGTTCAATCCAAGTGGTTCTTGATGGTGTCAAATCTGCCTCCCACTCTCTTCCTTATCTTTACAAATGATCTCTTGTCAAGTTCTCAAAACCCAATTCACTCGTTTGCTGATGATAGCACGTTGAGTTTCTCCTACTCATACGAACATTCCAGACCAAAATCTTCGAACATCATTACCAATCAGCAGGTTATACTATACTATTTGTTGGCGTGTAGGAACCCGGAAGTTCATGACCTCACCGACTCGACTCCGCCATCGTTCCCTGTCCTGTGCACTCTCCTTCCACGCTTGACCATATGATCCGATCTCCTCAAGGTCAAACCTTACATTGTCCTCTCATCTCCGCCGCAGCCGTCCTGTCGGTCTTTTTCCCGTTGGCTTACCGTCAAGAATTCTATGCACGGTCCTATCGTTGCCCATTCGCGCTACATGCCAGGTCCATCTTAATCTTCATGACCTGATTACTCTCACCATTGTTGGTTCTCGGTATAGCTCTTCCAATTCGTGGTTGTGGAGTTTCCTCCATTGTCCTGCCTTCTCATCATATTTACCGCCAAAGATACCCCTTAGAACTTTATTCTCGATTACCCGGAATTTTTTTTCTTCCCGTTTTGTGAGAGCCTATGTTTCGCATCCGTATAGATCAATCGGCATGATTATGGTTCTATAGACACGGAGCTTTACGTTACGTGATAGTTAGGATTGCAGCAGTTTACTGACCGTGTGCCAACTAGCCTTGCCGGAGTGTAGTCTTTTGTTAATTCCCTTCGACATTTCGTTACTAGTCGTCAGTATCATTCCCAGATATTTAAATTCTTTTTCTTTTTCAAATATCTTGCCTCTGACGTTTATATGTGTTCCCTGAGGTCCACCTGCTTTCGCCGTAATCATATATTTTGTTTTGTCTTCATTCATTCTATGCCTTCCTCTACTGCCGTTTGCTTGATGATTTCACAGTTTTTACTTACAGCTTCTAGATAATCGCCAAGAACGGCTATGTCATCCGCATATGCGGGCACTTGTGTGACCCCGTTCATGGATGATCCGGCCAGGTTGTCGCCTTGTACCTTTCTGATGACATTGTGGCGGTTCCATTAAACGCCAATACTTACCTTCCCAATTTCCCTAAGCTTCCAGTCCTGAAGCATCAATACACCTCAGCATTAGCAACCAAGAACCGAATTCTTTATTAGTGTAAATATTCACACTGTAACTCGACCATTGAATCGCCATAGATGCCATATACAAACGGCATAGATCCTATACACAACCGTCATTGTGTAACCATCTAAATTGCTTCCTTATGACTTGCAACTATTGATTCAGCTGCAAGCCCTTGTTACACCTCACTTTACACCCCCTCCCAACATACATAACACAATTAAGATGCCAACATCTTAAACTCACCAATTCCCAAGATCCCATCATACAATTAAGATACACACTTATTTTGCATATAATACAATACCCGCCTGTCCGGCGATTGAAATTCGTATCTTGCATACAATGCAAAAATTCCCATTCATTCGGAAGTAAAGCCTTCCCCAATTAAATTATATCGCATACAATAAGTCCATGCCAAAGCATATATCCATGCACTTGACCTTGCCTTTCGTTTCGCATTACGAAAAGCAAAACCAGACCTAAACGGTTTTATATTACAGGTACACCTGTTAACACAATGCTTTACATGATATGGGACACGAGCGGTACTCATCAAAGACGTTAGCGCAGCGGCAACGAAATGCTGATCGCAGCGAAAATGGCGGACACAACGAGAAGTCGCAAATTAAACGTATGATACGATTTGCACGTAGGGCAATGCACTGAAATTGGTTCGGTCATTGCTGCTGCAAATCGAGTAAATATATGAATCGCTTCTGCTGCAATTTTTGCAGAACAATTAAGCGATTATTGAAAATTGCGAATTAAGAATGACAGGCAATTAACCCCCAATTAGGCTACACGCGCTGGGTAGAAAAAATGCTCCATCTGCAATTGCGGACAATTGAAATGGTATATAAAGTGGCTGCAGGTGAGTTGAAAGTCGCACAATAATTGAAAGCAAGAAGACTGCGGCCACCCGTAAGTAGAGCGGGTCTTCTTGCAAGTAAATTATTATAGGGCAGTACAGTGAAGTGATTCATATTCTTGTACCAACTTAAAATAAGTCAGAAGTGATGTAAATTCTTGTATCAACTTAAAATAACAACATTAAAAAATAAAAAACCAACCAAGACAACTTCAGCTTATCTATTTCGTCTGGGATCCGGAACAGAAAGGGCGGACCGGCCCACAACTTACAGGCCACCACCCCATTTGTTGGTTTAATTCAAGCAACATAATTACCTATATCTAAAGTATAGTATATCTAAATTACAAACTAGAGAGCTGAAGAACTACCTTAACTAGGCTTAATTTAAGGTAACCAGGACAAAATAAGAAGGTGGGGGGGGGGGGGGGGCAAAGGATGGGGACAGGTTATAGTAGAATGTAGTTAATAGTTACCTCTCTGGAGCCAGCCTCCACCGTTAATCGTGGCACACGCAGAACCATCCACTTAACAGATTAAGCGCTCTGGATACCTAGCATTGGCCCCATACATTTTGCACATATCCCCAAATCAATATTGAATCTCATGTCAAACAAGTTGAACTAAAGGTGTAATTGTGTCACATTGAATTAAATTATAAAATCCAACACGCGATAAACGAACCAAGTGTTCATTTGTTTTGCCTACACGCAAAATTTGGGATCCAAATGCGCGGAGCAGATGACCCACTCTCCAAGAAATATCGTTGAGTTTCAAAAACCTGCGTTTCTGAAATTTTACGATCCTCTATAGATTTGTTTGCACAAAATTCCGAACTAATTGGAAAACAAACAATTTGCACCATAAAACGAACCGCATGTTCGTTTTATCGCCCACCAACATCGAAGATCAAAAATGCTCACCCTCGGGATCCTTTTTTGATTGTTTCTTTTCGTTTTCGCTCTTTTTGATCCCAATCCGGTAAAGATAAAATTAATGAATGGCGGGTGGCCAATGGTAATGAAAACAAAATAATGTCTCCTCAGAGTGTAGAGAGTTTTCGTTCGGGCAGACCAACAGAAAAACGAAGAGTTGGTTGTGATTCACTGGCCAAGAAGGCCACAGGAGTGTAATAATAGTCTCCAGTAAGAAGTATCTAAAATAGATCACTAGTAAAAATTGTAGTGTGTGTCTTAATAAGCAATTAGAAATTTCTTTATATTTATAAACAAATAACGTGTGTGTGGAACATGAGTGTGTGACCAGGACAGCCGTTATAACAATCAAATATCTCTAATAACAATAAGTAAAGTGTCAATGCCGAACTCAAATGGTGAAGTGCCAAATAAGGGAAATTTAACACTAAAGACTTCCTCCCCGTATCGCAAAATTGGTGAAAATCCTGGTATCACCCTTGAGTGGATCCAATCCCACCCAGATAAAAGTATGTAATCAGCCATCCCATACGGGGGTGGCTCAATTAATAATAATAAGTAAAACCAAAATAATATAACCTAACACCCGTAATTCTACTCAGTTAATGCTCATCCATTCTCTCCGTTCCACTCTCACTGATCTTCAATCTTTCACTCTCTCAAGGCGTATTCCCCCACATTTGCAGAACCTCCTTCATTACCCCCGTCCACAACAAAGGTTCCAAAAACGATTTCAAGAACTACCCCTCATCTACAAACGGTTCCCCTTACCCAAGATTCTATAGGAACCTCTTAGTTTTCGTGGCCAATCTTTTATTTCATCAAGGCAACATGCTCTTCTCAATGGACGATCAAACACAACCGACTTCGTTGAGTTCACTTCCTTTACACTCTCTGCACTAGAGGAAGGTTACGAAGTCGATATGGTCTCGACCGACTTCAGTAAAGCATTCGACAAAATCTCCCACAACCTACTCCTCTTCAATTTTCCGCCCTCGGCTTCGAACCTGGATTGCTGGAATGGATTTCTTTTTAGCTAAAGGATAGGCTTTATTCCGTTTGGTTCAGGTCCATGATATCTAACTCCTTCCTTGCCGCCTCTGGGGCCCCTCAAGGTAGCCACCTGGGTCCTCTCCTATTTATCAATGCCACTAATGATATTGATAAGGTCATTAAGAATTACTGCTTGTCCTTATATGCTGATGACACCAAAATAAACAAGATTATCGAGTCACCACTTGATCCTGCACTGCGGCAATCAAATCCTGACAACTTCTCGAATTGGGGTGACAAAAATTGCTTTGGCTGTTATACTATTCGGACCATAAACACTATTCATTTTCAGCCGCCTGGCTAGCGTCTTCGCCTTTATCGAAGAAAAACTAAAATATTTTCTCTAAAGTATTTTCTCTGGTGTCTTCTCTTTCTAACGCTATCTAGTATAATCCGATCCCACTCATACAACCCCAGATACAGATCTATTGGAAAATTCTGGATTTCTCTGTAATACACTTTGCACTTTACTGTTTTAAAAAAAACTTTTTTCTTTTCTATCAATGAATTGTTTTCCTGTCAATGAAAGTACGACATATTGACGCAATTAATTACAAATCGTTGAGCCGGACTGTTTCGTTAAAAGTAGAGACGTTTTTTTATTTGGAAATTTTCAATTTGAATATTTTTCGTTACAGTTTTGTCATTTGTATATAAGATGTCTTCTTCCGATAACGATTCATCATCAAACCCATTACCGAGAAAAGTTCCCAAAGGGAAGCCGAAGCAAATGCGGCCGGGCCCGAAGACGCAATCCCTATTTGAATGGGCTAATGGATAGGCTAAGATATGGAAGGCACTATCAGCATAAGAAAAATGCGTATACGTTGAAATGGTACGAATGGCGAGAATTATATACACATTTAAATTTTGGTTAAATATAACTCTATTCTTTTGTTTTGTCATTAGGCTAAAAATGTCCCCAAAAAAACCCGTCCAGCGACGCAAAAAATTCCGCCAATGAAGCTTTAAAATCCGTTTGTATATATGCATAAAGGATATAGGCAAACGCAATTTAAAGTTTCATTCGCGAAATTTTGTACGTCGCTGGACGGGTTTTTTTTGGGACGTTTTTAGCCTAATGATAAAACAAAAGAATAGAGTTATATAATAAAATTAATAAATAATAAATAATTTCAATGAAAAAAAAATTATTTGGTATATTTAAATTATTTTTTGTAATTACGCAATTGCGTTTGATGTGGTACACATGAATAATAAACATAATATATTTTTACTCTATTTAAATGTTTTTTACGAACAGCCGTGCTGGTGTAGCGGGAAACAGTCCAGCTCTGGAGGGAATTTCTTAAATGGATCAAGTGCTTACTCTATTCAGAGAATTCAGAAAGCATCCAAGGAATAAATAATTGACGGACTTGGCATCGGTCTAGCAATGGTGTTATATAGGAGAACTTTTGTTCTCGGAACGACTGCTTTACTTCTCAGTAACGGAGCTAAAGAGTTTTTAGCCCTTTAATGCATTTCGTACATGCTTGTTAAATTTAAGCAAGTTGTAGAACCTTATCCATCGATAGCAGATGTTTTTTTTTTCTTTCGGCTGGGAGGTTTACTCCTTCGGCTTCGAACTCGAGATTGCGACTTTGTCTGACTACTTTCCTAGAACATTTTCTGCTAGGGTTTCGAAAACGAATACTTTTCGACTTAGGTACTAATTTAATTTAGTGAGGGCGCTTTATACCTAATTTATTTCGCTTAGCACAAGCGGTATAAAAATATAAAAATAAACTTACGAACTAACTTAAAAACAAGGGATTAACAAAAAATTAATTTACAGAGGTGGACTTACGAAGGTGGAGAGACGGTGGTGTAAGTGGCAAGACAGGGTAGCGCGACAATAGGCCGGAAGCTTGGAAGTGGGAATGAGGATGGGTTTTAAGGTTTTAGTGTGGTCAAAATCATCATTTATTCACCTTCATACAAGCGTTATTCATATATGCCTAACTACTAACGTAAAAACGAAGGTACTAAGGTATTAGGGTATTATATGGGCAAGAGTGTATATAAATTGTTAGAGAGGTAAGTATACATTGGCATATGGCTATACGATTGCGTGTAGAAAGCTGCTTGTTGCAGTTTCTCCATATCCAATGTTTTCTGTATTAGATCGTCTAACGTGCCTTCCCCTAGGGTTAGCAAGTATTGCCAAAGTTAAGGTTTATGACACCACCTTTTAGAGTGTTTTTGGCAAAGTCATAAAGTTGTGCCTTCACAGCTGAGGCTGCCTTTGTGCCATACTTGTGATCAGCAGCCTCCTTGCATAGCATCAGCATCTGCTTTATCCTCGCAGTAAAAGCGATGAGAGCCTCCAAGGGCTGTTGCCTGATAGTTATTAATTTGCTTACCAACTCTTGGTAAGTCTCCCTGGGCAGATAAGTTTGCTTGAGGAGCCTTTCAGCTTCCTCGAAACTGGTTAGTGGGTTTGAGGCTATTAGTATATATACATCACCGTGCAATTGCGTGGGGGATATCTTTAAAAACGCTGAATGCTCCTTTGCAGGTAGGCATTTGATTACCTTCCTACAGCTTCCCAAAAACGCTTGCAGCTCACTGCCTACCTGGGGGTCTTGCCCACCTGAAAATATCGGCACAAACTGGAAGGTGAGCTTGGCGATTTTACCGAAATAAATGGACATGATTTTGGTTTTTGGAAATTCGATAGGCAGACAGTAGAACGGTCAAGTAATGTTACAATCGTGGGGGTCCTGGTGGCAGACGAGGTAGTAGTGATAATTTAAAAGGGGGAGCTTATTAAATTTTAAGATATTTGCTATCCCGAACGCAATATGGACAGATAAGGAGATGACAGAGTTTGCAAATTGGTTTTAATTATTATTATTACTTTTTTCTTGTTGAGAAGGAGCAACTTAAAAATAGATGATGCTTAAAAAGTGTTTTTAAAAATGGAAGTCTTATCTTAATAAGAAAAAGAGAAAGAAGATAAAAAAAATATTGCTTACTTATTTTATAGTGGCGGGTTTCCCGTTGGTCTTCTAGGTGTTGGAACTGCTTCTGTCCGTTGTTAAAACTGGTCGATGGTAGACAACAAGAGGAGTCCGGGCTGCTGAGGAATTAGTAGGGTCCGTCATGAAAATAAGGTTAGTTGTCTGCCTATGTGGTTTACGACATTACTAACTTGATATATGCATGAATCAGTTAGGTGGTCCATGAAGAGGCATTTCTTGGCACTGAAGGGGTCGTGGTGTAGAAGGAATGGCTACTTGACAGAGTTCATTGTAGATGTAGGAGATTAAAGTCGCCAAAAACAAAGACATCGTCCATTCAATGGGCTGGGGTAGCAAAATGAAGAAGCAGATGACGTATATTGATATGCCGGGTAGTTTTATGTTGACAGAGACATGAACGAGCTTAGGCGAAGAAGATATAGGCACGAGGGTTGAGTCAAGGTTACTTCGGATGGCTATGAGCACCCCACGGCAGAGGAAGTGAATGGAAGGACGATTAGCAACATCGGCTCCTCGATAGTATAGTGGTTAGTATACCCGCCTGTCACGCGGGAGACCGGGGTTCGATTCTCCGTCGGGGAGCCTCTGGCGCTAGATTAATGGCCTCGTCCGGAAAAAACAAATCATTATGGAAAATTTAACAAGCCTCAGGACTTGCTAAATAGGGCCAAGACCGGTTCCCGGTTGTAGTGCCGATGATGAAATGCTAATATATAATCCGTTCCAGTAAGCGTATTAACTCATCCTTACGCCCCTATTTCCTTCATAATCAACTCCTGACCATTGTCCAATGTATTCAAGACCTCGGGGTCCTTTGCGAGCTTGCGGAGCTGAACGTCTTCTCTCACACTGACGAGACGATCCGGAAAGCCAACTCTGCCCTCGGATTTGTGAAACGAGGGTCTAAAAGATTCTCCGACCCTTACGTTACTCGATCCCTTTACCTTACCCTCGTCCGTCCACTGCTTGAATATGCTAGCCAGGTATAGTCTCCTTATCACAAAATCCATATCTGTAGAATCCAAAGTATCCCACGTCGCTTCCTCGGTTCGCTCCTAGCCCTGATGGGACAACCCCTTAATCCTTACCCCGGTCATTAATTGCCTCAAATTAAACAACCTCAGAACCCTTGAGGAGCGCAGGCTCGTGGCTGACACAATGTTCATTCATCGGGTCCTCTCTGGATTGGTCGACTGGGCCTACTTCCTTAACTTAATTCCTCTGAACACAAACCTTCGAAATATGCATAATCTCCGCCTTCTCTACATTCTCCCTCACCTCACTGCATATATTTTCAATGAACCCCTTTCGCGATTGCTGAGAAATCCCAAGTCAAAGTCCACCTTGTTCGTCTTTTATCTCTCTACCCACACTTTCAAGCACCGTCTTCTACCAGTTCTCAGCACTAATCTTAAGAAGCGTTTTCTACATTTTCTTCTATAACCTGCTACCACTTCCCCAATATACGTTTGCCTTCATAATATGTCCTGTTTAACTTCGGCTAAGCTTAGTTAAATTAGTTATTGCGTTCTTAAGTTTGTAAAGCTATATATCATCATCATCGGCATTACAACCGGGATTCGGTCTTGGCCTTATTTAACAAATCTCTCCACCGGTCCCGATTTTGAGCCGATGTCATCCAGTTTGGCAGTCCCAGGCACTGGGCGTCCTGGTCTACGCCATCTCTCCATCGCAGACAAGGTGTATCGCGCTGTCTTCTTCCATACATCCTGCCGCAAGGGACTTTCCGGGCAGGCTCCTCTTCGCTCATTCGAGCTAGGTGTCCAGCCCACCGAAGTCTACCGAGCTTGATTTTTCTTACAACATTAGCTTCAAGGTAGATTCCATACAACTCATGGTTGTAGCGTCTCCGGGATCGTCCTCCCTCACATACGGTGCCAACAATTCTCCTTAAGGCCATCCTCGTGAACGTGGCTAAAAGTTAAGAGTCCCTTTTATTGAGCACGCAGGTCTCGGATCCAAACATGAGTACTGGTAACACCATGGTTTTGTACAGTAGCAGCTTGGATTTTCTGGATAAATTTCGGGATTTAAAGAGCCTTGAAAGACCATAGTAGGCTTTGTTGGATTTGATCAGCCGTTCGCGTATTTCTTCTTCCATATTGTTATCGGCTGATACTATTGACCCAACGTAGTTAAAGGGTTCCACTACTTCAAATTCGTGCTCCACTACCCTTATAGTTTGACCAACGTTAGGTCTTCTCTTCGCAGAAGTTGCCACCGTGTACTTAGTTTTCCCCTCATTAACCGGGACTGCGGTTTTTGTGCCGCCTGCTCGATCTCGGTGAAGGAGTCCTGTACAGCCGGTTCGGTTCTACCGATGATGTCGATGTCATCCGCGTAGGCAAGTATATGGCTGGACTTGGTGATAATAGTCCCTCTAGTTGTAACGCCAGAGTCACGGATTTCTTTCTCCAACGCCAGGTTGAAGAGGAGGCAGGCCAGACCGTGCCCTTTTCGGAGTCCATTAAAGATGCCTTTTGTTTTGGACAGCAATCCCGCTATTTTTACTTGACTAGTTACGTTGGTCATGGTCAAGCTACAAAGTTGTATCAATTTGTTTAGAATGCCGAACTCTCTTATGGTACTATATAGTTCTACCCTGGCTATGCTGTCGTAGGTGGCCCTTAAAGTCTATGAATAGATGAGTAAGAGTTAGAGTAGATATCTGATCAATCACTCATTTGCCTGGGATGAAGCCACACTGGTTTTGACCAATGATGGCTTTAGCGTATGGGGCTATCCGATCTTGTAGGATAGTGGAGAGTATCTTATAGGCGATACTCAGCAATGTTACACCCCCATAGTGGCTGCACAGTGTGATATCTCCCTTCTTATGTATGGGGCAAATTATTCCGCGACGCCAATCTTCCGCCATCTCCTCTTGTTCCCACACGTGCTCCATGATCCCATGAATTAGGTGATGTAACGCTGCCCCTCCTTGTTTGATCAGCTTAGCTGGTGTGCCATCTGCCCCGGGGGCTTTATTTGATCGGAGCTGCCTTATGGCTTTTAATGTTTCCTCAATTCTTGCTGACGGCAATATTTGATCTTGATTTTCCAATGGTGGAGCCTCCAATTCTTCTGTGAGCTTACAATTTAGCAATTCATTGAAGTGCACTTCCCATCGCTCTAGAATGCCTTCAGTGATCAGATCGGTGATCAGATTACCCGCCTTATCCTTGCAGTAAGTACAGCGTGATGTGTACCGCGTCGTATTGCGAATTATTTGGTAGAACTTCCGCGCCTGGCGTAGACCTCGATTTCTACTTTTTTTCTATTTCACAGACAATTTTTTGTCTGTTAAGCCTTTTTTCAGATATTCTGAGCTCTTTGCATTTCTCCTCGGGTAACCGCGTTCTATGAGACTGCTGCATTGCCCGGTATGCAGCATTCTTACGTTCAGTCGCTAGTTTGCACTCATCATCACACCAGTCGCTCCGATCTCTACGACTATTGCCTAAGATGGAGTTGGCAGCACTAATGACAGTATTCTTAAGGCGTGTCCATTTCTTTTCTCCGCCCGACATTCTGGCCACAGGACTTACTCTCCCTCCACCGAGCTCTTCGAGGGCTAGTCTTAGCGCATGACCAAATGTGTTACTGGTATTCTCATTGCGTAAGGCAGCCGTGTTGATTCGAACCTGATCCGCGGATACAAAACGTCTCGATAAGGCGATCCGCACTCGGAAGACTGTACCAACAAGATAGTGATCCGCGTCCAGGTTGACACATCGGTACGTTCGTACCGTCAGCAGGCTCGAGCAGTGGCGGCGATCTATCAACACGTGGTCAATTTGGTAGCGAGTGGCTCCATCAGATGATACCTAGGTGGCTTTGTGGATATCTTTACGCGGAAACTTGGTACTTGCAACGACCAAGTTTTTCGATGCTGCCAGTTCGATGACTCGTAGTCCATTGTCGTTAGTGTTCTCATGCAAACTATGGGCACATGTGTAGTGCCCGAAAACCGGCTCCCGACCTATTTTTGCATTCAAATCACCAAGAACGATTTTCACATCGTATCTTGGGCAGGCATTGAGAGCCCGTTAGACGTCCTTGTAGTATTCTTCTTTGTGGGGACTCCTCTGTAGGTCCGTGAACGTTTATGAGACTTATGTTCATAAACTTTCCTCGCACGCGAAGAGTCCATATCCTTTCGTTTATTACATTAAAGCCGATGACGTCAGGCTCCAGTTTTTGGCTGACTAAAAAGCCTACCCCGAGCACATGGTGTTTTCCGTGACAGCTGTAATAAATGCCATACTCGATTCTTTGAATAACACCACTCCCCGTCAATCTTATTTCTTGTAATGCTGTTATGTCAGCCTTATATTAGGACAGAGGACAGCAATGGAGAACGGAAGCACATCAGTGAACGTCTAGTTCATGAGGTTATAGCAAAACATTTATTTGACGACATTGACGACAAATGAAGAAGGCAATATGGCTGCTAGTGAAGATTTTTTCGAAATGTCCGAGGAATCTGACATGGAAGAAGATAAAAAGAAAGACAGAAAAGAAAACAAAAATTCTCAAAGGGGAAGACGACGCAAAAGGGACAATCCTGTGACAATACTAATGGTACTAAAACAATGAGGTTTTTCCCTTTCGTCGGGTTGCCGTACCTCCAGAGCCGGACTCTTTTCTGGACGGAGGGAGTTTTTGTGTCTTGATCAGTACAACTCGACTTCGAGGGTCGAATTGTTAAAATTTTTTTGTTGCACAATAAAATGTAGAACAATCAACTCACGGTTTATTGGCTTCACAAGAAAACCTTTCTCGAGTTTTAGGTAATTTTCCATCAATCGAAACACGAGACAGGTACAACTTATTCAAGTGGACAACTGTAGTGGCTGATTTAAATACTTCACCTTTAATGATTTCGGCGACAATCGAATCTGAAGATGTTCTACTTTTTCAATAATGTTGTCTTTCTTCTATTCACTTAATTTATTTTGTTTACAATTTGTAAGTATATGGTCTTAAGTTTTTGGCGGATTTTGTCTATTAGGTCATACTTAGGTTGTTCTCGAGAAAGTGTTCCGCCGAACACTGTTCACACAAAAGAGAAGAATAGAACGGAACACGAAGAACACTGCCACAAATTAAACACTGAACTTTACTTTATTTCTTTTTGTGGTTTATTTAGGTTTGTTCTTAATTTTACACTGATTTATTTCGTTTCTTTATTAACTTCGAACTCGCTTTATTAGTAATTGTTTCATGATAACTCGCGTTCACACACTCTGGACTACCTTTCTCGTTTTACACTCCGATATCTCCACCGCGAATGTTAAGTCTCCCTCGTTAGCGGATTTTCTTTGACACTCCGACTAGGTTCTCAATGACTGTCTTGGACGGATGCTCGATATAGACTAATTATATCTATCCTAAAAATATCCCATTTGAATTACTCAACCCGCATCTGCAAAGGAAAATTTGCCCATCCAATCTGCTAACAGACTTTCCCCGTCGTATCTGTTAACAGCATACAATTTCCCCTTGCATCGCAAAAGGAGAATTTGCCATAGGATCAGGAAAGGGGAAATCTTACCTAATAACCATCATTATCACCATTCGTTGCTGGTGGTCGGAATCATGTTTCATTTGTTTCAGGATCGGATGCCGCCGCGTATTCTCCGATATTTCCGTAGTTTATTTGCACTACACATCTGGCATGCGGGCATAGGATCGTATGCACTTCGGATGGGTGCACGGACTATGGGATATGTTTAGGTTAGTCATCAGGCTTAAGCTAACAATGCTCTTGTGTGTTTCCAATGGGTAATAAGGAACCGTGGGATTGGTATCGTTCCTTTGCTAGGCTTTTCGAATCATAAACATCTAGCGAGCAATCTACGTTAAGATGTTAATGATTGCATGGCCATTGGACGGCAGCTAAGCGATATGCCTTGTTTGCATAAGTGTGCCTTTGCGTTAGGTCATGCCAAGGATTTAGGTGCTAATTGCATTTAGCTACCAGCGTATGCATCCGTTGTTCGGTCTATTTACCGACAATGGTATTTCTTTGGAAACATCGCGTTGATGTTTAAGATGGGCGATAGGTGACCTGTATGCGATGCTTGCTGCATTTGACGCATTGCTTAGATGCGATGCTTAAGCTGCCCTTTTTAATTGGGGCAGAATACCATGTATGGATGCGTTGAACTTGATATTGGAAGCTTTTGAACGTTAAGTTCCTTGGTTTTTGCTATCGGGTTTAACGTTGTTACAATTTCGTGTAGCCTTTGTTACAGGTATGGTAATGAGTATTGGGTCACGTGTGCTGCGAAAGGTGAGTAGAGTTCCTTGGCGGAAAGGATAACTCACCTGTAAGGAGTTGTATGGTTCGTAGAACCGCTACAAGTTCACTATATGTATATATGACATTCGTGTTTAATTGTTCGTTTTCTTTAGTTCCGGCTCTCACATTATACTCACCCACATGGACTATTCAAACCAACTCATCTTCAAACACAACGGTGCCATCCCACCGGCTCTCTTTTGTTGTTTGTCTTTCCCCACCGTTAATCTAACTAAAAAATTATGCCATACGAGTTAAGTCAAAGCAAAAGGTCCGAAAGGCAAAGATATTGGGAATAAAAATACACGAGAAGGGAAAGGGAAAGAAATTGTGGAATCAAACTAGAGAAGGTTCAAGAACAAAGCAATGATGAACAATCTGAACGATGACCACATAGAATAGGAAAAAGATACGGCCGATTGTGAGGATTAAATATAGATGGCGATAAGAACGATTTCAAAAGGAGCTAAGATAAAGCTTTTGCTTCTAAAGATGAAAACGACGAGCATGATTTTTTTGAAAAAAAGGTTTGTCAAACAAAAGCAGAAATCAGTTTAAAGCACGATAATGGAAAGACTAACTACGATATGAGGAAAATACACATAATCATAATGATGACTACGACTACTGAAGACTGTGGCTGTCGCTTTTCTTGTTTGGACTTTTTATCATTACCATAAGATAACTGAATAAAAATGTCTGTACAAATAGAGACCAGACATAACTGAATATAAAATCTATTAACAGTAATTATGAAATACCCAATTGAATAAGTTTAATTATGCATAAGAAGATAGCAAAATATAATCGTCTGCGATCTGTGAACCGAGAAATAACTTCAGTGATTCAGTCGCCAGGTGGTGAGGATCTTGCAGCCTCTTTTTTATCATCAGCATGCCTTATTCAAAGATACTTAAACACTATAACATTTTCCGGAAATGGGTAGATACAATTATGGCTATATAGAGTAAAAATGAAATTATTTAAATATTGGGTGAAATGAAAGATGATTAAACTCTGTATGTTCGAAAGATAGGTTTGACCTACCATACCACCCTTATCGTTTTTATCTTGGATCAATTATGTCGAAAAAATATTCTGTGTAAATTCAAACTGATTAAACAAATAAAAAATATCTAAATAACGATTTCACTACCATCTTCTCCACGATTACATTCCTTGCGGTGTTCTTTAAAATAAACAACCACCGAACCATGGCAACTACTAAATAAGAAACCAAAGTCTGAACAATAATTGCATTCAAGTCTACAAAACAAACCCCTTAAAATTTTAAGACCGACAGAAATGGAAATTAGATAAGTAAATAAAAGTTCCCTCTGTGTGTATACCACAGGCATACAACCTTTAACCCTGTGACCTATAATCGAGAACAAGCCAAGGGACGGAATAATCTTCAGCCGGCAGTATTCGATATGGCTTCTGAAAAGGTGTGTTTGATGTGTTTTGCAGTAAACACAAGCGAATGCGGAAAAGAACCCTCTCGAGACCTCTAAGGACTATTTAATCCTTGCAAATGGGTGCCTAGTTCGCTTTCGTACACCTTTCTAATGTTACTCGTCTGAATATCAAATGTGAAAAATAAAAAACTGTTGGGATACGAAGAAGAAGCAGGGGAAACTATTTAGACTTTGGGTTCGATGACTAGAAATGAAAGGAGCCAAATGTACTTGTACACGGATGAAAAGGATATAGAAGAATGAATGGGATCTTTTATATATGCGTGATACGGCGTAAAGGATTCAAATTCAAATGTAAATTGTCAGACGACTTGAGCTTAGTGATATATGAAAAATATACATCTGTACCCGGGTCGTGTTCAACATAAAGGATTTGTATCAACATAAAGGAAGCTAAGGTTTGAGGTTTCGCTTTACGTTCTGTTTTTGTTTTTGCTCAAACTAAAGAAGGCCCCTGAATAGTTTGGCGTGAAGTTGATTTCACTTGTGATGTGCCGAGCGGAAAATCGGTTTGGATGAATGGACGGTGACACGTGGGTAAGCTTACCCAGAGAATGCGTTATGCCTTGTACCGTGTGGTAATCTTATTTTGCACAAAAGACACCATTTGAACGTCGCCAGATTTTATGGAAATTAAAAGGCTTTCGTTAGAAATTCCTCGCAGGTTATTGGGCTTCATAGTTCTAATATTACAAAAATGGAGCAGATCCGACTTTATGTTTCTCTTGGGAGTGTACGCAAAAAGACCGTTTTTCTAATGATAGCTCACTTGTAAGAAATTCTTGATAAGTTAAGAGATTTCATAGAAGGTATCACTATATTTGGCGCAAGACTAATGACCTTGCCCGGAAAAAAGAGACCGGTTCCCGGTTGTAGTGCCGATGATGATGATGATCACCATATTTAGATAGCGTTTCAGATTTTTCTTGGAACTGTAAGGAATAAGTCTCCTTTTCATTCTTTTCAATGTGGGTAAGGAGCTATACTTGCGAGAAACTCTTCACATATTAATGTAAGCTTCATGGTTTACACATTACGAAGTTATAAGCAAATTTGATCAAAGCTAGTTATATTATCAGTTATTTTCGCGCGAATTAATAATTTTCAATGGTAATTAAACAAACAAAAAATTACTTAAATCTAAGGTTTGTACATGAACTTATGAAGACTAAGGCTTTGTAAGATTAAAAACAAAAAACGACTGCCTGTCGCCTCGCGGTATTTATACTTAAATTGATACATCGGATCTTATGGTTTATCTCGGTTTTCAATGGTTTCCGATTTTATTCCTTATCTGCACTTATGGGTTATCTTGGCTCTCATGAGTTTTTACTTTTGTTTATTCCTGATCTGCATTCTTTTGTCTATCAGTTATCTGGTTGACGCCTAAGTGTATGTCGTATTTTATTTTTAGTGGTGACTCAACTGTGAGACCTTAACTCGCGCAAAAGGGGTTTTGTGGTACCCATATGTACCAAAAGCGTTTGGAGAGAGCTAGGAAAAGTATGTATAAATGTGCACAGGTATTGAATGCCTGAGTGTTATAATCACAAAAAAAAGTGTGTGGTTCGACTAAAGAATGATTTTGACCTTTATACGTCTGAGATCAATTTGGAATTAAACTCTTCTGTACTTTCTGATTGCTTGTATGGCAGAAAAAAAAATTGCAAAGACGGCAGCGAGGCATACACCAAGTTGAGTTGAGGGAGAATCGTATATTGAATTGAAAGTAGTGATCTTAAGTCACCACTCGCACACAATTTCTAATAAGCCTCAACCTAATTCCTTTTCCCCAAATGATGCATCATAGTATGAACCTTAAGTTCATACTGTGCGTTGATAACATAATGAAATGCGTATCTTCAAATGCATTTCATGGTTGTGTCTTCCGCGGAATTCGCCAACCATAATCCCAATCATGTTCCCCAATTGTATCATATGCACGACAAATTTAACCGAAACTCCATTTGTCGTGCATTGATTCCATTCCCTATAACCATTAACATTATGAAATGCCTAATACTAAATGCATTTCATAATTTCTCCTTTCGGGAATTTGTTGAACGAAATTCCTATCCACTTCCCAGAATCCCATTCCAATTGAAGCACACAAAATCTTGTTAGTGTTTCTTGGAATTTTTAAATAAAATTATTAACCAATCTCTGTCGCCACAGAGTATAAAAGGGTGGCACATTTTGGATTCGTGATCAGTCGAAATCCAGAAGGCCGGAGTTACGTCCGAATATTTCAAAACCAATAAAGACAAATAAAGCACAAACTTTAAAGAGAAACCCATTGTTTTTTTTTTTATTGCCTCGTTCGCCAAAAAAACCAAAATCCGGAAAAAACCAAGCTGGAAGGAACTTGGGTTAGGAGATCGGGTCACCCGGGAGGTTCCCACTAAATAGGCCGGGCACATCCATTACGCCGCCCTCACAGCCCCAGCTGGAACAGAAACCCACCCTAGAAGTTGAGGGTAAACCACAATTTAAAAAGTATATAGCCTTACACCACTTTTACGGTGTAATCGTTCCAATTAAGAATCGCATTAATAAATCATTGGATTCGATGATGAAAGTACAACTCGAAATTTAGTCATTATCGGCATGTCGAAGAGAAGAGAACATTTGGCAACAGTGGAAAGAAAAAGAAAAAAAAATTGTCGCGCGATCGAGGACAGTGAGTGTAAGTGTGCAAGTGTGGATTACACAGTGTGGCCGCCATTGAGAGCGGTTGTTTTGAAAAATTGTGGAAACAAACACAAAGTGTTAAAGGGTTCGTCAACTTTCATGAAAAAGGGCCCGACAGACTTTAAAACCATGATACAGAGGCGACTCGAGCGCAAGCCAAATACAGATGGCGAAAAAAATGTAAAAGCAAAGAAAAGTGAATACACAGGAGCAGGCAACCAATTCATCGAATTGATTGACCCAAGTGAAATTGAATTACCTGCTGATGAAGACATCAATATCACAGGTACTGCAACAGATCCCACGGAACTGGAAAAAATCCTTGCGGATATCGAGACTAAAAAAGAGGAACTGAATAAACAAAAAGAAGCAATCCTCCAATTAAAAGACCTGGTGCAGCAACAACAAAGCCAAGAAAATGCAACAACACAACAGAAAAATCATGAACAACATCAGGAAGCAAACAAAAGGCAGCAACCAAAGGAGATGCTGCAGCAGCAAAAGAACCAGCAAAACGTAACCAACAGAAAGGAAAAGGCGCCGCCTATAATAATTACATCCATGGAATCAAAGGACGTTATAAAATTAGGTGAATTAACATGCAAACATTTTAAAACGAAAAAAATAAATAATTCTAAAATAAAATTAATGTGTGATGATATTGAAGGTTATCGCAAAGTAATGACTGCTTTGGGTAGAACAAAAAGCAAGTACTACACGTACACGCCGAAATCGGAGAAAATAATCTCCATGGTCCTGAAATGAGTTGACCCATGTTTTTCCCCTGAAGAGGTACTCAAGGAATTAAAAAATGTCGAAACCGACAATTTAAAATTTACAGGTGTGAAACTATTGTGGATCCGCCCTAAGCTGCGTGCTCTATGCGATTGCAGCGCCGAACCGGGCGCTACGAGTAAAGGACAGATGAATTCACGCCTTAATGCGCTCGCTCTACATCTGACAGTTACACCAGAACGAATGCGCCTTTTGTTTCAACATGACGTAACACTTGAATTGCTTTTATACTAATCACTGTTAAGTTCCTTTTTAATAAATAATATCTTTCGTACGGGTGTTACGGCCACAACCACCCATCCCATAATACCTATTCCTTTGGAGCTAGTCTCCACCACTAACGGCGATACACGCCAAAAACATCCACTTAAAGGATATGACATTTAGCTAAATCAAAGCATTACCCTATACACCTCGTCCCGCATAAATTGATAGCAAGCAAATCAAGCTAAAACATGCAATTTGCGCTAATCAATTAAATGCCAAGTAAATTGAGCTGAACGATAAATTTACTCACATAAAAGCTGAAAGATAATCATTGAACCAAGGATTCACCCAACTAAAACCCCTAAAAGGCAAATGTGCGGACCAGATGCCGTCATCCAGTTTTCGTTCTAACCAAATTAAGTTAGAACAAACGAAAAGGCAATAAAGCAAAATAAACATGCGCCTCGGCACCATTGATCCTCCTTCATGAGTTTCCCACGGGAAAATTTCATTAGGCAAAAGAAAAACAATAGGCGAAATAAACGCGCTATTGACTTTTCTTTGAGTTTAACACAAAAAAAAAAGGGGACCAGGCAAAAAGGAAAGATCCTTTGATCTCGTGAAAAAACCAGGTTTCACACCTAGGAAAAAGTACAATGGAAAACGAACAACGATAGTGGGATGAGAGTTGTTGTTCGGGCCATTGTTGAAGACGAGACTGGTTTTGGGATCAAGTCGAAAAAAGGACATGAGGGTTGTGTTTTGAGAGTTGTCCAGAACGGACGTAAGTTTGATTTTGAGAGTTGAATTTGGTATCTCGACCGGGACGGTGAGTGAGGAGTTCGTGTACGAGGAGTCGGTTGACATTAGTAATTCATTTTCGACTTTATAATCAATGTAAAATTAAAAGCTTGTGTCTTGTGTTACTAGCGTAACTAAGTTTATTTAAATAACAAATAAATAGTTATAGGAATTATAATATCGGTTTTGTTTAATTGTTTCTTTCTCCGTCATCATCGAATTGATCAAAACGATTTGTGGAGATTCAAAAAATAAAAACTATTTCATGCTACGGATTTGCAATCTTTATTATTCGTTCCAGTTGCTAAGTGTGTTGTTTTCAAAGGTGTATAAAGTGTGTGTGTGGTTGTTGAAAGGTGTGATTAAAACATCATTACAAATGGCGCAGCCGGTGAGCGCAAGGAAGCCCGAGACTACCGTCTCATAAGAGCTTGAAAAGCCTTGTCGACAAAGCTCCCAAACAAAAGAACAAATTAAAATAGACAACATCAACAAAACAACTTAAAATGAAGTGTACCACCAAAGACAAAACGTAAACAAAAACCCCAAATTAAACTAAATACAAGTGACAAAACAAAAAGTTCACCGAACAAATTAATTAAAACCACAGACAAATTAACAAAAATCAACACCTAAACAAAACACTGTCCACAAAAAGGAACCACCATAATCAGAGACACTAATAGAAACATATAAAACACGAAAAGACACAGTGAAACAAAAAAACGATCAAACTTAAAAATCAATAAATAATAACATAAACAACCAACACGAACAGTCTAAAATTACAATAAAAAGCACAGATACCAACGGACAGAAAGCGGACTATTTAAAATCAAAAAAAAATCAACATACTAACTGGGAGAATCACACGACAACAGTAGCAGCACCATCAGCCACAGAAGGAAACCAGTAACATCGCCATCAGGACTGGACCACAAAGTGGACAACAATTTAAAGATAAACTTCTGGAATTTTGGTATGTTTTCGTTCTTCTTTTTTGAAAATATTATTTTTCCATTAAATTAGTGAGAAAAAAAAAAAGGGAGAGAATTTTATTAAAAAGAAGAAGCTTTTTAAAATTAGCTAATGTGAATTTCTAGAGAATAATCAAAATGTAAAGAAATTATTAAAATAAAGATAAATGTTCAAAGATTCCTAGGGGATATAAACTAATTAGTTCGTTAGAGACAGGGTTTAATCAATATTCAGAAATCTAAAATCCGCTTTTACTTGAAAAATATGTTCTCTTATATTTGTCCTGTGACATAATAAATTAAAAGATAAGCGGGAAGCATTTCCACTCTTAAATATATATATACACAACCATATCAGTGACAACTACAGCAGAAATGAACTAAAGTTAAGTCACCAAGTATTTTGCTCTTTTCTAATTTTCATTAACATAGCTTATAAAACAATAAAAAAAAAAAAAAAAAATTGTACACAATTTTAATTTTATTACAAAACATACATTCTAACCCACTATTAAACAAACTAAATTAAAACAAAATCAATAAGTTTATAAGTTATCTATATATTTGTCCATAGTCCTCAGTCGCGTTACAAAAATTTTGAATAATTGGGAAGTATTTTCACTCTAAACCAACACAAAATTAACATTTGCAAACACCTCCAAAGTAACTTTCCCAAAGAACACCCTTAACCCTTTCTCCCATTAATATACCCAACCACCCCTACTGTTTATGGAAGGCGAAGAAAGCCAAGATTCGGAATACGTCTCACCTAACTCGCCAAGGCGACTCCGAAGCGGAACCGAACGATTAGGGAAAAGAGACAAGATAAGTAGGAGGAAATTGGATTTTAGCAATCCCGACTCAACCCTTACACCTCTCACAGACCAAACTCTTAAACCTCTCACGAAATCAACCCCTACAACTCCCACGGAACAAACCCGTAACCCCCCCGCGGAACAACAAGCTATAACGGATTCGCGGACGCACGAGTTGAAAGTCGAAATTATGTCGGTCGACTATACGAAGGTGGTGAAGTTGTCAGCGGAACTAATCCCCATCTTCTCAGGAGAACGACACCCACACATAGGCGCGGAACTAGAAACGTTTCTAGATTGCTGCAAAAGGACGTTGAACTGTCTCCAAACAGAAGAACATCCAATCTTCTTACAACTCCTGCCTACTAGATTGCGAGGGGAAGCATCTGCATTGTTCGCGTCCACTCCGTTTTCATCTTTTGAAGAAGCAGAGGATCTACTGAGGAAAGTTTACCAGCCAGTAGAAAGCTACCAAGATTTGGTCAATAAACTACTGGCTACCAAACAGAACCCAGCGGAGGCAGTCATCTTGTTCCAAATACGTTTGAAGCAAACGTTGGAAAGATGCTCACTGGCAGCGGAGAAGAGATATGGCTCCGCGTCCGCCGAGGGTATAAAAATACAGCTAGACGACTTTGCCAGGAGTGTGTATAGAAGTGGACTTTTAAATCCATACTACCGTCAATTTCTATTATTAATGGACGGAGAACCACTTGACACTCTAATGCAAAAGACGTTAGATTTGGAAGAGCTCGAAAAACCTCAGTCGAACTCACTCTCTTCTGCGCAATCTTCACCAGTATATCATTCTTCTCCACAGATATTTAGCCCAATTACAGGTACAGTGGTGAATCCTCCAGTTATAGAGCATAAACCTAATTCCCCTGAACCCAAAGTAGTTCCCTACACAAAACCCATTACACAGGATGCCCCTATCATTAAAATAACTTGTAGCTACTGCCAGAAACGGGGGCATACCTATGAAGAGTGTGTAAAACGAAAAAACACACCCTTTTGCACACAGTGTCAGCGAATAAATCACGATATCCGTGATTGCTGGCGATTAAAAGAGGGAAAAAGGATTCTTCATATAAGGCAGATTTGCGACTTCTGTGGCCAGCAGGGCCACAACCTAGGTTCCTGTCAGCAAAAGCTGAAATGGGAATCTCGAATTCAAGACCAATTTTCTAAAAATTCTCCCCACTCAAAACAAGAAAGGAGTCGGCCAAAACACTCCGTGGCAAAAAGAAGCTACCACATTAGAACTCCAGACTCGCCAATAACCAGCGTTCCAACTGTCCAAGTACCAATAGATGTAGGTGTAAATAAAAACACGACTCTAGTAGTGGACACTGGCGCTGAGATCAGTCTGATTACCAAAAGTAGTCTCAAGGAATCAGACGTTAAGATTAATCGGCGAGAAGCTTGCACCTTACAGATGTCGTTTGGAAGTATCCGAACCTTGGGAAGCTGCAAGGTGAACTTCCAACTGAATAATAGGTCTAAACTCCCATGCAAGTTTCAAGTAGTGAGCAGTATGCCCGATCTACCGGAAGACGGACTACTTGGAAACGACTTTCTGTCGAAGAATTGCAATGTGGAAGGCCCCAAACAGTGCATCACATTTCCTCGAACGGAAATGAATCCAACAGTATTTAGTGTGCCGATCAAATTCTCAACGGTTGAGAAAAGGGTGAAATAAATAAATACTATAAAGGAAAACAAGAGCAAGCCCAAGATAAGCGGAAATCTTTCAGGTTAAATTGTAACTATAAAAAGAGGAACACCAAAGAGTCAAGTGGTAATAAAAAATATATTAACCAAATAACTGACACTTCGTCAGCGAATCCATCAAACTCGCTCCCCCGCTCGCAAAATAGGCAAAACAAAAAGTTATTGCGGAAGCCCGAAACACCCGAAAAAATTACGAACCCCAATGAGATTGCAACTTTACTCAGGGTTTATCACAATTCCCCTTCCGGTGGACATCAGAGCATCACCAAATCGTATAATAAAATACGACAAAGGTACTGGTGGCTAGCCATGCTATCCGATATTCGGAGGCATAAAAAGCAGTGTGAGGAATGTCGTTCATTAAAGGCGAGCACCTGCTCCGGAAGTGAAACGAAACCACAATCGTTTCATGTGGGAAACAAGGTGTTGATGAAAAGCGAAAATCGTAAGGGCAAAATGACATCTATTTGGAAGGGACCCTTCCCGGTCATAGCTATAAAGGGCACAGTCAATACGGTCATTAAAATGGGCCGAAGATCAGTGGTAGTTCACAATAATAGGTTAAAACCGTACTTTTAAAACCCCATCCTTAACAACTCCAACTTCCTGCCCTCTATCAATCCGAAACAATTATTATTCCCAGGGTGTTCTGCAAATCGAAGATGCGTTTGTCGATTAACTAAATATAAAAGTAATAACGGTACGTAGCCAGAATTAAAACGAAAAACAATATGGACAAAGATAGAAGTAAAACTATATTAATTTGTCAACAAAAAGATAAACACACAAATGAAAATATACCCACAAGTTAACATAGCTTGCACAAAAATAAACAAAATAAATTTTTAGTAAATATTAATATATTACAGAATATATAAACAAAATTACTACTATAGATAAAAGTCACTCCTATGTGAATACCATTACTGTAACCACTAGTATTAAGTCATTTAATAAATAAATAAACTAAGTAGAAAATAAATAAACAAAACTATTATACAAACATTTAACAAAACTTAAGATGTACAGATTAGGTAAATAACTTCTTTGACTATTGTCACTGCTGCTGTTACAATTAAATAGAATATAAGCAAAAATATTAATACGCATATAAGGTCTATTACAATTAAACTAATTAGAAAAATAAAACCAGTAGATAAATAATTGCACATATAATAATATTACTGTTAGAACTAATAAGCAAATAATGTCTGTTATTACCAAACTACTATTGCCACTAATGTTAAAACTAAATACTGTAAGGAGTGAAAATTATTGCACATTCAATTATGATACAAAATAAGATACAAATAATTTCTATTATTATAAAAACTATTTAAATGAATAAGCAAAACTATTCCTATAAAACAAATTAGGAAAATAAATAAACTATTACAAAAAAAAAAAAAAAAAAAAAAAAATAATGATAATAAATAAATAAATTTCATTAATAATCATTTGATTTGTTAGATCTCTAAGTAAATAATAAGTTACGAAAACTATTCAAAAAAAAAAAAAAAAAAGTAATAAATATATACATATATATAAAGATATAGTAATACCTACATATATATACATAATTACACGTACACAATATATACATAATAATACCTAAACAAAATGTGCTGAACCTTATAATATAACAATGAAAACCTACGAATGAACTTAAGTTGATTAAATCCATGTATGCCTAAAACAAAAATAATAAACAAAACAATGATGTACAAATACAAAATAAGTAACCCTATAAACTACAGTCCCAACAAATGTAAACTAAACATATACAGAATAAATTAAAGGGACAAAAGATACAATAAAATTTTGTAACCGCCACACTACACCACTCACTATTTCCTCTTCAAAGAATAATACTCATTTTATAAAGGGGGGAGGATTGTTACGGCCACAACCACCCATCCCATAATACCTATTCCTTTGGAGCTAGTCTCCACCACTAACGGCGATACACGCCAAAAACATCCACTTAAAGGATATGACATTTAGCTAAATCAAAGCATTACCCTATACACCTCGTCCCGCATAAATTGATAGCAAGCAAATCAAGCTAAAACATGCAATTTGCGCTAATCAATTAAATGCCAAGTAAATTGAGCTGAACGATAAATTTACTCACATAAAAGCTGAAAGATAATCATTGAACCAAGGATTCACCCAACTAAAACCCCTAAAAGGCAAATGTGCGGACCAGATGCCGTCATCCAGTTTTCGTTCTAACCAAATTAAGTTAGAACAAACGAAAAGGCAATAAAACAAAATAAACATGCGCCTCGGCACCATTGATCCTCCTTCATGAGTTTCCCACGGGAAAATTTCATTAGGCAAAAGAAAAACAATAGGCGAAATAAACGCGCTATTGACTTTTCTTTGAGTTTAACACAAAAAAAAAGGGGACCAGGCAAAAAGGAAAGATCCTTTGATCTCGTGAAAAAACCAGGTTTCACACCTAGGAAAAAGTACAATGGAAAACGAACAACGATAGTGGGATGAGAGTTGTTGTTCGGGCCATTGTTGAAGACGAGACTGGTTTTGGGATCAAGTCGAAAAAAGGACATGAGGGTTGTGTTTTGAGAGTTGTCCAGAACGGACGTAAGTTTGATTTGGAGAGTTGAATTTGGTATCTCGACCGGGACGGTGAGTGAGGAGTTCGTGTACGAGGAGTCGGTTGACATTAGTAATTCATTTTCGACTTTATAATCAATGTAAAATTAAAAGCTTGTGTCTTGTGTTACTAGCGTAACTAAGTTTATTTAAATAACAAATAAATAGTTATAGGAATTATAATATCGGTTTTGTTTAATTGTTTCTTTCTCCGTCATCATCGAATTGATCAAAACGATTTGTGGAGATTCAAAAAATAAAAACTATTTCATGCTACGGATTTGCAATCTTTATTATTCGTTCCAGTTGCTAAGTGTGTTGTTTTCAAAGGTGTATAAAGTGTGTGTGTGGTTGTTGAAAGGTGTGATTAAAACTTCATTACACGGGTAGTCGCCCGTTCATTCCATTTCCTGCTACAACAGGTTATGGGCCCAGGAGCAGAACATCGTCTGGACAATCGAAATTCGAAACCGAAAAGACGAGAAGACAACGTGGAAAACATACGCGGAAATATAACCTCACTGCAAACAAAATGGACGGTCAAGCTACGAACGTAATGCGCATACAAATGCTAACCAGATATAATTACGAAAACTTGCAGACTAAGAATGTGGGCACTCATGACGAAAAACAAAACATGGGCTCACGCAAGCGGTGAAAGACCGAAACCGGAAGCAGCCGAAAATTTGAAAGCGTGGAAAGACGAGGACGAAAAGGCGAAAGCCGGCTTGTATCTCGCTGTTGGCGACGCCGAACTCATGCAAATTAGATACTGCGAAACAGCCCGAGAAATTTGATTGAAGCTGGAAGCAATTTTCGAATCGAAAGGACCGGCGAAAAAGGCAACATTGTGGAAGCGGCTAATGAAACATCAACTCAACGAAGGTGGAGATGTACAACGACACGTCGACGAATTCTCCGATATGGTCGACAAAATGTCCGAATTATCCGTACAAGTCAGCATCGAATTACAATCGATCATGCTTTTACACAGTCTGCCGGAGAGCTACGAGAATTTTAGATGCGCCATCGAGTCGAGAGACGAGCTACCTTCGCCGGAACATCTGAAAATTAAAATCCTTGACGAGAACTCAACGCAGCCAAGCCGAAGACCAAGCAATGTTCGCGAGAAAAGGAACGCCGAATTGGAAAAGGACTACGAACAAAGCGCCGAACAAGCCCGTCGATAAACCGGATGCTCGACGTACCGGTGGACCATTCAAATACAAATGCCATAGATGCCGCCAAATCGGTCACAAGGCCATAAATTGCCCGGAGAGGGGCGAACGAAGCGCGAAACATCCCGAAAACAAAGAAAAAGTCGCCATCGGCGAAGACATTTCCTCCCTAACCTCCCACACAGACGCAGATTCTTGCTTTGCAGGGAACGTTCAGAAAAACGATACGTTGTGTCTCGATAGTGGATGCACATCACACCTATGCCACGACAAGGACGCATTCGAACAAATCGCAAGTGCTGGAAATTTAAAGATTAATCTGGCAAATCATGGCTCCACCGACGTAAAAGCGAAATGAACCGTAAAAATCGCAGCATCTGACGGAGACACGACTCGGATCATGCGTCTGGAAAACGCACTGCACGTACCCTACCTGCGTAACAATCTCGTCTCGGTCGCGAAGATCACAGACGGCGGAAACAGTGTGACGTTAACGCGCGAAGGAGCTACAATCAAAAGCAACCACGGATCTACGATCGCAGTAGCAGATCGGAAAGGAGATCTCTATTTTCTCCGCGAATCCGGAAAAAAATCGATCTGCGCCCAGTCGACGGGAACGCGCAAGCCTTCAATAACCGTTTGGCACGAGAGATTCGGCCACCTTAACTGGCGCGATCTCTTGGAGATGAGCAAAAGGAGGATAGTATCCGGACTTGACCTAGAAGACGACGGAACCACAAATACGTGCGAGATTTGTTCGGAAGCGAAGATTACTGCGCTGCCCTTCGGAAAGAAATCGCACCGAAGCGGAAAATTATTGGACATCGTCCGTGCCGACGTATGCGGACCGATGAGAGACGAATCACAAAAAACTTCCTCGCGCTAACCAACGACTACTCTCGATGGACAGAAGTAAGGTTTTTGCAAAAGAAAGGCGACGTCTTGAAGTTTTTCAAGGAATTCAAGGCTCTCGTCGAAAATAAAACAGAACGAAGAATTAAATGTAGGCAATCCGACAACGGACGAGAGTTCTGTAACGAAGAATTCGACAGATTCTTGAAGGGAGAGGGAATTGCGCGAAAACTCACGACGCCATACACTCCCCAGTTAAATGGAGTAGCGGAAAGGAAAAACCGCACGCTTTTGGAAATGGCGCGTTGCAAGTTAACGCCATCGAAGCTCTCAACCTCGTTTTGGGCAGAAGCGATCGCCACGGCAAACTTCGAAAGAAATCGATGCATTACGAAGACGCTAGGAGGTAAAACTCCTTGCGAATTATGGCACGGAAAACGCCCGAACGTGAAGAACATGCGAACTTTCGGAGAGACAACATATATGTTGGATAAAATCCCCGGAAAAGGGAAGCTGGAACCGCCAGGTATGATATGCATTTTCCTCGGATACAACGAACGACTCACGGCTATTGAGTATGGGTATCAAACAAACGAAGGGTAACCACGACACGAGACATCAAATTCACTGTTACCGATACAAGAACGGAAATGCATGACGAATCGTCATCGTCTTCGTCAAATCTGAATCGAGATTCAAATCACAATCCCGAGCGAGTGTCACCGCCGAATTTCTTTGAACCTCACCTAGGTGGGGACCACGACGAGGAATCGAGAAATGAATCGCAGGAACACAACGTCCCGACGGGAGAAAGGGACGAGATCACCGAAACGATTAGAAGAGCCCCGGGTAGATCTAGAAAGATTCTCACCGGAGACGAGGACCCTCGAGGTTCGAGCGGGGATGAGATCGACCGAACTCTCGACGACGAGAAGTCATACATCTCGGAAGGCCCGGAGGCAAATTTAGCCAGTCTTCACTCGGAGGTCCCATATCGTCAAGCATTGAACGGACCGGACAAAGAAGAATGGTTGGACGCGATCGTCGAAGAAATCAAATGCTTAAGGGTACATTCTCATCAGTTGGGTCAAATTGTGGTCAATTTTTTCTTTTTTTTTGCGGAATTCGATAGCTATAGCTGTCTAGAATATCATGTTAAAAGGAAAGATCGAAATTCGTAATGGGTAAAAAGTAAAAAGGCCTCCGAGCCGACAGTCAAAGCAGGTAGCTACTATACTTAAAACGTTAACGCGTTTTCTAGAAAACAACGTTTTACGAGCTGGCGACTGTGATAACTCAGTCAATTTTCAACGAATCTTAATGTTTTTTTTTTTTTTTGAACTCTCTAACCATAATTATGCCGATACGTTGAAAATTGTTTTTTTTTATAAACAAAAAAAAGAACGAAAACATTCATTAAATGCGCACATAAATTTCAAAACGTCGCCATTTTGTTATTTTTGGATAGATTTTATTTTCCGTGGTTCATGCCATAACCACACTCATACTAACCAGTAAACTTTTTCGATTTTTTGTTTCAGATAAATCTTATGACTTGTAGGACAGTCGCCATCGGGATGCTTTATTTCGCACCGGTCTATGGCGCAACGTGCTCCTACCTCGCGTTATCATGAAATTAATTGAAAATTTTTTAAAAGCTACTTAAAAGTACAATAAATATACCTGGAAAATCGCGTGTTTAGATTTATTACTTTCCTCAAAAAAAAAAAAAAAAAAAAAAAAAAAAAACATGAAAATAGCCTATTTTTCGGCCTTACTGATGAGAATGTACCCTTAATCAAGAACGATACATGGCTGATCGTGAACCGACCCAAGAATCGCAACGTGGTCGGATGTCGAATGGTTCTCAGGAACAAGTACGACTCGGGCGGCAAGGTCGAGAAAAGGAAGGCACGATTCGTGGCGAGGGGGTTCGTGCAGCGATCCGGGGTCGGTTTTCACGATACCTACGCTCCGGTCGCTCGCCTAGGATCCATGCGTATGCTACTTGCACTGGCGATCAAGCAGGAGCTTAAGGTGCATCAGATGGACATCACGACCGCCTACCTGAACGGTACGATCGAAGAGGAGACGTACATGGAATTACCCGACTTACTCGCAGCATGTTTGAAGAAAATCGTCGTGACACAAGGCAAATCCGACATCGAGAGCCGCGCCAAGGAAATGCTGAAACAGCTTCAGGGTGGCGAGAAGGTTTGTCGTTTGAAAACGGCTTTGTATGGCCTAAAACAGGCCGATCGACAATGGCATAAGAAACTGAATGGGAAACTCGAAGAGTTAAATATGAAACCGACGAGCGCGGATCCGTGCGTTTATCGCCACGAAGGGGGAGAACGGTTGATAATACTGGTCTACGTTGACGACATTTTGATATTCTATCGAGACCAGAAGGATCTTGATTTCGTCCGAAAAGGTTTGTCGCAGGAATTCGAGGCGAGAGATCTGGGAACAACTCGCTATTGTTTGGGGATCGAAATCGCCAGGAGCAGAAATCAGATCACCTTTTCTCAACCAAATTACGTTCGGGAACTACTCTCTCGATTTCGGATGGAGGACTGTAACACCGTCAGTACTCCCGTTGAATCGGATTCGAGGCTCGAGAAGGACGTTGAAGAAGAAGGATTGTGGCGACTCTAACAGATACACACACAATTTACAAGCAAAATAGTGCAGAGCACCGAACGAAAAATCGAATAAGAAAAATACATCAGAACCGTATACCTTAGCGATAACATAACAAGGGGAGTATAGTCGAGGTTAAAAATCAAATTCTAAAATCGGCCAGTAGCCTGATGGGTAACGCTTAGGTTCAATTTTTGGTGATTCAAACTGTCATAGCGTCAGTTCGAATCACACGTTCTTCTTCAGTATTAAAGAAAACGCTATAGGATCACCAGGAGGAAATCGGCCCTATCGCGAGCTCGTCGGAGCTCTGAATTACTTGGCGATTGCCACGAGACCGGACATTTCGCATATTTTCAGTTGTCTCAGTCAATTCAACACTTGTCACGGCGAGGCACACTGGAAGGCGGCGAAACGCGTCCTGAGATATCTGAAGGGGACCGCCGACTTCGGAATCACGTACGCGAAGAGCACGAAAACCTTGGAAGGGTTTTTTGACGCCGATTGGGCCGGGTGCCCGGTAGATCGAAGGTCGTATACTGGATACGTCTTTAACCTGAGCGGTGCCGCCATCAGACTGGGAGTCGAGGAAACAGCCCACCGTCGCGCTTTCGCACACTGAGGCGGAGTACATGGCATTAACTGAAGCCGCGAGAGAAGCCCTATACATACAGGGATTCTTGTCGGAGTTCAAGTTGTCCGAGTGTGAAAGAGTTCTGGTGATGAACGACAACCGAAGTGTTTGGATTTGATCGGCGTCGGGGGTTCTTCAGCGGATCGACCTAGCGCTACAATCGACGGGGGGTGTTGTGGATCCGCCCTAAGCTGCGTGCTCTATGCGATTGCAGCGCCGGACCGGGTGTTACGAGTAAAGGGCAAATGAATTCACGCCTTAATGCGCTCACTCTACAGCTGACAGTTACACCAGAACGAGTGCGCCTTTTGCTTCAACAACACGTAACACTTGAATTGCTTTTAGACTAATCACTGTTAAGTTCCTTTTTAATAAATAATATCTTTCGTGTGGGTAGTCGCCCGTTCATTTCACTTCCTGCTACAACAGAAACCCTTCTCTACCACCAACTCCAGGAAACGCAATTGCAAATTGCCTTTCTTTATTGTATCACTGAGTCCCAACAGTAAAGTTGATGCTCTCCGATACATCAAACACCTCGACTACCAAACAATAAGTTGGGAAAAAATAAGAAAAATCGATCGCGTATTGCAGTGCATGCGTTGTCATCGCTTCGGGCACGCGGCATCAAACTGCCACATGCAATTCAGGTGCGTAAAGTGCCTATCCGACCATATCATTGGTGAATTCCCCTGGGAAAGGAACATCTTCCAGATAGGAAAACACTGTCCTGTGTACTCTGTAAAAATGCAGGTCACAGTGCAAATTTTAGAGGATGTTCTAAATTTCAACAAATGAAATTAAAATTGGAATCCAAAAAGAAACAAGTTGAAGAAGAAAAAGAAATGAAAACTCGTTCTTACAACAATTTCGTGGCTCCTTGTGTGTCATATGCACAAATGCCCGGTGCTCCTAAGCAACCAGCATCCATGGAATATAAACATACTAATGGAAGAATGCCTGCGGCAGAGGCACATTCAGAAATAATAACAATGTTATTAACCATGTAAGGACAATTTGCCGAATTTCAAAAAACACTGACTGAAAAAAGAGCAGGAATAGATACTCTCTATTCAACCCTATTCTCAAATAACTCTCCACATCAAAATCTTCAACCCTCCAGCTGAACTAATCCCAAAAATTATTGTTGTGAATGTAAATTCATTAATCCACATTGAAAGAAGGGATAATTTAGGCAATCTGCTCCAAGCCGAATGCCCAGAAGTGCTCTTGGCTAGCGAAACTAAGCTAAACCAAAGGCACAAAATGGGCTACAAAAATTATAACACAATTAGACGAGATCGACCACACTCTACTCGAGGGGGTGGGGTCACGATCTTAGTTAAGAAAGGTCTTCACCATAACGTCATTTACAGTACGGAAGTACACAAATTCCAGGTGCTAGGGGCATGCATTATAGATATTTCTCTAAAAATTCAAAGGCATCTATATATAGTCGCTGCTTACGCTCCTGAATCTGTTCGGGGTACCCAATTTATCAGTGAAATCGATACGCTTTTCCAAAGTCTCAAGTTAGATTCGGAAAACAATTACTTTTTAATGGCAGGTGATTTTAACGCCAAGCACAGTGCCTGGGGCAATCTGACCTCGAACACCAGAGGCAATGCCTTGTTTGATTGGAAGCAAAGAAATGCGATCGAGCATTAACTAGAATAGTACGCTACAAGTACGCCGTCTTATCCAAGAGGTAACTCCTTCCTGGATTTACTTATGACAGATGATCTAATTCAGTTACCAGATACCGAGGTAACTACTCGAAATTGTCTTCTCACAAAATGGGTTACAAAAATTATAACATAATTAGACGAGATCGACCACACCCTAGTCGAGGGGGTGAGGTCGCTGTCTTAGTTAAGAAAAGTTGTGGCGGTCCCGCCAAACCCCACGGCCCACTTACCTGAAAAACCCCAATAACTGCTACCCAACTTCCTTAAGTTCGCTAATGCAATCACATTAGCACCTTAAATGCTTCATACATTCCCTGTAAAGAAGCCTTACTTTGCATGCATCTCTGCGCATACAAAATCCCTGTAAGAATTCTTTCCTAACATATCAGGAATTCCAATCTCAACAAGTGCATTTCCGCCTAGACGAATTCCTGAGAACAAAATGATTTGGTTTACATACAATGTAACCATCATAACAGGGACAAAAACAAATATACGCATTTTGCGTCTTAAGGCATCAATTAAATCCTACAGCAAAAGCGAATGCAAATAGGAATTGAATACCTACCCGTACCAACGATGCCATAAACCCCATTTCCTGGTAAACAAGCTAAAGCGAATTAGCACAATGTTTATGATGCATTGCGGCTGTCAATACAGCTGCTATGCATATTGTAGACAACGATCATCAAGTGTCCCTTTGTCTTACATATTCCTGGATCCGTTTACCATTGACCTTCTCATATAAGCAAACACAAACCTAATTAGCACCCAATGCGATTCGGCTTGTTTGCCTAGCCGAACTCACATCCCATGGATGCACATTTTCCCTTTCTTTGTTTTAGATTCGTCCCCATGGCTTTG